>CM061544.1:78138568-79388568 GCA_030864215.1 Capsicum pubescens
CTTCTATTGTACAAAGCAAGACAGAAAAACTAGCGTATGAAAGAGACATGATTGTGAGCTAAAATAAAGCATGCAGGAAATGTTTTCAACAGACAAGTCCCGGAACTCATGAAAATACCAAGTTTCAAAGGGTTTATCTAAGAAGTATGGAAAAGCAGAGATATTGTGTCTGTTTCAGAGTCACTCTTAATAATCTAAGCTTGGGTCAATGATGCAGCAAGTCAGTGACACATGCTAATGGTTGAAAGCAAGATTAAATATGACAGGGGCAAGAGCGATAGCCGCAAAAGCTAAAGCCACAAACCAGCCACCATGTTTTTAAACTCATAATTTTTCTTTGATGAAACAGGAAACATGTTACCTTCAAATCAAGGACTTCAGAGTCTAAATATCAAAGATTGTAATGCCTCACTTCCACAAATTTAGGATACAATGTTGTTGCACAGGTTTGGTAATCAAAACCATGGTAAACACTCATCATCAAATATCTCTAGGAGACACACTTCCTTTCCCGGATTATTTAAGTTCCATTTATTAGGTTATGCACTTCCTAAATTGAACCTTCACTCCTAGAAGTCGTACTTTCTAATTGAGTCCTTCCACTTAACCCCTAGGAGATACACCTCCTTATCTGAGTAATCCAAGTTCTATTTATTAGGTGATGCACTTTCTAAACTGAACCTTCACTCCTAGAAGTTGCACTTTCTAGTTGAGTCCTTCCACTTAACCCCTAGGAGATGCACCTCCTTATCTGAGTAATCCAAGTTTGATTTATTAGGTGATGCACTTCCTAAATTGAATCTTCGCTCCTAGAAGTCGCACTTTCTAGTTGAGTCCTTCCACTTAACCCCTAGGAGATGCACCTCCTTATCTAAGTAATCTAAGTTTCATTTATTAGGTGATGCACTTCCTAAATTGAACCTTTGCTCCTAGAAGTCGCACTTTCTAGCTGAGTCCTTCCACTTAAACCCTAGGATATGCACCTACTTATCTGAGCAATCCAAGTTTCATTTATTAGGTGATGCACTTCCTAAATTAAACCTTCACTCCTAGAAGTCGCACTTTCTAGTTGAGTCCTTCCACTTAACCCCTAGGAGATGCACCTCCTTATATGAGTAATCCAGGTTTCATTTATTAGGTGATGCACTTCCTAAATTGAAACTTCACTCCTAGAAGTCGAATGTTCTAGTCGAGTCATTCCACTTGACCCTTAGGAGACACACTTCTTTGTTTGGATAATTCAAGAGATATTTGTAAGGAGACATACTTCCTTGTTTGGGAAATTCAAGCAACATTTATAAGGAGACGCACTTCCTTGTTTGGGAAATTCAAGTGACATTTGTGAGGAGACGCACTTCCTTGTCTGGATAATTCAAGCAACATTTGTAAGGAGACGCACTTCCATGTTTGGGTAATTCATGAAATATTTTGTAAGGAGACGTACTCCTTGTTTGGGTAATTCAAGCAATATTTATAAGGAGATACACTTCCTTATTTGGTTAATTCATGAGATATTTGTAAGGATACGTACTTCCTTGTTTGGGTAATTCAAGCTATAAATGTAAGGAGACTCACTTCCTTGTTTTGTTAATTCAAGCAACATTTATAAGGGGACACACTTCCGTGTTTGGGTAATTCATGAAATATTTTGTAACGAGATGTATTTCCTTGTTTGGTAATTCAAGAGGCATTGGTAAGGAGACGCACTTCCTTATTTTGGTAAATCAAGCGGAATTTGTAAGGAGATGCACTTTCTTGTTTAGGTAATTCAAGAGGCATTTGTAAGGAGACACACTTTCTTGTTTTAATGATTCAAGCAACATTGGTAAGGAGACGCACTTCCTTGATTGGGTAATTCTAATTTTGCTTTTAGGTGATGCACTTCCTAACTTAAGTCGTGATTCCTAGTAGATGTACTTCTTAGTTGAGCCAGTCCCCTTGATTCCTAGTAGATGTGCTTCCTAGTTGAGTCAGTCCCCTTGATTCCTAGTAGATGTACTTCCTGGTTGAGTCAGTCCCCTTGATTCCTAGTAGATGTACCTCCTGATTGAATCAGTCCCCTTGATTCCTATTAGATGTACTTCCTAGTTGAGTCAGTCCCCTTGATTCCTAGAAGATGTACCTCCTAGTCGAGTCAGTACCCTTGATTTCTAGAAAATGCACTTTCTAGCCAAGTCATTGCACTTAACCTTTAGGAGACGCACTTCCTTGTCAGTTTTCATTTGTCAGGTGGCACACTTTCTAACCCAAACCTTTATCTCTAGAAGATGCACTTTCTAGTTTAAATTCCTCACTTAAATTTTTAGGTGACGCACTTCCTAGTCTTGGTCATTTAACTTTACTCTCAAGAAATGCACTTCTTGGTCAGAATCTTGATTCATCATTGCAACATGCAAATAGTTATGATATAAACTAGGGCAAAAAATATTTAATTCTTGTTGTTTGAAATTATAGTTTTCTGGAAAATGCAATCTCTCTTTATCATAATATTTGTTTGGAATAATTTTCTTTCTAGTTTTGATGTGATTTCAGGAGCCCACCTGAAGAACAGGACGAATAAATGGAAAGTCAAGCAACAAGGTGAAGAAGTTGAAAGTCAAGAAACAAGGTGAAGAAATTGAAAGTCAACAAATTGAAAAATAGCAAGTCAGGAGCCCATCTGGAGAACAGGATGAAGAAATTGAAAGTCAGGCAACAAGTTGAAGAAATTGCAAGTTAGGAGCCCGCCTGAAGAATAGGGTGATGAAACTCAAGTCAAGAGTCCAAAATAAGTTACATAGATAGGATTTTTGTAATTTTATTTATATTTCAACTTGTAATTTTCATTTTTATGTAATAACAAAGCCGCGGACCAGAACCTCGACAGGGCCTCACTCGACTCTCCAACTCGGTATAGCCCCTCTCCTTCCAATCCTTTGAGATACCTGTGATTTGATTCCCTCATAACTTGGATAGGTAGGAGGTCCTAAGTCCAACTCGGTTGTCCTTCTTCCTTCTGTTTCTTTCTTCAAATAATGGTCGGGTCAAAATTTGGTCTCATTGTCTACATTTTTGTCTGAAAACACTTTGTGTTTACACCCAAAAAGAGGCATGATGTAGACATCTAATTATGTCCCTCCCAAAAACTCAATACATCTATTTTTACCTCACTTTATCATACACCCTTACCCACGTGATTATACCACACAAAAATTCAAAAAAATAATAAAATTTTAATAAATCCCTAATATTCCTTATCCTAACAAAATCTCTAACTGATTTTATCTTATCCTAACCTCTCCACGCCACGTGGTCCCCACCCCCTCAAACTCATGATTTTTTATTCATCCCTTAATAGAATCAATTCATTCAATAGATATACATACGCAAATAAGAAAAGGGGGGATCTTCTTCACCAAAAAAATTTTCATTCACGCCATATAGACCATATGCACAAACACTCACACACAGCTTCATCCTCACCATACACTGATACACACAGACCATCACACACTCATTGATATACTCATCGGACACACACTCCTCACCATCACAAATAGATACACCACACACACCAGTAGAGTTCGAGAGAGATGAAGAATGGGTAGAGAGAAAATAAAACAAAATAGATAGGAGCTGGATGGAGAGAAAACTAGATAGAGAGAGATTTGATTGTAAGAGAGAACTAAGAGAGAGAAGACAGACGAGAAAAGGATGGAAAGATAGATACACTTACGCAGATCTGAGAAAGGGAGAAAAGAAGAGGCGCCAGAATTAGCTCCAGAATTAGCGCCGAAAAATGTTGCAACGATAGAAAATGTGACCACACTACGATTCTGTCCCTTCCATAGCTCGCTAGATCTCCGGCGAAGTTGCAACAACGAATCGACTCCCTCTCGTACCTATTTTCCGATCCAAACATCCTGTTATTCCCCCTTTTTCCGTTAAAACCCATCAAAAAATGATGAAATAGAATCATGCATAAGGAAATGGGTTCGTGACTTCTCTATTTTTTTATGACTTTGTTGGGGTCGGGTATATCGAAGTTGAACTGGTTTCATCATCGAGGTTTGATTCGAGTTTTTCAGTGCGGACTCTTTTCAATATTGAATTTGAAAGCTTCAAATGAGGTCCAATTCTACTCTTTCACCTCTTTTATTTTCATTGTTGATGATATCCAGTGCATTGGATTGAATATGGTGTTCGTTGACCTGTGATGATGTGAGTTGTTGATTGTTTTGATTCGTTGTTTGATTCCCTTGATTATGGATTGATTATGGATTATGTGATGAAATGGTATCTTATTTGAGAATTAAAATTGGTTGTTTTGGGGCGGAAATTGAAAGTTGATAAAGTAAATATTGTCGTTTTGATTCATTGATGTCATTGATTGATAAATCGATGCTGGTTAGGCAAATAGTAGGTTCGGGTAGGTAAATTTTAAGAATAGTGTTTTGTTGAATGTTTGAATGTGCGTGTGAATAGTTCTTTCTACTTTATCGTACAAAATTTGAAGATGTATTCATTTGCCGGGGAATGCCCTGAGGTTATATTGTCTTTATTCACCGGGGAATTCCCCAAAGTATTTTGTACTCGGAGGATGTCCGTGACGAAGGCCCGAGGCATCGAGTAAAGCATTGGATCATAGTTTAGGATTAGTATAGGTGTACATTTCAGTACCTTTTTTATTTCGGGTTGTAATAATCGGACTGGACACTATAATTTTGGATTTGTTTTGTTTGTTTGTTTGATTGATTGTTTTGTGTGTTTTCGTGGTTTATATATTCATAATGTCAAATTAGTCGATATGCTCTACCATGCAATCATGGTCGAACCACGGGATCGAGGGGTGCCTAACACCTTCCCCTCGGTTAACAAAATTCCTTAGCCGGAATCTCTGTTCGTAAGCCAGTTTTAAAGAGTCAAATCATTTTGAAAAGGATTTTTCAAAGGTGACTTGGCACACTGGATTATGCAAGTGGCAACTCTGAGTTAATTGTAAAATGAATCCTTTTTCAAACAAATTCTACTTTTTGTCACTTAATAATAAAAAAACCCTTTCAAACTTTAAAATCCAATCTGTTGGTTAAAAAAAGGGGTGTGACATATACTTACACTCTTCTCCGCAAACATACATGTCTCCTTAAACACACAATCTGCCCTTTTCTTCTTAGATTACTAATATCTCACCTCTAATCTTATATTTTTTCCTGAACCATGAGAATTGTTACTATACAAAGAGACCCAACGTCTACAACCTATAACTAATAAATTAACTATTAATAACACCATATACAATATAACTAGTCTTATTCACGCTGAGAAAATCAAGGGTACTTTCTAAGCATACTCGAGACTTAATAATTTTTAAAAATAATACAACCCATATCAACTTGGGTACACCACTATATCATACCTACACCATCATACTTAATTGCAAATAAATGAACTTAAATTCTTCATACATCATCCCAAGCATACTAGCTCACCTTTCATATAACTAGAATAACTATCCTAAGCAATCATTAGTTCCACATTGATGATCATCCACTGTTCAAACTTAGTGTCTTGTACTAGACATGATTATCATCACAACTTTACACACTATTCTTGCTTTAGAAAACATCAAAAAATACTAGTCCACTAGAACCTCATAATAGCAATAATTGATCATAATCTCATGGTCTCTCTTTTTATAATCCATTAGCATATCCTCCTTTCATGCATCACTACTTCTTATCCACCCATATATCTAAATTATATTCCTAACTCTACAAGAACCAACAAATTTCTTTTCACAACCACATGGGGAAGCCTAGATTAATAATCCTTAACCACCAAAACTTTCATTCATAACCTAAACTTTTCTAACACAATGAAATACAATCAAGAATTCCTCTCCTACTTCAAGCATACTCTAGGTCACCCTAACTACTAACTCCTTCTATACCTTTCACCATGAAATTTAGACCATACTCACTACTCTCTATCTAACACCCAAAAATATATCACCTCAATATTAACTCAATAGTATGCATAGATCCCTCAAAATACTCTTAACTAATCTCTATCCCCGGCATTTCTTGTAACTACACTTCTAAATCCATACTTCCAACTCTGAGGTTGTTCTACTACTTATGGATCATAACATTCTAGGTTACAAATATCCTAAATAAAAATTGTATTCAATACTCTAGGCACATACTCCCTCCTCTTATGAATGTTACCTGTAATGAAAGGTTAACAAGAAATCTAAATACATATCATATTTGTCTTAACTTCATAGCTCATATGGATGAGGACATAAGCTTTTGATTTAAAGAACATAAAACACACCAAATGGCTCCTCTCAAGCCATTTGTGTAATTTTTAAAGTTACTGATAGTTAATCTGAGAGCATCATATCGGTTGAATTTGAGATTTACTACTCATGTTATCTCAAGAACAAAACATAATTAGATTGAGTAATACACGAATTGAAAAAAGTTTCTGAGAGAACGGGTTAACTGCATGATCTAGAGTATGATAAAAGGAAAATATTTCTCAAATGCCTAATAGAGTCTAAAAGCAAAGTTTGAACGTCACTATATCGTTCTGCAAGACTCTACTAGACACGGGCTTACAAAAACCCTATGACACTTGAATTCTATGCTCTGATACCAAGTCTGTAACACCCCGAGACTACCCCCTAAACATCATACAGGTATTAGAACCACATGTGATCCCAAGCTAACTAGTGATATTGTTATAATTATGAGCAACTGAATCAATACATCAAACTACATAAGCGGAAGCAATTTCTTTAGTTGAACTTGTTTCATATAAAACCCTTTAAAACATTTACAACACTAGTTATACAAAGAAAACTGAAACTAGAAACATAAACTCTAAATGGTTGTCTATGAAAACTCTACTAATACAGACTATAGGTAATCGGGACATGACCCTCAGCTACCCCTAATCAATAAAACTGATTAAAATATATGACACTGAAACTATAGTTGACTCGAGTCCTCGAATAAAATGAACTCATAATCTACTAGCTAGAAAATTTTAATTGTTTGACCATGATATGTGGGCTACAACTGGTACCTACATTATAAAACAATGTTGCTACACAGACGTATATGTGGTCAGTACTTCTGGAATGTACTAAGTGAGTGGATGTGAATGCAATAAATAAAACTGAATCAATGCAAAATCTTAAAACATGCATGCTAAGTGTAAATAGACTCACCAAGGGACTGAAATAAATTGAAAGCTGAAATATCATAAAACATAGATTGGGCGAGTCACTACACATAGTTTAGAAAACTTACTTTTCTATAGAATAAGTAAAAATGAAGTTTAATATAGTTTCAAATCATGTAGGCTAAGTGTAAAAGGACTCACCTTGATCATAAGTAAAATTGAAAGGTGAAATCTCATGGATAATAACTCACAAAATAATATCTGAATAAAACTATGAATCTTTACACTTAGTTTCTAAAATACTTTTTTTCTGTGGGAGATTCTCGTAACCAATATAAACAACGGGAGCCATATAGAGTTCAATGACTCAAGTCCTCATCGAGAATGGCACAATGACTCAATTCCTCATCCTGACGACCCAATATACCTTCCCAGGGTATAGAGGAAAACTGTGGTGTTCACTCTAACATGTTCGATTGGCCAAGATGAATAATATAATTGAAATAACCTATGATAGCACCTACTTTCTGGAAAATAGGATATGCTAAACCCACATTCCCATCTCATTTCTAGATACTACTCCCTTTCTCATCTTTATCTATAAAGTTCATCTCAAAATGGGCATGTAAATTGATAAGTCTGATAACATAATATGCCATTGTTTCTATCTCAAATTCTTGGTTTCTTATGTGAAATTCATAGCTTGTCTGAAATCTCATATAAAACTAAAACTGTGTTTATTCTGCAGTGCTTTTGTAACTCAAACTAGAAAACTTGAACTTCTTGTAAACTGAATGCTCAATGCTCATAATGAACTCTTTTATCAATTCATTAAACTTCAGGTCAAAAGAATGAAATTCATCTCATAATAGTAATAATGTTATAAAAACATTAGCAAAGTTAAATTCTTATGCAACCCAAGCTTTAATTTCATGGTAATGCCCTAATTTCAAAAACATGTAAAATGAGTATCAACCCTAACTGAAATCTTATAAATTCAATTGTAAAAATCAAAGTTTTTGGGCACAAGGATGAAAGGTTATCCTTGTTCAAAACCCACAGACCTAATTTTAGTGAACTCTCTTGAAGGAAACATAGATTGGAGTCTTGGAAGTTGAACTTTGGGAAGAAACCCTAACTTCATTCTATTGAGAGTGGAGAGGAGAATAAACATTGAAAACTGATTAATGAAGAGTGGAGAATATTTATTGGGTGATTTAAGTTGTGAGATTGGGTTTGAGTTGAGGAAAAGATCAAAATACCCCTAAAGAAATTGAACAAGATTGCAGGAATTTCTCTGGTTGAGATTGACAACTAAGTTGACAACTTGTCAGCTTGTTGACAACTTGTCAACTTAGTCATCAATCTCTAGCTGGAGTTGGACAATTTCTGGTTGAGATTGACGACTTAGTTGACAGCTTGTCATCTAGTTGACGGCTTGTAAACTTAGTCTTCACCTTCTCTAAATGATTTAAGGTTTTTTCTGGTTAAGGTTGATGACTAATTTGACAGCTCATCAACCCAAGTTATCACCTAGTCGCAGAAAGACACTCCTAGGTTAAATGGGCATAACTTTCCACTCTAATGTCGGATTAATGTGAAAACGGATACATTGGGAAGAAAATTCAAAGATCTTTCATTTGGTAGGTCTTTATCTCCAAAAATCTATATATTCAAGAAGTTAAACTCATTCAAAGTGGACCCTTGTAGGATCGAATACTAAAACACAGTCGATACAAATTTTCTCAACTCAACTTCGCATGAAGTGCTTCCTATGATCATAATCACATCGAAAAAACTCTACAAACAAAGTGAAAGGTCATGACAGTTATCTATAATTAGAAAAAATTGCCTTT
Source organism: Capsicum pubescens (assembly GCA_030864215.1). Lineage (NCBI taxonomy): Eukaryota > Viridiplantae > Streptophyta > Magnoliopsida > Solanales > Solanaceae > Capsicum > Capsicum pubescens. Next base: position 78,147,595 of record CM061544.1, read on the forward strand.
GGGACTTTAAACATGAGACGAATGGTTAGAAACTTGGATAGGACTTTGTGGGGGGTTACAGAAAGATCTAACAAAAGATTGTTATAAACCGGACAAATAAAGTAACTACAAAGTTAATAAATGTTAAAGTACAAAGTAACAACATCTTGTCACCAGCAGATACTCCAACACATGTACCTCAAAAAAATAGCTCCCACGCACAACAAAAGCATCACTCAACCTGTGTCCAATAAATGTTAAAAAAAAAGTTTATCAGGAAAACATATTAAATAAGCATGTTCAACACCTACAATAATCAGAAATAAATGCAAAGATGCAGTGAAATGAATCTAACTAACTATTCCATATCTTTTGAACTCTTAAAATATCGCAACCTAATTGAACTTATTGTTCAATATATGAATGATGCTGAACTTGAGCTCTCACACACAACCGCCTGCATGTGTACATATCGTAACTCTTACCGGATCATGGGATCTGGTAATTGTTGTGAACTACTGGTAAAGCCTTTATCTATAAGAATATATATTACACCAACGGAAAAGATTGCAGATAGTTTGATTACGATAGAGTGACACTATTTCTTTGGCCCAAACCAAGGAATTCCCTTGATATAATGCAAAACGCTGTAGTACTATCCTAGATCAGAGTTTTCTGTTTGAAAATTTGAATCAGAGTCTGAAGAAGGGGAGGGATAAGGAACCCTTGAGCTCCTAGAATACATAAGGGTGTCCTTGGGCTTTCTATTTGATTGTATCAAAGGGCTGGAAAACTAGGGGAATATTCAATTAAAGACAAAACACCTATGTAAAAATAGATATTATTTTTTAGTTTCAAATTTACTTAATTCGTAGTTTCAAATCCCGAGTAATTTCTCATGTTAACTTTTTTTCATCTACCTTAAATTATAACTGATTCATAAGCTTAAATGGACGCATATTACCCCTGATAAAGCAGAAAAAGGGAGGCATTGCACTTTCTGAAATGCCATTATCAGTGAAAAGGATAAATAACAGGAAAATATATTATCTAGAGAAAATTAAAGATCTATACCACCAGCATAATAGAAAGGAAAGAAACTTAAATTTTACAAATATAATACCCTTCGTTGTGTTGCAGGTGACGGGCTTTCAGCAAAATTAGTTGTTCTTAATGAGTGGTCCTAATATCTTCATTACAAGACTGCACACACATCAATGATTAGAGTAGAACCAAAGGGTGACACAAAATGCAAAGTCTATGTAGTTCGTGAAAGAACAGGGAAAAAAATCAGATCATATATTCAAGGTGCGAAATACACTTACTTCAAAAGCTGATACATAATCACTTGTAGGTCCAGAAGATGAACCTTCCACGAGGTAGAGGTACACGGAAGAAATATTGGAGGGAGATGATTAGGCATGATATAGAGCAGTTACAACTTATGGAGGACATGATCCTTGATAAAAAGGTGTGGAGGACGCAGACTAGGGTAGAGGGTTAGTGGATAGTAGTTCGTCCGTAATAGTAGGAACGAGTGCTTTTGTCTGTATCTACGCATATAGTTGCTTGTTCATGGTGTTTTGGTCATGTCTTCTATTTCGAATAAATGGTTTATAGTATTGTAGTGTGGGTTTCTTGTTGTCTTTATTATCTAGCGGTATGTTTTCCATTTTTGTTGTGTGCTTTTATATTTTTAGTTTGTTTGGTTGGCTATACGGTTATTTGTCCTGAGGGGGTCTATTGAGTTCATCTGAGGTAGTGGTATGTACTGTGTACACTTTACCCACTCAAACCCCACTTTGTGGGAATACACCAATAATGTTGTTGTTGTTGAATATTTCATTTATAAGATAATATTCAAAAAGTTCTTGGTCAATCAAATTTTGATGACTTCAAGTTCTGGGTCAGTAATTTCTTATATTAATGAGTCAATATTCTAATATTAATAGCAATGAGAATACAACATTAATAAGCCACAACAATTTCTCTTCATGAGCCATTGTTATTCTTTTTCATTCAATGACATTAATTATTTTTTACCTTTCAATTGTTCATTTATAAGATAATATTCAAAAAGTTCTTGGTCAATCAAATTCTAATGACTTCTAGTTTTGGGTCAATAATGTCTTATATTAACGAGTCAATATTCTAATTTTAATAGCAATGATAACACATCATTAATAAGCCATAAAATTTCTGTTCATAAGCCATTATTATTCTTTTTCATTCAAAGGCATTAATTATTTTTTGCCTTTGGATAGTTCATTTATAAGAGAATATTCAAAAAGTATTTGGTCAATCAAATTTTAATGACTTCAATTTTGGGTCAATAAGGTAGTAATGACTTCATTATCTTATAGTAATGGTGATCAGATGAGAGGCCATATCGTGTTCTATAAATTCAAATTCTTTTACCTTCAAATATATACTTCAAGATAGAGACAACTTCTCCTTTTCATTTGTTGGGTTTTATATTACTAAGTCTTGTCAGTTTTAGTGCTCCTAGTTTTATACTTGAAGAGCCAGTTGATTCCTAAGATATCATCAATCTTGGAAGTGGAATGTAGGTAAAGGGAAGTCACAAGTACAAGCAATCAAGGAGAAGCTCAAGGGGATGACGTCAATCTTTGAAAAATACAATAGTAAGATTATAACTAAGGAGAAATCAGAGCTGAAGACTGCAATAAAAGTTCGGCTCGAGAAGGTAAGTATGGTGACATAAGCAAACCCATAGGGGATCCCTACATACTAGGATGTGAAACTGGTTACTTCAACTTATTGTTGTTTATTACTTTAGTTTTAGATTTGTATGTGCACTACTTGTTTGAAACCTAGAGTCTAAAATGATGGTACCGTATATCAATTTGGGAGTTTGCATAAAAACTTGCTTCCAAGTGAATTATTCCTACATTGTGCTAACTTTGGTGTATACAGTTCATTGAAGCTCTTGACACAAACCGTCAATGCCTGGAGTACTGGACCAACAAGTAAAACTCAGTGTAGATGTAAAGGAGCCTTTAGGTTAAGCAGAGACTGTTGACGTTTTGGAGAAGCTACAGTCTCTCGTGGAAAGATCTGTTGTAGTAGTAAGAGGTCAGTGTTTGGTAATCAAGGTGGTCGTAGAGGGGGAGCAGCATGCTAATGGCCATTCATCTAACACCGAGTTATACATAGTACTTAGGAGGCTTCTGAGTAAAGTAGATTCACATGAACTACGAATAATGCACAAGATCTGGTGCAGTGGATCGACACGCCGTGAGTAGAGAATGGCATTTGCAACATTGATTCAAGAGATCCTGACGTAGTTATTATGAAGCAACCAACTTCACATCCACTGGATCTCTCGACTCAATGTTGCAAATGCTATTCTCCACTCAGGGCTTGTCGATCCACTGAACAAGATCTTGTGCATTATTCTCAATTCTTCCGCATCTGCTTTACTTCGAAGCCTCCTAAGTACTAACTGTAGCTTGTGTTAGATGGATGATCACTAGCATCTTACTTCCCTTATGCATCAACCTGGATTACTGAACATTGACCTCTTTTCACCGCTGCTGATCCTGCCACTAGAGACTATAGTTGCTCCAAAACGTCAACAGTCTCGGTTGAACCTGACAGCTCTTTAACATCAACACACTTGTCCATGAGTTTTAGCTTGTTGTTCCAGTACTCCAGACATTGACGGTTTTTCTCATGAGGTTCAATGGACTCTATACACTAAAGTTAGCACAATGTAATAATAATTCACTTGAAAGCAAGTTTTTGTGCAAACATCAAAAATGATATATGGTATCATAATTTAGACTCTAGTTTTCAAACAAGAAGTGCATGTTCGAATCTTAAATTAAAGTAATCAATAACAATAAGTTGAAGTAACCAGCTTCACATCCTAGTATGTGCGGATCCCCAATGGGTTTGCTTATGTCACAGTGCTTACCTTCTCCAGCAGAACTTTTGTCACACTCCAATTCTGGTTTCTCCTCAGTTGTAATCTTATCATTGTATTTTCCAAGAACCATGTCATCCCATTTAACTTCTACTTGATTACTTGTTCCTATGACTTCCCCTTTATTGATCACCATCAGGATTTTTATAGAATAAGAAAACAATTTTTGTTGACTTCCCCTTACTTCATCATTTGATTCTTTTCTTTCTCCTTATTTAGTTATTTCTTTATAACTCAGATTTTCTTTAACATGTGATGTTATTGTTATTCTTTCGTAGGTGGATTATAATGGTGTAACTCTGGATCTGAATTATCTTGATTTGGAAGGAACATCTGCAGATGTAACATTTGATCACCTTGGAGTAACTGTGCTAGGAGACACTGAAGGGACAAAATCCTCATCTACAATTGGTCAAGCTTCTTGGTGAACTCTTCGGTTCTTCTGTGAATCATGATTGAATCATCAATCTATAAGGATTATGGAAGTATGATATTTCCAATTGAGTGATTAAACATTATCTAAAGCAAAATATTTCTTCATATCAACTTGAAGTTTACAATCCTCTTTGTTCTTCACGTGGCTTTAGTCAAACGATATCCTCGGCTAAATTGTTTTCCAAGTTGAAGAGAATAGATAAGAAAGGGGTGTTCACCTTGTAATAGTGGAGAGAAAGGAGTGTTCATGTTGTAATAGTGGATCACTGTGCTTTACCTTTCTATATGTTGATCAAGAATTTAGGATTGATGTTTTGACTATTATGTTAATTTTTTTTATATGGTCATTAATGTGTGTTCTTTCATCAAATAAAAGATGAGTCACTAAGTAATTATGTTTCTTGTAGAGTGTCATGATTCAACAAAATTTCACTTTGTTCATCATTTGCACAAATGCAAATTTGGCTGGACGATATATTTACGGAGCTATAAATGAATTTCTCTTGTGGCACATGCCTGTTTCCATAAAGGCAGATCAGCCTCTTCCCAGTAACGAATTTAGAATTTAAAGTTTGTGGGTTCCACACATTAGATAAAATAAAAAACACATAGAAACTTGAGAAAATTGAAGGAAAGGTGTCTTTTAAGTCTTGAATGAAGGATTGGTGACATTGACCAACTTAAAGGGTCAAACATCATTAGGAAACTTGATTAAGTTAATTGTGGACTTGATTAATATTTTCAAAACTTTCTAATCTTTTCAAAAATACAAATCAACCCAACCCACACCCCTCTTCAATCCAAATCAACCACTCTCTCTTTCCAGCTTCTCTCAACTCTCTCCCAACCAACAGTTCTGTAAAATTTCTCCCGTCAACCTCCGGCGACAAATAGTTGAATGAGTTCCTTTTCAACTTTCAACAGTCAATCAACGTGAAGACTTCTCCGACGACGACAACTTTGAGTTCTTCATCGTTCCATTTTCTTTTTCACAGGTAAAAAATTATGAAGAAACAGAGAAACTTGAGCCAACTACTCTTATAGTATTGAAATGTGGACTGAATAAAATCCTAATTTCTAACATTTATTCTTCTTGTTATTGTACTGTTGATTCGAATTTGTTGGTGATTTTTGGTCACAGTTGATGTTCTTAGTGTGTGTGTATGTGTGTGTGTGATGTGTTGGTATTGCTAGGTTAATTTGTTGTTTGTCTTGGTAAAAATGGTATTGCAACAGATGAAAATTTGATGCAACAGGTGAACAATCTAACAGATTATTCATCTGTTGCGACAGACGACTCTTCTGTTTGGAAGAAATCTAAACAATATTGATCCAACAGATAACTGATTAGTGATTTATTTTTATTCTTTCCAATGGTTTACTCTTCATTTTGCAATAGATTAGGACTATTTTATTCTTTCCAACGGTTTACTGATCTGTTGCAATAGGTCATTTATATGTTGCAACAGATAACATACCTGGTGCAATAGATTAGATCCATTTTTATTCTTTTCGACGGTTTACTCATCCGTTGCAACAGGTCCGTTATATGTTGCAACAGATAAAATACCTGGTGCAATAGATTAGTGATCTGTTTTTATAGTTTTCAATGGATTACTCATCCGTTGCAACAGGTCAGTTATATGTTGCATCAGATAAAATATCAAGTGCAACAGATTAGTGTTGTTTTTATGGTTCCCACGGATTACTCATCCATTGTAACAGGTCGGTTATATGTTGCAACAGATAACATACCTAGTGCAACAGATTAGTTATCTGCTGGAACTGTTATATTACTGTTATGCATTAATCAATTATAATCTATGTTATGTTCCTGTTAATTTAAGATAACATAGCTCCCAAAAGAAAAGAAATCGAATCAAGTCCAAGTAAAGGAACAAGTGCAGCAGCTCATCTACATCCACCACTCTATGAGCTTGCTTTACAAGCGTTATCTCAATCAGGAGCAGAAGATAATGAACACGGGGGAAGGAATCTTTCAAAAGAGATGATCTAAATGCTAATAGCCCTTCCGCCGAAGAGTTGGATAAAACCTTCAGCATTGATCATTATCCTGTTAGAATGCAGTGCGATAGTGCCACAGATTTAACGAGTGATCTCGTGGTTAAGTTAGTCTTGGGAAAATCTTTCGACGCCTTCAAAAGAATACTTCGAGAATAAAAATTGGATTCTTATTTCAGGGAAAGCTGCTTTAGGCAATATCTTGATTTGCCGGAGGACAATAATGCTCGTTTCCAGATGAAAATGGTATATGATCTTCTCAAGCATAGGTTTATGTATGAAAACAAAGATAAGATGGATGAGGTGTGGATAAATTACTGTGGAATGCCTGTTTGTTTTGGTTGGAAGGAGTTTGCCACAGTTACCAGACTAAAATATTATCCTCCTTCTCCTTCTCAAGTTATACCTACTCTGGCCCAAAAAAGCACCCCACACACCCAAAAAAGGAAAAGAAAAGTCAAGTGATCTTGATGACCTGGTGTCCATTGTTGGTCCAAGCTTCAAAAAAAAAATCTGATAGAAGCATTGAAAGGTAAAGGACTTTCAAAGAAGCACAAGCAAATATTGTGCTTGGTTTGGTTTGTACATAATGTTCTTTGGGCGAGAGACGTTAACAACAACATAAGCCCCGGTTTAATAAATCTCTCCGAGGATCTTGAGGTATTTAACAGCTATCCTTGGGGTTATGAAAGCTTCAAAATGACTGTCGAATATTTGTTGACTCCATTAACGCCAAAAACAGTCAACTTATATGTCTTTTCATGGGCCTTCATGGTAAATATTTCTTTTATCATGATATGATTCATCATTTTTTTATTCAATAATACTTTTGATTTATTGGTGTTATGTTATTGGCTTGGGCATTTGAAGTCATTCCTTATTTGAGACAACAAGTGAACTACCAAGAAGAAGTTTCCTGTCCAAGAATTTTGAGATGGTTGTCAGCCAAAATCGATAAAAATGCAAAATTTCTTGATCTTTTCAATCCCCCCAAGGAAGCAGTAAGTTCAATTCTAATCAAGTTTTTGTTTTAGTTAATGATTAAATGATTTCATCATCATTCTTAATATAAGTACCAATTTATTTTAGATTGTCCATCCGTGGCTTGTTCCGACCAACCGAGAGTTGAAGATGCCATTTTTTCTTACTTTACGATCTGTGCATACTTTATCAGACCCTAAGGTCGTTGATGGAATAAAAATAAAATTATTTGGAGCAACAGTCATCACAAGAAAAAACAATTTTGGAGGGTGGGGCTAATGATGCTCCTCTTACAGTTTTTGAAATAACAAGCCATTATGATTATGATCATAATGGTTGTACAGATTTTTCTCCATATTTTACCGCATCTAGAGAATGTTCTTCATGCAAATATCAATACTACAAGGAGAAACACGATGGAGTGATTAATTCTATTAATGCACTAACTGCTTCTGTAAAGAAAATGATATCTAAGAGGGGTGTTATTCTATCAAAGAGGATTTCATATCCAGACACTCCACTAGAGATAAAGGCGACTAAGAGGAAAAAGAAAGACACTTCCAAGGCATCATCAATCATAAAAACAAGCAAGATTGCAATGCCTCTGTCTTTGTGTTGCACCGATGTTCAGTGTGCAAGGGCCACAGAAGAGCAGCATGAGCTGAAGAAAGTGAATGTACATCATCTGTTTCAAAACACAAACAGATACATATTTATTTCAATAGATGATACATCTGCTGAAAATTATCAAACAGATATATACATTTGTTGCAACTGTTGTCTAACCTGTTGCATTAGATTCGTTATCTGTTTCAATAGATGAGTCATAATTTGCAACACATGGGTCATATGTTCAAAATTATCGTACTGCTCTGATTTACCTGTTCAAATTTATCCCAACAGATAATCCACCTGATGCAACATAAGACTCATCTGTTATAACAGATGAAAAATCTATTGTATATCTCTACTTAGCATTAACAATTCTGGCTTTCCAGGTGGATGTCACAGCTACTGCCGAAGAGCATAATATCACAGTTGATAATCCATCAACTGCTTCCAAAGATAAAGAAAAAGTGGAGCCTGTCAGTTTGGGAGAACAGAAGAATTACCTATTTGAAGGGTTCAACATCTTAGACGAGGTTCCAAAAGAACTAACACAGTTGATCAACGACTATTCAGAATGGATTGCCGATGGGTTGTTAAAGCATTATGCCGGCAGGTACATAAATCAATTTTATGGATATTGGTTTATACAATTCTTGTTGTAAGAACCTGACATTAACACATATAAATCATCATGTAGAAAACAAAATGATGAGCGCTACTAAGTGAACGAATCGAATCTTGGTTTTGATATGTTCGACTTTGTTGTTGCAAATCCTGAAACAAAGAATTGGTTCTATTTTATGTCACAACCCTAAACTTGGTGGAATGATGAGGTTTAAATGCCATACATATTACTATTAATTAATACTTTATTTAATTACATCTGCGTATTATTTTTTTGTCACGTAATCCGAAATATTTGATAATATGTGCATCACATCGATGTCATTTTTACTACCTCCGAAAGAAGGCCAAGTTGCAAACACAAGAACAATACAGATACACAACAGAAAATTATTTGTACAAAATTTACATCAATAATGCCTATGATAGGTATTGTCAACAGCAGCTGGAAGTTTCCCAAAACGAGGAATGCTTAATCAACATCATCAAAGGTTTTAGCATTCCGCTGGCTTACCTTGGTGTTTGGTCAATGAAGTGTACATCTCAATCAATTGTGGTGATGAATTCCATTGGGTGTTGGCTGTCGTCGTTCTAAAAGAGAGGCGCATCCGAGTTTATGACTCGATGTCGCGAAGAAGACATTTCAGGCCGTCGTCTGAGATACAAAAGCTGGCCAAAATATTGCCTACATACCTTGATATGAGTGACTTTTTGGACCAAAAGGTTCGTACTGATTGGTCGACGATTGAAGCATACCGGAATAAAATGGCTAATCCATTTGATGTACAATATATTGACGGAATTTCTCAATAAACCATTGGTAGCCTGTAAGTTTAAGTGTCATGATTTAGTTTTATTTCATAAATTTCACAATGCTTGCATGAACCGCAAGATATGGATTATCTATTTTTTTATAACGCGGGGATTACAGTTCTTTTGCTACCGCCTATGCCGAGTATTTGAGAGATGGATTACAAGTACCAAATGATGGACTTGATGTCGGATTACTCCGCAAAAGATATGTTGCTCTTTTATGGAAATATGAAGAAGCAAAATCTCAGAAGCCGTACGCAACCGACGTTAAAGATCCACGACGACCAAAGCCGAATTCCATAGCACCGGATGAAGAACAACTTGTCCATATTAATTAGATCTTTATAGCTTGAGTCCATCAATGTAATAACCTATCCTCTTTGATTTAACTTGTTGATTTATTTGTAGAGTAGATTGTTTGTACACATAATGATTTTTTCTACATTTCATTTATTTGTTGAGTTATTTCATGTAATTTTTGATGGCTTTGATTTATTTTATTCTGTCTATGAATATAATTAATCCTTAGTTTTGAACATGTTAATTGAAATGGAGTACTAGATTCAAATATCACAACAGATAATACATCTGCTGCAACAAACTACATATCTTATCAGACAGATTTAGACATATGTTGCAACATGAGATGCAACACGTAGGTCATTTGCTGGAAATTATATAACAGGTCTTCCTATTTTTTTTATTTGCTCCAACAGATTACTGATCAATTGCAATAGATAAGTTATATGTTGCAACAAATCGTATATCTGTTGAGACAGACAGACTGGGAACATCTGCATAACGCAACAGATGTCCAACCTATTCCAACAGATAATCAATCTATCACAATAGGTACTATATCTGTTACGATAGATATAAAATCTATTGCATTATAAAAATTCAACTTGGCCAGACATAAAAATTATTGTCACTACATATAAAGTGAATTGGCTTGAAATAAAAATTTGTTATCTTGTTTGTCTCTATCTTTGTGCATATTCTTTTTTTATACACGGGCTCCAACCATTTAGTTAGTACCCCATATGCCTATACCCATTGCATCTTTCCCACAACAGTGTTGCACACCGGTTATTTATCTGTCGGTCAGCAAACACTCGATGTATGCAAGCGAGTACGGCCCGTATGCTGCACCGGTTGTATTTCTTGGGAGATTGATGTTTTTATTTCTACCTTTAAAATCCCATGATTCCTTCGCCAAGACTTCAGCCAAAAAATGATCTATCATCTTACTCTGCATCAACAACTTGGGCAACAAGTTCAAGAGTGGCTGCATGTGGGTTAAAAACGTCTTCTCATTGAAGACAGGTAAGTTGCAGTCGTAAACCTTAATCTTTCCCTCGTATAGTAGTATTTCAACAGTGAGAAAACATATGACATCCACATTCATGACTGCAAGGATTCTCTTTGCCTTGGTCCAGCTCTTGCCGTGTGGATATGGCATCTTTCCTCTAACATATTTAATCGTTTCTTCATCCCATTGGAACATAGAAACTAACTGATCAAATCTCAGGCCACCAAAATCAGCTATCTTACAGATTTTAGCATACCTATCCTTGAAATTATTGTAGAAGTTGAGGTCCATTATCCTATCGGCAGCATCATAAGCATCCGGGTATGCTAATTGTCTGCCCCTCATGAGGCAGAGAATTTCATCAACATACTGTGGTATAAGAAGACAATTTTTAAATAGGTTAGTAATTGTAAGGAATAAAAACACAGTCGAAAGAATCCGATGTAGAGGGTTCTCTGAATCAGTTCCCAGATTACCCAGCCAACGTAACTTATGCAACAGATGTGTATTATGTTGCAACAGAATACCAAGTTTCTGCAACAGATTACACATCTGCTGTGTAGATTCTTCTTCATGGATTAGATTGGAAGGGTAGGTTAGCAAAAGTAAACTTACTTTGTCCTGGTACCATACGCACATATTTGTCATATTCGAGAAGTCTTTGGCGGAAAATGAATGCATGGTGTATTCTTTTTTAACCTTCATCTTGTTGAATTCTTCCATTTCCTTCTTCTTCTCCTTGCCAAGCTCCGCGAATATGTCCACCTTCTTTGGCGGACCCTGAACTTCAACAACTATTGGAGCAGGGGGAGTTACAATTTTTGTTGATTTCAGAACGGAGAGAATTTGTCTAATTTTTCTTCTCTTCCTCCTAACCTCCATTGTAGAAGTGCATGGCTCCCTCACCTCGTTGGATGGTATGACACCCTTCCTGTATTTCAACTCTTCGGTAGCTTCAGCAATAGCCTCTAGCTTTTCAAGGAGTTTATCCTCTCTGTCCTTGCATACTTTGCATTTGCAATGAGAATATGAGGGTGAGAAGGGGTGAGAGGGACCACTGTAAGGGTAGGAGGGACCGGTGTAGGGGTGATAGGGAGGACCTGTGCAAGGGGTATTTTCAAATATATTTATTTTTTACTGAGCACCAATATGCTCATAATCACAACTGGCAGCAGAAGCAGTAGCAGGATAGCTACCACCATCACAAACAACTCCACCAGCAACACCCCCAGAAGAAGCACCCGGTTCTGTTGCAGTTTGAGGTTGGTTGTGAAGAGCTTCAACATTAGGCTGACCTTGCCTAACTGCTCTTCTTATGGATGTTGCTCCATCCAATTCCTTCTTTATTAACTCCACCGTTGGGTCTTCTTTTGTATCAACAAGACCTAGAGTAAGAAAAGAAATCATCCCCAGCTCATCAATGGTAGGCACAATCCAAGGATGCACAACCTATAAAAAAATAGAAGAAATTTAAATCATATAATAATAATTTGCAGTCAGTTGGGTTACATGGGGCTCGAGTTATGTTAACACAGCCAACTTATGCAACAGACGATCTAGCTACCGCAACAGCTGATTTGTATGTTAAAACAGATTGATAATATGTTGCATCAGATTACCCATCTGCTGTATAATTTGCAGTAGATGGGTAATATGTTGAGTAGGGTTCAGAGACCAGAGCAATATATGGTTAATCTATTGCGAAATATGGATAGTCTATCACAACAGATTACCCATCTGTTGCACCCATTGCAGTTGATGGGTAATCTGTTGCAACAGATGACCCATCTTTCATAACAGATGGAACATCTGTTTCAATATCTTTCTTTGAGGAAAATTATTTTAGTTGAAAGAAGACGTATTGCATCATCCGGAGGGTTAAAGAAATCATCCTCATTAATATTTTTTTTGCTTCTCTCTACTGCAGCCAACCACCTAAGGATCCTTGGATGAGAAACCTTATCCGGGTAATCCTTGAAATGCTTTCGGAGGAGAAGAATGGGTTCACATGCCCAAGCCTAAAAATTGTAAACAATAAGCAAGCCAAAAAAAAGTCACAAGTATATTCAATATAAATTAATGAATGAGTAAAAATAGTGACCAATTTTACCATGAAAGCCCAAGGAAAGCCGTATAATGTGGTCGTCTTTGGCTTTAGCTCTTTCAATAAATATTTGACAGTCAAGTAGTAGCTGTCTTATCCCCAGGGATAATTGTTGAATTCCCCAAAATCATCAGCAAGTGCCAACAAAGCATGTTCTATGTCTTTCCTAATGTCTCTTGCCAATAAAATGGAATGGACAAATCTAACTAAGCACAATTTCTCCCTATAGTGCTTTGGTATGTCTTTATTATTGAGATTCGCCATCAAATTCTCTACTTTGTAGCTAGGTACAACAATGTCCAACAACCCATCTTTTTTACCTTGCATTTTTTGGAACCTTTGTGGGGTGTTTTCTTGATGGGAGGTTCTTCTGGACGATCGCATCTCAAGCCCGTCATAATGGCAAACTCTTTCAATCTAAAACAAAACGGCATGCCATAGTAGTTGATCCAGACTTCATCCATCTTTTTTTTGCCCTTCTTTGTACCTCCATTATCCCCCGTATACTTGATCCTATGCTTGAGAAGGCCATATACCATGATCAGTTGAAAATGGAGAGGGCGGGGCCCAGACAGCTCAAGAAACTGTGCAAAGCAGCTCTTCTTAAAAATTTCATCTATGTTTTCCTTCTTGATAATACTCCTAAGTTCGTCAAAAGGTTTCCCCAACTGATTTTTAAGTACAAGATCACCAAATACTGCTTTAGGGATATTCATCGGCATCGCAACTCAAAACTTGTCAATACTGATGGTTTTGACAGAATCATGCTGGAATTTCGATATTATTTCATGCCCTATTGGTGAGGAGGAGTTATCACTTTCCTCGTCTTCATTTTTCCCTGACTGAGATTGTTCTGGAAGTTCCTCCGAATCTATCTGTACTTTAGCCTTTTTTGTTTGGTGATCGGAATTTGATCCACTTTCTCCACTTTCAGTTTCTTTTCTTTTGAGAGACATCTTTTAACTACAAACAAAAGAAAAACAAAAAATACATTGCATTTGATGTTTGTATAATTTTTTTAAAAAAGGTGAGACAAATTTCAATAAATTATTCTTACCACAACCAAAAAAAATACTCCAACGGACAACCCATTAGTTGGAACAGATGGGGAACCCGAATCTGTTTGAAGACCTATTTAATATCTCCCAACAGATATTCCACCTGTTGCAACAGGTGGACAAATTTCAATAAATTATTCTATGCCACATTACAAGAAAATACTCCAACGGATAACCCATCAGTTGGAACAGATGGGGAATCTGTTTGAAGACCTATTTAATATCTCCCAACAGATCTTCCACCCATTTCAACAGATAGACCACCACCACCACAACCAATACCACCACTAATGCCACCAAGACCACCACCAATGCCATCAATACCAACACCAAGACCACCGACACCACTGCCAAAAAACACAAATACTAACACCACTAACAACAGACACCAACAATACCACAAACATCATCCAACAATACCACGACAGTCAACAAAACACTGAAAGAAAAAATAAGGTTTTCTCGGGTGCTTCCTACTTTTTTAGCATCAAAACTCAAAATTGTTCACCTATTCTTGATGATAATACAACTAAAAGTCTTCTTTTTCATCATTAACTAAAAAAACTCTATTTTTTAGAATAAAGAACAAATGTAGAACTCTTCTCGAACTCTGTTACCTGCGAAGACTGAGAAAATGATGGATACAAGTGGGAATGAAGTCGAAAAAAACAACTATATGTAGTCGTAAATGGGAAGAAAATTGACCTGTTTTGAAGGGTTGAGCAATATGTTGAGTAGTTGTTGTTTGTATTGTTGAGAGGGAGAGGAGACCCCATGAGAGAGAGAGAGAGAAGAGCAAGAACTTAAGATTTGAAATGAAAAGTTTTTCGCGCAAATGGATGATTTGTATGGGTTGATTTGTAATTTTGGAAAAAATGACAAGTTTTGAAATTGCTAATTTGGTCCGAACTGATCTTAATTAGTTTTAAAAATTTTAAAAGATATAATTTTTAAAACATTGAGTTGATAAGAACTCATTTCAAGTCAGAGTGATCGATCAACGACTCGGGTCGAGATGAACGCAATACCAACGCTATGTAATTGCAAAGACTCGATTGGATTTGTAATTGACCCTGCGAGCTCATTCATTCATCCCTAGTTCCACCTAAATCAACTTAGGTACTATCACTATCCTAACATTGAGTTGATAAGAACTCATTTCAACTCATAGTGATCGAACGACGACTCGGGTCGAGATGAACGCAATACCAACGCCATGCAATTGTAAAGACTCGATTGGATTTGTAGTTGACCCTGCGAGCTCATTCATTCATCTCTAAATTCACCTAAATCAACTTAGGTACTATCACTATCCTAACATTGAGTTGATGAGAACTAATTTCAACTCAGAGTGATCGATCGACGACTCAGGTCGGGATGAACGCAATACCAATGCCATGCAATAGCAAAGACTCGATTAGATTTGTAGTTGACCCTGCGAGCTCATTCATTCATCCCTAGTTCCATCTAAATTAACTTAGGTACTATCATTATCCTAACATTGAGTTGATGAGAACTCATTTAAACTCAGAGTGATTGATCGACGACTAGGGTTGGGATGAATGCAATACCAATGCCATGCAATTGCAAAGACTCAATTGGATTTGTAGTTGACCCTGCGAGCTCATTCATTCATCCTTAGTTCCACCTAAATCAACTTAGGTACTATCATTATCCTAACATTAAGTTGATGAGAACTTATTTCAACTCAGAATGATCGATCAACGACTCGGGTCGGGATGAACGCAATACCAATATCATGCAATTGCAAAGACTCGATTGGATTTGTAGTTGAACCTATGAGCTCATTCATTCATACCTAGATTCACCTAAATCAACTTAGGTACTATCACTATCCCAACATTGAGTTGATGAGAACTCATTTTAACTCAGAGTGATCGATCGACGACTCGGGTCGGGATGAATACAATACCAACGTCATGTAATTGTAAAGACTCGATTGGATTTGTAGTTGACCCTGTTAGCTTATTCATTCATCCCTAGTTCCACCTAAATCAATTGCAATAAAATCTGTTGCAACAAACGACTGAGTTGTTGAAAATTTTCAAACAGGTATTCATATCTGTTGCAACAGATGTCATATCTGATTAAATTATCAAATAGACATTTGCATCTGTTATGACAGATGACTGAACTGTTGGAAATTTTCAAACAGATATTTATATTTGTTGTAACAGATGACATGTCTAATTTAATTAATTATCAAATGGACATTTTTATCTGTTGTCACAGATGACTGAGCTATTGGGATTTTTAAACAGATATTTATATCTGTAACAGATGACTGAGCTATTCATATTTCTAAATAGATATTTATATATGTTTCAACAGATGACATATCTATTTGAAAATCTTTTTTTCTCTTTTAATTTTAAAGCAAGCTTCTGGTCCGAGTAGATAATATCAAGTAGTCGTACTTACTACTAAAGGCGGTAAAAAATATTTCTTAGATATCTCAAAAGTGAGTTCATTGAGCAGTCTTGTCTTGTCTTTTCAATGTCACTAGTCCTAGTCTTCCTCGTGCCCCTCAAATTATTAATGAAATTAATTAATATTAATTAATGAATATTGAAAACCCCCACGTCTACGTACACAATACATATATAGAAATTATCTCATCTCTTTCTTCAGGTGCAGTTTATTTTATTCAACTCTCATCTTTTTCTTTCTCTCCTCTTTAGGGTCACAGCCTTTTTTCTCTCTTTTCTCTTCTCTTCTCATAAAGATATTTTTGGATCTAAACCGATCCATATCTTTCCTCGACTGAAATTTCTGTTTTGATGCCCTTTTTTATATTAAGGTATGGTTCATTATTGCTCTTTCATTCTCGTCTTCTTTTTTACAAGTTATTTACATTTATTTTTTTATTTAATTACTATTTACCCATATCATATTTATTAAAAAAAATTGAAGGAACTTTTAAGTGTTGAATAAATAAACCGAGAATTTTTATTACAATATGCAAAAAAAGTCATATGTTAGGAGAAGTTTAAAAGCCTTGTTGGCAGTATCATTTTTTTGTATGTATTTTATTTTTTTCTTTATTGTTGATGCAGTTATTGATGTTGTTGGCGGGGTTGGAATTGTTGGAACTTGTGGTGTGGTGTTGTTGATGGTTCTGGAATAAAGGATGTTGCTTCTTTATTGTTGATGATGTTGTTGGAACAAATATTGTTGTTTCTTTGTTGTTGATGCTTATGTTGTTGTTGATGTTGCAACAGATGGAGAAACTGTTGGAACAAATCAAACCACCAGAAAGGCTGGTTTGATGTATTCCATCAGACTCCACATCTGTTGCAACAGACTCCACATCTGTTGTAACAGACTCCACATCTGCTGCAACAGACTCCGCATCTGATGCAACAGATGGATAATGTTCTTTTTATGACATCAATTTTTTTCTCTTTTTTGTAGATATAAGGAACTGAAAGTTGATCAACTTTTGTTGGACTATCGCAAGAGGCTGCAGTAAAGATGGGTTCAAAGGAATAAGTTGCTTGCAGATGGAACCACTTCATATGTGGGAGGTATGTATTACTGATAATGTTATCGTGGAAACACACATAGAGTGCACTGATTTTGTGAATGTTGTTTTTACTGATTAGTCATAGATCGTTCAAACAAGATGTCTGCAATTTTACAGTTAAGATTGGTAGGTCTGAACTGATAAGGCTGAGGGACCATGAATATGGTTCTGATACCCTGTTAAGATTTAATGTCGGTTGTTGCTCATGTTTATTTGTCAAGCATTGTGAAGGGATCTAGTTTTGGTGTCATTGTAAAGAGATTCAATAGCGATTGGACCAACTTTTAGGGTGCATTGGACCCTTAGAGGGCCTTCAAAGTTTAGCACTGCATCTAACAAGAACGGAAAACCAATATAGTTATTGCCCTAGCCAAAATTTATATGGTTGGGTTGCTCGCTCGGGGTGATGATTATATGCCAGAAGGTGCGGTAGGAGAATGCCTTCGAGGGAAAATGGGTGGTTGATGGAAGACTATCATCTGAGAGCTAATTGAAGAAGAGACATAATAGGGTAGAAAGTAACTTCTAGCGAATCTGGCCGATGGAATTATCTTAACAGATGCGAAATCTGAATCAAGTGCAAATATAAAAGTGTATCCGGTAATGTAATTTCGTCTGTTGTGTCTCTGAAAGAAAAATAATGCAGATGGACAATTTGTTAGGGAGTTGCATGGTCGGGATTATCACCTAGGTAGAAAATAAAAGAAGACCAACAAAGCAGCCTCACGGGCATCGAGGGTTGAAATGATGTTCAGCGAGTCTAGAAAACTTATGCCAATAACAACTGCAGTTAAAATAAGGAATCTAAGCAAAGGCGACAATTTTTGAATTTTAAATTCCATCCCATGCCTTTTTGTTTGTGTTTTCGATCAGGTCCAATGTTCGTTGACCTGATCGGAACCACAAACGAGATTGAAAGGCAAATAGAGTATCATTGTTTTCTTAGAAATATGGTTATAATTGATTGTGTTTTCTTGTCTTAACATGCTTTCAAAATTCCTTGGAGAAGATCAGATGTTTGTTGTAGTATGTGAATTCCGATAATTTTCAAGCTTGCCTCCAGCTTGCTGATTTTGTATTCAAGTTGGTCGTTGCCGTCTTTGAAGTTGATCAAGAGTTCCTTATCTCTTGTGAGCTCGATCAGGGACACCACCTTCAAAGTTGTGGCATTCTAGAAGCCCTTCAGAACACTTTCTTCAGGATGTGTTCTAAAGGGCTTCTAGAATGCCACAACTTTGAAGGCAGTGTTCCTGATCGAGCTCACAAGAGACGAGGAACTCCTTACCAACTTTGAAGATGGAAACGACCAGGTTGAATACAGAATCAGCAAGCTGGAGGCAATCTTGAAAATTATCGAGATTCACATACTACAGCAAGCATCTGATCTTCTCTGAGGAATGTTGAAAGCATACTAAGGCAAGAAAACACAATCAATTAATCCATATTGCTAAGGAAGTAATGATACTCTATTTGCCTTTCAATCTCGTTTGTGGTTCCGATCAGGTCAACGGCAGTGAACCTGATCGGAAACACAAACAAGAAGGCATGGGATGAAATTTAAAATTCAAAAATTGTCGCCTTCACTTAGTTTCGTTATTTTAACTGCAGTTGTTGTTGGCGTAAGTTTTCTAGACTCGCTAAACATCATTTCAACCCTCGATGCCCGTGAGGATGCTTTGTTGGTCTTCTCCTATTTTCTACCTAGGTGATAATCTCGACCACGCAGCTCCCTAGCAAAGTGTCCATCTGCATTATTTTTCTTTCATAGACACAACATATGAAATTACATTACCGGATACACTTTCATATTTGCACTTGATTCAAATATTGCATCTATTAAGATAATTCTATCGGCCAGATTCATTAGAAGTTACTTTCTACCCTATGTCTTTTCTTCAATTATCTCTCAGATGACATAGTCTTTCATCAACCACCCATTTTCCCTCAAAAGCATTCTCCTACTGCACCTTCTGGCATATAATCATCACCCCGAGCGAGCAACCCACCATATAAATTTTGGCCAGGGCAATAACTATATTGGTTTTCCGTTCTTGTTAGATGCAGTGCTAAGCTTCGAAGGCCCTCTAAGGGTCCAATGCACCCTAAAAGTTAGTCCAATCGCTATTGAATCTCTACAGTGACGACAAATATTGATCCCTTCTTAAAACTTGACACGCATAAACACGAGCAACAACCGTCAGTAATTTATAATAGGGTATCTACACCATCTTCATGAGGTCCTCATCCTTATCAATTTTGAACCCATCAAACTTAACGGTACAATGCAGGATCTTGTTTGAATGATCAATGACTAATTGGTTAAAAACTGCATTCACAAAAATATTGTACTTTGTGTGTGTTGTCCCGGTGACCTTATCAGTAATACATACTTAACTCCCACACATATGATAGTGGATCCATCTGCACGCACCTTATTCTTCCTAGCCTATCTATGCCTTAAATTAAATAAACAGATGACTAGCTAGTTGCAACAGATGACACATCTGTTTATATTGTCAAACAATTGGAGACATCTATTACGACAGTTAATCAACCTATTGCAGAAATCAAACAGATATATACATATGTTATAAAAGATTGCCAGTATGTTGTAAGTTATCTAACCGAAAGAATATATTTTGCAACAGATTACCCATCTGTTAGATTTATTTTAAAGCAATTTTCTTTTCTTTCCGAGATACAATAATTTATAAATAAGTCCCTCCTTACAAATATGAATGATCCAGATTCGTACAAGAATATTCATACTGATTCCTTGCGTGAACTTCAAAGGCAGTTTGATGAACTCCAGAGATATTTGGTTGACTTCGGAGTAAGGCTGCCGGATGAAAAATGTCTGATTGACAATAATAATAATTAGATAATGTTTTTTATTTTAGCGCATGTATGTATTTTCCTCCTTTTGTATATCGGATCTACCCAAGGGATTCAAAAATCTATGAACATTCATTTCATTTTGTTGTCGACTTTGAATTTTTAATTCTTATTTAGTATTTAATAATAATCATTCTGTTTATTCCTTGTTCTCAATATGTCGACGGTTGGTGGTAGGAATTGAGCAGCAATTTGTGTCTACAGAGGTTAATCTACTATGACAGATCGATCATATGTTGCACCTGGCAGTTATTAATAAAAAAGAGTTATTGTTGTTATTGAGAGAGTGAAAAGAAAAAGACATGACTTTCTGATTGTTCAATATGAAAAATATTTTGTAAATAAGTAATAAGGAAATAAATGATAAACACAATTTATAACCACAATTTTAATAACTGATCGTGACTTTTCACCATTTTGTTTTTGAATTTATTTTTTAAAATTATTTATTATATAATAAAATTGTTATTATTTTATTAAGGAATTTGAAAAGGTATTTTTTTTATTTATAAAATAAAAAAGCAAGCAAATTTGGATTAATAATATGATGATAGTTATTTTTAAAAAAAAAAAGTAGATTATATGTTGCAACAAATAAATTATCTGATGCAACAGGTTCACTATTGTTGCAACAGATGATATATCTGTTGTCACAGATTATTTATCTGATGCAACCGATATTGAATCTGTCGTCACAACTCAACAAAAATGGTTATTGGAAAGAACTAATTAATAATAATAATCTGAAAAATCATGACTTATCACAATATTTCTTAATTTAATTAAGTCATTATTTTTACATTAATCAAAAATGTAATTAATAAATGGAGGTGAACAGTTAGACTATATGTTGCAACAGATAGGTTATCTGATGCAACATATTTTATATTTGTTGCAACAGATAATATATCTGTTGTCACAGATATGTTATCTGATACAACAGATATAGAATCTGTTTCCACAACTCAATAAAATGGTTCTTCGAAAGAACTAATTAATAATAATAATCTGAAAAGTCATGACTTATATCTCAATATTTATTTTCTTAATTTAATCAAAAATATAACTAATGTATGGAGGTGAATAGCCGCGCCTTTTTCCCTCTCATTCAAATTCAATCCTCTGTAAATAGGTCCCTCCTTACTCAATCGTTCATTCAACTATACTCTATTTATTTATTGCATCTCGTCTTTCATATTACACTCTAGAAGATAAGATTATGGCTGACCCAGTGTGGGACGTTGCTTTTCTACAAGACCCCGTGAATGAACTTCAGAATCAAGTTCGTGACCTGCAATGGGAACTGGGAGGAGTTAGAGCAAGAATGCTCCACGAGATACGCAGGCTGAGGAGGGCCTTGCTACTTTCGGTTGAAGATTGGCCGGCTGGCAATGATGATGATAATAATAATAATTAGATTATTATTTTTCTTTTAGTCTATTATATATATTTTTATTTATTTTTGTTTAATAAATAAATTATGTTTGAACTTTAATGTTTTAATCCATATTTAATTTTCACTCTGTCTATTATCTTCTCAACAAACATGTCGACGATTCAACGTAAAAAGGAATAATTTAGAATCCAGTAGTAATAGCAAGATTTATTTGTTGGGTTTGTAGCAGGGGTTGATGTGTTGTTCAAAACAAATTACTCATGTTGCCACAGATAAGAAGTCTGATGCAACAGATAAATAGTTTGTTTCAACAGATAACTAGGTTTTTACTTTGCTTGGCTCTGACGTTTTAATTTGTACTCCCTCCATCTCAAATTACCCGTCCTAAAATGAGATGCCACATTGATTAAGAAAAATAACTAATAACATGTCTAGTTTACCATAACCCACTGATCAGTTGGTGGGACAGTAGACGTGTTTGAAATAACCATTGTTTGCTATTCAATTGAAATTTCATAAGAGAAGAAAGTTTTTAACGTCGGTCGGTGTATAGTCCTCCTATTAAATGATGTTTTCATTTTAATTTGAAGAAAAAGTGATTAATGCAAAGGTTAAAACATGGATTTTTTTAATCTTTTCTTGATTAATGAAAAAGACAAGTAAAATGAGAAATCAAATTAGGAAATTTGGGATGGGTAATTGGACGTAAGGAATAATTTTGAATCCAGTAGCAATAGCAAGAGTTGAAACATATTGGTTATCTGTTGGATTTGTGGTAGGGGTTGATTTGTGTTGTTTCAAACAGATTAATCATTCGTTGCAACAGATAATTTATCTGGTGCAACAGATAAATATTCTGATGTAACAGATAGTTAGTCTGGTGCAACAGATAAACATCCTGATATAACAGATAATACGTCTGATGCAACAGATAATACGTCTGATGCAACAGATAAACAGTCTGATGCAACAGATAAATCTCCTGATGCAACAGATTACTCATTTGATGCACCAGATGATTGATCTGTTTAAATTGTGGGCACTTATGTTAGATTCATGATCAGGGTTCTATTCATTGTTGGAAAAACAGAAGTGTACCCAGATGACAAATACGAATAAAAATCATAATTTTACTTACCAAAGTCACCTATGACAAATAAACATCCTGATACAACAGATAATATGTCTGATGCAATAGATAAATCTCCTGATGCAACAGATTACTCATCTGATGCACCAGATGATTGATCTGTTTAAATTGTGGGCACTTATGCTGGATTCATGATCAAGGTTCTATCCATTGTTGGAAAAACAGAAGTGTATCCAGATGACAAATACGAATAAAAATCATAATTTTACTTACCAAAGTCATCTATGTAGTAATGCCAAAGTGGAAAGTGATGTAGTAAACAAAATTTAACCTAAGAAATTAGTCAAATCGCAGCAGTAGCGATGTACCAACAACAATAACAAATGGTCGACAAGAAGAAGATGAAGATGATAATGAAGTAGAAGATGATGATAATGAAGCAGAAGATAATGAATAAAGCAGCAGAAATAGAAACAATGAACAACAAAAATCGCTAAGAGAGAGAAAACAACAATGGATTAGAAGAGAGAGAAAGGCGCCTTTTTTCCTCCGTTTCCCGTTATTTTAGGTATACATTGGGATCAATGTGTAAATTTAAAAATTTGTGGGTTATTTTCAAACTTTCTCAACTTTCTTAATCCATAATAAAGTAATTGTCACCTCCAACTAATAATTAAGACTTGTGTCACCTACACCTCATTTTAAAACTCTTTTGTCACCTGTGGCCCAAACCCCCTAGAAACTTGAGGGGATTTAAACACAACCGTGTATGCAAAGCTTTAATAGGTTCCTCACTGCCACTAGGCCTAACACTCTATATTTGTGGGTTTCCGACTTACAGTTCTTATAAATTTACTAGATTCTCCATATAAGTACAATATCCACAAGAAATATACTTGGCTTCCCTGGAACCTCCACCCAACCCTTTGAATCCACCCCTGCCTCTTTCTACATCATTTCATCACAACACCTATTGTGGACCCAGATTTTACACGTCAAACTTTGAATTCTTCTTATTTATTGTTTCTGAAAGGAAAATCTAAGTGTCAAGTGTGATTTGCTCTTTTCTTTTAATTTGCCGAAGTTCTGTAAAGAAAATGAGTATCTATAATGAGTACTTAAATTTAAATATCCACTCATATGTTTTTTCATGTATGTATTTTCAGCACAATAGTTAATTGGTCCTTTTGGTTTCCCCACTCATGGAAATCTAGATGTACCCTGACTCGTTCCTGTATTTCACAAATGCTCCAAAACTAGAAGTCCTCCCCAAAAGCTGCATTTTTACACAATTTTCATGTCAGTAGAAATTCACCTGTGAAATTCACATGTAATAATTTGTAGATTCCTTCAAACCTCCATGCACTTGCATGTAATAATATCTTGTTTAGATCAAATTAAACTGACTTGCAAGTGTTCTCAAACAATATGGAATGCAAAATAGTCATGAATGGTTCATAGGAGCTATCAAATTCTCATTATGGATAAGCTTGTTTTGCCTAGCATTCCATAATTTCTTATTTTAAGCACTTCTGTTAGCTTTTCACAAAGTACATCAAAATGTTTGATAAACAAATTCATTTAGTGTTGTGAATCAATTGTCCCACATTGGAAAAATAGAGAAATGCTAAGGGGATTATAAGTCAAATGGGTTCTCCCACCTGTTAAAGTAGTCTTTTGGGTTGGGCTCTCCAGTTTGGTTTATAACATTGGTGCTTTCCTTGAGAGTCCCACGCGTTGGGCCGTGACTCAGAGTGGTGGTCTGTACCCAAGAGGGGTGCCAGTCTGTGACCAACGAGGATCGATCCACGTGTGGGGAGCTTCGCGTTGAGCCG
The DNA here is from genome assembly GCA_030864215.1 of Capsicum pubescens. Taxonomy (NCBI): domain Eukaryota; kingdom Viridiplantae; phylum Streptophyta; class Magnoliopsida; order Solanales; family Solanaceae; genus Capsicum; species Capsicum pubescens. The sequence continues at coordinate 78,172,244 of CM061544.1, forward strand.
TGACTCGGAGTGGTGGACTGAACCCAAGAGAGGTGCCAGCCGTGACCAATTGGGCATAGCCGCGACCAATGAGGATCGATCCACGCATAGAGTCACGACTCAGAGTGGTGGCCTATGCGCCAGGAGTGGTGGCCTAGACCTAAGAGGGGTGCCAGATGTGACCAACTGGGAGGGGTGCCAGATGTGACCAACTGGGCTCAGCCATGACCAATGAGGTCGTTGGTTCTCAAGCGGAGGCGATTGTTATGAACCAATTATGTCACATTGAAAAAATAGAGAAATGTTAAGGGGATTATAGGACAAATGGGTTCTCCCACCTATTAGACTAGTTTTTTGTGTTGGGCTCTCCTGTTTGGTTTGTTACATTTAGCCAATATTAATCACCTGTAAATAAAAACTAAATCTTCACTATGAGAGGTAGAAGCGACATTAAAAACAAAAAAAGGAAAAGGAGAAGATGTGGTTGTTTTATATTTAGAGATATATAGATGGGTAAAATTTGTGAGAAGCGATTTTGTAAACATAAATATTATGATGAAAGAAAACTGAAACAACGCCATGCTTTATTGAAACTTAAAAGAAGTTAAAAGAAAAATGTTAGACACCCAATTTTGGCTCTCCAAACTTAAAATTAACGCATTAGGCTTCCTGATCGTTAAATAGTACAAACTGCAATTTTTCACATATTTTTTGCAACTGTTAATAAATTGTTGATAATCATCATTATTTTTGAATTTTTACTCATTTATTGTCATATTTTAATTTTACATAATTTATTGATAATTATCTTTAATTTCATAAATTTTAGAATTCTTATGAGTTTATTATTATTTTAATATTTTTTGCACAATCATTTACATACGTACACAACACAGCACTGTAATTTTTTACTGCACAGTATAATTTTAATTATTTATAGCATAATATATTTTTTTTCAATATAATTATATTTTTTATTTGTTGTTTATATTTTACTGTAATTATACATCAGCATTCATTATTTTGTACGTTATTTAATATGACCTGCAAAGGTGAGTCGATTTAATTATTTTAATATACAGAGTAACAAATTAGTCAAGTCGAAGTCTTATCATTTTTTAATTTTTTTTTACTTTGCTTCACATACTACCATAATTTAAGAGATGTGTTGGAAAAAGTGGATGTGATATTTTATTTTATTATTACTTTTTCTTTTTAAATACTCTTTGTCACCACACAAACACACGCATATACACTACACATATATCAGATCTTCTCTCTCTCACACAAACACACCCATTCTTTTCACGTATTTTTTCGGTGAGCATGACCGGACTTCGGCGAATCTGGCCACACTACAACAAAATACATGTATAGCTACATGATATGTCATAGCTAAATATGAAAAGTTCCATGGCTAAGGCTAAACACTTTAGCCACAATTTTTTTCCGTGCCATTCGTAGCAAGAAGTGGCGTAACTAAAAGTTAGCTGTAGACTTTACATGATTTGTGCCTAAGGACAAATACTTACAGCTATACAAAAATTGTGTTGTAGCTGAGATGGTAAAAAATTCTTGCTACAAAATATATACTTAAAGCAAATAAATTTACTCTTTGCTACGACAAATAGAATCTGTAGCAATCTTTTATATTATAGCTACAATTTATTCTATTATAGAAAAATAATTTTCTATGAAAATTTATAATTTGTGGCTAGTTTATGTTTTAGTATCGTGATAACAGTATCTGCATTTAGCTACGAGTTAGAAAATCTATAGCTATAAAATGAAGTAAATGACAAATATTTTGCACATAGCTAAGAATTTATTCATTTTGCCACGAAATACATAAATTATAGCTACTTTTTTAATTTGCTATAAAAAGTAAAAATAATTAGACATATTTTTTACAATTATATATATAGCTACAAAAATTCATTGCTACAAATTGAAGAATATTTTCATAAATATTATTAATAACAAGAATTTCTGTAATGTAGATAAAACTAATATATATATATATATATCAACAATTCCATTACTATATATTAAAAAAAAATTCTACATGTTTTGTCAATAAGAAAAATTATATAATATAGCTACAAATTCATTTTTGAGATTCTAAAACAATTGTCAAATTACATATAATTATATTTTACAACTAAGAATAGTCACAATATATAATTCCTTTAAGACACCATCTTGTTTTAATCCAAAATAGGATAGTCTTCTCCTATCTCTTTTTGTTCAATTAGTCTTCTCCTATCTCTTCTTCTTCAATCTTCAACTGCACCTCAACTTGACAACATACATTCTAATTTGTCATGTATATGCTCTTATTCCATTAATATGTCAGTCAATAATGGTAAAGTATTTTAGCACCAAGAAAATTAATACCAACTAATTAAATATGGAAGTATGTGTATATGTAGAATTTCAAGGAGAAAAATATACCTTAATTAATGACAATAAGTAAAATGCAAAGCAACCAAAGAAATAAACAAACCCGTATACTTTTTAAACTTCTTAAAATATATAGATATGAATTTTAGATTTCAATACAACAACAAAAAGATATTTAACATAATCGCATAAGGGTTAGATCTCAAATCTCAATTTTAAAATCTACACGGACAAAATATTACCTTCAAATTAACAAAAATATATACAATTCAATGTAATATTCATATTGTGAAACTTATTTCATCTACATGGTGAATTGCATGTTGTAAACCTACAAAAAAAGAAAATAATAATCAATAATACAACATAAAAATTTCAAACAAATCAAAAACTAAAAAAAAAATGAGAAGAAAAAGTGAGGGGCCACAGGGGATGGAGGGGGGAGAGGGAAAAGGTGTCAGCAATAGGGTTAAGTGGGAAATAGGGTTATTTAATGAAAGTTTTAATTTTAAAATTTTGGGGGGAAGTTTTGGTCCTTTTGCAATTTTTTATTTTTGGGGGGAGATTTTGGGGTTTGAGACAAATGGGGATAAATGTTTGATAAAATTTTGGCCTCTGTTTTTCTTTACTTCTTTTTTAATATAATTCTCTTTCAATTATTTATATGAAATAAATATTATTCTAAATATATTATTTCTTTTCAATTTTTTTGATTTGATATTGTTTGTTTTAATTTGTTATGTACTCTTCTATTTTAATAATTTTTTAATTTAATAGTGTTTAATAAAACCGATGATTATTTTGAATTACAAATTTTAGTTTGAATTATAAATACAAAATTTTATGAATTAAAAATAATTTTTTCTACCATTGAAGTAAGAATAACGCATGTGTATATTCTACTCTCTTTTCGAAGTTCACTTTGTGACTATATTGGGTATATTATTTTTGTGGTTGTATATGAATTTAAAATAATTTATGTGGATTAGAATGTTAAGTTTAAAATAAAAAATTTAAAATAAAATAAAATTATCAATATCAGAAAATCAATCTAAAACATTTATATATAATTGGAGATGAAAAAAATATTTGTAATGACGATGTCAATTACCATAGTATTCAAGTTAAAAAATTATTTTAAGATTGAAATTTCAAAAAGAAAATGTCAATTCAATTTCTTTTTACAGTAACAACGAGAATTCAAATTCATGGTAAATTACTCTATTATGATGATTTCATACTTTCACAACATTCGATCATTTTGATTTAAATTTAAACGAGACTATGAATTTTAAATTACTATTTTTTGGTCTGAATTGAAAATATAAAAATAATATGAATATAAAATGAGTATTATGAATTAAAATACCATGTTTAAAATAAGAAATAAAAAAAAATTAAAATTATTTTAAAACTAATTGTCAATTCAATTTATTTTTACATCAACAATGTAAATTCAAATTCAAATTCAAATTAAAGTGTCCCATTATCATGTAACCATCTTCGATAATATTCAACTATTTTAATTTTAATTTAAATAGAAATGTGAATTTTGAACTGCGGTTTTTATTTTGGATTAAAGATACAAAAATTATATGAATTATATGGCTTAAAAGTCAAGATTAGAATAGAATATTCGAAGATAAAATATTCAATAATAAATTTGAACAAAAAATTAACTAGAATATCAAGATTCCTTTCTTTATTAGTGTATGTGTATTAATTATATTGACCAAAAAATTGACTTATCTATTTATATTCTAGACTAACTCATATTGCATATTTATTGAATATGACAATATTCTAATCAAAGGTAAAATATTAAATTGAAAAACTCATTTAAATATTATGTATGAAAAAATTACAGTGAGGGGGATAGCCGGATAGATAACGTAAAGGTACTTAATTAAAACTAATTTTGATAAAAATAAAATAAATAAAATAAATAAAATAAAATAAACAAGTATAAATTTAATATTTTCAAAAAAATCATATAACATTTGTAAATATTATGATTGCTTAATAAAGTCCGTGTATCGTGTGAATTCAAGTATACATGTACATAATATATCTACATTATTGAAGTTTTTATGAATACCTATTTTTTCTTTGAAATTTTTTTTTCTTAAATATAGGAAAATATGCACTTAATTTAAAATAATAAAAATCAAATATAGACAAATTTCCTTACAACTTTCAAAAAAGAATTAATTGTATATTTATTTATTTATTTATTTGAAAAAAGGGACAATTAACATTCAAAATAATATTTTGCAACAAAATAAAATTACCTTGATATATTTAAGAAGTTCGTTGATGAGTTTTGAGGTTTTTATTATGCATATTAACTTTTTTTCCTTTTTGTATTATAACTTTTTAAATTGAAATTTAATTAATTCTATCTGTGTATATATAACATTATATTTGAAGCTTAGAAGTAAGATCATACAAATTAATTGTATATTTTTTTTTAAATTAAATAATTCTATCTATTGTGAAAATTTTTAATGAAGTGAAAAAATTTCAAATCTCTTTTCAAAGATCCTTCACATTTTAATATAATAATGTAAACATAAACATAAATTATAGTGTATGCATGTGTCTCACACGTAGAACGTTTGATTATTTAAAATTAAATAATTTTGTCTATTGTGGAGATTTTTAATGAAGTCTAAAAAGTTCAAATCACTTTTCAAAAATTCTTCACATTTTAATATAATAATATAAACATAAACATATATTTAGCATAAGCACATATATATTTTACCACCAGAACTTTCAAGTGGTTGATAAATCATCACTTTTGTATTTTTGTTATGAAGTACTTCTTTCCCTTGCTACCAGATGCTAAAAGAGACGTATCAATTTGAACCATATTGTTTGTACGATTATTTTTTTATAATTAAAATCTTTCCTTGTTTTTATAGCTAAATCTTTACAAAATCATTGATTACATTTTTATTACATATTTAAAACTGTTAAAAATTTGGTACTTCTTAAATTTTTTCTTATTCTAATGCTTTTATATTTATTTCTAAATTTTCAAATCTTTTTATAATCAAATTTAGTTGATTTAGAAGTCTTAAACCCATGGAAAAAGTATTAGTTGTCATTAATTCTGATGACTTCTAATAACGAAAAGTTTTACCATAAATATATTTAATTATTTTTCAACTCTAAAATATCAGGAAAAATAATAAAAAGATGATTTTGTATAAAATGAAGACTTTTAATGAAGGACAAAAAGTTCAAACAACATTTCTAAGGCCCTTCATACTTTTAATATATTATAGATATAGATTGTAGATTATAGATATAATTAAATTTGAAACTTAGAAATAAGATCATACAAAATTGAATCCAGTTTAAAGCTGAACACCTCTAATTACATTAAATTTTTAAAAGTACTGTTTTAATACATCATATCATATTAAATTCAAATAATAATTCTAAGTACATATATTAGGTTGAGATGAAGTTTTTATGAAATTTGGCATGATTAGTTAATTGAAATAAATATAATCAAATATTTATTTATTTACAACTTATAATCTATAAAATTGAATTAAATCGGCTGATTAATATCTTCAATCACATTAGAGTGATAAATATATTATTCTGGTGAAATAAATTTGAGTCAAATGACAATTTTAAAAGAACCTGATTGAGATTAAACTTTAGTAAGACTAAGTGAAATTATTTTTAAATTGAACATAATTAGTTAATCAAAATTAATTAGAAGTCTCTATTTATTGAAATTATATTTAAAATTCACATTTAGTCATGTAGTATTGAATCGAATTGAATCAAACCGAACCGAACGATTAACACCTCTAATTACGCTAAATTAATATTTCAACAATAAATTTCATATTGAGGTAAAAATTAATTACTAACTATAAAATTTTATAATAGTATTAAATATGTGGCTAAATCATTTCACCATGATAAATAATTTTTCCCCTGTTCCAAATAAGTGGTTTTAACATTTTTCATTTTATTTCTAAATAAGTGGTATTTTAGATAATCAAGAAAACATTAATGATGTTCTTCCAATTTTATCCTTCTTTAAATAATTTTTTTTTTACAAAATTAAGAAATTATCAAAGAGTTAATCCTCTTCAAGATATTTATCAAGGATAAGTTATTAAAACATCTTTATTTTTTAGGAATGAATAGTTTTATTAAGGAGCTTGTCCAAACTAAAATCAGCATTAATTTTAAAACAGAGAGTATAACTATTATTAAGCCACCTATTGCCACGGTTTTTGGTACTCAAAGTCAAAATATTTATTAGCTATAATACTTTATTTTAAATAACCTTTTTCATGGCTAAACGGTCACTATTGCTACGACAAGTTTCAACACATTACAACAATTAACAATTAGCTATAAAATTTTATTGTAGCAAAAACTCTATGGTTATATCATTCAACTTATTGCACTAATTTTTCGTAACTTGAAGCAAAAATATTTGTTTAGCCACAATATTTAATTTTAAGGTGACTATTACGACAAATAAGTTTCAATTCATGGCAAAGATTTATAATTAGCTATGAAACTATGTTATAGCAAAAAAAAAATGTGGCTATATCATTTTACTCTTGCCACAATTTTTAATGACTTGAAGCAAGAAAATTTGTTTCGCTATATTATTTTATTTTAAATATTTTATTATGGCTAAAAAGCTTACTATTGCTACAATAACTTATATCGCGTGACAAAAACTTATCATTAGAAATAAAATTTTATCATAACAATAAAGCTGTAGCTATTTAGGTAATTATTGTCACGATTGCTAGTAATCATAGCAAAAATGAAGAATTAGCTTTGGTTAAGAAATTTTAGGAATCTATAAATAGCTATGAAATTCAAAATTTTGTAGCTGTTACTAGTTAACAGATACGATTTCTAAATTTATGGCTTAGTTTTTGTAGCTATAGATGTCTCTTGTTGTAGTGCCGCCACCATCCACCGCAATACTAGCCGCCCCTCTCTCTCCTTCTTCTCCCCTTTTTCCGTCACCCAACAGCCCAAAAAATGCGGGCTTTAGTCGAACAAATCAGTCCAGCCGCCCCCTTTTTCTAAAGCTCCATCGTTTTCTCGCTGGAGCTGATACGATGAGCCTCCAATCGCACCGCCGCCATCGTTCCCTCCCCCTTGCCCCTCTATTTTGTTTTGGGCATGAATGGTCACTACTGCTTTGAATTTTCTCTCTAAATGAACTGATTTCATATGTTACCCATTTGATTCACACAGATCTGGCTAGATCTAGCATTACCATTGAAGTGTTGCTCCAGCAACTCTTGTCGTGGAAGCAAGCTTCCCAATCTCCTTTACAATTATTTGATATTTTTCGATGGGTTATTGATGACTGTTTGTTACTACTTAGATTACTTTTTACATTATCCTGTTAATTTCGTATTGATCGTTGACGGAAAATTCTAGTCCAGTAACTTGATTCATGGTTTGTTTTATTTTCATCGGTCTGCTATTGTTTTGCACTGTCTGGGACTGATTTTTGAATCCTTTTCTCCACATTTTATTATACTGATAATGAATAAAATACTATTAATACTTAGTCGGTCAATGAAATTATCTCTCCGTCTGAATATTTAAGGCCCCCTCATTAAAAAAGATGGACTTTTTTTCTCAAAATTATTAGTTTATATCAAAAGCCAAAACCTAGCCGATGAAGAAATTCTCCATCGATTTTCGAGGCTTCACAAATAAAAATACGGATATTACGTATATAAGTACGTAATAAAAATAAATAAATTTGGGCGTTGAAGAAATTTTTATAACACCGCAAAAGTTTTTTTTATGATCCGTATCTCAGCAAAATGATTTAGGACGGCCAATAAATTGAGCAACCATTTTGTAGCTATGGTGTATTTAAAATTTAATCCGAACCCACCTTATAATAAAAAATTATATTTTTAATATATATTTATATATATATACACACACACACACACATATATATATGCACCCATATCTTTTAATTTATTTTGATAATTATTTATTCGTTACTAATATTTTTATTACAAGTGTTTATACAGGTTTCGGAAATACTCGTCGGGAATGATATTAAAAAAAGATCTTGAATTTTTTTGTATTTGTATTTACTTTTATTATTACACTTGTACAAATATTAATTATAGTGAAATCTTTATTTTCGGAGCGTTGGACGGGAATGCTTTAACTTATACAATCTTTACCGTGCATTTAGAAAAATTTAGGCCGTTACTATTTACTTAAAAGAATTAAATTAATTTAGATATTTAATCAATTAATCCATACTTATACATTTAAAAAATATTGCGTAATATTTTTCTTTAAAATAAATTTTTCTTTATTCAATTTTTCTTTTCTTTCCATACACATTCTTATATACTTTCAATCATCTTCACATAGTTTTTATATACAATAATTTATGTAATTTATGCATTCTTTATATGCAAATTATTTATATTATTTTAATGCATATTTTAGATTTGTATTTATAAACATTAATTTTTTCTTTTGTCTTGTAAAAAATCTAAGTCTGGCCTAGAACCACATTTGTGGATTCTGAAGGGTGCCTAATACCTTTCATTCGGAATAATTTGAACCCTTACCTAGAATTTAAATTGGTTTTGTAGATTAGAATAAAGTCATACTTGTTAGATAAATAAATAGGTTTCCTATTTTCCTTAAAAATTAGGTGGCGACTCTGTATAAAATTAATTATTTTAGAGTCCACAATGTCGTGCTCGTTTTGACCTTAGGTAAAAATCGAGTATGACAGTTTGGCGACTCCGCTAGGAATTCAAGGTTCTAAACATTACAGATTTAGGTAAATATTTACGTTTTTATACATTGTTATTTATTTCATACTAATTATTTTGATTTATCATTTTTATATGGCTTAAATTATTTATTTATTATTATTTTTTTATCAATTGTTTATTTGTTTATCACTTTTATATAAATTGTCATTCCGTTCATATTTCCTCCATTTTAGAAAAATGACTCTCACACACATTGTACACGCGGATTGTACATTGTACTTTCCCTGATTTTTTTTAAATCACCTTATTTTAGAGAATTGGCGTATACATGGGGTGAGCGGGAGTTTTACTGTCGTGGGACCATATGCCTTCTCGTATAAAAAATTCAAGTCCATGTCTACCCACTCTTAGTCAACATAGGATACAACTAATATAACACTTTTTAGGTACATGCATATTAGTCAATTTTGTTCAAGTGTTCGAAGGGTTTACGACCCAAGTGATACAATTTTATTTCTTTGTACATATTTGAAGAATTATTGTGTTTGCACATATTTATTTGTTCTAAATTGATTATTCTTTAGTGGGATGGTGTAATTTAACCTTTATTTTGCATAGCGGATCAGTTAAAAGTTGCACCTTAGTAATATCGCCACTAGCTGTAGATGGGTTTGAACAACGTTTTGACCTGATTCTTGTTTTCACAAGATATGTAGGCAACCCTGCATTAGGGTTCAGTCACTCCACTGTTTTAGAATAATTTCTTCGGTATTCAAAACTGGGGCAATTTTTCTAGAATAGTTCAAAGACGTTTTTCAAAAGCCTTCATGTTAGAGTGCGTGCCCTACTAATTTCAATATTAGACTCTACTGATTTCCTATCTGTGGAACAAGTAAGTAGACATGGTTCACAGAAGTAAAAGCTGAACACAGTCTTTTTACGTGGAAAACACCCGGCTCAAGAAAGGTATAAAAAACCACAACCTGTACCTCTACAGGATTTAACTCCAATTTCACTATAACTCTTGAGCCTCAACAATCAATAAAATTACAAGACTTCTTGTAAACAGGAATTAAAACTTCTAATTCTTATAACTACAAAACACAAATCTTCCCAAGATAAGTGTTCCCAAATCTTTGAGTTCCCTAACTTGAAGACACAATTCCTAACTCAGTTTATAGATTACTGAGAATAGAACAATGACTCATTACAACTCAAAGAACCTTCCTAGTACACAGTTTAAGACTTGCTAAACAAGGGACCAGGTTCTTTTTCATGTGAGTGAACTGTTTAGTTTATTGTTGATTATCTTATCAGTGTATGAGTGAGTGCTTTGAATGTTGTTTCTTCTATTTAAGCCAACACTTGATGGAGTCCTTTAGTTGATGTATTGTTTTATCTTCACTAGGACTCCCAGGTAGTTTCACTCACTCTTTTTATTTGAATAAGACTCTTTTTCTTTATCTCAGGATATCTGCAAGACTTCTTAATCAACTCAACTTCTAGATGCTGCACTTATCTTATCCTTTGCATCTTCTTTAACTGATGTGATAAGTGTTGAATACATGATACTTATCCACTCCTATTTTTCTATAATACCATCCTATCAACAACCTTGCCTGCAGCTACGCCTTGTGCACTTGGGATGGACCAGCTTTCACAACATGTTTCATTCACATGTCTATCATCAAAACTCCACATACCCTAACACTTCAAGAGCGCAAATTAATAACTCATCACTTTGTTTGATCATGCATCTGTTTATGATATATGCTGCAGTACTTATTGTCTCAGCCCAAAGGTTTTTAGCAACATTTGCTTCAAGCATCATTGTTCTAGCCATGTCTTCCAAGGTTCTATTCTTTCTTTCCACCACTCCATTTTGTTGTGGTGTTCTAGGAGCTGAGAAGTTATGATCTATACTATTTGCTGAACAAAATTCTAAGAACTTTACATTCTCAAATTCTGTACCATGGTCAGACCTTATGGAAACTAATGAAGTGCCCAGTTTCTTTTCAATTTTCTTAATGAAAAATTTAAAGACATCAAAGACATCTTCTTTAGAGGCTAAGAACAAGGTCCAGGTGAACCTGGAATAGTCATCAACAATTACAAAAACATACCTTTTTCCACCTCTGCTTTGAAGTCTCATTGGTCCACATAAGTCTTTATGAACCAGGTTAAGGCACTTGGTAGTGCTAACATGGTTCTTTGACTTAAAAGAAGACCGTACCTGTTTCCCCCTTACACATGCATTACATAACTTTTCTTCCTTAAACTTAGTCTTGGGTAATCCCAATACAATGTCTTTGGAAGAAAGTAAGTTCAGTTGTTTCAGACTTGCATGTCCAAGTCTCCTTTGCCAAAAGAGGGGATCATTTTCTATTGAACTTAGACAAGTCAACTCAGATCCTGTTATTTCCATTATGTCATCTTTGTATACATTTCTATATCTACTAGCAGTGAGGATAATCTATTTGGTCTCCATCCTTTTGACTTTGACTCCTGCAGCAGTAAAAATAACTTTATTACTTTTGTCACACAGTTGTGAGATGCTCAGCAGGTTATGCTTCAATCCTTCTACAAGATAAACATCCTCCAATGCTTTTGACTCAGATGAGCCAATTTTTCCAACTCTAGTAATAATTCCCTTTTTTCCATCACCAAAAGAAACTCCTCATCCATCTATTTTAGAGAGTGAAAGAAACTTTTTCTTGTCACCAGTCATATGTCTTGAGCAAGCACTGTCTAAGTACCAGTGCCTTTTGCTTTCTTTCACCTTCTCTTGTAAAAGAAATCAATGGTTAGACTTAGGAACCCAGACAAGCTTGGATCCTATTTTATGAGTAAAAGGATGAATTAAATTTCTCTTTGCCCATGCTGGCAACAAGTATTGCAACCTGTTTCTCTGACCAGAACTAATTTTGTTCTTTTTGGTTTGAGAAAATCTGTTAGCCATGACTGTTTGATCTGCTTTTAGTAGCCACTGGACATTCAATGGTGGGATGTCTAAGGTTGTCATAGATATAACATAAATCTCTAGGATCATCAAAACTCTTGTGGAAACCCAACCCAGCCTTTTCATTGTAATTTCTTTTACCCAGTTTGTGAACAATTCGTGAGGAGTTTGTCCACCTATTTGCCCTTTCAAGATCAAGATTAAGTTTAGAGACTTCTTGACCCAACTTGTTCATTTTTTTAGTTAAATCATTGCATTCTTGTTTGTATTTAACTAGCTCAAGTTCAGCATTTTCTTGTTCTTTACTTATGACGTTTTCTCTATTTTCAGTGAGAGTTGGTTTAAGAACTTCAGACTTAAGATTATTATTTGAAGACTCAAGTTCTGCAACCTGTTTCTTGAGAGTGCAGTTTTCCTTGTCAACTGTACCTGTACAAGCTGTTAAATCAATGAGATCAAATTTTAGGCTTGCAACACTGTTGAACAACTCTTCCCTATCAGAAGCCAATTCTTGGAAATCATCAATTAGTGCACTCATCAAGGAAACACGTTTTTGTTTTGAAAACAATTGTAGATTTTCTTTAAGTTCAAGTATACTTACCTCAGAAGCATCATCTTCTTCTTCTAAATCTGAGTCTCCAAGAGCCATGAATGCAGTTTCATCAGCTTCATCTTCATCTGAGTCAGATCTCCAGGTTGCTATCATTGCATGTTCCTCCTTTCTTTTGGCCTTTTCTTTTAGTTCCTTTTTAGCCATTTCCTTCTTCCATTCTATTTCCCAGACTGGGCAGTATCTGATCTGATGATCAGTTTTGCCACACTTGTAGCAACCATTTGGATTGTCATTGGAATGTTTCTTGCTACCTGTTCCCTTCTTCTTCTTAAAGAATTTGCTGAAGTTCTTAGTTATGAAAGCAACTTCTCCTTATCAAGTTCAAATTCCTCATCAATATTAGAAGCTTTCAATGCCAGGATTTTCTCAGGAGTTGCTTGCTCTTTGGTTCCATCAACTTCCATTTCATAAGTCCTTAAGTTCCCTACTATTTCATCCAGGGTCATACCTGCAAGATCCTTATTTGCCTCCCTGATTACAGTCACCTTCACATTCCATTTTGATATTGGTAATACCCTCAGTACCTTTTGAACTTGTTCCTCCTCATAAATGACTTTTCCTAAGAAAGTCATCTCATTTGTTACGGTAGTAAGCCCTGTCATCATTTCATGCAAGGTCTCATTTTCCTTCATCTTAAATGCCTCATACTCAGTGAAAAGAAAAGAAATCCTGAATTTTCTTACTTGAGAGGTACCTTCATAGGCATTCACCAGTGCATCCCAAATTTGCTTAACAGTGGTGCAGGTTGATACCCTGTTGTATTCAGCAGGTCCTAGTCCACAAACCAAGATGTTCTTGGCCTTAGCATTTTTCTTCAATGCCACTAAGTCATCAGGAGTAAATTTACTCCTTACTTTCTTAACTGGTTCACCATCAACCAACTTCATTGGAATAGTGGGACCATCAGTAATCCTATACCATAATTCATAGTCTTCACCTTGAATGAACATTTTCATCCTTTGTTTCCACCAGATAAAGTGAGATCCATACAAGAGTGGAGGCCAAGTAGTCGACTGACCTTAACTGTGTCCAGTAGGAGGTGTGGAATTCATCATTGATCTTTTCTTAGGTGCTAGCCTTGTTTAATACAACCTCGCTCTGATACCACTTGTTAGAGTGAGTGCCCTACTAATTTTAATATTAGACTTTACTGATTGCCTATCTGTGGAATAAGTAAGTAGACGTGGTTCACAAAAGTAAAAGCTAAACACAGTGTTTTTACATGGAAAACATTCGGCTCAAGAAAGGTGTAAAAAATCATGACATGTACCTCTACAGAATTTAGCCCCAACTTTACTATAACTCTTGAGCCTCAACAATCAACAAAATTACAAGACTTTTTGTAAACAGGAATTAAAACTTCTAATTCCTATAACTACAAAAACACAAATCTTCCCAAGATAAGTGTTCCCAAAACTTCGAGTTCCCTAACTTGAAGCCACAATTCCTAACTCATTTTATAGATTACTGAGACTTGAACAATGACTCATTACAACTCAAAGAACCTACCTAGTACACACAGTTTAAGTGAGTAAACTATTTAGTTGATTGTTGATTATCTTATCAGTGCATGAGTGAGTGCTTTGAATGTTGTTTCTTCTATTTAAGCCAACACTTGATGGAGTCCTTTAGTTTATGTATTCTTTTGTCTTCACTAGGACTCCCAGGTAGTTTCACTCACTCTTCTTATTTGAATAGGACTTTTTTTCTTTATCTCATGATATCTGCAAGACTTCTTAATCAACTCAACTTCTAGATGCTGCACTTATCTTCTCCTTTGTATCTGCTTTAACTGATGTGATAAGTGTTGAATACATGATACTTATCCACTCTTGTTTTTGCATAATATCATCTTATCAACAACCTTGCCTGCAACTATGCCTTGTTCACTTGGGATGGACCAGCTTTCACAACATGTTTCATTCACAGGTCTATCATCAAAACTCCACATATCCTAACACTTCAAGAGCGCAAATTAATAACTCCTAAAATCAAATCTCATTGACATTAGTGCCTAGCCGGCCTATCTCCAGATCTTCACTCAATTCTACCTAGTTTCTTTTTTCAAATGCCGTGAACCATTAAATTTATGGCGTATCTATCCCACTCTCTAAAGCAAGAACTTAATATTTTTTCAATTATAATAATTCTGCCAACTACGGCAAAATAAGGTCATAATTTCTTCAATATCTGGCTTTTTAAATTTTTTCAGCATACTGAAGTTGTGTTAAAGCTCTCCTTATGCTTTACATCTATTCATTCGATTATTTTATCAACATAATTTTGATGCTAAAAATAGTTCTTTTTTTATCGTCTTTCACATTATTTTTACGAATGACCATCAATTTTTTTTACAATCACACATTGCACATACAAATTTGCAAATTTTTCTGAACTACGCAAACCTGATTCTTGTTTTCACAAGATACGTAGGCAGACCTCATTTGGGTTCGGTCTCATTCTTTTAAAATAAAAAATAAAAATTGGCTTGGTTGGTACCAATACGTTTAGGAGTATATATGTGAAAGAGCAAATTAGTATGATGAAAGGAACCGACTTTATGGTAAACCATAGGTTCTTTTGGTACTTTTTATCACACCTGAGTAACACTAGAAAAAATTCTCTTGCATACATCTAAGACAAGAACGAATCCAACCTCATCGTTTCAAGTGCATTGTCTGGTGAGCTTTAGTTTAATTCATTTTATTGCATTGTTGATCTAGAACTTGGCCTAAATGTTTGTTGAGGCAAAATTCTGAGTTGCACTTGGTTTAGGAAAGGATCGTAGGCCTTCTTTGACCCGATTGAGCCTTTCAAAGCCCACCAAATGACATTAACCCTTAGCATTCCCCCTTTTGAGCCTAAAATCTTTTCTTGGGACAACCGTATCTAAGCTTATACCTTTTTGAGTGCACACGTTCACTCTCTCTCTCTTGGCCCTACCACTTGAGCACACTAAATACGTGTAAATTGCGGATAAAAATTCAAGATCAAAAATGCAAAATGCAAAGGATATATTGTTCCAAATGAAAAAAAAATAAAAAAACGACTTCAAAAGAAGCAAAAATTTCACAAAAAAGAGAGAAAAAAAAAGAACAAATATATATATATATATATATATATATATATATATATATATATTTTCTTGAAAAAAAAAGAAAACTCCAACGCAAAATTCAAAAGAAGTCCAAGCAAATACAAAACGAGGGGCAACACATCATAACAAAGATGATCACGCGTCATAGCACAATAAATGTCAAACACACAAATACCGTGCGATGCTCATTGAGGAATTAGTCACTTATTTTTTAAATATTATCCTATCCGTCCCCAAGCCTACATTACGAGTCGATAGCAAGTCCTGATTCTATTTCAAGTGTTCTCACATTAGTGGATACTTACATGAAGGTCAAGCCTATGGTATCACAATTGCATGCCTTGAATTCCTTTTTGAGTGTGAGTGTTTTTCTTGATACGTTCCAAAATTTAAAAAAAAAATTACTCAAATATGTGCGAAATAAGATATTCTTTTACTCAAATATGTGTGAAATGGGACTTTCTTTCGGGAGAGGACACTTGAAATATGAGAATAAACATAGCTCAAATATTTGTTTGAAGCAAGACGAACAAATCTTGTCGATACTTAGGTATGTCTGAGATACCACTTGAAACTATAGGAGTTACCCTGAAGTCGATCTTAGTTATATGGGAAAGAGATGAGGGAATTCTTATGCGCACTATTAATTATTGGTACCAACCGAAGTCACGATACGATTGTGTCTTATTCATCTTTTAGCACTTTTTACCAAGAAAATGCAAAATTCTTTCTTTCTTTTTTTCAAGATGCCCACTTTCAAATACAGACATTTTTTTTTTACATTTCATTCATGATGCCTAATTTCACATACATGCATTTTTACTTTTTTTATTAAAGGTGCCCAATTTTGAAATACAGACATGTGACTTTTTCTTTCAAGCATATACCTCTAAATATAGGCATTTTATTTTTCAATTAAGCATCCATTTTTGAGTATTTTTTTTTATATTTTTTTTATATATATAGCCCTGTAAATCGAGAGACTATTATATTTGTTCTGCCACTCTAGAGCCTTTTACATTTCAATAGCCCCGACAATTGAGAAGCTAATAGATTTCAGTCACCTCATTAGTTGAGGGTATCAGTCTTCATTGACAATCAAAGACGACAATAAACATCAATCTCCATAAACAATTGGAGATGTCATACATCAGTCTTCGTAGACAATAGAAGACGTCGTGCATTTTTAAAGCTCCTTTTAAACAAGACGATGTCAGCATAAATAATACATTGGGGCAAATTTTGAGAGTCGCCTCAAAACTTATCCTATTTTCTTATTTCGAACTACATTGACCTGATTCTCGTAACACTCTAGATATGTAGGAAGCTCTATGCAGAATTCGGTCATCACAACCCCATAATCATTCTTTCTCCCCAGCAAGTACACAATTTTGCATTCCTCAACACCTCACAGCTCAATACTAGGGCAATTTGAAAGCAACATCAGGAATATGTGAATACTTTCATTCCCAAATATTTCTTTTCTTAATATTCATTTTTTAACATGGGTTTGTCCACCCTAAAATAGGACAATTGAGTCAGTCTGCCCTCCAATAAGACAATCATGCATATTTTTCTTCAATTAAATATTTATGCTTGCTTGCCTTTACTTGCACATATCGCACTTTATTTTTGCGCTGCATGCTAACTTTGTCTTTACTTGCACACATCGCAATGTATTTATTTTATCATTTGTTATTTAAGTACAGTATGTTTTTCTTATTTTTATTTGCACATCTCGTGATGCATTTATTTTATTATTTAACACTGCATGTCATTTTTGCCTTTGCTAGCACATATCAGAATGCATTTATTTTATCATTTAAGTACTGTATTTTATATTTATCTTTATTTACACGCATCGCAATGCATTTATTTTATCATTTAAAGCATCATATTTTATCTTTGTCTTTACTTGCACGCACTGTAATGCATTTATTTTATAGTTTAAGCACTACAGTCTATCTTTGCGTTTACTTACACGCATCGCAATACATTTATTTTATTATTTTAAGCATTGCATGTTATCTTTGTCTTTATTTGCACACATCACAATGTACTTATGTTATTCTTTAAGCACTGCACGCTAGCTTTATATTTACTTGCACATCGCAATACATTTATCTTATCATTTAAGCACCGCATGTCATCTTTGCCTTTATTGGCGCATATCGCAATACATTTATTTTTATTATTTAAGCACTACACGCACATATCACAATGAATTTTATCATTTAACCACTGCATGCCTCGCAAATATTGCAATGCATTTATTTTATCATTTAAACATCACATGTCATTTTTGCCTTTATCGGCACATATTGCTATGCATTTAAGCACTGCACGCACATATCGCAATGCATTCATTTTATCATTTAGGCACAACTCCTCTCAAATATTACAATGCATTTGTTTGATCATTTAAGCACTGCATGCTATCTTGGCCTTTCCTGGCACATATCGCAATAATTTATTTTATCATTTAAGCATCGCATGTTATTTTTGCCTTTATCGACGCATATTGTAATGTATTTAAGCACTGCACGCATATATCGCAATGCATTTATTTTATCCTTTAAAGCACTGCACGCTCGCAAACATCGCAATGCATTTATTTTATCGTTTAAGCGTTGCATGCCTCGCAAATATTGCAATGCATTTATGTTATTGTTTAAGCACTGTACGTCATCTTTGCCTTTGCTGGCAACATACCGCAATGCATTTATTTGTCATTTAAGCACTGCATTTTTTTTCTCTTTACTTGCACGCATTGCAAAATATTTATTCATTTTATCATTTAAGAATCACATGCCATCTTTGCATTTGTCTGCACATATTGCAATGCATTCATTTTATCATTTAGGCACTGCATGCCTCGCAAATATCGCAATGCATATATTTTATCATTTAAGCACTGCATATCATCTTGGCCTTTACCAATATATATTGCAATGCATTCGTTTTATCATTTAAGCACTGCATGTCATTTTTGCCTTTACTTTCACATCACAATGTATTTATTTTGTTATTTAAGCACTGCATACTTAGTCTTTATCTGCACATATCACAATGTATTTATTTTACCATTTAAGCACCGAATGTTATTTTTGCCTGTATCATTTTTCCTTTTCTCTTATTTAATTAAGCACTGCATGCTATCTGTAATTTTTCAAAAAAAGGTAAAAAAAACATAATATATATATAAAAAAAAAGGAAAAAAGAGAAGTTCACCTTAGTTTTTTCTAAATTTTTTGCTGCAAGCATGAATTGGGTTTGTCCACCCAAAAATAGAATGTTTTGGGTTAGTCGCCCTCTAATAAGACCTTTATGTGTGTCTGCCTTCAGTTGAATATTTTGCTTGTCTTCGACTAAAATTGTGCAATGCCGTTATTTATTTATCTCTACATTAGTTAAAACATTACATGTCATTTTTTGACTTTCTTAAAAAAAAAAAAAAGCAAGCTTAGTTACTTGTTTGTCTACCGTTTTTCAGTTTTATAAATTTTGCAGAATTCGAGGACACATTGAGCTTGTCCAACTAAAAATAGGACATGTTGGGATAACTTTTGAACTATACTCTACCCGATCCTCATGCAACTCGAATATGTAGGCAACTCTAAATTGGAGTTCGCTTGAATTTTTTATCAAGAATAATTTTTTGTCGAGCAAAATTGGCTACACCTCAACATTTTCATATACAGACTTCTACATTATCTTCAAACGAAAAAGGGCAAACCGTTGACACCCAATTTTTTTTTCTCCAAACTTAAAATTAATGCATTAGGCTTTCTGATCGTTAAATAGTACAAATTGCGATTTTTCACATATTTTTTGCAATTATTAATAAATTGTTGATAATCATCATTATTTTAGAATTTTTACTCATTTATTGTCATATTTTAATTTTATATAATTTATTGATAATTATCTTTAATTTCGTAAATTTTAGAATTCTTATCAGTTTATTGTTATTTTAATATTTTTTGCACAGTCATTTACATACGTTTACAGCACAACGCTGTAATCTTTTACTGCACAGTATAATTTTAATTATTTATAGCATAATATATTTTTTTTCAAGATAATTATATTTTTCATTTGTTGTTTATATTTTTCTATAATTATACATCTGCATTTATTATTTTTTACGTTATTTAATACGACCTGCAAAAGCAAATCAATTTAATTATCTAAATATACAGAGTAATAATTTAATCAAGTCGAAATCTTATCATTTTTTAATTTTTTTGACTTTGTTTCACCTGCTACCATAAGTTAAGGAATGTATTGAGAAAAAGTGGATGTGATATTTTATTTTATTATTACTTTTTATTTTTAAATACTCTTTGACACCACACAATTTACACACACAAACACAAGCATCTGTAATATATTAAAAGTGTGAAAACCTTTAGAAAAGTGATTTGAACTTTTTGTCCTTTGTTAAAAGACTTTTCTTTAGACAAAACTGTCTTTTCATTATTTTCTTCAATTTATTATTTAATTATTTTTATTATATTAATTAGACTCCTAAAATATATGGGACTCTAAAAAGATAATAAATACTCCTATAAATGTATGAAAAGAAAAAGAAAAAAGAAAAGAAGAATCTATATATATAAAAGTCTAATTCGTATGGTTTTAGTTTGTATAATTTTGGTAAATAATTTGTGAATCAATTAATATTTTTTTTTGTACTGATCAATTAGAAAAATACTCCTAAAATGAAATAGAAAAATAATTCTAAAATAAGACTCTATTAAGAAACACTTCTATAAATATTGAGATGCACATTAAACTAGAGAAAAAAATGGTTTACTTATTGGGAAAAAACACTTAATTTTCTAACCCTCAACTTCATATCTTCTTTGTTTTCATTCAAGTCAGTTTTTAGGGTCAAAATTTTCGCTCAAACAAAAGTTATTTTCATTAAAACTGAAGTTTTGTGATCACTATTGTATTATTTTGTTGTAGTTTACATGTCGTAAATGAATTTACAGGGGATAGATGAAATGTCAGTCGGCTTTGAAGAATTCTTTTAGGTAAAAGTTAAGTTTAATTGTATTATTTTTATATCTCTATTTTGAGATTTTTTTTTGTGTAAAGTAAAGTTTAGTTGTATTATTTTGATATTTTTATTATCGTATTATTTTGTTATAATTTATAGGTGGTAGATGAGTGTCAGACGACTTTGAGAAATTTTTCGTGTAAAGATTAGATTTAATTATATTTATTTGATGTCTCTATCATCATATCATTTTGTTACAATTTACAAGTGGTAGATGAATATAGATCGACTTTAACAAATTTTTTGGTAAAGGTTAGGTTTAATTAAATAAATTCTTCAAAAGATGTTGAATTTAATTATTGTATTTATCTTTATTATTTAAACAAATATCCTATTTAGTTTAGCGTTTGAACTCAATAAATTAATTTAAATAAATATCTTATTTAATTTAATGTTTGAACTCAATAAATTAAACTACACGCACAAGACGCATACACATCTATATATATATATATATATATATATATATATATGAAATCTTCTCTCTCTCTCAACCACACCCAGTCTTTTCATGTATTTTTTCAGTGAGCGTGACCGGACTCCGGCGGATCTGGCCACCACTATCCACCGCAGTACTAGCCGCCCCTCTCTCTCCTTCTTCTCCCCTTTTTTCGTCACCCAACAACCCACAAACGGCGGGCTCTAGCCGAACAAACCAGTCCAGCCGCCCCTTTTTCTGCAGCTCCATCGCTTGCTCGCCGGAGGTGATATCGGTGAGCCTCCAACCGCACCGCCGCCGTCGTTCCCTCCCCCTCCCGTCTATTTTGTTTCGGGCATGAATGGTCACTACTGCTTTGTGTTTTCTCTCTTAATGAACTGATTTCATATGTTACCCATTTGATTCACACAGATCTGGCTAGATCTAGCATTACCGTTGAAGTGTTGCTCCGGCAACTCTTGCCATGGAAGCAGGCTTCCCGTTCTCCTTTACAATTATTTGATATTTTTCGATGGGTTATTGCTGACTGTTTGTTACAACTTAGATTACTTTTTTACATTATCCTTTTAATTTCGTATAGATCGTTGTCGGAAAATTCTAGTCCAGTAACTTGATTCATGGTTTGTTTTATTTCCATTGGTCTGTTATTGTTTTGCACTGTCTAGGACTGATTTTTGAATCATTTTCTCCGCATTTTATTATACTAATAAGAAAAAAATATTCAGTTAATCCTTGAACTATACCAAAAAAAAAGCTCTGACACACCTCAACTTAAATGGGGTTCTATTATTCCTGAATTAAGTAAAAGTATAATTTTGACATCCTTAGTGCCTATGTGGTACCTACATGGCACCCGTGTATCTACGTGGATACTTCAGTGTGTTGTGCCACATAATTACTAAGGGTGTCAAAATTATAATTTTAAATAGTTCAAAGTAATAATACTCCTTTAAGTTAAGGTGTGTCCTAACCTTTTTGGGTATAGTTCAGGGGTAATTAAATATTATCTCTACTAATAATGAATAAAATACTATTAATACTTGGTCGGCAAATAAAATTATCTCTCCGTTTGAATATTTGAGGTCATCTCGCTATAAAAGACGGACTTTATTTTCTCAAAATTATTAGTTTATATCAAAAGCCGAAACCTGGCCGATGAAGAAATTCGTCGTCGATTTTCGAGGCCTTCACAAATAAAAAGACGGATATTACGTATATAAGTACGTAATAAAAATAAATAAATTTAGGTAATGATGAAATTTTTATAACACCGCAAAAGTAAATTTTTATGAACTGTATCTCGACAAAAAAATTTAGGACGATCAATAGATTATGCAACCATTTCATAGCTATGACGTAACTAAAATTTAATCCGAGCCCATCTTATAATAAAAAATTATATTTTTAATATAGCGTAAATATTTGTTTATGTATAGAATCTGATGTAATTCATTGGATTCTGAGTTCTCTCATGCTGATTCTGAAATGTTATAATTACTTGTCTTTTTACCTTTTTAATTTCATTTCTTGTTAATAAATTCTAAATTTTTTCCTTGTTCTATATGAATAAGTATATCTAGAAATAAAATAATTAAATTTATTTGAAAATCAATATTTTGCCATAAAAAATTCAGATCCAGATTGAGGTTATACGTCAACCTGAAAAATAACTTATGACATATTTTTTTACTCACTTTTAACTGTTGAAATGTAAAACAAGCATGAAACAAAATTAAATCTCATCCTTTTGCATAAAGGAATCGTTTGTGGGCATTGATTTATGTAGGGTCGGCATAAAATAGAGAAGAATCTTCATAATTAGTTTATGATTTCTGAAATGCCATAATTATTAATACTCAATACATTAGATAATTCATGATGGATACATCTTTTTTCCCCTTGAATTTATACCACTAGACAGATCGCTTAGTGATCTTTTATTCATAATAAAATTTATATTGATATTTGCTACATCAGTTGAAATTGATATTGAATATAGATACACTAGATACAAACATATGTACATGAAATTGTGAAACATAAATACATTGATACAACAAAAAAGCAGATGAATGATGGACCAAAAGGATGAGATCGAAGAAGAAAAATGGACCCGGTGATGAATGAATTTTTTGAAAAGTTTGAATTTCCTGCTCTGTTTTTTTTTTTTTTGGGGGGGGGGGGGAAAGGATGGGACATGCTTTTTACTAAAAAAAAAATTGTTATTCCCTTTTTTTAAAACTTATTTACTACCTGTCAATTACATTAAATATTTTCAGAACTTGTATACATATAACGTTGATTGATTTGGTTTGATTTAACTTATCTTTATTTAAAACGAAATCAAACATGAACAAAATTTTTACAATACCAAGCCACTACTCAAAATTTTATCTAAATTTAATTTAAATTATCGATCGTTTGTTGATTTTCATTGTACACCCCTGCTCTCAACCTCAAAATTTAATTAACTAATACATCTATCACCTTGTAGTTATTGCTGGCAAGTTTCTAGTGGATCTATTTATCACCCAAGTTATCCGCACCTCCCTATAATTAGTATCAGAGCCTATGCTAATTAAAGTTACGGAAATAGTATATATTTGGATTTATTTGATTAATTTATTAGTTATGATAAAATTAGATTTAGCTATCCACCAAAATAATATTTATAATATTTGTTTAGATGAATAACGTACAAAAACCACAACAATATAAAGAATTAAAACAAATAATATCTGAAAAACGTAAAAAATTAAAAATAAGGATAGAAAGACTACAGTATAACATAATTGCCGGAGTTAGTAAAAACTCAATAAATGCACAAAAAGAAGAAATATCAAATTTAGAATTGATACAAATTTAAATAATAATTGATCTTATTAATATTGAAGGGGTTACAGCTGTATATATAGAGAACTGAAGAATAACTAATTACAGAATAACCCAGATGTATTTAATAATTATATATGTAGTCTATTATCCCCCCGCAAGCTGATCAGCGGTAACGAGGGGCAGCTTGGAGCAGAGAGACTGAAAAGGCTGTAACGGAAGAGGCTTGGTGAGAATATCAGCAAGCTGGTCAGTAGATGGGACATAGTGCGTGGCCATCGCTCCTGCAAGTACCTCATCGCGAACAAAGTGACAGTCAGACCCAACATGCTTCATACGATCATGAAGGACTGGATTTTTGGTAACACAAATAGTGGACTGATTGTCACAATAAATCTGTGGTTTCGTCGGGGGAATGCCAAGTGCATCCGTAAGGTATCGTAACCACATGGCTTCAGCAACACCCGCAGCCATGGCACGATATTCTGCTTCTGTGGAGGAACGGGACACTCGCGTTTGCTTCTTGGTGCACCAGGAAATCAGATTCGGTCCCATCATAACAATATATCCAGTAGTGGACTTTCGATCATCTTTGTCGTTAGCCCAATCCGAATCAGAAAAAACAGATATATCAAACGAGCCCTTTTGAAATAAAATTCCACAGTGAAGAGTACCTTGAAGATAGCGCAGAATGCGTTTCAAGGCCTGAAAGTGTTGTTCTGTGGGAGCATGCATTGATTGGGAGACTCGATTGACTGCATATTGGATGTCCGGACGAGTAACAGCAAGATAATGAAGTCCACCGACGAGGCTCCGATATAGTGTAGGATCGGCAAAGGGAGTATTCGGCCCTGGGGATTGGCGGACTGCCATGGGAGTGACCGCGGGTTTGCAGTCTGTCATTCCAGCCCGATTTAGAAGTTCAAGGGTATATTTTGTCTGATGCATCAATATGGTTCCCGATTTGCGGATGAGTTCGAGGCCAAGAAAGAACTCCAGAGGACCGAGGTCCTTAAGTTTGAAGTCACGATGCATAGCTTCAGTAATTTCAGTGATGAGTGATGACGAGCTGCCTGTAATAACAATATCATCCACATAGATAAGAATGATGACTGTCCCTCGAGAACAGTGAAGGGTGAAGAGGCTGTTGTCATGATGGTAGGTGCGAAAACCAAGACCCTGCAGAAAAGTAGAGAGACGTGTGTACCAGGCACGAGGGGCCTGTTTCAGGCCATACAGTGATTTGCGAAGCTTGCAAACATAGTGAGGACGGTTGGGATTAACATATCCCGGTGGCTGAACCATATAGATTTCTTCCTCAAGATGACCATGAAGAAAGGCATTGCTGACGTCTAGCTGATGAAGCGGCCAATCATAGTGAAGAGCAAGAGACAAGACCAGACGAATAGTCTGTTGCTTAACAACAGGGCTGAAGGTCTCCTTATAATCCACACCATACTCCTGATGATACCCTTTTGCAACCAGACGTGCTTTATAGCGAGAAAGAGATCCATCTGAATTTCGTTTGATGCGAAACACCCATTTGCACCCAATAGACTTTCGGTGACTAGGTAGAGGTACCAAATCCCATGTACGTTGTTCATTCAGAGCCTGAAATTCCTCATCCATAGCTTGGCACCAGAAACTATTTTTGGAGGCTTGGTTGTAGGTAGTAGGCTCAGTTGTGGGATGTGCATCAAAGGGTATTTGAGTGTGGTAGGCTTTGGGTTTGAAGGTACCGGCCTTGGCTCGGGTTGTCATAGGATGAGTGTTGAATGGAGGGTGATTAGGAAGGGGTGGTGGAGTTGTATGATGCGTGGGCGGGGGTTGGGTGGGGCTGCCGTGGGAGCTGGGATGTGCAGCGGTGGATGGGGTGGCTGTATGTGTGTTAGGAGTATGATGTAGGGAAGTGGTGGGTTGTGTGGCAGTCGGCTGGGTGTTCGGGTGGGAGGTTTGGGGTTTCGGGTGGGTAGTGGTGTAGTGGGGTACCGGGTTAGGTGCCGAGTGAGCCGGAGCATGAGCGTGAGAAAAGGACGGAAATAATGGCACAACGCCAAGTGGATTGGGGGAGTATGGAGTAGAGGAAAGACTTGTGTAAGGAAATTGTTCCTCCACAAAACGAACATGACGGGAAACATATGTTTTCTGAGATACAGGATCGAAACATTTGTAACCTTTGATAGTGGGATGATAGCCTAGAAAGACACAAGGGGTGGACCGAGGTTGAAGTTTATGTTGAGTGTGCGGACGCAACCAGGGATAAACTAGACACCCAAACGGGCGGAGATGGATATAGTCGGGTGGATGATTGTAGAGACGGGCATATGGAGTGGAGTTGGAGAGAGTGTGAGTGGGCATGCGATTTATGAGGTAGTTGGCAGTAGCAAGGGCATCAACCCAAAAGGAAACAGGTAAGGTGGAATCATGGAGGAGCGCAACAACTGTTTCTATTAGGTGACGGTGTTTGCGCTCAGCAACGCCATTTTGTTCAGGGGTATATGGACATGAAGTGTGATGAAGAGCCCCTAGATTTTGAAGAAAAACACCAAATGCATTGTTGACAAATTCTTTGCCATTGTCACTTCGAAAAATTTTGATTTTGGCATTAAATTGATTTTGAACCATTCGGTCAAAGTTTACAAAAATAGTATAAGCTTCGGATTTAAATTTCAGAGGATAAAGCCAAGTGAATTTACTGTAATCATCAACAAAACAGATATAATAACGAAAACCTTGAACAGAAGGAACTGAGGTTGGACCCCAAACATCAGAATGAATTAATTGAAATGGCGCAGTGGCCTTGTGTTCAGACAGTGAAAAAGGTAAACGACAAGATTTAGACACTGAACAGGACTCGCAATGTAATTTTTCTGAAAAATTAAAACCTAAGGAAGATAAAATGGATTTGGTGATGGCGGATGATGGGTGCCCAAGCCGGCGATGCCAGGTTGACGAGAGAATGGCTTGACTCACAACAGACGGAGACCTGGATGGAAGAGTGTATAGCCCATGCTCACAGCGGCCCGTGTACCGCACCCGGTTCGTGGTATTGTCCACTATCTGGAAATTGGTGTCATTAAAAATGAGGGTGCAGTTATTTTCTTTAGTAAAGCGATAAACAGATAAAAGATTGGATGTGAGGGAAGGGACGTGGTGAAGGGTTGAGAGATGAAATTTACCATTTGGGGTATAGACATACCCAGAGCCGGTGTTTGTGATGGGAAGGGATTGACCATTGCCTACTGTAATAGTTTCTGAGCCATGATACGGATGAGGAGCTTGAAGGTGTGAATAATCCGACGTCACATGGGTGTTAGCACCTGTGTCTAGATACCAATCGCCAGATTGAGCGTTTGTGGACGCATGCATCGCCCTTGATCCTCCGGACTGGCTATTTACATTCTGCGAGTCATCATAACGATACCAGCAATTAGCCGCAGAATGGCCTCGTTTAGTACAAATTTGGCACGTCGGAAGATCTCGTGTGGGCATCCGCTGGTTTCCTCGTCCCTGTCCGCGGCCTGACTGGAAGCCGTGCCTCGGTGGAGGCCCGCCTCTGCCTTGCTGCCCGGTGTTTCGACGGTCACCGCCGCCGCTGCCTCGCCCTTGGTTACGGCGATCGTCACCACGACCCCTGGCCGAGCCTCCGCTGCCAGCCGAGTAAAGAGCCGTGACGCCAGGGGTGGAACTGGCTTCTCCGAGCAGTAATTTGTGTTCCATGTCTAGATTCAATTCTTCTGCATTATGCCATCCAGACAGTTGATTCAGAGTGATTTCGACAGGCGAGAGGCGAATATGCTGTTTGAGAGAGGAATAGCCAGCCGGAAGACCACGTATCACGGCATTCACCACGTCTCGTTCAGGAATAATCTCGTTCACAGCATCTAGGTCAGACAGAATAGAGGCCACATCATCAAGGTATTGAGTCATCGTCTTCGTTCCCTTCCGAAGAGTATGCAATTTGTCACGCAACTGAAAAATATGAGCCGTGGACACAGAGTTGTACCTTGTGGCTAGTGCGTCCCAAAGTGAAGCCGATGTGAGAAAACCCCGGGCGTGTTTGTGCACAGAGGGGCTAATAACTGCGAGAAGACAGGCTCGGATCTGAGTGTCTACGATCATCCACGGAAGGTAGTCGGGATTTGGGAGCTTGACGCCGTCCTTCTCGGCTGTCTCGGGCTGCGGCTTCTCCGCACCGTCAATCCATCCGAGCAGCAAGTTGGCTGCTAGGGCGGTGCGGACGTTAAGTGCCCAGGCCGGGTAGTTGTTGTCAGATAATTTTTCGGGGATGAGATTGTGGAGATTCCTGAGCAGTAATTTTACTCCAGACGGTAATTTTGACAGAGGATCAATAACCTTGTCCATGGCGCCGACCTACGGCGGAGGAGGGAGGCCGTGCGGCGTGGTGTAGACGGTGGCGGCGGCGCACACACGTCGGAAAAGAGGAGAGATTAGGGTTTGGGCGGAAGAAGAAACCCTAGCTTTGATACCATGATACAAATTTAAATAATAATTGATCTTATTAATATTGAAGGGGTTACAGCTGTATATATAGAGAACTGAAGAATAACTAATTACAGAATAACCCAGATGTATTTAATAATTATATATGTAGTCTATTAAGAATCAACAATAGATAGTCTAGAATATATATATCAACATAACCTATATACATTTAAATAAAATGAACAAAGAAGAATTTATAATAGATGAAAAAACATATGAAAATCACGAAGGATTAAAAATAAAAATAGTATTCTCTAATTTAGGAAGGAGATATAAGAAAATAGGTGAACATTTATATTTAATGTTAGAAAAAGAAGAATTAAAATTAGAAGATAAGTTGACAGCCATGGTAAGAATAGAAAGAGAAAACGAAGAAATAGACAAAAAAAAGGAAATAGATAAAATAAAACAACAAACCACAGAAGAAATACGAAAAATAGAAGAAACTAAAAATAGTAGGATTGCTGAATTAGAAAAAGAACTACAAATGCTAAAAGATTTATATGAGGAAAGACAGAAAGAAGAAGAAGAAAAAGATAAAGAACAAAAATTATTAAACGAGATAAATCAATTTACAGAAAAATTAGAAATAAAAAAATAAAGAACCAGAAACCAGTGAATTAGAAATAAATACAATAGATGCTGAAGAAACAAATAATTATGATTCGGAAGATAGTGAAACATATACGGAAATTCTAGAAAACATAGGAAAACTAAAAATTAATGAAAAACAAGAAGTAATTAATAAAGAAATTCTAGAACTAATAAATACAAAAGTAAATACTCTAGATAAAAATATAATAGCTAGTGCATCAGAAATAAGAAAACCAACCTATAATTACAAAAATAAGTTTAAAAGATATAATCTAAAGGATGAATATAATAAATGGTCACCAAAACAAATAATTAATTACAACTTTTTAGATTTAGACTGTGTAATAGATACAAATAAAATAATACAACTATGGGTAGGATACATGTCAAAACAATTATTAGATAATAAAATAGATACAACAAACACACCAGAATATATAGAAAAGACATTAATAGGAACAGTAAAATTATGATTTTTAAACCTAGCCGAAGCAAGTAAAACAGTACTAAGATCTGATAATAAAACAGAAGGAGCATCAATACCTACTAAAATACTACCAACAGAAATATTGAAAAAATATGAAATAGCTATAAGAGAAGAATTTAGTAGTATAACAACAGAAGAAGAAGAGCAAAATAAAGAGAAAGATACGAATAAGAATTTAATGTTAAAATTAGCAATATGTAATAGGTGCTATATTGATGAGTATACGTGCACATTTAAAGAATATTATTATAAAGGAACATATAATGAAAATTATAATTGTGGAAAACTAGGACATTTAGCTAGAGATTGTAAATTACCAAAAAACTCAAAAAATAAACAAATATCAGAAATAAAAATAGAAAATACAGAATATATACAGATAGATTATATAGATTATGAATTAGAAAGTGAAGATAGTATATATGAAATTTCGGAGAATGAAGCAACTAATGAAAAAGATAGTGAATTAGATGAATCAAATGACTGAAGAAGATATAAAAATGAACCAAATAACTGAAGAAGATATAAAAATAATAACAAAGGAAGAATGTTTAAATGAAGAAGGAACAGATCAAAAAAATAATATTTGACAGTAATATATTTGACGAAATAAAAGGAAAAGAGTTAGACTTAAGTGTAGAAAAAATATTTAAAATACCAACAATAAAAAATATATTTAGTAGAAAAAAGGAAGAATACTACGTAGTAAGCCAAAAAGAACATATAATAGACTGTAGATATGCAAAAGGAAGAGCTAGTATACCACTAGTGACAAAAGAAATAATTAATAAAGAAATAAACGATATAAAAAGTAAAGACCCAATAAAATATGTACACCTTGGAGAAACAGAGATATTAATAAAAGCATGTTTTAGAGAAGGAATAGATACACCAATAGAATTATGTTTAGCAAATGATAGAATTATAAAACATATAGAAAAAAGTATAATAACAGTCATAAAAGAAAATTTAATATACCAAAAAATTAAATTTATAATAAGTGCGAATTATTTAGTAGCAATAACAGATAAAAATATAGATAAATCATTAGTATTATATTGGAAAATATCAGGAATAGAACTAACTCCAGGAAGTAAAATATTTACAGCAAGATGTAAAAATCTATATGTACTAACAACAAAATATAAAATAACAGGAAAAAATAAAATTAATAAAATACAAATAGAAAATCCTTTTGAACATTTTGTAAAAACAATTGATAATAATGATTATAGTTACAAAGACATAAATATAGAAGAAGATTTAGAAATAATAAATGACAGAATAAGTACAACAAAAAGAATAGCTCATGAAAAACCAGAATCATCAAGCTCATAAAAAAGAACAAGTTATGAAACAACTTCAACAGTTAATTTAAATCAATATTATATAACAGGAACAATAAATGAAAAAGAATATTTAATACTCTTAAACACAGGACAAGAAGAAAATTATATAGCAAAATATCTAGTAAAAAGTGAAGAAATAAAATCTAATAGTGATATATGCCTATATCTACCAAGGAGTCTAATAAACATTAAAGATACGACAGAAAAAGAAATAATAATAGGAGTCAGAAAAATAAAAATAGAATTTGAAATAAAGGAAGAAATGCAAAAAGCAGACATAATATTAGGAATAAAATGGTTAGAACAAGTAAAACCATACAATATAGAACATACACAATTATCTGTAACATATAATAAAGAAAGATTATTATAAAAAGAACTTTAACATGATATGAAAATATATGTACTTGTAAAAATAATAGTAGAAGGATATTATAATAGGTATTATACACCTATGATAGATACAGGAGCAGAAAAAAACTTATGTAGATACAACTGTTTACCAGAAAGTAAATGGGATAAATTAAAAACACCAATAGTAGTCAAAGGATTTAATAATGAAGGAAGCTTAATTACAAATAAAGCTAAAAATGTAAAAATACAGATATGGGATAAAATAATAACAATAGAAGAAATCTATAATTATGAACTAACATCAAAATATATGCTTTTAGGAATGCTATTTTTAGATAAATTATACCCACATATAATAACTAAAACAGATTGGTGGTTTACAACACCATGTAAACAAAAAGTAAGAGCAAAAAGAGTTATTAATAAAATAAGAAAGAAAACTGATTGGATAGAAGAAAGTGAAAAAATTACACAAAAGTTAGAAAATATAAAAAATACAGAAGACACAGTAGAACTAATTGTATTTTCGATAAATAAAAAAGAATTAACTATATTTTCAATAGATAAGGTAGAAATAATAAAGAAAAAATTAAGACAATTATATAGTGAAATCCATTAAGAGGATGGAAAAAACATAAAACTACTATAAAAATTGAATTAATAGATAAAAATAGCATAGTAACTCAAAAACCATTAACATATAATTTTGACGATTTAAAAAAATTTAAAATGTACATAGATGAATTATTAGAAAAACAGTATATACAAAAAGTAATAGTAAACACAATAGTCCAGCATTTATAGTAAATAAACATAGTGAACAAAAAAGAGGTAAAAGTAGAATGGTTATTGATTATAGAAATTTAAATGCAAAAATTATGACATATAATTATCCAATACTGAATAAGATATTAAAAATAAGACAAATACAAGGATATAACTATTTTAGTAAATTTAACTGTAAATCAGGATTTTACCACTTAAAGTTAGAAGAAGAATCTAAAGAATTAACCGCATTTACGGTACCACAAGGATTTTATGAATGGAACGTATTACCATTTGGATATAAAAATGCACCAGGTAGATAACAACATTTTATGGATAGTTATTTTAAACAATTACCTAATTGTATAGTATACATAGATGATATACTACTATATACAAAAACTAAAGAGGAACATTTAAAATTATTAGAACAATTTACAAATATAATAGAAAAATCAGGAATAAGTTTAAGTGAAAAGAAAGCCGAAATTATGAAAAATCAGATAGAGTTTTTAGGAATACAAATAGAGAAAAGTGGAGTAAAAATGCAACAACATGTAGTACAAAAAATAATAAATTCAAAAGAAGAATTAGATACAAAAAAGAAATTACAATCATTTTTAGGATTAGTAAACCAAGTAAGAGAATATATACCAAAATTAGCAGAAAACCTAAAGCCTTTACAGAAAAAATTTAAAAAGGATGTAGAATACAATTACAACGAAGAAGATAAAAAACAAGTTCAAAAAATAAAAATACTTTGTAAAAAGTTACCAAAATTACAATTCCCAAATGAAAATAAAAAATTTACATATATAGTAGAAGCAGATGCAAGTGAATATAGTTATGGAGGAGTACTTAAATATAGATAAGAAAATAAAAAATTAGAACATCATTGCAGATACTACTCAGGTACGTTTAATTAAACAGAAATAAATAGAAAAGAATTATGTTTATTATATAAATGTTTATTAGCATTTGAACCATATATTGTATATAACAAATTTATAGTGAGAACAGATAATACCCAGGTTCGGTGGTGGCTAACAAAGAAAATACAAAATTCAGTTACAACAAAAGAGATTCGGAGACTAGTATTGAATATATTAAATTTTACATTTACAATTGAAGTAATTAGTACTAACAAAAATGTTATTGCAGATTGCATATCAAGACAAAGCTACACAGACTGATATAATAGAAGATGATGTTTTAGAAAATATACTCAAAACCCTAACTATGCTTTCAATGAAAGTGGACAGTATGAGTAATGAAATAGAAAAGCTAAAGACTAATGAAGTTAAACTGAAGTCTGAAGCTACAAATCATCTAACTCAGCAGTGTGCAGAGCTATGTCGATCGGAAGACATTAAAATTCCAGAGCTAAAAGGAGACGTTGGGACACTCCATAAAACCCATAACGTTTATCAATCTACAATTGTAGGTACAAACAAAGGAGTTAGTGGACAAAGATACCAGAACATGAACATGAATAAGATATTTGAGAAGCCATTTATACCAAAAATACAAAAAGATCCCTTGTACATACCCCCACAAATTACCACATATCGAGATAGTTTGAACTAAGATAAAAAAACTTATAACCATCTAGCCCGAGGATACATAGAAAATATCTACAAAGTACAAACTTTTCTAAACCTTAACCCCAGAGCTACAGATATCCAAGAACCAAACACAAACTATATAACCCAAAGATTGCAAGGTCATAACAAGCTAATCGCACTATCCAAAACTAACCCAAGCTTAATAAAAATTTATTTCGACTATGGCTTATTAAATACCATATATACTCAAGATGGAGAAGAACTATCAGCTATGGAAGAATTACATAAAATATTCACCACTTATAAAAGAGTAACCAAAGGAAATCTATTTTATATAAAGTTTTATACTGCACCAGCAGAGATATTATACGACGAGATCAAACCAGTTATATAAGTTGTAAAAATAGGATTAACCAGAGATATGATTATACCGGAAGATATTGTATAGCAACCAGAGATACCTAGAATTGAGATACCTGATTTCTATGCAAATAAACGACTTATTGGACTAGCTACAATTATTCAAGAATTAGCAAATAATTATATCAATGGAAACCCAATATGGAGCTATTATTCAAGAGACCATAAAATGATTTATTCAAATTCAAGAGAACTACGACAAACAAATATGGAATATGTCAGACAATGGGTAATGACGTTACTTAACCCAGAAAAACAATCTACTGCAAGAGAAATTAAGAAAGGATTTATTTCAGACGGATTATTAACAAGATATTGCAAGATAATTGGACACAAATATCCAGACCATCAATGTTCGAGATGTAAAGGAGAAGATAACATTATACCAGACGTACAGCTAGAATGAAGATAAGCATGCCAGCTGGAAAGAAGATAGAAAAACAGCAAATACGACAAGAAAAAGATAAAAACGGAGCAATAATAGAGAGACAAGTTAATTAAAGTTGAAAGTGACATATGGAAGAATAGATACTTTTTCTTGAAAAATTTACGTAAATTATTTATTAGATACTATTTACTTTAAGACTTTTGGCAAACATGTGCCATTATTAGTCTTTGATATGGCAAAATTTGGTAGGTTACGTGTAAAGTTATAGGTACAAAGATGTAAAAAGTTTACATTATAAATAAAAGGCATCGAAGGCAGAATGAAAGCAAGCCTTCATGCGTTGAAGCAAACACTCTTCTTTCACAACAAACTTTTGAATATTTAATAAAAAGAAGATATATTTCTAAGCAAAAGCTATGGATGAACAAAACCCAAAATTATCAAACCTACCAGAACAGGTATATTTATTTATGATTATGAATAACTAAATTCATAAATTCCTAATAATCATGATATGATAAAATAAGTTCATGTTAGTTACTTTATAGTAGAATTATTCGAAAAATAGCATGTTAAGAAGTTTATTAGCAAAGTGGAAAAGGAGAAAAATTCCTAAGAACTATGCCATCCTAAAGGTGAAACCGGTGAGGCAAGAAAGCCGTGATAAGGGAGTAGCCAGAGTAGAGGTGCTGTTTAAGGGAAAAGTATCCAGATTACCATGCTAATAGTGATCGAAGAATATGTTATTTAAGAATAATCTAGTATATAGTAATCTAAAATGATCATATTTTGTTATGTGTATGATTGAAGGGAATATTTTGAAAAAAGCATCATATGAAAAATGAATACTTATTTATCTGATGAAATAGTAGATAAATTTAAAATACTTGTTTTGTATGTACTTAAGGATATATAAATTGTAGATATAAGAAAAATCATATTGGAAAAAATATTTGATAAATATTTTATGACTAGAATAAATTACATACCTCACCTACCTAACTACTCTTATAAACTACCTAACTACTCTTATAAATACTTACATACCAAACCTACACATCAACCATGATAAATTACGAATATTGGAAAATGAATATGAAAAATATACAATTAATAGAAAAATTAATGAAAATAAATTTAGAAGAATATATGAGAACCAAAGATATAAAATATATAGAATACCTTAATAAAAATATAGAAGAATTAATAAGATTAAAACAAACAACTAAAGAAAATTATGAAAAAGCATTTAATTAACCCACCTAAATGACAGATAATTTTGAAGTACTAGTTTTATACATACTTAGAGATATAAAAATTATAGACGTAAGGAAAATAATATGGGAAAAAATATTTAACATTGAAGATGAAGAGTTAGATGTAAATCAGATAGAAGACGAGTTAGGAGAAATATACTTAAGTGATGAAAATCACTATTACTACTTAGATAATTATTCAGATGGATATTATACAGATTAAGAAATGCTAGAATATATTCAAAGAGTTAGAGAAAAATAAAGTTGGCTATACGAAGAAATTAATTATAGAGACCATCTTAGAAAAGGAAGTGAACAATTAAAAGAAAGATTAATTTGGATAAATAAAACTATGAAACAACTAGAATCAAAAGAAAGTTTAGAATACGATTTAGATATAGAATTATTCATAGATGAAAAAGACAGGATAATTAACGAAATAGATAACCTAGAATTTAATAATAGATATAGTACAATTAGAATAAATTATTATAAAGAAATTTGCAGTATCACAACTACTTTAGGAAAAAATGATAGACTATGAGTATTTAAAATATTGGAGACAAGATATGAAAGAAATAAGAGCAATAGAGATACTTATGAAAGAAAATTTAATTGAATATTTTAGAACAAAAGATATAGAATATTTAGAATACCTCCAAAATAACATAGAAGAATTACAAAGACTAAGAGAAAAAACTAAAGAATACTACAATAAAGCTTTTAATCAATTACCACATAATCACCCTCCAAGATATGAACATTAATAAAATAAAAATATTTAGAGAAGTTAAGAAATATCCACGCACAAATAAAAATAGATCCATTAGAACTATAATAGATCTATTTATTACCCAAGTTATCTGCACCATTGTCTTTTCTACCTAATACACCTTCTTTTGTTGAACTTATCCATGTTTGATGCCCAATGTCATATGAAACTGGCATTTTTATGAGGCCGATACCATGTGGCTAAGGTCGAATTCAAAAGTTAACTTATAAGTTCACAAAAATCGAGTAACATTTGTTCATACTTTGAATATATGTTTAAAAATTTTTCAAATTAGATCAACAAATTGAGTCTGCGTTCTACCTTATTAAAATCTACTTTTCTTTTTAGTTCAAATTTTCATCCTTACCAATTGAGTGAAGTGTCTACCCAGACCCTATGATACGGAACGAAACTACAACACTAGAAATGAACTATGAAAGCAAGTAAAGACAAACAATAACTAGATAGATAATTAGACACAAGAAGAAGGACTAACTAAAAACAAAAGGATATTTCAAATCCAAATACCTTCAATTATAACTAATTCAAACACCTAATTCGTACAGTGACCAAGAGGGAGATGAACATCCTCTAAACTAACATTTCTAAATCAAAGTTCAATAAATGTTTTCCAACACTCTCACTCAATGAAGAAGCATTGATTAATAAATAATCTAGAAAAAATAAAGGAATTAGCCTAACTACTTAGTATTTATAGTTTGGTTAAATATTACATAATTAGGGCCCAAAAGTGATACAAATGAAAGAAAAGGCTCATTAAGGATGTTTTGACCCACTCTTGAAATGCTAGAGCATATCAAAAGAGATTCAAAAGTGCCTTGGGCACATGTCCCTTCCAAGGGAATTTCAAGCCCCATTTTGCATTCCTTTGGCTCCTTCATCGATCCTTGATCTAGTGTGAGTGTGATCATCAAAAAATGACATCCTATTGATTGTAAAAATACCTCTTCAAGTACCTCCCTCTTTATGAACAAACCTTGGATCCTTTGAAGCTCCCATGTATGACTTTTTGTAAATGGCTTGGAGCTAATCCTGATACAAGTGCGATCACGTAGATGGACTTATGAGGATGTGTATTAAATTCGTCCAAGTGTGTGTGCAAGAGAAATGAAATTAAGGGCTTAAAAAACATCAAAACAACTACTAATTCACATTAGAGGGGCGCCTAATCTCTAAGAGGCATTTAGGTCTTTTTGCCTTCTATTTGTAATACACTATATAAGAAATATTTTAGGGTTACTTTACTTAGTTTTTGCATATTGAATCTTGTAATACACAATTGAAACAAACAAGTTCTCTCTCACTCGAGACTTGGCCGAAACTTGGAACAACTTAGGTGTGGAATCACTTTTGTTGTTAGCTTGCTTGGAACTTTGGTGTGCTTAAAGGATTGAGGTCCCTTTTGTGTCTATTTGAAGAGTGTAGGTGTTACTACTACCATTATTAAGGGTATTTGTGTGTGACATACACTTAGGTTCATAGTCTTTGTAGTAATGTATGTCAATCTATCTATCATTTACATTCTAGTCATCTTTGTAATGTTTTGTATCTTGTAGTGGAAGTCGTTTGTATTTTTTTTTATTCTTCACATTGTTATATTCATCTTGTACATCATCTTGTGTGATAATATAGTTTGTTTTTGGCTGGAAAAAGGTGTCAAACACGTAGATATATCATCTTTCTTGTGTTGTATTCTTGAATTCGAGAGAGGTCCCCATTTGGTCCACGGGTTCTTGTAGTTTGTGGACTAATTGGGGTGTGATTTTGTGTTCCCCTTGTTATTTTGGTATCATTTGGTATCAACAACATCTTTTATTTTTTTCTAACAAGATCAATCTTGGGCTTGAGAGTTGGAAAAAAAAGAAAAGAGAAGAAACAAATCTGTCCATCTTGTGTTCTTGGCCGAGAACTTGTTGTTCTTGTTGTTGTAGTCTTGGCCGAATTGTGGTGTATAGATTCAAGTGTCTTTTGTTTTGCTCAGTTGTTTATAAGTGTTGGTTTTCTTGATAACTATCACCTTGTCTACATCTAAAAGAGTAAGCTTAAAATGATGACATTGTTGATGTGAACTTAAAAGGTGGCCGTGTGTTGTGGTGTTGTTGTGAAGAATCGGGGTGGGTGTTGAAGGTGTTGTTGTTATAATTCTTGAAGATTGTTGTTGTGTTTTTATTGTTATTCACTTTCTCTCATATATTGACTAAAATAAAGTGCAAACTAGATCTAAAAAGGTGAAGTATAAAGTTGTAAGACTTGTTGATGAGAATACTGTAACCTATCACTTCCTAGACTTGACATCAACTTTTTCAACCACTTTCCTTGATTCAAAGAGCCTTGTTTTGTGGGAATAGTACAAGTCAAGTCTCACCTTTTGAGTTTGAATTTGAAAAAGGTTGTAAGACTTGAATTTTCCCACCAACTACCAAATTCACCCATTTCCAAATTGCAGCAAGACTAAAACTTCAAGTTGGTGACAAAAAGTATATGGGACTGTGACCAATACGTGGCTGCCACGTCATCATATTTTACTATTCACACAACATAATTAAGCTCAAAATTTTAGATTTCTTTAATTTATTTTATTTTTTCTTAGTTTCGTTTGTTGGTTCGAGCACTATTTGGCGACTTAGTAATCACCTACTAGCTTGTTAGTTAGTTTTTGTGCCCATTTGTTCATTTTAGCGTTATTTGTGTATGTTTTTATCATTTTGATTCATTGATTAGTTCTTGGCTCTATTTCTATGATATTTGTTTGAGTTTCAAACCGAAATCCAATCCGAACAAGAGTAGGCTCAATTCTCGACTCCTCATGGATTCCGTAGCC
Organism: Capsicum pubescens; assembly: GCA_030864215.1. Lineage (NCBI taxonomy): Eukaryota > Viridiplantae > Streptophyta > Magnoliopsida > Solanales > Solanaceae > Capsicum > Capsicum pubescens. The sequence goes on from CM061544.1 coordinate 78,211,705, forward strand.
GGCTAACGACACTTGTGAAGCCACGAGTAAGGTAATCAAAGTGTGTGAGCGTGGTGAGGCTTTGAACTAATTGTTTGCTATTTTTTTAGGTAATTTTTATAAGGTAATTGGAATGGAAGGGTCCACATCTCTTAACTGTGGACAATAGTACTCTTGACACTATGAAAGCATCTCTTGAGGTTATCACCCGAACACTTGAAAGATTGAGCACGGAAGTTGAAACCGTGAGAGGGGATTTGGCAACAATAAAGAGAGATGTGTCTACCATGAGTGGGATGTTATATAGGGTTGAAATCCAAAGAAGTTCCCGACCTTCAACATCTCAAAACACTTCCCCTACTATATCCCCCGAAATATTACACCAAATGAACAAGTCACCGATCCAACCACCAAATGTTCCCCAGAACCGTGAGTATGATAGACCAACCCTCCCTCCATTTCTCCAAGTCCAACATGATGGATTTGAAACCCAAATTCCACTAAACCCAAACCCTCAACTTAACTAAAGACCTCATTTTTCAATCCAAACTCCATTGAACAAAAGGCCTTACTATCCTCCAAATCCAAATCCACTTAATTCAAATCCACCAAACCGTGTTGAGGGTTATGGAAGAGAGGAAAAACATGGGGGTTATAGAGATTATGGTGATGCTTACTTGAGGGAATAAGATGAGAGTGGTAGGCAAGGTGATTTAGGCTGAGAAGTGAGGGGTGGTCACCAAACCCGAGAGCTTGGCCTCAATTTCATAAAAGTTAGTCTTCCGATCTTCAAGGGTGAGAGTGATCCCGAGGCATATCTTTCTTGAGAGTCATCTTGTGATAGGATATTTCAAGTGAATGATCTAACCGAAGAAAATAAGAGTTGTTATGCAATCATTCACTCTGAGGGTTATGCAAATACTTGGTGGGAGTATGTGAAGAGGTTTGGTGATGTGTTGATTGCCGGGAAGCCACCTTCATGGTTTTGATTGAGGTAACTTATGCGTCAAAGGTACTTACCTAAGGGATACAAACAATAACTTCTTGCTAAGTTGTACAACTTAAGGCAAGGAAACAAAAGTGTTATGGCATACTATGACGAGTTTCAATAATTAACGTTGAAGCTTGACCATCGAGGAGAAAAAGTGAGCCATGATATTATACGATTCAAAGTCGGGTTGAATAGGGACATATCTCCTCGTATGACCCTCCATAAGTTTGACACGATAGATGGCATTTTCCTAGCGGCCTTGGAAATTGAATGGGAGCTCTCAACCTCCAAACCCAAGAATCACCAACAACCTTCCTCGGATTGGCACCAACATCTTGAGAACTCATGAAATTCCAACCAAACCAAGAACAAGATTGTCCAAACCAAAACCAAGGCTTCACTAAGGTATCCTCCAAGAAACGAAGGTAAACCCAATTCTATTTCTCATCCTAAGGGATTTCAATTTTTTAGATATCAAGGGTGGGGGCACAAGGCTAGTGAATGCCCAAACCGTAGGAATATAATACTTAAGGAGGGAAAATTGTATTACCTTGGTGAGGAGGTAGGACTTTAATTGAATGAGGGTGATGAAAAAGCTCTAGAGGAGAACTTGAAGCCGAGGTGGAAATTAATGAAGGTGGGGAAGATATTTGGCCAGTTGAGGGAGAGTGTGTAGTGCCTATGTATATGGAAAGGATAATCATGCATAGTGATGGTGTGGAATAATAAGCCGAGAGTGAGGAGGGTGAATAAGGACAAAATCCAAAAGTTAGGATTGTGGGGTTTGCCCACAAAGGCCCTTTGTTGCCTACTAACTAAGATGATAGCACTTTGCCTAGCATCCTTTCTTCTTATGTGCAGTTGTAGAACATGTAAGTCCAAGGAGCATGCTTTATGACCTCATGAAACTCTTGGTTGAACATCCCAACCTTGAGAGGAGCATTGAAAAGATGATTCAAAGAGAAAAGCTAGCGGGTGATGATTGCTTGAATTTGTGGACAAATTCTTCTCAAGATAGAGAGGATGATACAAGTACGATCACGTAGATGGACTTATGAGGATGTGTATTGAATTTTTCCAAGTGTGTGTGCAAGAGAAGTGGAATTAAAGGCTTAAAATAAATCAAAACAACCACTAATTCACACTAGAGGGGCGCCTAATCTCTAAGGGGCATTTTGGCCTTTTTGCCTTCTATTTGTAATACACTATATAAGGAAAATTTTAGGGTTACTTAACTTAGTTTTTGAATATTGAATCTTGTAATACACAATTGAAACACACTAGTTCTCTCTCACTTGAGACTTGGCCGAAACTAGGAACAACTTAGGTGTGGAATCACTTTTGTTGTTAGCTTGCTTGGAACATTGGGGTGCTTGAAGGATTGAGGTCCCTCTTGTGTGGATTTAAAGAGTGTAGGTGTTAATACTACCACTAGTAAGGGTCTTTGTGTGTGACATACACTTATGTTCATAGTCTTTGTAGCAGTGTATGTCTATCTATCTATCATTTACATTCTTGTCATCTTTGTAAGGTTTTGTATCTTGTAGTGGAGCCGTTTGTATTCTTGTTGTTTTTCACATTGTTATATTCATCTTGGTCTTCATCTTGTGTGATAATATAGTTTGATTTTGGCTGGAAAAAGGTGTCAAACACCTAGATATATCATCTTTCTTGTGTTGTATTCTTGAATCTGAGAGAGGTCCCCATTTGGTCCACGGGTTCTTATAGTTTTTGGACTGATTGGGGTGTGATTTCGTGTTCCCCTTGTTAGTTTGGTATCAAATACGGATTGTATCATACTCACCATCCTGAGAAGCATTTGACCTCAAATTAAGCAGTGATCATCTTTTATCATGTCAAAGAGTGAAAGATCGCACACACTGAAGGTATTATGCACTTGAAATTCCACAGGAAGGTTAATCTTGTAGGCATTATTGTTTATCCTTTCAAGCAATTGAAATGGACCATCACCTCGTGGCATAAATTTGTCTTTTCTTTGGGTTGGAAACCTATCCTTTTGGAGGTGCACCGACAACCAATCACCCGGTTTAAGCACAAATCGCTTCCTTACCTTGTTTACTCTCTTAACCACTTCTTGATTATTCATCTCAAGGTGAATCCTCACCTTATCATGCATATTCTTCATGGTTTCCACCCTCTTTTTTCCATCTCAGCTTATCACAATATCACTATGAAAAAGAGCGAGATCTAAAGGGGTAAGGGGGTTTAAACCATAAACACATTCAAAGGGACTCATACCAATAGTCGAATGAATAACAGGATTATAAGTAAGTTTGACTAAAGGTAGATGGTCCTCCCAAGAGGCCATTTTTCATTTAACTATGGTGCATAACATATCACTTAAATTCCTATTGACCATATCTGTTTGACCATCGGTTTGTGGGTGGAAATATGTTGAGTAAAGCAATTTGGTACCAAGCCTACCTCACAACACCCTCCAAAAGTGAATAAGGAACTTAGAGTCCCTATCACTAATAATGGTCCGAGGAATTCCGTGTATTTTGACAACATGATCAATAAACAAGAAGACACATTATGAGCATCATCAATTTTATGACACAAAATAAAATAGGCCATTTTTGAGAACCTATCAACCACAACAAAAATTCAATATATACCCCTCCTCGTCCTAGGCAAACCCAAAACAAAATCCATAGAGATGTCAAGCCATGGGTGTTGGGGAGTGGGTAGTGGGTAGTGGGTAGTGGGGTGTATAATCCTTGAGAGAGAAGGTGTATTTCAACCTTCTATAATCCATTCATTGGAGATAAATTCTAGCAATATCTTGACGCATGTTGGGCCAATATAATTGTTCCTCTAGGATTCAAAGGGTCTTATCTATTTTAAAGTGACCCATCATACCACTATCATGTGCCTTTCTTACAAGGAACTTTCTCCATGTGCTAGATGGAACATACAACCTTTTTTATTTTAACAAGAAACCAACAAACTTGTAGTAGGGCATAGAAACACTATCTCTCTCCTACCTTTCCCTACCCCATGTCTCATAATCTTGGTAGATTTGAGAAAATTTGGGATCCTCGGGGTACATTGTCTTTAGACTCTCAAATCCCATCAATTAATAAGACAATGTAGAGATAAGCACATGATTCATAAACAACACATCGGTTACCATATTTTTCTTTCCCCTTTTATATTGGATAACATAACGGAAAGTTTCTAGGAAAGTAATCCACTTGTAATGTCTTTAAATAAGTTTATCTTGGTCCCGGAGATGTTTCAATGATTCATGGTCGGTTAAAATCACAAAATCTTTGAGCCATAAATAATGTTGACAATTAATCAAGGATCTAATCAAGGCGTATAACTCTAGATCATAGGTATAATAATTTAGAGTTGTGCCCTTGAGTTTTTAACTAAAATAGGAAATAGCTTTATGATCCTGCATTAAGACGACACCTATTCCTACCTTACTTGCATCATATTCAATTTCAAATATCTTATAAAAATTGGGTAATTGCAACAATAGGACGGAGCTAATCATAGCCTTCATAGCTTCAAATGCATTGTCTTGATCATCACCAAATTTAAAAGGTTTTTTCTTACGGATAACCTCGGATAAGGGAGTGGCGATGGTATTAAATCTTTTGAAAAATCACCTATAAAAACTAGCCAACCCATGGAAGCTTTGTACTTTACCAATGTATTTCGGAGTTGGACAATTCTTGCTAGCGTCTATCTTAGATTCTCCACCTTGAATCCTCTTGAGCTCGCAACAAATCCCAAGAACACAACTTCATTCACCCCAAAAGAGCACTTTTCAAGATTAGCATACAACTTCTCATTTCTAAGAAATTCAAACACATTTTGCAAATATAATATATGTTCTTCAAGGAATTTGCTATAAACAAGGACATCATCAGAATATACCACAACAAATTTCCCAATGAACGATTTCATCACATGGTTCATCAATCGCATAACGGTACAGGAGCATTGGTGAGGACAAATAACATGACCAATAATTCATATAGAACAAATTTGGTCTTGAATATGGTCTTCTACTCCTCACCCAATTGCATCTAGATTTGAAGGTACCCGCTCCTAAGATCTATAGTAGAAAACACACAAGAACAATTCAACTCATCAAGTATATCATTAAAATGGGGAATTGGTAGGCGATACTTTATCATTTTTTTTATTTATGGCTCGACAATCAACACACATGCGCCATGTCCCATCTTTAATTGGCACTAGCAACACCGAAATTGCACATAGACTCATGCTCTCTTTGATGTATCCCTTTTTTAGGAGTTCCTCAACTTGACTTTGGAGCTCTTTTGAGTCCAGTGGGTTACTTTGGTAGGCAGGCTTGTTGGGTAATTGAGAACCCAACACATGATCAATTTTATGCTTAATTCCCTGAAGTGGAGGTAATCCTTGGGGAAGTTCCTTTTGGAAAAAATCTCTATAATCCTACAAAATAAGGGAAATAGAATAGAGGATAAAAGTAGAGTGGTTAGCATGAAAAGAATGGGATAGGAGGAGCATGGGTGTTTTATCATCATGATCTTTGAAAAGATCTTTGTTCCTAGCCAGCATCACCATGGGACTCTTTCCCTTCAACCTCCTTTTCTCCTCTTCATCATCCCTCTCCTTGGTTTGGTTTTCTTTCTTACCTTGTTTCTTATCGTTCTCTTTCAATTCTCATAACTTTTGGTACCCTCATTCACTTGAGATGGATAAAGTAGATGGAGAGTGAATTTCCAAAAATTCAACTTAAAAGAATACTAATTGGTCCTCCAATTATGATTGGTTGAATGATTATCTTGCCATGGACTCCCAAGAAAGAGATAATAAGCTTGTATGGGTATCAAAATCACAATACACCTCATCATGATAATTTCCAAATTTGAACTGAATCAACTTTTGCCTAGTCACCTTCAACCTACCACAATCATTTAAACCTTTGAAACTTGTATAGTGTGGCATGTTGGTTGTTGGAAACTTCAAGAAATAAACCAAAGTTGTGCTAGCTACATGAGCACAACTTCCGCTATCAATGATCAAAGAGCATACGTTTTCCTTTATAAGACATTGGATTCTCCCTTTGACTAGGATTATTACTTTCTTACTAATCATAGCACGCCTCACAACAAAGTTCCGAACCTCATACTCTCTATCTTGGGGCCAAGTATCTTCATTGTCCTCCAATACTTTCTCATTTTATCTGGATCCCTCTCCATCATAGGATTTTTCATAATTTTTATCTTCCAATCCCATCTTTACTCAAAGGTAATACAATTTCCCTTCCCTAAGGATCACATTTCTCCAGTTGGGACATTCACTTAACTTATGTCCCCACCCATGACATTGAAAACATTGAAAACCGTTAGGATTGGAAGTAGGATATTTGTTACCTTTATTTCTTGGAAGGTACTTTAGAGTGATCATATCTATGGGCTTCTTTTCATTGGATTTTTAGTCATTATTCTTGTTCAATCCCGATGATGATTGCGCTACCTCTTTACTCTTACTCCAAGGGTTGGTAGATCAGTACCCTTTTGGTTTGTAAGTTTCCCTTTTTCACGACCCAAGCTGAGACCCTGGCCGCGACGAGCATTCTGAACCATAAAGGCCCGAGCACCCTTCACTTTCTTGACATCATACACATGTTCACATATTATAATAGACAATGTAGAAATACATATCGATATGGAATCATGGTAAAATAATATAATTCAAAAGATCAATCCAAAATGGAATTCATAACTTCTAACAACATCTAACAACAGTCTGTAAAATCTCTAATACATATGAACCAATAACTTGTCTAAAACTGGGAAAAGGAACCCAGTAGACCATAAACAAAAGAAAACAACAAAAACTAATAATTAGGTCTTCCGGAATAGAGAAGGCTTACCAATTGCAACTTCTAACGGACTCAAGCCTATTGTTGAACGGCACCCCCAGACTTTGCCTCATATCCTGAGATAAAGGGGTTCAATACATATGTACTGATATGCAGAGTAATCCAAAATAATGTACATTAATAAATAACATAGGTGAGAGTATTTTATGAAAAAAATACATCATCATAAACCATTTGAAAATCCATGGGCATAGTAAATAGGCCTTTAAAAATGGTTCTACAAATAAACTCAACATCTTTGTCTTAGTTCTGAGCTAGGTGGTACACCCTACAAGTATGATATTCCACGGGCTATACGGAATCCGCCATTGACTCGGCGGGTAAACCCCCAACCTAATTTTTTTGCAAGAGTTAGAGTTTCTGAGTCTGGTACGCCACAGGGCACTAGGCCAGCGTATAATCCCTCTTGGGGACAAAATAACTCGTATCGGAAAAACACAGTTTTGGGCAATGAGTTATCTGAACTCGTGCCTTCTTCGGGAAACCACCTTACATCTCTTAAGCTCATTTTTAACCTTTTCTAAACATTCATATTTAAGAACTCAAATTCTGAAAATCTTAAAGAAATCTGACTTCTATTCTATCTGAGTTTGTTATGGCATTATCTTTTTCGGTATCGTCATACCAAGACTTGCAAGTCGTATCTTTTAAGCCATAAAATATCATGTTCTAGTCTCTTCATTCAAAACATAAATTTTGGACCACCATATCATTGAAAAAATTCACGACAATTCATATTTCAAAACATATGTCAAATTATTCAAAAAATCTCTCTTTTCAACAATTCAACAAACATGTAGTGGTCAAGTATTTTGTAACAAACCATGAAATCTCTTTGAATCACCATTTTTCATTTATATTAGCAAGAATCACCCTCTCTTCTATTCATATCCAAAATCAAGGCTTATAAAGAGCAAAGACATTTGAATCATGCTTCTCAATATGCAATTGAATATTTCATAACATATGAAAACAAGAGGTTTTACAACAAGGGAGGGATTTTAATTGTTCATGCTCTCAATTAAACATTAGAACTCAAACATGCATACCTACTTATATACGATTACAAATCTAATTTAGGGGGAGGCTGCAAGACCAAAACTTTATCATAAAAAGGATTTAACAATGTACAATCATACATGTAAATTCAAAACCCATTGCAAATTCATAATTTCTCAGCATTTCAACATTATCAAAAATGATTTCTCCATATCTATATAATTTCGTAAAATCTCACGTACTGTAGATTAAAAGGTTTAAAGTGTAGAACTTGAATCTTGATTTGTTCCTTGGAAATCTTGGACTTAAGGATTGATTTTCTTGATTTCTTGTTCTTGGAGGAAATCCTAGGTTGATCTTATTTTTTAGAGTGAAAAGAGGATTTTGATATTGTATAACTGATAATGATTGATTAATAACATTTAGACTATAATTAAATTCGTGGGAAAGGTTTCTGGAGTGAGAAAAAGACAAAAATACCCCTAAGGAAACAAAAAAAAATGCAGAACTTCATCAGTTGACGACCAAGGTTGATGGGCCGTCACTCAGGTGATAGACCATCACCTAGGTCATCACTTTTGGAATGGATTTTACCACATTCAGCCCTAGGCTGATGATTAGGGCTGATGGGCCGTCACCTAGTTGATAGGTTGTTTGCCCCGTCGTCACATTTTGGCTGACAGACACTTTGAAGTAAAACTAGCATAACTTTCTACTCCAATATTGGATTCAGACAAAACCGATGGCATTGGAAAGAAGACTCAAAGACCTTTCATTTAATATATATTAGGCCTCCTAATTTGATATATACAAAAAGTTATGGTAAATGGAATTTGACCCAAGTTTAGACGCTCACTAAAACTCAATCGATAGGAAGGCTTTCAACTCGTCTTTTAGTTAAGGGACCTCTATGATCTCAATTCATGCTCAACTAGATTCCCACACTACATAATTGATTGACACACTAAATTTTCATAGGATTTATTGGCTTTTGGAACTATTACACATAGGAATGACGGTTTATGTTCTAGCCCAAAATGCAGGTTGTTACATTATCCCCCCCCTTGGGATCATTTGTCCCCGAATGATGACTTGGGACACAACAAGCACGGTTTCAAGAACTAAATGTAAGGAAAATAGTAGTATAGGATTTGTACCTTCTAAATCATTATCCATAGATTCTAAAAGAGTCAGGTACTTCTCGCGCATATCATCTTCTGACTCCTAAGTAGATTCCTTGGCTTTTGGATTCCTCCACATCACCTTAACTAAAGCTATTTCCTTACTTATCAACTTCCAAACTTGGAGATCCAAAATGACAATGGGTTATTCTTCATATGACAAAGAATCTTTCACATTGATCTCCTTTATAGGAAACACTAGGGAATGATCTCCAATGCATTTCTTCAACATGGACACATGGGATACTGGATGAACAGATGCCAGGCCTGCAGGCAAATCTAACTCATAGGCAACCCCACCGATCATCTTTAAAATCTGATACGATCCTATGTAATGAGGACTAAGATTCCCTTTCATTTAGAAATGAATGACTCCCTTCATAGGGGAGACTTTGAGAAACACCCAACCACCAATCTCAAATTCCAACTCCCCTCTCCTAACCTCGGCATTGGATTTTTGACGACTCTGAGCTGTCTTAAGTCCCTCTCTAATGATCTTCACCTTCTCCATTTCCTGATGAACAAGATTAGGACTGAACAATCATGTTTCACCCACTTCATACCACCCAATTGGTGATCTACATATCCTCCCATAAAATGCTTCAAAAGGAGCCATCTGAATACTAGCATGGTAGCTATTGTTGTAGGAAAACTCTATCAATGGCAAATGATCTACCCAACTACCTTTAAAGTCAATTCCACAGGCCCCCAACATATCCTCAAAGGTCTGAATGGTGCGATCAGCTTTCCCATCAGTCTGGGGGTGAAAGGTAGTACTCAGGTTCACTTGGGTACCTAAACCCCTCTGAAAAGACTGCCAAAACTGTAAAGTGAATTGCGTACCTCGATCGGATATAATGGATACTGGTGCCCCATGCTAGCGAACTATTTCCTCAATATACATCTTGGCATGATCATCTTCCGAATAGTTATTCCTCACAGGTATAAAGTGAGTTGACTTGGTCATCCGGTCTACAATCACCCAAATAGAGTCATATTGGTTCCGGGACTTTGGAAGACCCATGATGAAATCTATATTAATCATCTACCACTTCCATATAGGCAAATCTATCTCCTGGGAAGTGCCACCTAGTCTCAAATATTCCACTTTAACTTATTGACAATTCAAACACCCAGAAACAAAATCAACATCATCACATTTCATATTGGTCCACCAATAAATTGTATTAATGTCATGATATATTTTAGTAGAGCCTGGGTGAACAACATACCTCAAGGTATGGGCTTCATCAAGAATCCTCTCTCGCAAACCATCCACGTTCAGAATACATAGCCTACCCTAATACCTTAAAATCCTATCAGCTACAATTACAAAAGCCATCACCTTCTGTTGACCAACATCTTTCTTAATCTGCATTAGGATGGGGTCTTCAACCTATTTTTCCTTAACTTCAGCACATAGGGAAGATTTAGCTATCTCATGAACAATTACTCCTCCATCTTTGAAATCCAAAAGTCGAACCCCTAGATTTGCAAGCCGGTGAATATCTTTCACCATCTCTTTTTTCCCTTTCTCAACATGAGAATGACTTCTCATTGACAACCTGCTAAGGGCGTCGCGTCGGCTACTATATTTGCCTTGCCCTGATGATAGTTTAGGCTCATATCATAGTCCTTCAACAATTCTAACCACCGCCTCTGCCTGAGATTAAGTTATTTCTGCAAGAAAACATACTGCAAACTTTTGTGGTTAGTAAATATATCAATATGTACACTATGCAAATTATGGCGCCATATCTTAAAAATGAACACCACTGCTGCCAACTCCAAGTCATGGGTGGGGTAATTTCTCTCGTGTACCTTCAACTGCCTAGATGCGTAGGCTACCACCTTACCATGCTACATAAGTACACACCCAATTCCTACTCGAGATGCATCACAGTAAACAACAAAACCCTCTGTACCTTTGGAAATAGTCAAAACAGACGCGGTAGTCAACTTATCTTTCAATTTCTCAAAACTACTTTCACATGAGTCAGACCATAAAAATTTCACCTTTTTCTACGTAAACTTGGTAAGTGGAGTAGATATGGAAGAAAAACTTTCTACAAACCTTCTATAATACCTTGGCAAACCCAAGAAGCTCCAAATATCGGTTGGAGTCGTGGGTCTAGTCGTGGGTCTAGCCCATTTCTTCACTGCCCCAATCTTTTGGGGATCAACTTTAATTACCCCACTAAACATAATATGCCCTAAGAAAGCAATAATACTAAGCTAGAATTCACACTTGGAAAATTTTGCATACAATTTATGATCTTTTAGGGTCTGAAGGATAAATCAGAGGTGACTGGCATGATCTTTCTCATTCTTAGAGTAAACTAAGATGTCGTCGATGAAAACTATGATGAATAGGTCTAAAAACTAATGGAACACCCTATTCATAAGGTCCATTAAAGCAACAGGGGCATTAGTCAGTTCGAAGGACATACCTAAGAACTCATAATGGCCATATCGGGTTTGGAAAGCCATTTTTGGAATATCAACCTCCCTAACTTTCAATTGATGATACCCGAATGAAGGTCTATCTTTGAGAAAAACTTAGCACCCTGAAGTTGGTAAAAAAGATCATCAATTCTAGGAAGAGGGTATTTATTTTTAATAGTGACCTTATTTAGCTGACGGTAGTCTATACACATACGGAGGGAACCATCTTTATTACGCACAAAGAGTACAGGTGCACCCCAGGGAGAAACACTAGGACTGATAAAGCCTTTGTAAAGAAGATCTGTTAGCTGTTCTTTCAAATCCAATTCTGCAAGAGCCATTATGTATGGAAGAATAGAAATAGGACGGGTGTCTGGTAATAAATCAATGCCAAAATCTATCTCCCTATTAGGTGGTATAACTGGGAGGTTATCGGGAAAGACTTCTGGAAATTCATTAACCACAGAGACAGACTGGAGGGAAGGACTTTCGGTATTAGAAACTTTGACCCAAAAAAGATGATACAGACAACCCTTAGAGACAAATTTTTGGGCTTTGAGATAAGATATGAACTTCCCCCTAGGTGCTAAAGAATACCCCTCCCACTTTATTACTGGTTCATTCGAAAAGGAGAAAGTGACTCTCCGAGTTTTAAAATCTAGTGTGGCATTGCACGAATAGAGACAATCCATCCCCAAGATAGCATCAAAGACAACCATATCAAGCTGTACAAGGTATACCACAGTATCACAATCACAAATGGACACAACACCGTTTCTATACACCTTTCTAGCCACAATAGAGTCACCAACAGGAGTAGAAACAGGGAAGGGTTCCAAAATAATTTTGGGCTCTAAACCAAAATTGAATGCCACATACGGGGTCACATAAGACAAGGTAGACCTGGGATCAAGTAACACATACACATCACCGGAGAAAATTCATAACTTACCCGTGACCAAATCTGGTGATGCCTCTGCATCCTGGTGATTAGTTAGAGTATATAACCAATTGCGAATGCTCCTGGTATCTGAAGTAGTACCATTGGAAGGTGGTGGCACTAATGAATTTGCTTGGGACTTGTAACCCCTAAAGTTCTCTCTGGCGGAAGGACAATCTCTCTGAAAGTGACCTGACCGCCTACAAGTGTAACATACCAAGCTGCCTAACTGACACTTTCCTGGATGATGTTTACCGTAAGTCCCACATCGCAAAAATAATAGATATGGCGGAGCTACACTACCCTGGGACTGAGTACCATGCACTGCTAATTCATTATTAGGCTAAAAATTCTAAAATTTCCAATCAACTGGTGGTTTGAGAGCTGGTGCACTGGCTGCAGACTGAGCATTACCCTAAAACTTTTTCTTCAGCCACCTGTTACCCCAGTTACCACCTTGTTGCTAACTGTTGTTCTCGTCCACAGATCTAGACCTCTTAGCCTTCCTGTCTTTATCCCATGCTTCAGCAACCCTCTTCTTCTGCTCCTTAACCTGTTGCATGCGAATGAAAAATATGGAGAAATCCATATCTCTGTTTAGAATTGCCCCTTTGCATTCTAACACCAAATTATCCGAGAGACCGGATGCAAACTTCCTCATGCGGGCTCTCCTGTTACCTACTAATTCTGGGGCATAGCGAGATAACTGATTGAACTTCAAGGTGTACTCCTTAACACTCATCTTCCCTTGCTTTAGGTTCATAAACTCTTTAGCCTTGGATTCCCTCAATTCCTGGGGAAAGAATCGGTCTAGAAAAACCTCCACAAAATCACCCCACACAGAAGGCTCAACATCACTACCCTTTGAATCCTCCTACTAATTATACCATTGATTGTCTACATCCTTCTGCTGATAGGCTCCCAACTCTACACCTTCAACCTCATTCATATGTATCACTCTAAAAATCTTCTCCAACTCATCAATGAACCCTTGGGGGTCCTCCTCAACCTTCGTGGCAGTGAACATAGGGGGGTTCAGTCTTATGAATTGACCAACTTGGGTAATCTCAAACGAACCAGATATAGAACTCGGATCTTCAGACCGATGAGTCTTAGAGGTTACCAGCTGTGCAATCATATGGATGGACTATCTGAACTCAGCATTCGAAACCTCTCTCTAAAGAGGCTGGGGACGGTTAACATTGGTCCGTGGAGCCCGAGGTGGATTGGCCGAAAATCCTAGAGTAGGAACAAACTCTAGGGTGTGAGCTCTGTTACGAGTCCACATCCCATGAGTGGGACAAACATCGTCACTCTAAGCAATTTGTTCATTGATTCTTTGGGGAGGCATGGTAACTTTCTGTAACACAAAAAATCATTGATTAAAGGACATACAGACTTTATAGGACAAACTAAATAAAAAAAGAGGAGAGACATTCCTAAACACCTTGTAGCCTCCCATTTATAAGTGTGGCACGCTACACACCCATAAATAGGACTCTACCCAATACAATTTCGCAGACACCTTGGTACTATGAATTGTTCTTTGATACTAAGTTTCTCACGACCCGAGATGAGACCCTGGCCACGACGAGAATCCCAAACCATGAAGGCCCGAGTGCCCTTCACTTTCTGGACATCATACATATTTTCACATATTATAAAAGACAATGCAGAAATACATATCGATACAGAATCATGGTCAAATAATATAATTCAAAGGATCAATCCAAAAGAGAATTCATAACTTCTAACAACATCTAACAATAGTCTACGAAATCTCTAGTACATATGAACCAATATCTTGTGTAAAATTGGGACAAGGCCCCCAGTAGACCATAAACAGAATAAAACAACAAAATCTAAAAATTAGGTCTTCCAGAATAGAGAAGGCCCACCAACTACAACTTCTGACGCACTCAAGACTATTGTTGAACGGGACCCCGGGACTATGCCTCATATCTTGAGATAAAGGGGGTGAATACATATGTACTGGTACGCAGAGCAATTCAAAATAATGTACTTTAATAAATAACATAGGTGAGAGTATTTTATGAAAAAAAATATATCATCATCATAAACCATTTAAAAATCCATGGGCATAGTAAATAGGCCTTTAAAAATGGTTCTAAAAATCAATTTAACATCTTTATCTTAGTTCTGAGCTAAGTGGTACACCCTATAAGTATGATATTCCATGGGATATACAGAATACTCCATTGAGTCGACGGGTAAGCCCCCAACCCAAGTTTTCCGCAAGAGTTGGAGTTTCTAAGTCTGATACACCACAGGGCACTAGGCCAGCGTATAATCCCTCTTGGGGACAAAATAACCCGTATTGGCAAAACACGGTTTTGGGCAATGAGTTATCTTAACTCGTGCGTTCTTCGGGCAACTACCTAGCATCTCTTAAGCCCATTTTCAACCTTTTTTGAACATGCATATTTAAGAACTCAAATTCTGAAAATCTGAATAAAATCTGACTTTTATTCTGTTCTGAGTCTGTTATGGTATTATCTGTTTTTTGTATCGTCATACCAAGACTTGCAAATCGTATCTTCTAAGCCATGAAATATCATGTTCCAGTTTCTTTATTCAAAACATAAATTTTGAACCACCATATCATTCAAACAGTTTAAGAGAATTCATTTTTCAAAACATATGTCAAATTATGCAAAGACTCTCTTTTCAACATTTCAACAAGTATGTGGTGGTCAAGTATTTTGTAAGAAACCATGCAATCTCTTTGAATCACCACTTTTCATTTATTTTAGCAAGAATCACCCTCTCTTCTATTCATATCCAAAATCAAGGCTTAAAAATAGCAAAGATATCTGAATCATGCTTCTCAATATGCAATTGAATAATTCATAATATATGAAAACAAGAGGTTTTACAATAAGAGAGGGATTTTAATTGTTTATGCTCTCAATTCAACATTAGAACTCAAAAATGCATACATAATTATATATGAGTACAAATATAATTTAGGGAAAAGCCTCAAGACCAAAACTTTATCATAAAAGGGATTTCACAATGCACAATCGTAAATGTAAATTCAAAATCCATTGTAAATTCATAATTTTTCAACATTTAAACATTATCAAAATGATTTCACCATGACTATGTAGTTTAGGAAAACTCCACGTACGTTAGATTACAAGGTTTAAAGAGTAGAACTTGAATTTTGATTTGTTCCTTGGAAATCTTGCACTTAAGGATTGATTTTCTTAACTTCATATTCTTGGAGGAAATCCTAATTTGATCTTATTTTTGAGAGTGAAAAGAGGTTTTTGATGTTGTATAACTAATAATGATTGATTAATAACATTTAGAGTGTAATTAAATTCGTGGGAAAGGTTTTTGGAGTGAGGAAAAAACAAAAATATCCCAAAGAAAAACAAAAAAATCATAAAACTTCATCAGTTGATGACCAAGGTTGATGGTCCATCATTCAGGTGATAGGCCATCACCTAGGTCATCACTTTTGGGATGGATTTTACCACTTTCTGCCCTAGGCTAACGACTAGGGCTGATGGGCTGTCACCTAGTTGATAGGTCATCACCCTCATCGTCACATTTTGGCAGATAGACACTTCGAAGTAAAACAAGTATAACTTTCTACTCCGATATTATATTAAGGAAAAATTGGTGGAGTTGGAAACAAGACTCAAATACCTTTTATTTGATATATAGTAGGCCCCTTTATTCGATATATATAAGAAGTTATGGTCAATGGAAATTGACCCAAGTTTAGACTCTCACTAAAACTCAATCGATATGAAAGCTTTCAACTCGTCTTTGAGTTAAGGGACCTCTATGATATCAATTCATGATCAACTAGATTACCACAATACATAATTGATTGACACCCTAATTTTTCATAGGATTTAGTTTCTTTTGGAACTATTACGTATAGGAATGACGGTTTACATTTTAGCCAAAAATGTGGGTTGTTACACCCTTTCTTTGATATCCCCTACAATCTCTAAGGTCGCTTGGAAGATTTATTCTATGGTTTCAAACCTATGGATAGTTATACATATAGATATGTCTTTTTTCAACCCAACCTTGAAGTTGTCATGGTTCAATTCTCTTGATGATCGAGCTTTAATATCAATTGTTGGAATTCATCCTAATAAGCCACAACACTCTTTCCACCTTTCCTCAAGTTGTATAATTTGGGAAGTCACTCATATCTATACCTCTTCGAAACAAACCTTTGTCTTGTGTATACCTTCAATGCATCTCATGGAGGGGGTTGTCCTTCATTTAACACATTTTAAAATATCTTAACATATCCTTTAAATGGGCTATGGTATAGCAACTCTTCTTCTATCATTAACTTGGAAGATCCTTTCATAAGAGTACTCATATGAGAGGTAAGCTTCGAGATCACTCTCTCCAATTAAAGGTGGAAGATTGACCTTAATTGAATTGATACCCATATCTCAATCCCTATTACTTTTTTTGGTTCCATTGATTATAACCTTGGGATTGGATTCCCATATTTCCTCTACTATTAGGTAACAAACAAAATCTTTCTCCTCGACCATGGTAACCTCTTTGATCCATTTGTCTACCTTTCAATTCTTCTACTAACATGTAGGCTTTATTAAATGCTCCAAACTCCGCTTATTGTTCTTTTCTTTCTTCCTCATCTATTTAGATAGGTTGGTTTTGGTGAAGGGGTGCTTGGAATGGGGTATTTGGTTTAGTGGAGGTTCGGGTATTCAGGTTCGAGATTCATCCTATTGTGTTATGTTGAATCGAGCAAGATTTAATCTTTACGGATATGTAGTGGCTTGAGGAATGGAATCATGTTCTTGTATTAGTGGATTGATAATTTGGTGATGATTTTTTGAGGAAATATGAACGAAAAGATTTGGAGCATGTCCACTAGTCGAAGCATTGTAGTGTTGAGGCTTGGATACGGATATATGTTGTCAACCTTCCTTGATATCCACTCTTCCACCAATGACAGATACACTCCCATCAAGAGAATCCACCTTAAGGTCAAGTGAATTTATCTTATACCTCATTGAATCAATTTTATGATTTAGAGTTTAAATGGACTCTAAGATAGCATTTGTTGAGTGGTTATCCATGGTTTGCGAAGTTTCACTTTTCATAGCCATTGTACCTATGAAAAAAGACACTTAAAAAAACAACAAACACGTTAGCGTTAGAGAAATTAACCTCACAACTCTTCATACCTTTGTTTACCTCACACTTGGATCACAAATTTTGAAAGATGGTTTATACTTCGTGTGGTAATCGAGGTATAAACTATTAGTACTCTTGATCGAATTGGATTTTTGTCTGAAATGACTTAAAGAAAATATGTACAGACTTGTGTCAAGAAGAGGCGATGAATTAAAAATTAGAAAATCTTGAAAGAAAAGGAATATTGAAAGAAATAGGACTCAAGAACTAATCAATCAACTTAGTAGATGAATTACTTAGCTGTTGTGTAGTTTAAGAATCAAAAGAAGAGATTAGGAATCAAGAATTTGAAACTTAGGAATAAAACCTAGAGAAAAGTTTGAAAACATGTTTGGACGTGGGTTTGCTTGATCTGTGTTGGGACTATGTTGTTCTGCATTTGGGGACCTATTTCAGTAGGTCCAGTGCACCCTTGGAGCAGGATGGACACATCTTGGTGTTTGCTTACTGGTTTGAGCGAGGATGCTACAACAAGTTAGCTGCACATCCAGCACATGCATGTGCACCTCACCCACCTAGGCAGCAAGTAAACACAGATAAAGGGCAGGCTGGGTGCAACTGGTTGATGTCTCACTATTTTAAGCTACGTGTGGGGTGCTGCAGCCGAACAAGCACACTTCCAGTGCAGGTCAGGCACACATGACCCGCCCCACATCTTTCAATTTACTTTTGTACCTCAAATGGTCCCCCTCTTTTTATCCTCTCTTTGAAATATACTTGGAATAATTTGTAGATGACTTGGCCCAACACTTTTTCACCTTTTCTCTTCCTTCTTTTTGGACCAGACACTTACTTTTGATGAACTTGACTATGAAGATAACAATCTTCTCAAGAACACACCAAGAACACCTTATCTTGGAATGAGTTGAAAATTCAAACATATGCACCTTTCCTTATTCTAAACTCATTCCATACATTATTTTGTTCAAATTCCTCTACCAATACTTCAAATCTTGCAACACACCTGAAACTTCTTCTGTTTAAATATGAGCTTCCGATGATTATATAAGGCTCAATTTCACTCTGATTTAGCTAAAATTTGATATTTGGATTCTAATAGTGTCAGGGAATGAAAATCTAACACTAGAAATACAAGAAAAACACAGTAATGCCCCCCCCCCCCAAAATTTGACCTAATTACAAAAAATGTGAATAGTAAATTTTTTTGTGTTTTTCAATTTTCTAAGATGACCAGACCAAAGATTAACTTAAGGATTGATATCAAGCTTGGCTCTGATACCAAATGATACAGAATGAAACTACAACACTAGAAATGAACTACGAATACAAGTAAAGACATTCAATAAAGAGATAGATAATTAGACACACGAAAGAGTAACTAAGAACAAAAGGAAACATCAAATCCTAATACCCTCAATTACAACTAATTCAAACACCTAATTCCTTTGGTGACCAAGAGGGAGATGAACACCCTCTAAATCAAATTTTTAAAATCAAAGTTCAACAAAAGTTGTCCAACACTCTCACTCAATGGAGAAACATTCATCAATAATCTAGTTAAAACTAAAGGAAATAGCCTAGGTACCAAGTATTTATAGTTTGGATAAATATTACATAATTAGGAACCAAACGTGACCCAAATGCAAGAAAAAGCCCACTAGGGGCTGTTTTGACCAGCTCTTGAAATGCTAGAGTGGATCAAAGCTGATTGAAAGCGCCTTTGGTGCATGTCCCTTCCAAGGGGTTTTCAAGCCCAATTTTGCATTCCTTTGGATCCTCCATCGATCCTTTATCCAATGGTAGTTTGATCATCAACAAATGACACCCTCTTGATGTTAAGAAGACCTGTTCAAGTACCTTACTCTTATGAACAAACCTTGGATCCTTTGGAGCTCCAGGGCTTGACTTCTAGTAAATGACTTAGAGCTAATCTGGATTGTATCACCCTATCCCTGCCTTTGGAGGCAGAGAGATTGTTCCTGATTGACCCCCGACTCAAATAAAAGAACATTACAAAGAAGTTCAAAAATTGTTTTAGTGAGGCAACTTGCTATTACCACTTGCATTACTTGCAAACAATAGAGAGGTAAGGAGAGAGTCCACCTATAATAATTAAGGTTGTTCCATTGAATAGATTCAGTCATTGATTCCCATAGTGTCACATCAAACTAAATACATTAGATCTTTGTAGCAGTAATGAGTTCAAAAAGTTTGCAACTAAGAATAAAAAAACTATGCACACATAATACATAGGTTCCATAAGCCATAGGTTCCATAAGCCAAATTGTCTCCATAAAGAAAGAAGAGAGAGATAAACATTGTTTAGTTCAAACAATCATAACTATTTCACGACACAATGGCTCAGGTGAAATCATTGCATCCACCATTTTTGGATATAACTTAGGTGATACCCCTGAGCAATAGAATTATTCAATAAGATGTTAGGTGTCTCAAAATATATTTGAAGCATCAAAATTAAAACACAACATTAAACTAAAATGACAATAGGAATACTCTAGAAATGACTGTCTAAAGAGGTAAAGCAACTAAAGCTACTAAAAACCGACTTGCTTATCAAGTCCAATTATCAAAATATACCATGCAACAAGCAAAACTAAGGTCATATTTTGTCAAAAGTTTCTATACGATATACACACTCACATCATCTCAAGGAAATCAAGGAATTTTATTTATATGGACAGAGAGAAAAACAGTTACAATTTTCTCATATAAGTGACTCAGGAGTGATTTATTGAATTGTACAAGGTTTCCATAATCATCTAGAATCTTACTAACTATCACTCTCTTAGTTGGCAATTTGTTACAACCAACTAACTACCCGGCTATACAAGTAGGCAATGCAACAGTAACTAAGGCAATAAAACAGTAAAAACTACAAACTACTATTATCTACTTTTACTTGGTCTAACATGTCCTAATAATCTCACACTCCCCCAAATTCTAAAGGGTACAAAATGTTAAGCACACCAAGATTGCTAAGGAAATGAGAATGTTGCTCAAGACTTAAGCTCTTAGTCATTATATCGGCCACTTGATTTTGTGTAGGAACATACACAGTCTTGACCAACCCAGCCTTGATCTTGTCCCTAGTAAAATGATAATTAATTTCTACGTGCTTAGTTATTTCATGGAATATAGGATTAGATGCTCGTTGACTAACTGATTTGCTATCACTCAACACTGTGATAGGCTTGTGAAGAAAGGCACCTAGATTTGAGAGTAAACCCTCTAGCCAAGTCCTTTCTGCCACTATTAAAGCCATACTTCTATAAACTTCTAGAGATTATATGTTGTTTATTGGATTTCCATGACACTAATGAACAACCAAACTATATCACATAACCAGTGACAGACCTTTTAGTGTTAGGACATACATCCCAATTAGAACCATACCACTAGGTTAAATCTGTAGTACCATGAGACTTAATCCAAATACCTTGTCCTACTAACCTTTTCAAATATCTGACAACTCTATGTGTAGCCTAAAAGTGAGATATTTTAGGCATTTGCATAAACTAACTTAAAGTCTAAACTGTATAGCTAATGTCAGGTCTTGTAATTATGGCATACTTGAGTTTTCTAATCAATCTCTGATAAAGAGACACATCCTTCAAAACCACATCATTGTTAGTCCAACATCTTTATCAAACTCTACAAAAGTTAGTTTAATATTGAACTCCAATGGTGTAGGTTTTTCACCTGCAAGACTAGTCTCTAAGATCAACTCAAGTAAGTATTTCCTCTGGTTCAAGTCTTTGAGAATAATTTTTTGGTGCAGTACTTCTTAGACTTTGTGATAATGGAATAATTATCACTGGTTATAAGCAAATCATCCACACAGACTAGAATAATCACTATTCATTTTGTTTTCTTTAAGGTAAATAAAGAGTAGTCATATGTACCCCGAGTAAAACCAACTTTCAATGGGGATGAAGTGATCTTAATGTTACATTGACTTTAGGCTTTTTTAAGTCCATACAATGACTTTAGTAGCATGCAGACCTTATGTTGTCCCTTTTGGTGAAAGTCTTCAGGTATTTGCAAGTATACCTTCTCATCTAGGTCACATTGCAAGAATGCATTACACATCCATCTAGTACAAATACCACCCACCTTTGACACTGGTAGAGCTATAGCACCTCTGACAGTTACCATTTTTGGCAATAGATAAAAAGGTATTATGGTAGACTAACCCCTCCTGCTGACTATAACCTTTGCCTACTAGTCTTGCTTTGAACCATTCAACATCTCTATTTTCCTTGTACTTGGTTTATACACCCATTTTAAACCAATGACATTGTTTCCTAGTGGAAAGTCCACCACCTCTTATGTATTATTTTCCTCAAGATATTGGACTTCCAACTTCATGGCTTGAATCCATCTTTTATCTCAAATTACTTCACTGAAGCTTTTTGATTCAACTAGAGAATAAACGTTATTAATGTAACATTAATATATAGGTTAGGTATTAGCATACAATAGATAATTAGCAATGAGATATCTGGTTCCTTTCATTCTTCCAGTTGTAGCATAGTCCTTCAACCAAATTGGTTCCTTAGTTACTCTTGGAGTTCTTCTAGGTGGAGGTTGTGCATTTTCTGCCTCTTTGGTGTCTGGTACAACACTATTTGACTCCTCATGTGATAATACTTTAGTCAAGTGTTCAGGTTCTAAACTATCTTGAGGCAATACCTCTGCATCTGTAGGAGGACTGATCATAGGATCTTCAGGCATATCTGAGTTTTTTTTCACTGTTGTAATCATCATGTAATTGTAAGAAGTTAGTTGCATCACCCTTACTTTTCTTGTTAGCAAATTCAAATACATTCTCTTGAAATGTAACATCTCTAATGACAAACAACTTGCTAGTGTCTAAATCTATTAACCAATAGCCTTTCTTCATCAATACCGGTTTAGAACTCTCAGAAAATTTGTCACCTTTAGGCAATATTGAAGCATAACATGGATAACCAACCATCCTCAAATGCACCAAGGATGTATCTTAGAGAATAACAACTCGTAAGAACTTTTATTACCAATGGATAATGATGGGAACATTTTCATCAAATACACTACAGTTTGAAAAAGAATTCCTAAGAACCTGATGGGCATATGAGATTGGAATCTGATAGCTCTAGCAATATTGAAAATCTATCTATGTTTTCTCTCCACTACACCATTTTGTTGTGGTGTATGAGGACAACTACTTTCATACGAAATACCTAAAGAATTGAACAAGTCTTAGCATTGTGAGTTAAAGAACATTATCCCATTGTTTGATCTTATGACTTTAAAATTGGCTCCAAACTGAGTTTTGATCATGATCATAAAGCTCTTAAGAGCCATGATGGTTTCAGATTTCAACTGTAATAATTGATTCCATGTGTATCTGCAACAGTCATCCACAATAGTTATGAAATTAAATTTCTTATCAAAAGTTGGAGTTTTATAAGGTCCCCAAAGATCCATATACACAATATCAAAACATGGATTAGATTTAGTATAACTAATAGGATATGACAACCAAGACTGTTTGTCTAGTGCACATATAGGACATTTATTCAACAACTCAACATCCTTATTATGATTTAAAAGATCTAAATACTTTAATACTTGATAAGATAGATGTCTATGTCTTATATTCCATAGGATGATATCCTTCACATTGACTTCTGCAACCAGATTTTATTGTTTTCTCTGCCTCTCTAATGAACTAGTGTTCCATATTCAATTCTGAGCATGTATAAACCTTCTTTTTCTCTACCAGATCCTTTACCCTACCATTGAAAACATCCAGAAAGACACAAAAGTCTGGGCAAAAGGATATAAAGCAAGATAACTATCTAGTGACTTGGATACTGATAATAAGCTAATTTTGAAATTAGGTAAAAATAACACATTCTTCATCACTGAATTTTGCAAAAATTATAGCTTCATCAGTATGTGAAATATCAGCTTCAACACCATTATTAAGGTTCACATTATCCATTCATGACCTAACTACTTTACTTATGGATAACATAGTCTCATCTGCAACTATGTGATGAGTAGCACTAGAAATTACTATCCATTCTTGTGATTTAATATGAGACAATGAACATGTACCTATACCTTACATATTTGACTGCTTCACATCTTGTGGATCCTTGTTCAAAATCTCCATGACCTATTCATATTCACCATTATTGAAATTTTATTTTTTATCTAACCCTGCATTATTGACCTCTTTGTTCCTTTCATAACTAGTTGAACCATGATTTTCAGTATCAGTAAAATTAGCATGGGAATTAAATTGAACTGCATACTTATAACGCCCCAAATTTGGTACCCAAAACATTACACGGTACTCATGACCCCAAAGGACTACAACCTAACCCATGAGTGATATCTGTAACTGAGCACTGAAATAATATACTATAATTATGCAGAATATAAGATGTAAGGCCATAAGGTTCAAAATTGAACTAGTACTGAATATAAAACAATGTCTGTAATGGGGTATAACAATACCAAAAACTAAAATAAATTGTCTGAAACATGCTATAGTCTGTAAGCCTCTAAACTATCTGAAATCTGTGGAGTTGATGGGACATGTCCCCAACTAACTTCGAACTACTGAAATAATAAAGTAATAAAATAACCATGCTATCCTTGAATGATAAGGACTCACTGCTCGTCTGGTTTCTGAATGTTTAATCTACTAAGGATGCTCGAGAGCTCGTGCTTCTAAACCTATGGTATAAAACACCATAGCATAAATATGTCAGTACGTTGAATGTACTGGTATGCAAGTGAGGTAGGATGAATGCAATGGTTCATATGCATGACCAATACTAACTGACTGAATAACATGAATGTGAGAATATATGCATGAATATGTAACTGTAACTGAGATTGTGATAACACTGACTCATGAATTTTGATAACGTGGATTTTATGATATCTGAGTACTAATACTGGGATACTGAATGACTAAGTCTATTAAGTACTAAGGAATTGATGTTGTATTACTGATAAAGGAATGACTATTTTTGACAGTTCTGATTATGAAGAACTGGTCTGATTGACTGTATCTGACATTCTTGAAATCTGAATACCGGTAACATAAATTTCGTATAATTAATATACTATTAATTGGGAGACTGTGTTTGACAGTCCTGAAATCTGATGGAACAAGCTGAGTTTCATACTGAGCTGAGCGACAATATCTGACAGTCCTGATTTCTCTAGAACTGGACTGAGCTCTATTCTAAAGACTGAATCTAAAATTGAGATTATGGGAGGTAATCATCTAACCAACATGCCCCTAGTAAGCTATTATAGCTGAGTTGGGGTCCAATCTGTAACCCCAATTGGAAGGGTGTCAATACTGCGCCACTAGTAAGGACAAGCTGTGAGTGACCCTCTTTTGGTAGTATCCCCAAAAAAGAATGGTGGGACCCTCATCTAACAGTGTTTATCCACCTCATCAACCCTCATCTGACAGTGTTGATATCTCAACCCATGCTGGCTACATAGTTTTGGAATGCAAGGATTACTTCTCAGGACCACACCCTTAACTGTCAGTGTGTGTGTCCTCATCCTTGGGTTTACTCGGTGCTAAATCCTACTCCCATCTGAATAGATACTGAACATGATTAACTGAAATGAACTGGAATGAGTTCATTGAGTTCCGTCAACTAAAGAAATACTACTGAGATTACTGAAGTATGGAGCTTTCTGAGATTACTGAGTTTACTGAGTTTTCCTGAGTCACATGACTGACTGAATTCTACTAAACATGGCTTGGACGAGGATATCATAAAAACATAACACTGGCTCTAGGCATACAACTAAATTATCGAGTACAAGTACCCCCACGACTCGATAGCATAAAACTGACAAGACTTGACACTTCTTGAACACATGACCAATATCAACAATTCATAATACAATAAGTTGGGGATTTCATGAAGTACATGGTTATCATAATCTTGTACATGGAAGGAATACATCTAATAAATGTCATAATTCCATATTCTAGCATCATGAGCATTTCAACAGCATCTACATTATACATCAATAGAATGGGAGTCATTTGGACATAAGGGTAAAACATAAATCCATAAATTAAGTCACAATTGAACTATATTACATGATTTCTTGTCTTCTAGGCATTTTATCAAACACATTAAATTCACCACTTAGGGCATAGGTATAATCATCAATTAACATCTCATAAACCACTCAATTCATGGATTTAAACTCATATACTACCGTAATTCCATAAAAACACATTGAGATTCCAACTTGGGAACCAGAAAAAACAATCACATAAACATAATCAACCCAAAATATAATATTCATAATACATGATTTAAAACTTGATTCTTGGGCATCATGGATGAAAGGAATCCGTGAATGAACACTATGCATACCTGGAAATCTAAATTCTTGAAGTTCTTGGAAAGATTCTTTGAATTAGCCTTGATTTCTTGAGCTAGGGTTTTTGCCTCTTGAGAGAGAAAGATTTTTTTCTTGAGAGAAAATGAAGAAAAGTGATGTAATAGGATTTTTAGGGCATAATTTCATGGTTAAAGGCTGATATGGGTCATGAAAAAAGACCCGATTACCCTTAAAAGGTTTTTATTTTTTGTCACTGAAAACCCAATTTGGGAACCTCGCACGACACGGTGCTATCACGTCGTGCCACTGGAAATTGCCAACTAGGAGCTAGGCTGACGGCACGACGCGGTGAAATCGCGTTGCAATACTGGATGGTACCTGGAATCTTACTGCGACGCGGTGGTATCGCGATGAGACACTGGAAATTATCAACTCTGGATTTGAGCCTTGGTGCGATGTGCCATATTCGTGGAAGCCCACTGTATTTTGACGATTGCCATTTTGGCATGCTCCGCGATGCATTGAAGGCTCAGGTGGCACACTGTCTCACCAAAATGGCTCTAACTCTTCACCCGAGTGTCGGATTTGGGCAAATTTGGTATCGATGGAAAGATTATTCAATTTTCCAAAAAACAAAAAGTAAAAATATTAAAAATTACACATGTATAAAAGTAGATTCATCTTTTAAAGCTAGTCTTTAATATTTTTGGGATGATTTTAAGCTAGGTAGAAGTACGGAGTATTACAATATCTCCCCCTTGGGAACATTCATCCTCGAATGAGACTTACTGAAATGGGAGAAATGATAGATAAAGTAACATACTGAACATAAGAAACTTAAACATGACTACATGACTGACATTTCTGAGATTCAAACTGAGCATGCATATCTGATGCATGATTTCATGACTGAACTGACTCATGAATACATGACAGAGATTTCTAATAACTGAGTTTCTCACAAGGAGAATGCATGTATGATGCATGAACATATATTTGAATAGGCAATGGTAGATGGATACAAAGTTTATGATGGGAATCTGAGCATGAAACTGGTTTGTAATTGGAACTTGAAAATGAAACTAAATGAGCTTTAAGGAAAACTATTACCTTGGGCTAAGTTTGAGTTTTGTGGAGAAGAGGTAAGGGTTCTTGTATCATATGTTTGCTTCTTCTTTTCAAGTAGTTCCCTCAACGGACTGATTCCTCCAAAGAACTTTGACTAGAGGGACTTTTTTGTTCCTTAGTCTACGAGTCTGATAGTCAAGGATTTCGATTGGAATCTCTTCATAAGAGAGGTTGTTATGAATGTCTACGCCCTCAATAGGGACTACGACTACTGGGTAACCTATGCATTTCTTAAGCAAGGCAACATGAAATACCGAATGCACTGAAGCTAGATCTGAAGGCGACTCGAGATCATAAGCTATTTTGCCAAAGCGACTAAGAATTTTGATGGGACCGACATATCGAGGACTGAGATTTCCCTTTTTGTCGAACCTCTTCACTTCCTTCACGGGAGATATTTTGAAACATACAAAATTTTTTGACCTCATCTTGAGATACTTTCTGAATATGCATGAACGAGAATATGAGAACATGGCTGAGTCTGTAACATATGACATGAACTGGGTACCATGAACTAAACTGAGCCATTGAGTACATGGCTTACAGCTGATATTAGAGCTAGAGGGTCAACCTATGGGTACCCACAACTCCAAACTGGATTCATTATGAGAAGAGAAATTGAAGGGTTTAGGGCATGATTTCTCGAGGGTTATAGAGAATCTCCCCCTTAGGAAATTATATCCCTCGAAGAATACTGACTTGAGTGAGACACTGAGGAAAACAGGGATGATGCACCGGGCACCTACGAATTGAATCATGTCCGAATATCTGGGATCTAAAACTGAGACATAATACATGAACTGAGCTGATCTTGCAACTACTGGGACTTTTTATCTAGGAATAGTTACATTTCTAAGATTTTTGATAGTAGGACTAGGTGGAAAGATGGGAAACTACACCATATGAACTTATTGCCTGATTGCTAAATTGAATTGCTGGCTGATCAAACTAACTCATACTGAAAACTTATACTTAACTAAAGTACTTCTTCTTCACCTGATACTACTAAAAATATTTGCATGAGTGCTGAGCACGAATGCCTAAACATACTAACTTATCTGATTAACTGAATGACTGATAGCTGAATATTGGGTCTGCAAGACGAAATTGTACTTATTCTTAAATAACTAGACTGCAACTGTAGAGCATTATGCATAGGAGATAAGGACTGACTGAGTGACATGATATAACTGAGCATAAGTTGAGGGTAACTGTATTATTTGAGAATGCAACACTAGGAGTACAATACGATTCTGGAATAGTCTTGTAAACTGAGGTACTGGAAGGCTGACAATTGAGTGATTGATAACTGTACGCTAGGGTTGAGTAAAATCAAAACTAAATTGAGTTACTGATGATAGGCGAATTTACACGCCTATAGCACTATATTTTGCCCATATTTTAGCCTAGTTTTGAGAACAAATTATATATTTCATGCACTTTTAGTCCTTTTTCCTGTAAGTGAGCTAACGAACATGATTAGCAAAGTTTCAGGTATAAATGATGCAGAATTCAGCATTTTATGGATAACTTGACGCCAAAGAAAGCTTCACGAAAGGAGAAAAGCCAATCTTGGACGCCAAGGACTAAAAATGGAGCATGGAAAATCTGTCCCGGGCTAAAACAACATTTCTGAAGACTTTAGGGACTAGCAGTAATTTATTAGGATTAGGATAATGATACATTAACCTAGTACAATTGGGTTAAGTATT
This sequence comes from Capsicum pubescens, assembly GCA_030864215.1. Taxonomy (NCBI): domain Eukaryota; kingdom Viridiplantae; phylum Streptophyta; class Magnoliopsida; order Solanales; family Solanaceae; genus Capsicum; species Capsicum pubescens. The sequence goes on from CM061544.1 coordinate 78,240,587, forward strand.
TCATTAGCTTATTAGGATTAGGATAATGATACATTAACCTAGTACAATTGGGTAAAGTATTTCATTAGCTTAGTAGGATTTGGTTAAGCATTTCATTAGCTTAGTAGGAATAGGATATGGGTATTATAAATACCCTATCTTGCTATAGATTTTAGAACATCTCAGAACATATTCTTCCATTAATTCTATTTTTCTTCTTCTATTCTTAAATTCCACAACAAGAGAAACGTTACCTTGCTAAGGAATTCACGCCTAACGCCTACCACACCATTACAAACGTGAAATCTTTATTGTGGTATAACAACAATGTCAATTGTGATTTCCTTCGCACTCATGGGTAACTAAACTTCTCTGTTAGGGTTATGGAAGCCTAATGAGATACTATCTATTGCTGTGAGTTTGTGAGTTCGTGACACGTATGTTGCTTATATCATTATTCTCTTCATCTTAATCTAAATTCTTTGTGGTTGCAAACGCAAGAATACGCCAGTATAACATTTAACTTGTTCGAAAGAAAGGTTATCTGTCTAGAAAAGAGATAATGTCAAGGTAGTAGGGTCCCATCCCCTATTAAAAAGTTAGTGCCGTAACTGGATTAACCTCTTGGAGAATTCGTACCGTTAGATACGCTTTAAGTCGAAAGAGTTAAAGTGAAATAATCCTCGAATAGGTCGAAAGACGCCTGGATTTACCATCGAATACAATTCTCTATAAGCACATGCATGTCTAAATTCAACACACTCATAGTCAATAGAGACGTATAACTCAGAAGGTGGACATAACCCCAACTCCTCAATTCTCATTATTTACATCTTACTAAAACATTCTTTCTCGTTTTACTTTGCTATTGCCGTTTTTAGCTACAATTTGGTTACACATTACAAACCCCCTTCTTACGAGACTTGCACTAAAAGTCTAGTAATCGTTGCTTACTTGTTGACCAAGCTATTCCCTGTGGGATCGATACCCAACCCAGGTTGGGTTCTATATTTTCTAACGACCACTTTACACTCCTACGAGAGCTGTAGATTGAGCGTTATCAAAAATTGGCACCGTTGCCGGGAAATACAAGTGTCAATTAAGTTCGTAACAATTACTAGACCCTTTGGTCAAAGATTCTCGTACTTTTACTTTTAGTTTTTGTTTTTGTTTACTGCAGGTTTTTATTCAGTGCATGCCCCATACCCGAAGTTCTGGTCAACCGTTATTACCTATCAATCCTGAACCACAACGTATTCGCAGAATGGAGGCACAACACATAATTGAAAGGATGGCTGCTCAACAGGAACAGGCGAGACTAGCTGCACTAGCCGCCGCTCAAGTGCATCAATAGAATATTGATAACCCTGGGCGAGCAACAAATCCTGACGATGAAGATCTAGGTGATGACGAGCTACTAAACCCTAGGCATACCGCTGAGATTGCAACACCTGCCAATAGAAGAGATCGTCAAGCTAGGTTTAGGCCTGAACGCCAAGCTATGCAGCCAACTTTTGACGATGATGATGATGATCTTGATGGAGCCGGAGCCACAGGAGCCATTATTCCTCCACCATTGGCACCCGGAGCCAAGTTCAACATCACGAGCACCATGATTCAGTTATTGCAACTCAAGGGATTATTTGGTGGACTAGCAGGCGATGATCCGAATATGCATTTCATCAACTTTATTTCTACATGCAAGTCATTTGACAATCCTGGAGTTGGTCAGAATGTAATTCGATTACGTCTATTTCCATTGTCTCTGTCTAGGGAGACAACTCTATGGTTGAATGGGCTGACTCCTGATTCTATTACAAATTGGAGGCAATTGAGAGACGCTTTCCTAGAAAGATTCTTTCTGCCATCCAAAAGAGCACAATTGAGAGATGAAATCAGCAACTTTCGTCAGCTTCCCACTGAAGCCCTTCATGAAACATGGGAGAGGTTCAAGACGAAGCTAATGAGGTGCCCAAACCATCACATGACTAATGTTCACCTAATGGAGATACTATATAGAGCCTTGAATTCAATAACTAAACCAGTGGTGGATAATGCGGCCGGAGGATCTTTTATGGATCTCACCTTTGGTCAGGCAAGCAATATGCTAGATCGTATGATGAAACAAAGTAGAGCTTGGCATACCAGGGATTCTGAGGTAGCAAGCCCCACTTTATCTATTGGCATGACTGCAGACCAAAGAAGAAGACAAGAAAAACGTGATCAAGATATGGCGCACATGAAAACACAAGTGGATCTTCTTATAAAGCATTTATTATCAGGGAAGTCCAAAAAAGTAAAAGCTATTGCGTCAAAAGGAAGAGATGAATCTGATTCGGAAGAAGAAGCCAACTACTTAAACAATCAGGGGGGTTTTCGAGGTAATACCCAAGGAAACCAAGGTCGGAACTATTATGATAAATATGGAAACAAGGACCAAGGTAGTTGGAAGAACAAGAATGACAGTAGTGGTTTGTATGTTCCCCCTGGAAGACGTGACGCCACCACATCTAGTTCTGGAAGTATGGAAGACATGATGGCTAAACTACTGAAAGGAGTGGAAGCAACTAGCGCGGGAGTAACAGGGGTAATAAATGATTTGTCCTCTATGAAGCAATTAGTTGATTCTCATTCCACTTTAATCAAGCAAATAGAGCAGCAATTGAGCCAACTTTCAGAAGCACTCAATCAAAGAAAGACTGGTACTTTACCTAGCGATACTGTGCAAAACCCAAGGAATGATGGGTCATGCATGGCCATCACCACCCGAAGTGGTAAGGTGCTGGAAACTTCAGAAAAAGGCAAGCAAGTGGTTGTCGAAGAAGCGGAAATTGATGATAAGGTGAATGGGGAAGATGATGCAGCAGCCGATCCTAATGTCCTTAACGTCACTCCTCACGACGTGCAGCCTAGAAAAAATGAAAACGGAAGCAAGAGGAGAAGAAAGCTGTGGAGAGAACAATTCTATACCCACCACCACCTTTTCCCCAAAGATTGAAGAAGGTGGCGGATGATATGAAGTTCAGCAAATTCATGACTATGTTAAAGCAGCTGACCATTAATGTTCCATTGGTGGAAGCACTTGAACAAATGCCTGGGTATGCAAAATTTATGAAGGATCTTTTGACAAAGAAGCAGGCAGCAAGTTATGAGTTGAAAGATGATGTCCATCACTGCAGCGCAATCGCTACCCGATCAATAGTTCAGAAGAAGGCTGACCCCGGAGCTTTCACTATTCCTTGCACCGTTGGATCTTTGAATTTTGCCAAAGCATTATGTGATTTAGGAGCCAGCATCAATTTGATGCCATTATCTATCTATAAAAAGTTGGGGTTGGGTGATCCTACTCCAACTAATATGAGGCTCGTCATGGCGGATAGGTCGGTAAAACGACCTGTTGGTATCCTATGTGATGTCTTGGTAAAGGTTTCTTCATTCATCTTTCCAGCAGACTTTGTTATTTTGGATTGTGAAGCGGACTCAGAGGTTCCCATAATCTTGGGACGCCCTTTCCTTGCTACAGGAAGCGTGCTTATTGATTTGAGAGCTAATGAGCTCTCATTCCGAATAAATGACGAAGTAGTTCGCTTTGATGTGTGCAAATCAATGAAGCAACCCAAGGAGCTGAACGTATTCTCGGTGGATGATGTTTACTTTGATGATGATAAAGAACTACTTAAAGAAGAGCAAATTATTGATGACCTATTGGTGGTTGTGCTCATGAATGAAGAGAGTAAGGATGCTGAAAATTGCGAATAAGCTATTTGTGCTCTATCAGGATTAGGGACATATCGCCATACTCCTAAGAAGCTGGACCTCAATCTCAAAAATCGACCCACACCACCAGCCAAGCCATCTATTGAAGAGCCACCAATGCTAGAATCGAAAGAGCTCCCCGATTATCTAAGGTATGTGTTCTTGGAAAGTATAAATATACTTCCGGTGAGTGCGGATGATTTAAGTAAACAGAACATAGAGGCTCTCATCTCTGCTCTGAAGAGATACATGAGAGCTATGGGTTGGACTATTGATGATATAATTGGTATCCCTCCTGGGATAGGCATGCACAAGGGTCATCTCGAAGAAGATTGCATGCCTACAAGTAAGCCTCATTATCGTCTGAATCCATTCAGAAAATGATCCACCATCTATCTCGACGAAGTCTAAGTACTCGAGGTAACTATGTCATGCCGCGACAATAAATCAAGCGCTAGATGGGAGGCAACCCATCGTTTATCGTTTTTCATTTTTCTTTCGTTCTATTACGTGTTTGCTTTTGATAAATAAAAATCCAAAAATAAGAGTCGTGCCACGACCAAAACTAAGGCGCTTGATGGGAGGTAACCCATCGTTCTAATCGTTTTTATTGTTTTTGAGCAAATGTAGGTGCAAGAGGTGTAAAACGAGGAGATTGGTTTCAAATTTTGATTTGGACGTATTGCATGGTAAAGGTGGTAAGTTAGGAATTAAGATGCATAAGACTATGGATTGAGCATTGCTCATGACAAAATAGGAATCGAGCAAGGCTAGGCTTAGGTAAAACTACACCACGAACAAGGCAAAGCCTATACTATAGCCCAAGGTCTCGGAATCTAGTGTGCTATAGCATAGGCTCCGCCCATGCTCAAGTATGCCATAGCATAGGCGCCGCCTATGCCAAAGCATTTTGTCTCTGAATCTCATATGCCATGCTAAAGGCGCCGCCTATGCTCACCAAATGCTTTGCAAAAGGCGCCGCCTATGCTCACCAAATGCATTGCAAAAGGCGCCGCCTATGCTCACCAAATTCTTTGCAAAAGGCATGGCCTATGCTATGGCATTCTGCTCAACTAGGCAAAGCATTAGGCACCGCCTATAGTCACTTTTTGTCTCCAAAACCGATTTTAAATGGGTCAAAACCCGACCCATTCTTTTCCTATATAAAGGAGACTTAGTCTTGAAACACAAACACATTGAAAACTTGACCTAGGCGCCGCACATACTCTCCAAATCATCTCAAAACTTTTCTTTTTGCTCTCCCACTTCACAAGAACATCTCCAAAGGCTTCAATCACGTAAGTACTCTTTTGTTCTTCATCTATTTTTCGTAAGTGCTACGTTGCTATGTCTATTATGAATTGCTACATCTTGAAGAAATATTGGAGATGTGAATGTGTTTGAATTGTTGATACACAACCAAGTGAGTGAACATATACGTTAGGATGATCTTAACTTGTTTACGACTTCAATTCGATTTTGATGCATTGTCATACTACTTGCGGAATTGCTATAGTCATGAACATTGCATACTCTTGTCACTTGAATACTTACATGTTGAGATGTCTCGCTCATCGGAATAAGACTTATAGTTGCCTACCTACATAGGAGATTGTGATTATTGATAAAAACTATACCATGATGTAATCCCTATGTAGAAGTCTTGATATACCTAACATGAAAGTATTTCAAAGATTGCAAGAAGTGTTACATATCTAAATTTCTTGCTGGAATATAGCCCCTAAAACGTATGTCGATGAAGTCTGAGTAATAGACCACTTTCACTTCACTAGTCTGTACCAACAAACTAAGTGTGGGGTGGTGCCACTACTGCTTGTTTATAGATTGTATCCATCGAGATGATGCTAACATGAACATTGTTTTAAGTCTCAGGTACAATGGCACACAAAGCAAGACAAGGCAAAGATAAGGCTACCACTTCACAAAAAGGCAAGAAAAGAGGCCGAAAAGAGCAAGGAGAACCCTTCTCGCTGCAAATACCTCAACTCACTCTTGGAATTAAGTGGGATACTTATGAGGAACTTCTGAGGATGACGACTCTGATGATGATTCCGATGCAAGGGGTATGACCCCAGACATAGAGGATGAGTCCGACTAACCAGGTTCTTCTTATTTATTTTCCACTGAGAACAGTGTGTCCCGTCTAAGTGTGGGGTGCTGGTATTTGCATGCTATACTTCTCCATCCATATTTGCATTTATTTATGTTTGTTTTTAGTTAATTGTTTTTTTTAGCTAAGCTTTGCATGAAATTATTCTAATAGGCAGCATGAGATTATGACAAGAGTTTGTGCTAAACTCATGACTATTGAGACATTTAGGCTCTAATTGTGACTCACTATGTGATATTTTTTGGCTTAATTCCTTCATCTGTTGGGTCAAGAGTCTATACTACTCCCAATAAAGCCGACCATGTGCCTTGTGTGTGTGAGATAATAGTATATTCTGTGCTTGTGGCTGATGCTAGAACTTGCCTGGTATGTATGTAAAGCGAAAATAAGGAGTGTAAGTTTAGGAGATGATTTAGGCATTTCTTTGGCAACCTATGATTATTTACCTTCTTTTTACCTACCCATGGACATCATCCTAGTTAAACCCTTTTGAGCCTTTAGCCTATTTTCTTTGACAAACCACGTATGTAAGCCTAATCCATTTTTTTTCAAGACCATAATTTGATCCAAATTCCTAAGTGCTTTAAAGTGAAAAAGTCATGTGACAAAATAAGAGGAAATTGGGTGAGTATGATGCTTTAGAATGCATTGGTGCTTGAATGAGTTATGAAAAAGAAAGTGCTATCATAAGAGATATGTTATCAAAAGAAAAAGGAAAGGAAAACTGAAAAGTTAGTTATGTTTAAAATTGAAAAACAAAAGAGGAGAAAAAGAGTGGTAGAATAAAAGAAAGTAGAAAGGTTGTTTGAAAGAAAAGTGTTAATAATACAATGTGATGTATTAAAGCGCTTAGGAACATAGTCACTATTTCTGGCCAAAATAGTCCTACCCGTCCCTTAGCCTACATTACAACCATCAAAAGACCTATTTGATTCTAAGCTTAGCATTCTGACATTTAGTGGAGCATTACACTAAGGGCAAGCCTATGGTCATCAGTTGCTGCATATGAATTCCTTGTGAGAGTGAGAGCAAGGATATTTTGATACCCATGTTTGAAAAATATGCTATACTTGTGAGTGATTATGGGTAATATATTGTGAGACACGCATGGTTGATGAGTTTTGGGTAGTCGCGTATGATTCTTTGTGCCTTAACTTTTGAATACGAGTTGACCACCATCACGAGTCTATGCTAGAGGTTAAACTGTTTCTACTAATGATCGAAAAACTACTCTTTGTTGATAATTGTTGTGCTTGTCCTGACGAATATTTTGTGTTGTTGCTGTGAAAACCTAAGTTGATGTTTAGAGGGACATGATATTTTGTTCGAGGACGAACAAAGCTTCAAGTGTGGGGTGTTGATGATAGGCGAATTTACACGCCTATAGCACTATATTTTGCCCATATTTTAGCCTAGTTTTGAGAACAAATTATATATTTCATGCACTTTTAGTCCTTTTTCCTGTAAGTGAGCTAACGAACATGATTAGCAAAGTTTCAGGTATAAATGATGCAGAATTCAGCATTTTATGGATAACTTGACGCCGAAGAAAGCTTCACGAAAGGAGAAAAGCCAATCTTGGACGCCAAGGACTAAAGATGGCGCATGGAAAATCTGTCCCGGGCTAAAACAGCATTTCTGAAGACTTTGGGGACTAGCAGTAATTTATTAGGATTAGGATAATGATACATTAACCTAGTACAATTGGGTTAAGTATTTCATTAGCTTATTAGGATTAGGATAATGATACATTAACCTAGTACAATTGGGTTAAGTATTTCATTAGCTTAGTAGGATTTGGTTAAGCATTTCATTAGCTTAGTAGGAATAGGATATGGGTATTATAAATACCCTATCTTGCTATAGATTTTAGAACATCTCAGAACATATTCTTCCATTAATTCTATTTTTCTTCTTCTATTCTTAAATTCCGCAATAAGAGAAACGTTACCTTGCTAAGGAATTCACGCCTAACGCCTACCACACCATTACAAACGTGAAATCTTTATTGTGGTATAACAACAATGTCAATTGTGATTTCCTTCGCACTCATGGGTAACTAAACTTCTCTGTTGGGGTTATGGAAGCCGAATGAGATACTATCTATTGCTGTGAGTTTGTGAGTCCGTGACACATATGTTGCTTATATCATTATTCTCTTCATCTTAATCTAAATTCTTTGTGGTTGCAAACGCAAGAATACGCCAGTATAACATTTAACTTGTTCGAAAAAAAGGTTATCTGTCTGGAAAAGAGATAATGTCAAGGTAGTAGGGTCCCATCCCCTATTAAAAAGTTTGTGCCGTAACTGGATTAACCTCTTGGAGAATTCGTACCGTTAGATACGCTTTAAGCTCGAAAGAGTTAAAGTGAAATAATCCTCGAATAGGTCGAAAGACGCCTGGATTTACCATTGAATACAATTCTCTATAAGCACATGCATGTCTGAATTCAACACACTCATAGTCAATAGAGACGTATAACTCAGAAGGTGGACATAACCCCAACTCCTCAATTCTCATTGATTACATCTTACTAAAACATTCTTTCTCTTTTTACTTTGCTATTGCCGTTTTTAGCTACAATTTGGTTACACATTACAAACCCCCTTCTTACGAGACTTGCACTAAAAGTCTAGTAATCGTTGCTTACTTGTTGACCAAGCTATTCCCTGTGGGATCGATACCCAACCCAGGTTGGGTTCTATATTTGCTAACAAACGCTTTACACTCCTACGAGAGCTGTAGATTGAGCGTTATTAGTTACCGACCCGATTATTGGGATAGGACTAGGACTGAGATTGTAGCTAAGATAATAATTGAGACTGTAACTATAACTAAGACTATAGCTAGGACTGGATACTGGTTTCTGATAACTAAGGTTTAGATTGGTACTGAAGTACTGAATTCTGATGGCTAAGTAACTAATAACTGAAAGCCATGGTTTTGTAAGACTATTTGAGTCCTTTACTGAATATTGATTACTGAACTGACTCCGTAACTGAGACTCGAGGGATAGAACATCATCCCAATGGATTCACTAAGGGATTTAAACTGAGGGTATATGTGACATAGTCTGAGTTTGGCTGATCATTAGGAGTGGAGCATGAATCATATAGGCTGAACATACTGTAAGACAGGACATGAGTGTATGAGTCATGAGCTGTATGACCTGTGTCTGAAATTTCTGTACTCATGAAACATGATTCGTAACATTGAGTGAACTGGGATTCCTCATACTAGGAACTTGAAATGCACACGATCCTAAGGGAAGTGCGTGAATGTAAGCTGTGTTCATGGAACTGAAACGTAAAGCATACATAAGTATCATGATGGTTGAAGTACAAAACTTTTCACTGAGGTAGGAATGGGTTGGGAATCATTTTCCCTTACTGAATTTTTACACATACTGGCATCACTACCAAAATCCTGAAGGCCTGACTTTCTGAGACATCATAACCGGACAGTTCCTGTATACCTATCAGGTTGTGTTAGATTGACTCACTGGGGTGGAGATTGGAAAAGGTCCTGTGAACATTTGGTCTGACCTTAAAGTTACAAAAGAGAAAGAAGCTCCTGAATATGAAGAAGAATAAACATGCAAGTGAAAGAACTGCAACATACTAGTAAATACACCAGGAGAACTTTCCTCATCTTGTCAGGACTGAAATGCATAGAGTATATTTGGGCGTTGCCCATTGATAGCGCTAGAATTGGCACCCTACTGATTCGAGCGACCAGACTGAGCTGAAGAACGACCTTGCTGACTTTGCGGATCGGGTTTAGGACAGTCTCAAACCTTATGACCAGACTCGCCACATCCAAAACACATATTACTTTTGGCTCTACACACACCCATATGATACTTACCATATTCTTCGCAAAGCGGATAAGTGCGAATAATGCTTGCACTATTATGAGATTTAGAGCTTGGCGCCCAATATTTGCTACCATTTTTGAACTTAGGAACTGAAGCACTGACTGAGGAAGGTGCTAGAAATGAAAACTTCTGACTATGCTGAAATTAGTTATCACCCTGCGACCCTGGCCGAGAAAAACTATAACTACCTATTTTGGCTCTCTTATTCTCTCTCTCCTTCTTCTTAAGTTTCTTCTCTTCAATCTGTTGAGCATGGATCATAAGTCTAGATATGTCCATTTCCTTAATCAACATCGTAATCCTACACTCCTTAATCACTATACCTGAAACCCCAAACACAAACTTACTTATTCTGGATCTACTGTCTGCTACTACACGGGGAGCATACCAAGCTAACTAGGTGAACTTGAGGGAGTATTCTTTTACACTCATGCTACCTTGTCTGAGATTGATGAACTCTAACACTTTGGCTTCTTTCTACTCTAAGGGAAAGAATCTATCTAAGAAGGCTGTAGAAAACTCTTCCCATCCTATGGGCTCTGCGTCTGTACCCCTATCTACTTTCCACTATTTAAACCACGTATGGGCTACATCTTGTAGCTGATAAGTGTCTAACTTTTTACTCTTACTGGAAGTCACTCCCATGATGTCTGTGACTTTTTGAACTTGGTTGAGGAATTCTTATGGATCCTCTTCGGACTTAGAACCTAAGAATAGGGGAGGATTCATTCGGGTGAAGTCCTGAATCCTGGCTGCAGCTGAATTGGCCACTGGGTTGGCTAAAATAGCAGTTGACCGCTCATTTTGAGTTGTGACTGAATTTGTTAGAATAGTAAATGCAGTCCTGAATTCTGCATAGGAAATATGTTTGTCCATGGGATCTGCCTAAAAGGGCTGAGGTGCTGACTGATTACCGATTCTCCTTTCGCTAGCCCCCTAGGAAGGCATATTCTGTAAGTGAGAGGAAGAAGCGGATTAGACTGAGAAATTAATTAGAGATTATGCTCACTGGCACGACATGAATACTGAAAGAAAGGAAACTGTTCCTAAAACATCTTATAGCCTTCTGCACCTAAGTGTGGTGCACAATATACCCATGCACAAGAATCTACTAGATGCAGCTTTTCAGACTTCTTAGGATACTGTTGAACCTTAGGATCTTATACCAAGTTTGTAACTCCTTAAATCTGGTACCTAAAATTTTACACAGTGCTTATGACCCCAAAGGACTACAAGCTAACCCATGACTGATATCTATAACTGAGCATTGAATAATATACTATAATTATGAGGAATATAAGCTATAAGGTCATAAGGTTCAAAACTAAACTAATATTGAATATAAAACAATGTCTGTAATGGGGTATAACAATACCCAAAACTGAAATAAATTGTCTGAAATATGCTGTAGTCTGAAAGCCTCTAAATTGTCTGAAATCTGTGAAGTTGATAGGACATATCCTCAACTAACTCTGAACTACTGAAACAATAAAGTAATAAAATAACCATGCTATCCTCGAATGATGAGGACTCACAACTAGTCTAGCTGCTGAACGCCTGATCTACTAAGGATGCTCGGGAGCTCGTGCTTCTAAACCTATGGTATAAAACACCATAGAGAAAATAAGTCAGTACGTTGAATGTACTGGTATACAAGTGAGGTAGGTTGAATGCAATGGTTCATATGCATGAACAATACTAACTGACTGAATAACATGAATATGAGAATACATGTATGAATATGTTATTGTAACTGAGATCGTGATAACACTGACTTATGAATTCTGATAACATAGATTTTTTGATATCTGAGTACTAATATTAGGATACCGAATGACTAAGTCTATTGAGTAATGAGGAACTGATGTCATATTACTGATAACGGAATGACTCTTTCTGACAGTTCTGATTATGAAAAACTGGTCTGATTGACTGTATCTGACAGTCCTAAAATCTGAATACCAGTAATATGAGTATCATATAATTAATATACTATTAACTGGGTGACTGTGTCTAACAGTCCTGAAATCTGATAAAACTAGCTGAGTTTTATATTGAGCTAAGTGACAGTATCTGACAGTCCTGATTTCTCTAAAACTGGACTGAGTTCTATTTTGAAGACTGAATATGAAACTAAAACTATGGGAGGTAATTATCTAACTGACATGCCCCTAGTAAGCTATTATAGCTAACTTGGGGTCCAATCTATAACCCCAATTGGAAGGGTGTCAATACCGCACCACTGGTAAGGTCAAGCTTTGAGTGACCCTCATCTGGCAGTGTCCCCAAAAGAGAATGGTGGGACCCTTATCTGACAGTATTTATCCACCTCATCAACCCTCATCTGACAGTATTAATGTCTCAACCTATGCTGGCTACATAGTTCTGGAATGCAACGATTGCTTCTAAGGTCACACCCTCAACTGTTAGTGTGTGTGTCCTCATCCTTGGGTTCAGTCGGTGCTAAATATGACTTCCATCTAAATAAACACTGAACATGATTAACTAAAATAAAATGGATTGAGTTCATTGAGTTCCGTCGACTGACGAAATACTACTAAGATTATGAAGTACTGAGCTTTCTGAGATTACTAGGATTACTGAGTTTACTGAGTTTTCTTGAGTTTACTGGGATTATAAAATTGGATTCACATTTTAAAGCAAGTCTTTAACATTTTTGGGACAATTTTAAGCTAGGTAGAAGTATGGGGTATTACAATACTGGTTTCCATGTCCACTATTTCATTCATATCCTTGATGATTGTATTTTCTTGATCCTCCATTATTATAGTTGTTCCTTTTTCCTTTACTTCCATTCAATTGGATAGCCTATCAGCTTGTAGTAGTTCTCTCTAGTATATTTACTAAAATGGAAATAATCATATTTTTTCTTTATATCCCCGAAATTCATGATTTGGGTCTGATCCTGTATTCAGTTACATTGAGATAGGATCTGTTTTCTTAGTAATATCATGTAATGCCCCGAGTCTGGTACCCTGGATGCTACACAGTGCTCATAATCCCAAAGGATCACAAGCTAACCCTTGACTGATATCTATAACTGAGCACTGAATAACATACTAAAATAAATGCTGAAAACTAGCAGAAACTTTCCATAAGGTTCAAATATCTAAAATAAAACTGAACAATGTTTAACAACACCAAAATTAAAATAACTATCTAAAAATACTCTAGTCTGTCTGAACATTTAGTCTGAAAAACCTCTAAACTGTCTGAACTGTGAAGTTGATGGGATAATCCCCCAACTAACTCCATCTATTGAAATGCTAAATCTAATGCAATAATAAAATAAGGAACATCCTCGAATGATGAGGACTCACTCTAAGTCTACTGCTGCTGGCTGAATCTGACCTGCTAAGGGTGCTCTTGATCCCGTGCTTCTGAATCTATGGTATAAGACACCATAGCATAAGAGAAAAGTATGTGTCAGTATGTGAGAATATACTGGTACGCTAGATGAGGTAAGGCTAACTCCAAGGGTTTACATACATGAACAATACTGACTGGATAACATGAGACTACTGAATGAGGATACATGCATGAGTGCATAAACTATAACTAAAATCGTAGTAACACTGAATACTGAATTCTAATAACTGGACTTCTGATAGCCGAGTCTACTAATACTGATACCTGAGATCCGGCATACCTAGAGGGTGATCTCTGGATCTACTAATACTGATATTGATTGACTGAAGCTGAGATCAGGCCTAGGTAGCAGGTGATCTCTGAATCTACTGATAATGAGAATGATTGGTTGAAATCTGAGATCAAGACTATCTTGTGGGTGATCTCTGCATCTATGGAACTTTCTAAGTTCTTTACAAGCTTGAGTGACTGTATCTAATAGTCTTAATTTCTGTAATACTGATCTGAGTTCTATTCTTAATACTGAGACTGAAATTGAGACTGTGGGAGGTAGTCATCTAATCGACATGCCCCGAATCTAAACTAGTGGGGTACAATCAGTAACCCCAGTTGTAAGGGTGTCAGTACCGTGCCACAGGTAAAGACAACTTCTAAGACCAGGATGCCAAGCCTAATCTAACGGGTGACACCTAGGTGGAGCCAAACCTAATTTAATGGGTGACTCCTGGGAGGTAGTCAAGCCTTAATCTAATGGGTGACTCCTCATCCTGCGCTGGCTATGCAGATATAGAGTACATGGATAGCTATTAACGACTCTGCCTAACTAACGAAGAAGCCGTAATCCTTTCCCTCACTCGATGCTGAATTCTACACCAAACTGAATAGCTACTAATCTGATTCTTAGATTGTACTAAACTGAGTTGAATCTGTTACTGATCGTACTTATTATCTGAGTTGAGCTGAGTTCATTGAGTTCCATTGACTGGCAGAATACTACTATGTCCTATTAGATGACTAAATGCTACTGAGTTCTAAATTGATTACTGAATTGGGCTAGGATATTACTGAGATTAGTGAACTTTCCTAAGTCATAAAACTGACTGAGTTCTACCGAATACTGTAACTGACTGAGAATACTACTGATCGTGACTTGACTGAGAGTACTATAACTAACATAGGATCTAGGCACACAGCTAAATTGTCGGGTATTAAATACCCCCAGGACTATATAGCATAAAAGTAAAGCATAACAATTCTTGAATAACATGACAATCGTCTATCATTCGCAATACAATCACTGAAGCATCCTTTCAAGTATTTGATGTCATAAACTTGTAGATGTATAGGCATTCATACTAATGTCTCATAATTCATTCACCAAAGCCTTTCAACAAACACTTAACATACATTAACTTGTACACAAAGGGAAATTTCATATTAATATGCTATAATGGCACTACTTCATTCACCTAGGCATTTAATCAAACATATAGGGAACATGCTTTGGTTATACAACCAACAATACATCTGAATATCATGGATACATCAATCAAAATGCAATTTGAAGGGTTTATCATGAACATAATACCAATCATCACCTACTAGGATTAACTCTTGGAATTTGAAATCTAAAACATGAATCAAAACCCAACAATAACATAAACATGGACTTTAATTCAATCATAATCATGGAAATCATAAATACACAATCTTTGAACTTCAAAAAGGATTCTTGAGACTCATGGGAGGAAGGAACCTATGAATCAATATCTAATATACCTCAAAAGCTTGAATCTTGAAAGAGAATAACTTTTCTCGAAGGTTATTGAATGGTGATGTTTTGATTCTTGAGTTTTCTTGAAGAAGGGTGTGAATCTTGTTCTTGGGTATTGATCTTGAAAGAAATTCTAATTTTGATGTTATTAATGAATAAGGAGTTGTGTACTTTGATTTGATACAATTAGGTTTTAAAAAGAGTGGAAAAAGACCCAAAAATCCTTTTAAAAATGGCTTAAAATCGCTAAACGAAGGTCCGCTACGGTTTGGGCGATGAACTATCGCCCTGGGGATGGAACGTCCCTTCAACCTATTACTTTTTGGACAAAAAAAGTCTTACTTCCTCAGTTGCGACGGTTTGGGCGACGGTCCGTCGCAGGTGCGACGGTTCGTGGGCCTTCCCGTCGCGCTTTGGCAGCCCAAACAGCTCACTGTAAAATGGCCATAACTTTTTACTCTGATATTGGATTTTTGAGAAATTGGTATCGTTGGAAAGATAATTCAATTATATATTTTTTGGTGGGTTATGAGATAAAAAATTCATAGTATTACAAAAGATATGCTCATTTGAAGATGACTATGGCAGTATACTTCTCAAGAATTCAATCGGTAAGGGATGTTTTGATTCGTCTAATAGCTAGGATGTATTTGAGCCATTAATATACATCAAACTTGATCATAGAACTACAAAATTACTAAAATTTATATCTCATGAGCTTGAAGCATGGTTTTACTATCGGTTGGGATTCTCGGGGTCTCATAATATCTCCCCCTTGGGAACATTCGTCCTCGAATAAGGTTGGTTAGGACTGCTGATAGATTGAGTTTATACATTGGATATGCATATCTGATGCATGGGATACATAACTGAGTTCTTACACTGAGCATGCATATCTGACGCATGAATAACTGACTCGTGAATGCATGACCGAATTATGCAATGATAACTAATACTAAGTTTGTAAGGAAAATCTGAGCATGAAACTGAATGGATTTAAGGATATGAAAGAATTGGGGAATTATAGGGTATCTCCCCCTTAGGACACTATGTCCTTCTACGAACTCTTACTTGACTGAAATACTGGGGAAAACTGAGGCGATACACAAGGCTCTTACGAACTGGATCATGACTGAACATCTGGGATATGAAACTAATGCATGATTCATGAACTGAGATGAACTCATAACTACTAGGATGATCTATCTGGGAATATTTACATTCCTGAGATTCTTGATAATATGACTAGATGGAAAGATGGGGAAAGCAAACTATACAAATTTGAACGCTTGACTGCTAAACTGAGTTACTGGCTTTATTGACCGATTCATGCTGAAAACTTAAGCATAAATAGGAGAAAAGGATCTAACAAAGCATATCATAAATATGAAAGACTCACAACGTACCCGAATCTATGTTAGGGGAACTTTCCTGATCATGATGAGTCTAAAGTGCATAGAATCTATTCTGACGCTGACCACTAGTGATACTGGAAGTGGCACCCTGCTGATGCAAATCTCTACCCCTCTGAGCCATTATTCTATACTCCCACAACTTGTGGCCTAGTGTACCATATCTAAAACATACCTCGCTGCCTGCTCTACATGCACCTAGGTGATTCTTACCACACTCTTCAAAAAGTAGATAGGTATGCTCACTTCTCACACTAACCTGGGTTTTAGATCCTGGCGCCCCATCATGATTGTCATTCTAAAACTTTGGTACTGGTTCACTAGCTGAAGATGGAGCTAGGACTGAAAAGTTCTGACTATGCTGAGAATAGTTACTACCCTGTGACCCTGGCTAAGAAAAACTAAAACTACCTTTTCTGGCTCTTTTATTTACTCTCTCTCTTTCCTTGGCTTTCTCTACCTCAATCTACTGAGCGTGCATCATCAATCTAGAAAGATCCATGTCTCTATTAAGCATAGCAGTCCTACACTCCTTAACCACCAACCCAGACACATCGGTCACAAACTTACTCATGCTTGCTCTAGGATCAGTCATCTGATCAGGGGAATACTTAGACAACTGGTTGAACCTTAGAAAATACTCCTTCACAGTCATAGATCCCTGCCTCAGGTGTATGAACTCTTCTATCTTAGCTTCCCTCATCTCAAGTGGGAAAAACTTGTCTAAGAACGCATCCTGAAATATCTGCCAAGTCATGGGAGCTGTATCCCCCCCTCTATTCTTCTTCCACATCACTACCCAATCATAAGCAATATCTTTCAGCCTATAGGATGCCAAATCTACACTCTCCTCTTCAGACACATGCATAGTTTGGGTGATCTTCTTCACCTCATCAAGATAAATTTGTGGGTCCTCCCCTGCCTTTAACCCAAAGAATTTTGGCGGGTTCATTCCAAAAAAATCTTTGATTCTGGCTATGGATAAATCCCTATCTTGCTGAGGTGGGGTTGTAGCCTAACGGTTACCCTAAATATTTATTTTTACATCTTGGGCTAGCGCCTGAAAAACTACCCAAAACTATGCATGTGACACATTTTCATTCAAAGGATCTGCGGGCTGAGGTGGCTAGTTATCATTCCTATGGGCATTAGCCCTGCGAGGAGGCATATTCTATAAATGAAAGAAAGAAACAGATTAGACTGAGGGTTTTACTGGAGCATATGCTCACTCACAGACACGAATACTGAAAGAAGGAAAATTATTCCTAAAACATCTCATAACCTCCTGTACATAAATACAGCGCACAACACACCCATGCACAGGACTCTAATAGATGCAACTTTTTAGACATCCTATGATACTGTTGAACCTTAGGATCTGATACCAAGTTTATAACTCCCCGAGTCTAGTACCCGGATGCTACACGATGCTCATAATCTGAAGGATCATAAGCTAACCCTTGACTGATATCTATAATTGAGCACTGAATAACATACTGAAATAAATATGGAAAACTAGCAGAAACTTTCCATAAGTTTCAAATATCTAAAATAAAATTAAACAATGTTTAACAATACCAAAATTAAAATAACAGTCTAAAATTACTCTAGTATGTGTGAACATTTAGTCTAAAAAACCTCTAAACTGTCTGAACTGTGGAGTTGATGGGACAATCCCCCAACTAACTCCATCT
Source organism: Capsicum pubescens (assembly GCA_030864215.1). Lineage (NCBI taxonomy): Eukaryota > Viridiplantae > Streptophyta > Magnoliopsida > Solanales > Solanaceae > Capsicum > Capsicum pubescens. Next base: position 78,258,602 of record CM061544.1, read on the forward strand.
ACTGAAATACTAAATCTAATGCAATAATAAAAGAAGGAACATCCACGAATGATGAAGACTCACTACTAAGTCTACTACTTTTAGCTGAATCTGACCTGCTAAGGGTGCTCTGGATCCCGTGCTTCTAAACCTATGGTATAAGACACTATAACACAAGAGAAATGTATGCATCAGTACGTGAGAATGTACTGGTACGCTAGATGAGGTAAGGATAAATGCAAGGGTTTACACGCATAAATAATACTGACTGGATAACATGAGACTACTGAATGAGGATACATGCATGAGTGCATAAACTACAACTGAAATCATAGTAACACTGACTATTAAATTCTAATAACTGTACTTCTAATAACTAAGTCTACTAATACTGATACCTAAGATATGGCCTACTGTAACACCTCAATTTTCTAAACCAGAATGCTACACGGTGCTCATAACCCCAAAGGACCTCAAGCTAACCCATGACTGATATCTGTACCTGTATACTGTATAATATACATAAAATATGGAAACATGAACATGAAAGGCCGTAAGGTTTGAAGTGAATAAACATCTGATAACAAAATATCTAAAAAAGGTATAACAATACCAAAACAAGTCATAAGTACTGAAAATAATGTGATCTGAATATCTAATCTGACATCTAGTCTGAAAGACTCTAACTGAACTGAATAAGGATTTGAAGGAACATGTCTCCAACTAACTCCATCTAGCAACTGAATAGTAAATGTAGCAATAATCATATCATCTTCGAATGAGAAGGACTCACTGCAAACTCTAAACACTGGAATGCTACTGCTGATCTGGAGCTCATGCCTCTGAACCTATGGTGTAATATAAGAGAAAGCACCATAACGCAAATGCGTTAGTACATTTGAATGTACTGAGAATACGAGTGAGGTAGGCTAAATGCAAAGGGTTATATGCATGTACAATGCTAACTAATATGAATGTGAGAATACATACATACATAAAAAACTATAACTAAACTCGTGATGATGCTGACTACTGAGTCTGAATACAACAATATGCATGTACTAATACTGAGATACTGAATAGATGAACGACTATTTCTGACAGTTCGAATTATGAAGAACTGGTCTGGTTGACTGTGTCTGACAGTCCTGAAGCTGAATACTGATATCATGAATTCTGATAACTGATATGACTGATACATGAGTTCAAAAAACCTGACTACTGAGTCTGAATGCTGAACATGACTTTACTGTTACTGAGGTACTGAATATATTATTGACTATTTCTGACAGTTCAAATTATGAAGAATTGGTTTGAATGATTGTGTCTAATAGTCCTGAAACTGAATACTGGTAACGTTAGCTATGATAACTGATATAGCTGATATAAATGTAATGATCGGACTAATCGATATAACCAATACTGAACGACTGTATCTGATAGTCTAAGTTCTGATGGAACTATCTGAGTTCCATTCTACTTGGAGTAACTAAATTTGAGATCAGTCCTATCTAGCAGGTGATCATGAGTATACTGATAATAAGGATGATTTGACTTAGTCTGAGATCAGTCCTATCTAGCGGGTGATCTTTAAATCTGATGATTCTGATACTATTTAACTATAGTTGAGATTAATCCTGTCTAATGGGTGATCTTGAAGTCTATTTATAATGATAAGGATTGATTGTCTCTAACAGTACTGAATCTATACTACTGAACTAAGTTGACTGTATCGGATAGTCCTGAATCTGTAACTAAAACTGTGGGATATGTTCATCTAACTGACATTCCCCAAGATAAGATAACTGGGGTCTAATCTCTGCCCTGACTGGAAGGGTGTCAGTACCGCGCCACCAGTAAAGACATCTGCTGTAGAGTCAGTCCTAATCTAGCGGGTTACTCCTAGGATCAGTACTATATATATAAATGCGCTAACGGGTGACCCCTGAGTATGTCAGTCCTGTCTAACATGTGATATCTCGTACCTACACTGGCTATGTAGTTCTGGAACTTAGGGATTGCTTCTAGGGATCTCAGTCCTATTCTAGCGGGTGAGCCCCCATCCCTAGGTTCGCTCGGTGCTGAATCCTACTCCCATATGAAAGACACTGAACAGAATAACTGGGATGAACTAAATAACTTAACTGAACTGATACTGATTAACTGAACTGATACTAGTGGTATTATTTAGCGGAGCTAAAACTGAGTTTACTGGATTCCGATGACGGACGGAATATAATGAGTTCTGAGGACTGATTAAGAGTACTGAAGTTACTAAGATTTACTGTGATTATTGAGGTTACTGAGAACTGAGATTACTGAGAATACTGAACTACTGAGATTACTGAGTTTTCCTGAGTCACATGACTGACTGATTTCTATAGATTATGGCTTGACTGAGAGTATCGTGAAAACATGACATGGATCTAGGTACACAACTATATTTTTCAGGTAAAAGTACCCCCAGGACTCGATGGAAGGAAACTAACACACATGACTGACTTGATCATAAGAGTAGAGTCCATAATCCACAATATCATAAATAAGGGATTTCATACTAAGCATGGTTCTCAACAATCTATTTCATGGAAGGGAATTTCATACAACATGTATATACTTGCATAGCTTTCAATATCATGCTCATTACATATTACAACCACAATCCATAGTATCATAACTTGGGAAATTTCATGAAGTACATGGGTATTCTACATCTTGTACATGAGTGGGTTTTGCAAGTAAGCATAGTATAATTCTATAAGACTAGTTCATGAGTAATCCAACAGTGTTCACAAGACACATTATCAACATGGATGACATTGAATCATAGAGGCCTATCATGAATCCTTCACTTAGTCACAATTTAGATATAATGCATGATTTCTAGTCTCTTAGGTATTTTATCAAACACCTTACATGCACAACTTAGGCATAGGTTTAAATCATACAATTACTCATCATAAATAATCACACTTACATGTTTTCAACTCATATGATTTCATAGATTCATAATAACACATAAAGATTCTATCTTGGCATCATTCAACACATAAACATAATCAACAATCCATTCATAACATGAAAACCATAATATATAGTTTTAGAAAAGGGTTCTTGAACTTCATGGATGAAAGGAGTCCATGAATGAACACACGCATACCTTAGAAAGGAAACCTTGATGATTTGCTGGAGAGTCCTTGGATTGAGAAACTTAATTCTTGATTATCTTGGAAAAAGGCTTGAATCTTGCTTTTGAGAGACGAGTTTGATGGAAACCCTAATCTTGTGGTTGAGAGTATAAGAAAGGGTTTTTGAGATGCTTAATTGAAGAAAAATGGGAAAAATTACGCCTCTTTAGGGTTATAAGTCGTGAAAGGTGAAGGAAAATACCAAAATACCCTTATGAAATAATTTCCCAAAAATTATAGCTGATGACCTTCGTGATAGGGCATTACAATTGTGATAAGCTATCACGAATGTCGTCACTTAGGAGCTAGTTTCTGCCTAAGGCTGACGACCTTCGTGATAGGGCGTCACAAATGTGATAATCTATCACGAATGTCGTCACACTATTTCCATCATGACATGCTGGAGTAAAATAGACATAACTCTTTGCCCCGATATCGAATTTAGGCAAAATTGGTATCATTGGAAATCTAATTCAAAGAGATTTCATTTGATATATAGTAAACCACCCAGTTCATCATATACAACGAGTTATGGTCCATTGAAGTTCATAGAGTAATCCTGCTTTTCTCCCATGAGTGTTAGGATAGTACTACATACCTTTTTGGGGAACAAGAATTTGAAACAACTTGAATCTAGTCTCGAAAGTATGATCCTTAGAAGAAACCCAAGATTTCATTCTCTTGAGAGTGGAGAGGATTATGAGTGTTTAAAACTGATTATTAGTGGTTAATAGTTCTTATTGGATGATTTAAGTCATGGGGGAGAAGTTTGTGCTAGATAAAAGACCAAAATACTCCCATTGAAAACTGTATAATAGTGCAACACGGTCCATACTGACGGTTTGGGTGACAGACCATCACTCCTATGACTGACCGTCAATCTAACGGTCCCAAAATGACCAATTTTTGGAACTTATACTTAAGGGTGACGGTACGTCACCTTGGCTGTCACGCCATGGTAGAAGGACACCTTTTGGAAAACCGCATATAATGTTTTACTCTATTATTGGATTAAGACAAAATTTGTTTCGTTGGAAAGAATACTCGAAGAAAATTTATTTAGTATATAGTAGGCCATCTAACCCTTAATATTAAAGGAGTAATGATTATTTAAAGTTTACCTAAGTAGGAGCATCCACTAAAACTCTATAGGTAGAGAAGTTCTCAACTCATCATTGAGTTAGGAGACCTTTATGACCTCAATTCATGCACAAATAGGTTCCCACTCTATATCATTGATCAACATACTTATATTTACATAAGAATCATTTGTTTATGGGACCATACACGTAGGAATGGTAGTTTAAGTACTAGTCCATAAATATGGGGTGTTACATTATCCCCCCTTGGGATCATTCTACCCCAAATGAAGACTTTGGACACTCTTTGCATAGTATAATTATGAACATAAAAGGACTTAAAATAAGAAATCAAGTATATTAGGGGGAAGTAGAGGATTCATATCTGTAACGACCCAATTTGCTGAACCAGAATGCTACAAGGTGCTCATGACCCCGAAGGACCACAAGCAAACCCATGACTGATATCTGTACCTGTATACTATATTAGATAACATAATAATGCGGAAACATTCACTGAAAGGCCATAAGGTTCGATCATGAACATAGTTGAATAACGTAGCATCTGTGTGGGGTAATAGAATACCCAAAACAAAACTGAAGTCTAAAATATGATAGTCTGTATCTAGTCTACATCTAGTCTGAAAGCCTCTACTATCTGAAGAATCTGAATAAGGAGTTGATGGGACATGTCCCCAACTAACTCTAACTAATAAGCTAATCAGTGAGATACTAGAAAATCATTATGTCCTCAAAGGATGAGGACTCACTTCTACTCTGACTGCTGAATCTGGAATCTACTGCTGATATGGAACTCTTGTCTCTGAACCTATGGTGTAACATAAAAAGAAAGCACCATAGCGCAAATATGTCACTACAATGGAATGTACTGAGTATACATGTAAGGTAGGCTATATGCAAGGGTTTTCATGCATGATTAATACTAATTTACTGTTTAACATAAACGTGAGAATGCATACATAAATACGCAACTGTAACTAACAACGTGATAACATGATACTGATACCGTGGTAGCATGACTACTGAGTCTGGCTACTGATAACATGACATAACTGATAAAATGAATGACTGTATCTGAATATAACTGATAACATGGGCGACTGTATCTGACAGTCCTAAATTTGATGGAACTATCTGAGTTTCGTACTATGTCTAAGTTGACTATGTCTGATAGTCCTAAAATCTGAAAAACTATTTGAGTTCTATTACTGAGACTGATTGACTGTACCTGATAGTCCTGATTCTGTAACATGAAACTGTGGGAAGTAGTATCTAACTGACATGCCCCAAAGGTGCTATGATAGCTCAGCTGGGGTCCAATCTATGCCCTGATTGGAAGGGTGTTAATACCGCGCCACTGGTAAGGAAAATATGTGAGTAACCATCATATAACAGGTAACTCTAGTGAGAACGGTGGAAATCCTCACATAACAGGTTAAACCACCTCATCTACCCTCATATAGCAGGCTACAATATCTCAACCTATGCTGGCTACATAGTTCTAGAATGCAAGGATTGGTTCTAGGAATCACACCCTCGTATAACAAGTGAGTCCTCATCCTTGGGTTCACTCGGTGCTAATTCCTACTCCCATCTGAATGGACACTGGACATGATTTACTGAACTGAACTGAGCATGGACTGAGTTACTGAATTTTTGTGGCTGAAAAAATACTACTAATATCTGACTGAGTCATAAGATCATGGAGATTTTTCCTGAGACATAAAACTATCTGAAGTCTAAGATTTCATAGCTTGACTGAGAGTATCGCGAAAACATGACATGGATCTAGGCACACAGCTAATATTTTAGGTACAAGTACCCCCAAGACTCGATGGAAGGAAACTGACATGACTTGATATTCTTTAATACATGATAATCAGCACAATACGTTTATTGAAGCATTTCATCAAACGTCTAATAGGTATAAGCTTGTACATTTATGGGGATTTTCATGATATCATGCTAGTTAGGCAAATTTCCTTCATCTAGGCATTTTATCAAACATATGGTAGGCATAGTACATGTAAACATCATGGTATAGAAATTAAACATCATGGTTCACTTCCAATTTCATTGTACGAGGTTTTAGTCATGAGATTTCATAAATCTTTATCTATAATAATCAACCCACATGGAATTTATCATCAAATCATGGAATAGAAATCAATTCCTCATTTTCAACATGAAAGAGAACATACAAAGCATGAACACATGAAGAAAATCCATAACTTGTAGTTGAAAAGGGATTCTTTCACTTCATGGACGAAAGGAGACCATGAATGAAAACTATGCATATCTTAGTTCGTGATTTCGTGAAGATTGATGGTGAAACCTTCTTGAAATTGGACCTTCTATGAAAACCCTAGCTTGAGTTCTTGAGAGTATTTGAGAAAAACATCAATATTTTGGATGAATAAGGGCTAAATACCATGTTTAGAAGCTTATATAGGGGGGAAAATTGACCCTTTTAACCCTGGACACGTAATTTAATTTTTAGTAAAATATTCCAAATTGGGCCATTGGCGCGATGCAACATTATCGCTCCGTATCATTGGAAATTGACAATTGGGAAACTGCACGGTGGCGCAACGCGGAGCTATTGCATTTCCACCTTGTCTATGATCTAGAAGTTTGGCGTGACGTGCCAGTATCGTGGAGAAACACTGGAAATTGACAATTGCCATTCGAGCTATCTCCGCGATACGCTGAAGGCTCAGGTCAAACACTGTCTCACTAAAAAGGACCTAACTCATCGCCCGGGCGTCACATTTGGGCTAATTATATATCGATGGAAAGTTTATTCAATTTTCCACGTGATAGGATGTGAAAATTATGGAAATACTACATGTATAAGAATGAATTCTTATTGGAAAGAAATTTTTAACATTCTTGAGAGGATTTTCAAGCTATGAAAAAGCACGAGCATTACAATATCTCCCCCTTGAGAACATTCGTCCTCGAATGAGACTTACTAAGAGGGGAAACAATGAGATAAACATGAATAACTGGAACATGATCTTATGACAGATGTGACTGACAAGATGAACATAACATACTGAACATGCATATCTGATTCATAAATGCATAACTGAAAGTTCTGAAGAACAAAGTTTCTCACAATGAGAATGCATGTCTGATGCATAATTATATAACTGATCTGATACATGAATGCATGACTGAATATGCGGTGGTACTTGATACCAAGATTATTATGGTATACTAATTTTGTGATGAACCCTAATCATGATAAGGAGAACTATTACCTCGAGTTTGATCTAAGTTGGCGGGGAAGAGGTGAGGATACTTGGTATGCATATTTGCTTCTCTTTCCCAAGTATTTCCCTCGATGCACTGATTTCGCCAAAGAACACTAACATAAGGGACTTCTTTGTTCCTCAATCTATGAGTCTGATAGTATAAGATTTCAACTGGAATCTCTTCATAAGAGAGGCTGTTCTGAACATCAATGCTCTGAATAGGGACTACGACTGATGGGTCACCTATACACTTCTTGAGCAAAGAGACATGAAAGACTGGATGAACTGAGGGTAGATCTGAAGGCAATTCGAGCTCATAAGCTACCTTGCCGAATCGACTAAGAATCTTGAAGGGACCGACATATCGGGAAATGATCTTTTTATTCTTGCCGAATCTCTTCACTCCCTTCATAGGAGAGATATTGAGGTAGACATGATCACCAATATCAAACTCGAGATCCTTTCTATGAACATATGCATAAGACTTCTGTCGGCTCTGAGCAACCCGGAGTCTTTCTTTGATCAACTGGACTTTCTCTAAGGCATCTAATACTAAGTTAGGACCTATGACTGAGGCCTAACTAACTTTGAACCAACCAATCAAAGATCTATATCTCCTACCATAGAGAGCTTTGAATGGAGCCATCTAAATACTGGAATGATAGCTATTGTTATATGCAAATTCAATCAAAGTCAAGTGGTCATCCCAACTACCCTTGAAATCAATTACACACGCCCTTAGCATATCTTTAAAAGTCTGAATGGTCCTTTCTGCTTGACCATCTGTCTGAGGATAAAAGGCTGTACTGAGATAAATTTGGGTACCAAGACCCTTTTGGAAAGCTTTCCAAAAATAAAAGGTAAACTGGGTACCTCTGTTTGATATGATAGATAATGGAACACCGTGTAATCTGACCATATCCTTGATGTAGACCTTGGCGTAATCCTCGGTTGAATAAGAGGTATGAACTAGAAGGAAAAGAGCTGATTTGGTCATCCTGTCTACAATGACCCAAACTGAATCATGCTGATGACGAGTTCAAGGCAAACCCATCATGAAGTCCATGTTCACAACTTCCCACTTCCAGGTAGGAATACTGAACTCCTACATGGACCTACTAGGCTTCTGATGCTCTATCTTAACCTGCTGACATGTAGAACACTTAGCCATAAATTTTGCAACATCTCTTTTCATCCCGCTCCACCAATAGATCTCCCGCAAGTCGCTGTACATCTTTGTGGCCCCTGGATAAATAGAGTAGCATGCACCATGCGCTTCTGTAAGAATTTGCTTCCTTATGTCATCTACGTCTGGAACACAAAGACGACCCTGACAACGAAAACACCATCTCCCCCTTGGGAGAAAACCTCTATTTTCTGATCCTGAACTGACTCTTTTAACTTGACAAGGCTGGGATCCCTATCTTGCTTTTCTTTTACCTCAGAAACTAAAGATGATTCTGAACTACTCTAAATGCACACACCACCCTCTGAAGAATCGACTAAGTAAATACCTAGTACTGCAAGCTGGTGGACTTCTTGAGCTAACTTCTTTTTACTATCCTCCATATGAGAAACACTACCCATGGATAGCCTACTGAGAGCATCAACCATTATGTTGGCCTTGCTCAGAAGATAGAGAATACTCATGTCATAGTCTTTCAAGAGCTCTAACCCCTTCTCTGATGAGGATTGAGATATTTTTGAGAAAAGACATACTGAAGACTCTTGTGATCTGTGAAGATGTATACATGAACTCCTTAGAGATAATGCCTTCAAATCTTTAAGGAAAAGACTATGACTGCTAACTCAAGATCATGAGTAGGATAATTTCTCTCATAGGGTTTAAGCTGTCTGGAGGCGTAGGCTATGACCTTACCATGTTGTATGAGGAAACAACCCAAACCTACTCTAGAAGCATTACAATACACCACGAACCCATCTGATCCATCTGGAAGGGCTAAGACTAGGGCTGAGGTAAGTCGAGTCTTCAACTCCTGAAAACTCTTCTCGCAAGGGTCTGACCTCTGAAACTTGACTTTCTTCTGAGTCAATCTATACAAAGGGGATGCAATATATGAAAATCCTTCAACAAACCATCTGTAATAGCCAGCAAAGACTAAGAAACTCCTGATATCTGATGGAGAGACAGGGCGAGGCCAGTTTCTTACCACTTCGGTCTTCTAAGGATCTACTCTAATGCCATTACCAGAAATGATATGACCAAGGAACGCTACTGACCTTAGACAAAATTCGCACTTACTAAATTTGGTGAATAGATGATGATATCTGAGAGTCTGAAGTACTACTCTGAGATGGTCTGTATGATCGTTCTCTGTACGAGAATAGACCAGAATATCATCAATGAAGACTATGACGAACATGTCTAAGTACTGATTGAACATGCGGTTCATCAAGTCTATGAAAGCTGCTGGGGCATTGGTAAGACCAAAGGACATGACTAGAAATTCGAAGTGACCATACCGAGTACGGAAAACTGTCTTCGAAATGTCACATTCTCTAACTCTGAGCTGATGGTAGCCTGATCTGAGGTCTATCGTAGAGAAATAACTGGCACCCTGAAGTTGGTCAAACAAGTCATCAATTTTGGAAAGAGGATACTTGTTCTTGACTGTGACTTTATTGAGTTGACGGTAATCAATGCACCTTCTGAGAGAAACGTCTTTCTTTCGTATGAATAAGACTGGTGCGCCCCACAGGGAAATGCTGGGTCTGATGAATCCCTTATCTAAGATATCCTTCAACTGTTCTTTCAGTTCCTGGAGTTCTACTGGTGCCATTCTGTATGGCAGAATAGAGATAGGCTCAGTACCTGGAAGAAGGTCTATGCCAAAGTCTATTTCCCTTTCGGGAGGAATGCCTGGAAGATCTTCGGGAAAGACATCTGAATACTCATTAACCACTAGGACTGATTTAAGACTGGGATATTCAGAACAAGAGTCCTTAACATGCACGAGATGATAAATACACCCCTTAGATATCATCTTCCTTGCCCGAAGGTAGGAAACAAGCTGACCTCTGAATGCTGAAGTATTACCCTTCCACTCTAGGATGGATTCATCCTAAAACTAAAACTGAACTATTCTATTTCTACAGTCGACTGTGGCATAGCAGGAATGAAGCCAATCCATGCCAAGAATGACATCAAAATCAGTCATCTCTAACTCAACTAAATCTGCCGACGTGACTTTCTGAAATATCATAACCAGGCAGTTCCTGTATACCCACCGAGATATGATGGTTTTACCCATTGGGGTAGATACTGAAAAGGGTTCTGCTAGAATTCGGGGCTGACTCCGAAATCAACTGCTATATAAGGAGTAACAAAAGACAAGGAAGCTCCTGGATCTAGCAAAGCATAAACATGCACATGAAAGATCTGTAACATACCAGTAACTATATCAAGAGAATTTTCCTGATCATGTCGGGTCTGAAGAGCATAGAGATGATTTGGGCATTACCCGCTAGTAGCACTGGAAGTGGCACCCTGCTGATTTGGGCGACCGGATTGAGCTGAAAAGCAATTTTGTAGACCCTGACGACCTGGATGCAAATAGTCTCTAACTCTATGACCTGACTTGCCACAACCAAAACAAATGCCACTACCTGCTCTACACACACCCTGATGGTGCTTACCGTAAGTCTGGCAAAGAGGATAGATGCGGGCACTGCTAACACTGCCCTGGATCTTAGAGCCTGGTTCTCTATCTTTGTTACCCTCTCTGAACTTTAGAACTAGAGCACTGGCTATAGAGGGAGATAGAACTGATGACTTAGGACAAAACTGAGAATGGTTTCCTCCTTCTTATTTAGGTTGAGCGAAGTTGAAACTACCTGTCTTCCCTCTCTTATTCTACTTTTCCCTCTGCCTAATCTTATACTCCTCTATTTGCTGAGCATGGGTCATAAGTCTAGCTAATGTCATGTCACTATTTAGCATGGTGGATCTGCACTCATTAACCACGCTATTATTTACCCCTGAAATGAACTTACTCATCTTGGCTCTGCCATCTGCAACCACATAAGGGGTATATTTGGCTAATTGAGTAAACTTTAGAGAATACTCTTTCACCATCATATTGCCCTGCCTGAGGTTGATGAACTCTAGCACCTTAGCTTCTCTAAGCTTTTAGGGAAAGAATTTGTCTAAGAATGCAGTGACAAACTCCTCCCACTCTATAGGACTTACATCATCTGATCTTTCAGACTTCAACTATTTGAACCAAGCATGAGCCACATTTTGCAATTGGTATGCAGCTAGCTCAACACTCTCAACAGTAGTCACCCCCATGGCGTCTGTCAATTTCTGAACTTGATCTAAGAATTCCTGAGGGTCTTCATCTACCTTAGACCCGAGGAAGGTTGGAGGATTCATTCGGTGAAGTCCCGAATCCTTGCTGCAGCTACGTTGGCCACTGGGTTGGCCGGAACAACTGTTAGTCACTCATTATGAGCAACGACTGATTGAGAAAAAGTGGTAAATGCGGTATTGATCTTCACATGAGAAACATGATCGCCCAAAGGTTCTTCGGGCTGAGGGGCTGACTGATTTCTTCTCTTAGGAGGCATATTCTGAAATAAAGAGAAGAAGCAGATTAGAATGAGACACTGAATTGTGATTATGCTCACTGGCACGACATGAATACTGAAAGAAGGGAAACTATTCCTAAATATCTCATAGCCTCTTGCACATAAATGTGGCGCACAATATACCCATGCACAAGACTCTACTAGATGTAGCTTTCAGACTTCCTGGGACTCTACTGAACCTTAGGCTCAGATACCAAGTTTGTAATGACCCAATTTGCTAAACCGGAATACTACATGGTGCTCATAAACCCAAAGGACCACAAGCTAACCCATGACTGATATCTGTACCTGTATACTGCATAAGATAACATAATAATACAAAAAAATACACTGAAAGGACATAAGGTTCTATCATGAACATAGCTGAATAACATAATATCTATGTGGGGTAATAAAATACCCAAAACAAAATTGAAGTCTAAAATATGATAGTCTGTATCTAGTCTGCATCTAGTCTGAAAGCCTCTACTGTCTGAAGAATATAAATAAAGAGTTGATGGGATATGTACCCAACAAACTCCAACTAATAAGCTAATCAATGAGATACTAGAAAATTATTATGTCCTCGAAGGATGAGGACTCACTTCTACTCTGATTGCAGAATATGGAATCTACTGCTGATCTGGAACTCGTGTCTTTGAACCTATGGTGTAACATAAAAAGAAAGCATCATAGCGCAAATGCATCAGTATAATGAAATGTACTGAGTATACATGTGAGGTAGGCTATATGCAAGGGTTTTCATGCATGATCAATACTAACTGATTGCCTAACATGAATGTGATAATGCATACATAAATACATCACTGTAACTGACAACTTGATAACATGATACTGATATCGTGGTAGCATGACTACTGAGTTAGGATACTGATAACATGACATAACTGATAACATGAATGACTGTATCTGAATATAACTGATAACATGGGCGACTGTGTCTGACAATCCTGAATCTGATGGAACTATCTGAGTTCTGTACTATGTCTGAGTTGACTGTGTCTAACAGTCCTAAAATTTGGAGAACTATCTGAGTTCTATTGTTGAGACTGATTGACTGTATCTGACAGTCCTGATTCTGTAACATGAAACTGTGGGAAGTAATATCTAACCGACATGCCCTAAAGGTTCTATGATAGCTGAGATGGGGTCCAATCAATGCCCTGATTGGAAGGGTGTCAATGCCGTGCCACTAGTAAGAAAAACATGTAAGTAACCCTCATATAACAGGTAACTATAGAGAGAATGGTGGTAACCCTCACATAACAGGTTAAGCCACCTCATCTACCCTCATATAGTAGGATACGATGTCTCAACCTATGCTGGCTACATAGTTCTGGAATGCAAGGATTGCTTCTAGGAATCATATCCTCATATAACAGGTGAGTCCCCATCCTTGGGTTCACTCGGTGCTAATTCCTACTCCCATCTGAATGGACACTGGACATGATTTACTGAACTGAACTGAGAATGGACTGAGTTACTGAATTTCTGTGGTTGACGGAATACTACTGATATCTGACAACTGACTGAGTCATGAGATCATGGAGATTTTTCCGGAGTCATAAGAATATCTAAAGTCCAAGAGTTTATAGCTTGGCTGAGAGTATCATGAAAACATGACATGGATCTAGGCACACAACTAATATTTCGAGTACAAATACCCCCAAGACTCGATGGAAGGAAACTGACCTGACTTGATATTCTTGAATACATGATAATCACCATAATACGTTTATTGAAGCATTTCATCAAATGTCTAATAGGCATAATCTTGTACATTTATGGGGATTTTCATGATATCATGCTAGTTAGGCAAATTTCCTTCATCTAGGCATTTTATCAAACATATGGCAAGCACAGTACATGTAAACATCATGGTATAGCAATTAAACATCATGGTTCACTTCCAATTTCATCATATAGGGATTTAGTCATGAGATTTTGTAAATCTTTATCTATACTAATCAACCCACATGAAGTTTATCATCAAATCATGGAATAGAAATCAATTCCTCATTTATCAACATGAAAGAGAACATACAAAGCATGAACACATGAAGAAAATCCATAACTTGCTGTTGAAAAGGGATTCTTGGACTTCATGGACTAAAGGAGCCCATGAATGAACACTATGTATACCTTCGTTCATGATTTCATGAAGATTGATGGTGAAAACTTCTTGGAATTGGACATTCTATGAAAACCCTATCTTGAGTTCTTGAGAGTATTTGAGAAAAATATCAATATTTTGGATGAATAAGGGCTAAATCCCGTGTTTGGAAGCTTATATAGGGGGGGGGGAATTGACCCTTTTAACCCTGGACACGTAATTTAATTTTTAGTAAAATTTTCCAAATTGGGCCTTTGGCGTGATGCGGCGTTATCGCACCGTGTCACTGGAAATTTATAATTGGGAAACTGCACGGTGGCGCGACGCGGATCTATCACGTTGCCACCTCGTCTATGACCTGAAAGTTTGGCGCGATATGCCAGTATCACAGAGAAACACTATAAATTGACAATTGCCATTCGAGCTATTTTCGCGACGCGCTGAAGGCTCAGGTCAAACACTGTCTCACTAAAAAGGACCTAACTCTTTGTCCGGGTGTCGGATTTGGGCGAATTATATATCGATGGAAAGCTTATTCAATTTTACACGTGATATGAAGTAAAAATTATGGAAATACCACATGTATAAGAATGAATACTTATTGCAAAGCAAGTTCTAACATCATTGAGAGAAGTTTCAAGCTAAGAAAAAGTACGGGCATTAACAATAACTCAAACTACCTAGTCTGTAGATGAGAATAAGGAATGATATCTAAATTTCATGACTTTTACAAATTACAAAGTAGCTTCCTCTATGTTTTGGTTCCTCCACAACACTTTAACCAAAGAAATCTCCCCTTTTCTCAATTTTTGAACTTGCCAATCCACTATTGCTATAGGTACTTCTACGTATGATAAGGAGTATCTCTCATCAGTATCCTTAATAGGAAATAGAAGAGAATTATCTCCAACATATTTCTTAATCAACGACACCTAAAAGACTAAATGAACAGAAGCTAAGGTTGCGGGTAAATCCAAATCATATGCAACTCTACCTATCCTCCTCGTTATCTAATAAGGACCTATGAAACTAAGACTGAGCTTTCCTTTATTCCCAAATATCATGACTCCATTCATAGGAGAGACTTTTAGAAACACCCAATCATCAACCTCAAACTCTAACTCCCTTCTTCTTACATCGACATAGGAATTTTAGCGACTTTGAGCGATCTTAAGTCTTTCTCTAATGACTTTCACTTTATCCTTCTCCTAATGGACAAAGTCCATTCCAAATAAATTCATTTCACCTACCTTATACCAACCAATCGATGATCGACACCTCCTTCTATAGAGAGCCTTAAAAGGCGCCATCTAGATTCTAGATTTATAACTATTGTTATAGGCAAATTCTATTAGAGGCAAGAAATATGCCTAACTACATTTAAAATCGATCACGCAGAACATCAATATGTCCTCTAAATTCTGAATGGCATGCTCTACTTGCCCATCCAACTGAGGTGGAAAGCGTTGCTAAGGTTCACCTGGTTACCGAAACCCTTTCAAAAATATCACCAAATTTATGAAGAGATTTTCTTTACACATTTAAATTGAAGGATCTTGGAGAAATTGGTACTATGTTGGGCATCAAGATTAAACAAAATAGTAAGGGGGGGGGGGTGTTGAGTTAATTTCCTTTAATGAAAAAGTACTTAGTAAATCTATTCACTTAAACACAGAAGCTGTTAATACCCCATTTGATCCTAGATCGAGTCAGTCCATGTTGATGAAAGAATCGTGGCTAATTAACTTGTGTAAACAAGTTCTATTGGAAGTACTAGTAGTTGAGTTTTGGTTTTCTTTAGACAACTAAAGATTTGATAAACTCTTAAGTTTCATATAAGAATATGTCAATACAAGTTGGTATCAAAAATATAAAAAATAAAAAATAAAAAATTTACTACATGATGGATACTTACCTTATGAGGAGGTACAATTTCTTAACCAAGAAAATCTTGCATTAGTAGAAGGAAGAAAAGGAAAGGAGTTGAGTGGTTGAGGGATTAGTAAATGAATCCATTGATTTTACAAAATAAAAGCTCAATTTGTAATAGGCAAGCCACTCTAACTCAAGCATATGATTATATAATGGAAAGTCAAAACACATAAGTTATTGACGTGATTGTATGACAAACTTAATTCATGATGGAATAAATTCTATCACATTGGTGGAGTCAAAAGAATTTGACTAATTTATTTAATAAATTTCTTAAAGGAAGTTTTTTAATACATTTTCAAGTATGATTATATTAAAACTCCTTAATTAGGTCCACCAATAATGGCAACCCTACCTAGCACTATGAAATGAATAGTTATAGGTTCAAAGGGTAAGAACAAGTTATTGATACGTGGATGTTTTAGTAGTTAAGTAAGAAATATATTGGTACTGGTTATCATATTTGAAGGTTGAGTTCTAATACTCATAATGAGGTTTAATTCATTGAACAAGAGTGTCAAATATGACAAATACATTGGAAAAACGTCACCTATATGAACATAGAAGTGGTGCAGCTTCGACTAGGAGTTCTAGTTGCTCTCATAAATGTTCATGAACCTTGGATAACACATGGCGATAAAAGTGCTAAGCTTGTTGAGTGGAAAGCAAGAATGAAATATTTATGTGTGTAGTTTCACTGATTTTATCACAAGGAATAACACGTTCAAAGCTATTAAGCTACGTGGAATTTCAATTTCATCTTGTTGCATTCTGCTAAAGTGATGTTAAAATTGAAAGATACATTACACTATGCATAAACATGACTTGATCTTTGTGTGCTAATTTTTATTTAAACAAGTAGGGGATTTTTTGAAAAAAAAAAATTAATTAAAAACTTTTTTATGAAAAGATATCTTTAGTGAAAGGTTGTGTCTTTTATGAAAAAAGATATCTTTTTAGTGAAGATTTATCTTTCAGATCAAGAGGTGTCTATTAGATGAATTGTTGTGTCTTTTAAGTATTTAATTTTCACCACTTCTATATATACCCTACCTATAGAGATTGACATTTTACATAAATAGGACCTTTAACTTGATATCAAATTATAACAATGACTTTTAACTTTGCTCATGCACAAGTAGGCTCTTTAACTATATAAAAACTAAACAAAAAAAACTCCAATCCTACCTAGAAAAATGCGTGATTACATTCAAAATGACGATTGTGGGAGTAAAAATTGAAGCCCCCAACAGTAAAAAAATGTTTAAATGACTATTATACCCTCAATGAATCCTTTTTCTATATATATCTCCTTTTTACAAATCAAATTCCCACTTTATTCTCTTTTTATTTTCTCCAACAACTCTAAATAAAATAGAAAAAGGAAACCAATTAGGAAAAGTACAATCAATTATCTAGTGCTCTTATGTTACTCCTTAAGACGATGGTGTATGCTTCATTCATATATCTGAAGAGCTAAATATTGTAAGGAAATTGAGCAGATTTCATGTTAAACGACTTCTATTTTGTGAAGCTTCAATGAAAAATTTCTATATTTTTTCCTTAATTGAAAGAGAATAAGAGATTGAAATTTTGTAGGGTTTTCATCAGATTCACATCTTCTTTTAAAAGAACCTTTCAATTCTCATCGGACATGAATGTTATTTTAATGAAGGCAGCCTTTAATGAATTATTTTTAGTTTTTTTAAAGAAAGAATATAAAAGGTGCATGTATTTGTGATAGTGGTATATTAATTTTTTTTAATATCTATAATCTACGTGTATCATTTGAATTAGGTGGCAGCATTAGGTTGGCATACTAGCACATGTAGTATTGATTTTCACGCATATGTGTTGCAAGACTGAAGTGATTTTTGTTCAACTTTTGTATAGTTAAAGGGCCTATTTGTATATAGGAAAAGTTAATATCTAAAATCTATATGTATCTTTTTAATTAGGTGGCAACATTTAGTTGGAGTACTAATCCATATAGGAGCTATTGAGTTTCATGCGCATGTGTTGCAGATATAAGTGTTTTTTTGTTCATATTTTGTATAGTTAAAGGACCTACTTATACACTGACAAAGTTAAAATTCATAGTTATAATTTGATGTCAAGTTAACGGTCCTGTTCATGTATTATACCCTAGAGATTTCAATACATATTTACAGAAAGTTTAGAGAAACTTTCCACAACATTACTTTTCTTACAACATTCCCCAAAGAGTTTTTTCCTTTCCAAAAAGATCAGGTTTTTGATTTCTTATTTTCCAATAGGATTATCTTCACTGTTTTCTTGGTGAAGAAATCCATAGGCTTATCATATCCACTAAAATTATTTACATTAAATCTGATAGCAATCTCACAGAGGAGAGGGAGCAAATATTATTTTTCGAAAGCATTTCAGGCATATTTCAAGCCTCAAAATTTTGTGTTCAATATTCCTGTTTTCAAGTCTTCATCTTTTTATTATTCTTCATATATTTTTATATGTTCATGGAAGATATTTTCCAACAGAGAGTACTCTTAAGAGAAAGGAATGAGAAGGATTGAAAGGTGATCTTTCTGTACCCATTGCCTACACTTCTTTGTTTGTTCCAATTCTTAAACATACTCTTGATAATGTTCTTGGGCATCATAGTGAGCATATTCTTGAGGACACCTTAGATGAAATCAATTTGCATGATACCTTTATTTACTCTCTATTTGCTTTTGAAGATGATTATGCTAGTGTAGATAGTATGTCCTTTTGTTTTGGTGATACCTTTGGGGGGAAAGATTGTAGTCTATACTCTTGTCTATGGACACTTTATCTATTTGAACCCAGTGGAAAATTCAGATGTGGTGATTATTATACACCCATTTGGTTCTTGGTCAAGATGGCATGCAAAATTCCAATGACGATGTTGGTATCCTTCCCTAAGATGGAAAGTCATTCTTTGGGATTTAGAATGAACCTGATGGACCCATATTATGTAAGGTAAATATCTCCAACAAAAATGAGAGCTCTTTAAATAAAAGGGGCAATGAAAAGATCCGAGATAGTTTACCCTGGTGTTTTTCCATTCTTTACCAAGGTTTCATTGCTTGTAGGTCAAAGAGTGAGTCTTCTCTTTAAAGCACTCTTGTTGAACCCAATTTATGTGATACGCTTCTTCATCACTTGTGTAACATTGATTACCCCTTCATCAAAGGAACTTGTTTGGAAGTGAGAAGTTCTTTAAGCTTAAATGTTTTGATTCAATCCTTGTGTTCTTTATGTACTAAATTTTGTAAGTCAAACGGCATTATTATAGTTAATAGAACCTTGAATGATGAATATATGCTTGATTACTTTTTATAATACCTCTCTACCTATGATGATGTCAATACTAGTCTTGGAATTGTCTTGATGGTGGGTAGGAAACTAGTTTGTTGGACCACTTGGTTGAATAAAAATGCTTTATGGTTCATTCACATCTTTGACCTTGGAAAACCCTTGAGGATTGATGAACCATTGGTGGTACCCATTTTGATGTGGTCTCTTGAAGAGATAATCAAGCAATTATGTATTATGGCTCCTAAGATGAATGTAGTCTTACCTTCTTGGCTTTTTGAAGCCATTATGATCTTTATGGTTTCCTTGTCTCTTAATATTTGTCATAGAAAATTCCTTTGTAACCTTTTCAATATGATTTTCATGATTAAAATAAAGGATCCTTGGTTATATCTTAAGTGTGTGCAACCTTTTCATGATTCTATAATTATTTGTGCAAATGTTAACCCTCATGTTATAAGGATGTTGTATTTGTTTGCCCTTTCTTTGATTTTTCAAGGTTTGGATTTGAGGTCGAATCCTTTTAAAGAAGGGGTGAATGATACAAGACAAATTGCCTCCAGACCTTTGAATGGAATACGTATGATGCTCGAGGTTTTTGATGACTCCTTAGTTCTATTAAAAGATTCCATATGGATGAAGATTACCACTAAGGAGGGTAAAGGACTTTGACAAGGTCGAAGGAGTCCAAAATATGGCTCGAAATCTCCTTGGAAGGGACATATTCCTAAGGCACTTTGGATATGCTCTAGCATTTAAAGAGTGTGTCAAAACAACCATTAGTGGCCTTTTATTGCATTTGGGTCACTTTTGGGCCTGAATTATGTAATATTTAGCAAAACTATAAATACTTTTTAGCTAGGCTTATTTCCTTAGTTTGTTTTGTTTAATGATGATGATGAATTCATGAAAACTCCATTGGGAGTGTTGAGTGCTAGGAAAAACCAATGTTAAACCTTCTTTAGAAATAGGGGTTGTAAGGGAGATCGGATCCTTCTTTCGATCAATGTAAGAGCTAGGTGCTCATAGGTAGTCTATAAGGAGGTCTTTGGGTTTGATACACCCTTTGGTTGCCCTTTTATTATCTTCTAGTGTCTATTTTTCAATCATCTATCCATTTTATAATTTTACTTTTTGTTTGTCAATTTCATTGTTTTCTATTATGTTTGTGTTTGTTCTCATCGTAGTAGATTACTCTCATATAAGTGTAGAGAATCAATTAGGTGATTTAAATCATGGGATAGGTTGTTAGGTGAGTAAAAGACCAAAATACCCCTAAATAAATTGGAAAAGATTGCAGGAATTTCTCAGTTGACAACTAAGTTGATAGCTTAGCTTGTTGACAACTTGTCACATAGTCGTCAATCTCTAGCTGGAGTTGGATAGTTTCTAGTTAGGATTGACGACTTAGTTTACAACTTGTCAAATAGATGAAGTTTTTTCGACTTAGTCATCAACTTTCTCTAAATGATTTAAGGTCTTTTCTGGATAAGGTTGATGACTAAGTTGACAGCCGGTCAACCCAAGTCATCACCTTCTCAAAGACAGACACTCCCAGATAAAATGGGCATAGCTTTCTACTCCGGTATTGGATTAAGGTAAAATTTGCTGCGTTGGAAAGAAGACTCAAAGACCTTTCATTTGCTGCATATTATCTCCAAAATAGGATATATCAAAGAAGTTACACTCATTTAAAGTTTAACCTTGTAGGTTCGAATATTAAAACATAATCGATACAAATTTTCTCAACTCAACTTCGCTCTTTATTCTCCCCACGACAATAATCGCATCAAAAGCACTTTATACAAAAAGTGAAAGGTCATGAAACTTATCTAGGAATTTGTGGGGCTTTGTGGGGTATTATATTATCTCCCCCTTGGGTTCATTTGTCCTCGATTGAAGGCTAATATTGTGATGAAAAGAATATAGTTATTATCTTGAAATTGAATTTCTAAAATCTTTCATGTCTCATAACTTGAATCACCTCTTGACAGATAGTACTGACTTAACTGATACATATGGAACATGAACACTTACATAGAGATCATATGGAACATGGTAGACATGACATATCGGCTAATAAAGGGTATAACTGTGCTGAAACAATAAAGCTTCTATCATGAATCTGAATTTTGAGTTGACTAGATTGACGATAAAGAGCTAAATCATGCTGAGATTTTAGAACTCAATTGAAGCATTCAAGACACGATCATACACATATAACTATGAAGTAATAGCTTATGCAATAAAATCTCCAAGAGTTACTAAGAACGGAATATGAGTTTCCTTGTCATAACTTCTACTAACAATTGAGGGAAAGAACTTTGGGCATGATCTAAGTAAGGAATTCCAATAAGGAATCACAACATAGCTATAACTTTATAACATGGAATACAGGCAGATGGAATAGAAGCTGGAATAGGATTACTATACATTAGACGATGCAATCGCTAACTTTCACCCTTAGTCACACTTATTAAACATTGTTCTCAACCTTACTTTTCCTCTTAAATACTAAATTTCATTTGATGTGACATATAATCTTCACAGAGGTATTACTGACTCCTGCTACAAAAGTCTGAGTTGAACTACATACTCTTACCATCTTCAAGCCTAACTCGAAATCAAAAAGTACAACATATAACACCATAATACTATTCTAAACCACGGGATTCAATATCCTATGTCTTTTAAAAGTTCTCACCCCAATAATAACACACCTTACCACCTCAACAACTAACTTCAACCTCTTACGAGGGATTCAATAGCGTATAATGCATTCATCCACTTATATACCGACATGACATTCAAGCCTATCATTATAACCACATATGAATTTGTAGGAAACCAACGCATCAAGGAATTTTCCAATATTCTCTAATACCTCTATCAATAATAGTTTTATGCTTATCCACAAGAAGGCACACCAAAAATTTTCAACTAACTATGATATATAGCATAGTTTTTCCTTAATGTTCCTTTAAACTTATAGCCTTAGATAAAACAAGAATACAACAGTGGCTTACCAACTTGTACTTTGGAAATTACTAAGGTAACAAGAATACAACAATCAAGAAAGCAACCCGGAGAGCCACTGAAAAGCTAAAATTAATCCACATAGATCTCGATGGTCCTCACCGAATTTTGCCACTCAAAGAGAATGATTTCCCCGAATGGGGACCTACGCGGTGCGAATCCAGATTAGTCAGAATCCAATGCAGGTACCGAACACCGGATAAAAAAAAAATACTGCAAGATGGATGTTCAACTAGCATATATGTTTACCAAAGCCTCACTAAAGAGTAGATTTGAATTTCTCGGAGAAAGTCTTGGAATTTGAAGCAACTGAAGCAAGGAGGAGTGTTGATTATTGCCTAAGTTATTGCAGTAAAAGTAGGAGCAATTATTGGACATTATCCAACGTTTTTAGCCATGTTCTCAGCTTAGTTTAGTGGCCTGATTTTTAGATGTTAGTGTAGTTGTTTTGGATATTGTTGATCATGGAATTATGTAAAAAGTAATGGCTTAATTATAAGCTTTAGTTATTGCATTTTTTTTAGTATTTAAGCACCACTTCAGATTAATGAAAAATCATCCTTTGTGCAGTAAATTAATTTGTTCTCTTCTTTCTTTCTTTCTTTCTTTCTTTCTTTCTCTCTTTCTTTCTTTCTTTCTTTCTTTCTTTCTTTCTTTCTTTCTTTCTTTCTTTCTTTCTTTCTTTCTTTCTTTCTTTCTTTCTTTCTTTCTTTCTTTCTTTCTTTCTTTCTTTCTTTATTTTCACTTCAAAGAGTTGAAGTTAACCTCATAAATCCAACACAAACAAAAATAGCTCAAAGAATTTACTTGAAACAGCGATCTAATCACTTGATACTTCAGATATAAATTATGAGATCTAAACTCTTGTTCATCAGGATATCAACAAGCTTGCATATACAATTACCTAGATGCTTTCATTCCATGTAAAAACTTTCCATAAGATAGACACACTCACATCATTTCATAGCTGAAATGGAAAACATAAGAGAAGAGAAAAGAAATCAAGGAATTTTATTGATATGGACTGAGAGGAAAACAATTATAATTTGTCTCTTCTATGTAACTTAGGATATATTTATAGAATTGTATAAGGTCTCAAGAATCATCTATAAGATTACTAACTATCACTCTCTTAGATGGCAAGTTGTTACAATCAACTAGCTAACTGACTGTACAAGTAGGAAATGCAACAATAAGTAAGGCAATGAAACATTCAATATTGCAAACTACTATTAACTACTTTCACTTGGTCTAACTTGTTATAATAATCTCAACATATTTGGTTTGGAAAAAGTCATGAAGTTTCTTTCTAGGACATAAGGTATCTCCTTTTTATTTCCCTAAGACTCACCACTATTTGAGGCAACACCTCAGGATTTAAAGGAAAAGTTATTTCCGTTTTGGGAAGAGTATTTAACTGAAGAGGCCAACCAAAATATGAACACATCCCTATTGAATTACAAATTGGAAAGAGTATCAACTTTATATCTGCAACAACCACTACTTCAATCAGAACCTGGAGGAGACTTAGTACTGTAACATACAACAAGTTAGATATAACCACAACTTTGTGACTTCTTTACAGTCAGATACTCTCTTCATCATCAAGTAAATATCCGGGCATAATTACCCACGTATGACCCCACCAAAGGCACCAAAACCACAACATGGCAATGTAGGCTCAACCCAATATTTGTAAAACATTTGTTTTGCTACTTACTATTTTTTTTGAAAGTTCAAACGATTGCATGTGCACTATTTTTTAATTATTTCCAAACTATAACTCTTATGTTATGATGTGGATATAGGATAGAAATTTAACTAATCCACCCTACACATTAGGTGTCATGACTCGAGCTGAGGCTCTGAAAATGTTGGGCATCCCGAACCACGAAGGCTCTAGAGACCCCTTAACATACTATCATAAGCACAACCCATATGAAATAAATTTGCAGAAGATAAACTGAAACACTGAAAGACTCTTAATCAAATGTAATTACTTCATAAAAATAATTCATGAAACCCAAATCAAGTCGAACCAATCTACGAAGCCTCTTCTAAAATATTAGTCAATCTAAGCCAGGATAAGGCCCCCGACCGGACCATAAAACCGACTGAAACTAACATATGTAAAGGATGCCTTTTGAAAGTAAGGAAGTCTCACCAACTATGAATATCTGAGGGAAATCTACTTCTTAACTTGACCACGAGACTGTGCCTCAAACCTATAGTACAAGGGTGAATACTTGGAAAGTATTGGTATGCAAATTAATCCAAAAATAGCTTGAATTTCATGTAGAATAATCGAGATCATTGTAAAATCAATTTAGCATAATATGTATATGCATCTGAAAATGTATGGGCATAACTAAGGAGTTTCAAACCATTCATGTAAAGATGTAGACAACACTCTTTATTTTACTTCTGAAGTAGATGGTGCACCCTAAGATCTTAGTACCCATGGGCTATATGGGTCTGCCATTAACTCGTCCACCAAGCCCCCAACGTAACTTTGCTGCAAGGGATGGAGTACGAAAATCTAATACGCCACAGGGCCGTCGCAAGCGTACAATCCATAATTCAGGTCTAAACAATCTCGTATCAGTAAAACACGGTTTCAAATAATTAGTTATCTAAACTCACACCTTCTTTGGGTAACCATCTAGCTCTCTTAGATACTATTCGTAGCCTCTTAAAACTATACTTCACGCTTAAGAAAGAGTTCATTTCTTGTTCTTTTAGGGGCATATCATAACAGGATATCGTCATACCCAGACTTGTAAGTCATTCATATCATACCATATCATATCCATAGTGCTTCTTATTCAAAGACATGTTAATGACCACCAAAAG
Organism: Capsicum pubescens; assembly: GCA_030864215.1. NCBI lineage: Eukaryota > Viridiplantae > Streptophyta > Magnoliopsida > Solanales > Solanaceae > Capsicum > Capsicum pubescens. The sequence continues at coordinate 78,283,989 of CM061544.1, forward strand.
AGTTACATATCACATGATTGTTCTTATTTCAAATGCACCTGAAAACTTATGCAAAACCACCCTCCTTTCAAGACATAACATAGGTGGTCATCTCTTTCGTAATCCATGCATCTTTCACGAAAAACAATAGCATTTCTTTGAAATAAATTAAGTTCTCTCTAGAAAATCATATAAGGAATCAGTTCTAAATTAAATAACAGATCATTCAAAACATCAATCTTTTCGTATTCATTTGAGAACCCACAATAAGTATAAAACACATAATTCTTATCATAAAATTGGGGTTCACAGTTCAAATGTTCCAATACCCATTACATACACATAGTCAATCTCCAAAACTTATAAAACCCCCCGTAGTAAGTACATAATTTCATCATAACAAGGGTGTTCCATAATTCATGATTTTAAATCAATTTCTAAATCCATAAAAGAGGGAGTTTTTACAAGCCATGGTCTTAAGTCAATTCTCATGATTCATAACATAAATAAATACATACATACATTCTTGAAATTCATAGAGTAATCACGCTTACGCCCATGAGTGTTAGGATAGTTCTACATACCTTTTTGGTGAACAATAATTTGAAACAACTTGAATCTAGTCTTTAAAGTATTAGCCTTAGAAGAAACCCTAATTTTCATTCTATTGAGAGTGGAGAGGATTATGAGCATTTAAAACTGAATAGTAATAGGTAATAACATTAATTAGATGATTTAAGTCATGGGGGAGAGGTTTGTATTGGAGAAAAGACTCAAATACTCCCTTGAAAACATTATAATAGTGCAATAGGGTCCTTACTGACAGTTTGGGTGATGGACCGTCACTCTAACCATCCCAAAATGACTAATTTTTGGTCCTTATACTTAAGGGTGATGTTCAGGTACGACGACCATCACTGGTGCGATGGTACGTCACCCTGGTCATTGCATCTTAGGAGAAAGACACTTTTATAAATCACACATAACATCTTACTACAATATCGGATTAAGGCAAAATTAGTGGCATTAAAAAGAAGACTCAAGGAATTTTCATATGGTATATAGTAGGCCATCTAACCCATGATATTCAAGGATTAATTATTGTTGGAAGTTGACCTAAGTAGGAGCATCCGCTAAAACTTTATAGGTAGAGAATTTCTCAACTCATCTTTGAGTGAGGAGACCTTTATGACCTCAATTCATGTACAAATAGGTTCCCACACTATATAATTGATCAATATACTTATATTTACATAGGAATGATTGGTTTATGGGTCCATACAAATAGGAATAATGGTTTAAGTACTAGTCCAGAAATGTGGTGTGCTACATTATCCCCTTTTTGGGATCATTCATCCTTGAATGAAGGATGAGAATAAGGAAGGATATATAACTTTCATGTCTTTATCAAATTCCCAAGTAGATTCCGCTATATTTTTGTTCCTCCACAACACTTTAACTAAAGAAATCTGCCTGCTTCTCAATTTTTGAACTTGTCGATCCACAATTGCTAGAGGTACTTCTTCGTATGACAAGGAGTCTTTCATACTAGTATCCTTAACAGGCAACACATGAGAATGATCTACAACATATTTCTTAATCAGCGATACATGAAAGACCTAATAAACTGAAGCTAAGCTTCCAAGAAAATCCAACTCATATAAAACTCTACCAATCCTCCTTTTTATCTTATAAGGACCTATGAAACAAGGATTGAGTTTTTCTTTCTTCCCGAGTCTCATGACTCCCTTCATAGAGGAGACTTTCAGAAGCACCCAATCATCAACCTCAAACTCTAACTCCTTTTTTCTTGCATCAACATAAGACTTTTGGTGACTTTGAGCAGTCCTAAGTCTTTTTCTAATGACTTTAACTTTCTCCATTGCCTGATGGACAAGGTTCGTTCTAAGTGAATGCATTTAACACACCTCATACAAATCAATCAAACATGTACACCTCCTTCCATAGAGAACCTCAAAAGAATCCACCTGGATTCTAGAGTGATAACAATTTTTATACGAAAATTCCATTAGAGGAAAGTGATATACCCAACTTCCTTTAAAATTAATCACGCAGGACCTTAGCATGTCCTCTAAAGTCTGAATGGCACACTCAACTTGCCCATCTGAATGAGGATGGAAAGCGGTGCTAAGTTTCAACTAGGTACCGAAACCTTTCTAAAAATATCGCCAAAACTATGTAGAGAATTGTGTACCTCAATCGGATATAATAGATAATGAATCCCCATTCAATCGAACTATCTCCTGAATTTATAGCTACACTTTTACTTCCCCCTAATAATTAGTTCTCACAAGAAAAAAGTGAGCTAACTTGGTCATCATATCTACAACTACCCTAAAGGAATCGTATTGGTTCCAGGATTGTAGAAGACCTATAACAAAGTCCTTGTTGATCATATCCCATTTCCATATGGGCGGAGCTATGTTCTAAGAGGTACCAGCCTATCTCAAATACTCTACCTTAACTTGTTGGCAATTCAAATACTTAAAAACAAAGATACATCTCTTTTCTTGTTATTCCATGATTAAATCTCCTTGAGATCATAATACGTTTTAGTGAAGCAAGGATGAAAAATGTACCTGGAAATATGGGCTTTATCAAGAATCCTTTTGTAAGACCCTACAAAATTCTTAGCTTAATTCAGTCCTTTAGGCTTGCTAAGGGGTCCCAGACTTAGAAAATTCTAGCTAAATATTCAGACTTAGAGTTATTTCATCCTTTGAAAGTTGACAATCTTATTTCGCGACCTTTACGTCCATTAAATGTTAATATTTGAGTTTATTCATAATCAGGAATGTCAATAGGTGTTTCCGGACAAGTTTTGAATTTCTCAGACCTTGTTTAGATCATGTTTGAGTGCCCAAAATAGTGGGTCAACGCAATCTCGATGCATCGCATCGAACATAGCGTCGATAAGATAGTTTTTCTCTAGCTTCAGTGCAAATTCTAGAGAACCGATGCGGACTCGACGTGGCGTGTTGGCTATTGCATTGATATCAACGACACAGTGCATCGGCCTGCGCATCGGTAACACAGTTTATAGGAATTAAAAGTCCGCGTCCTCAAGGTTAATTAGGTATTTTTCCCACTCCCTTCAGCCCCCAAAACACGTAATTAAACCCATTGAAGAGAAACTATATTTATTCTATCACAAATTGCTCAAGAACAAGAACCCTAGGTATTCAAATTTCAAATCAAGAACTCAAGAACTCACCATTAAATTTCAGAAATTGATCAACTAAGGTATGTGAAGTGTTCATCCAAGGGTTCCTTCCACCCTTGGATTCCAAGAAACTCTTTTAAAGTTCATGTAGAGTGATTTCATGATTTCCATGATTTGAAATAAAGTGTATTCATCATTTATTGCAATATTCATGTATAGATCATTGATATGTGTGCTTTATCATGTGAATCCATGTTGAAACTTGTAAACCCCATAAAGTTACCTCGTAGTCTAAGCCTTTAGAGCATATCAAGTAAAGACTTTATCCGTCTCTAAAAGATTTAGGAATTACTTCCAAAGTGATTGGTGTTTAAAAAATATGAAATTTTCCTAAATTTGACTTTTTATCATGTGGGAAATTGGATTATCTTTCCAATGATACCAATTTTGTCCAAATTCGGTAACAGGGTGAGAAGTTATGGCCGTTTTACTAAAAGCTGTCAGAACTGCCCAGGTGCATCGGGCAGGTTGACGGACCGTCGAGCTTGCGATGGACCGTTGCTAAGACCATCAAAATGAGCCAGTGTGGAATTTTTTTGACCAATGTGCAACTGACGATCCGATGGGCCATAAGACTAGCGACGGACCGTCACTCCGACCATCGCAAATCCCGTTTAGTATTTTTAAGGCATTTTTAAAAGGACTTTTGGTCTTTTGCCACCCTTTTAACCCGTAGATATATTCAGAACGAAGAAAATAACTTCATATCCATCAAAAACATCAAGTCCTAGGGTTTTCCCCCTCAACAGTAAACTCAATTCCTTCTCCAAGAACTTCAAGATTCCATCATAAATTTTGCATATTGAGTTGAGATTCAAAGTTCCCTAGTCAAAAGCTTTAAGTAAAGCTTTAAGTACCCTCACTCAGGAGTACGAAAAAGAGTCTCAAACAAGATTTTTCACCTACAAGTCATAATCTAAGGTATGTGGGGTTTGAAAAAGGGTAATCTTTTCACCCTTGTGCCGAAAAGCTTATTTTAAATTATAAATTTCTGCAATTTATGAGGTTTTTCTTTGAAATTCAGTTAGGGTTTGTACCCACTATCATTCATTGCAAGAATTTTGATATTTCCCATGAGTTGAGAGTTGAATTACATGATTTTAATTGTATTTTAATGCCTATTGATGAAATTTACAGATTTTGAGATACCTTATGAGTAATTGCATTACCAAGCATGAATTTTGAGATATCTGATTTGAGATTACTGTTTGGGTCAATAGGCCCCATTTAAAGATTGTTGTTCAAAGATTGTTTGGGTCATAAGTACCCCATAGCTAGGTTATTTTCAGATTTCAATTACAGATTTGACCTTTTGGGTCTAAGCTAAGATAGGAGTTCACACTAGTTATGCTTTAAAGACAAGAGAACTATATTTGGTCTTTATTATGAACCCTTGAATTATTTTAAGATGGATTTCTTAAAAGTTCTGAGCTTAAGAATGGGAGTAGTATTTAGCAGCGAGTTGGGTATGATTCCAAGGTCTCATACCCCAGAACTACGTGCCCCCGAAGGTTTCTGATTTACCCCAAGTGGGTTAATATAAGTGATCACTAAAGTTAAGGTTCTACTCTAATGGCAAGGATAGAGCAGCTCTCCCCAACATGGGCAAGACGTTGGACTCCATGTGGCTTACATGGTTTATGTCAGTTAAGATAAAATCCCAAAGTAGTCCCCTATTCTAATTAAGATAAAAGTTTCCTAAGTCCCAAAGTTTTAAAAGCTCTAAGTTTTAAAGAAGTCATTTATTCTCCATGAGATCAAAGTTCAAGTTTCGAGGACTAATGTTTTAAGATTTCTCTTCCTTACCTGTATGGAGAATAGGATAGAGATTATGGGTTTTAGAAATAATATAATGACTCTGTCATGACCCGAACCGGTCCCCTGGCCATGACGAGCATCCCGAACCATGATGGCTCGGACGCCCTTTTCTCTCAAGTAATCATGCACAATATTCATAAATTATAATAGAAGATGCAGAATTGTAAATCATAATGGAAACATGGTCATAGTCTGAGTTCACTTAAACTATGAAAAATGAAATCCAATATCAACTACATAACATCTGAATTAGTTTGCGAAATCTCTACTACATCTGAAAATGACAACTGTCTGAAACTGGGACAAGGCCCGTAGTGGACCTAAACCAAGATAAATAACATAATCTGAAAGACATAGGACTTATGAAATAAAGAAGGCTCACCAACTGCACACATTACTGTTGTCTGAAAACTCTACGGCCTAGCAAAATCTCTACACTGAGCTTTAGACCCTGGAAGGAAGGGGGGTCAATACAAATTTACTGGTATGCGAAGAAATTCCAAAATAATGCATTTATAAGTATAAAGTAGGTGAGAGAAATTTACCAAAACATCATGCATAAATCATTTCAAAACACATGGGCACTTTTCTGAAAATCACAAATCAGTCTTATCAAACAGTTTTTGATCTTTGTATTACTTTTGAGTTAGGTGGCACTCCCCTACAATTCTGATATTCCACGAGTGGTATGGAATCCGCCATTGACTCGGCGGGGAAGCCTTCAACCTGACTGTTCCACAAGGGTTGGAGTTTGTGATTCTGATACGCCACACGACACTAGGCCAGCCTAATATAATAAACCCGGATTGGCAAATCACGGTTTCGGGCATCGATTTATCTGAACTCGTGACTTCTTCGGAGAACCACCTAACATATATTTATGCCCAATTTATCCTATTCTGAATCATGAATTATTCTAGTTTTAACATCTGAAAATTCTAACTTCAAACATGCATTCTATTCTGTTCTAAATTACCATGGCATAGTCTGAATTGGTGTCATCACACCAAGACTTGTAAGTCCTTTTTCTGAGCCATAATGTATCATGCATAATTCTTTCATTAAAACACAGTTCAGACTACCCTAACATGCAAATAGTATAAGAGATTTCATGTTCCGAAACACAAGTCAAAACTATGCAGAGATTATTCAAACCTTTGGTGGTCATGTGTTTTTGGCAAAACATGCTACTCTTCATTATATGTAATTTCAACAAGTATCAACATGCACAACTCTCTCTTTTGAATTCAAAAATTATACTCAAGTCAAAGCATTAACAAGACATTTCGTATCATGCTTGTCAAGATGCATTTCAAAACATTTCATATTATACGAAAGATGGGAAAAATCGTATAAGAGAGGGATTCTTTATTATTCATGCTCTCAGTTGAATATTCATCCTTAAACACCTGCTTACATATATATATATATATATAATTTCGAATCAATTTGGGGAAAGGTCTAAAGACCAAAACAATATCATTAAGAGTCATAATGCATGCTAAAATCATGGATTTCAAAACCCTTTTATAAATTCATGCTTGATAGATCTTTAAATCATACTTGAATATTTCAACATACCCATATAGTTTTAGGATAAGCCCCATGTACCTTAAATTATAAGATCTGAAAGATGGAACCCAAATCTAGATAGATGAAATCTAGATCTTGATCCGTTTCTTGAGTATCTTCACTTAGGAAGATGAATTCTTGATCTATGGAAGGGAAGGAAACTTGAATCTTGATTTGTTTCTTGGAGATCTTGAACTTAAGGATTGATTTTCTTGATTTCTTGATCTTGGAGGAAACCCTAGTTTCCATCTTGTTCTTGAGAGTAGAGAGGATTGAGATATTGTAAAATTGAAAATATATGGATTATAATACTTAAGGTTCAATTTATATTTGTGGAGAAGGTTTTTGGAGTGACGGAAAGACAAAAATACCCCTACGAAACCATTTAGGAAATGCTGAATTTTAATGGTGACAACCTTGGCTGATAGGTCATCACATATGTGATAACTTATCACACCAGGTCGTCACTCAGAGGCTGATTTTTGTGAGTTACTTCCTTGGGATGACGACATGGCTGATAGGTTGTCACATAGGTGATAACTTATCAGCTCAGGTCATCACTTGTCGACAGACAGACTTGCTGAAGTAAAATGGGTATAACTTTTTGTTCCTATCTCGGATTTTGGTGAAATTGGTATCTTTGGAAAGTTAATTCGAAGATATTTCATTTGATATATAGAATTCCACCCAGTTCTTCATATATAAGGAGTTTTGGCTGATTGAATCTGACCCAAGTTTCGACGCTCACTCAAACTCGAACGATAGGAAAGCTTTCAACTCGTCCTTAAGTTTGGGGACCTCTATGATCTCAATTTATGATAAAATAGTTTCCCAAACTACATAATTGATTAACATGCTAAATTTTCTTAGGATTTATGGCTTTTGGATCATCTACGCATAGAAATGATAATTTTTCGTTCTAGCCCAAAATGCAGGGTGTTACATTATCTCCCACTTGGGATCATTCGTCCCCGAATGATGGGTAGGAATGTTGAAGTCTTAAAGGTATGGAATAACGTGGACATAATATGTATTCTAAGAATGAATATAGCCTAGCTGAAACATTTAAACTTTTATCATGAAACTGAATTCCGAGTTGACTTGACTTTACTTGGTTTAAGGAGTTGATTCATGCTGAGACCTTAGGATTTCCTTGAAGTGTTCATGATCCAATCATATATATATTGAATTGAGAAGTGATAAATTATGCAATTACGAACCATGAGGCAACATGATTTAGATCGTACCAGGGTACTGTACTGCCTGAGCTAAAATACTTGGAAGTATTTGAAATTATGCTCTGAACTCTTATGAACTGAGTCATGACTAAGTAGCTGAATCTGAAACATGATGCTTTGACTGAACTGAAATCGCAACTTACATGGATGGAATATATTATCTCTTGGGATGGTCATACACATGATTCTTCAGATAGTAGGACTCGGTGAAAAGGTATAAAACTACAGTAACTTGTCTATCTGACTGTTAAATTGAATTACTGGCTACACAGTCTGAATTTCGCTAGACCCTCATACTTAACTAGAGTATCTCTTCAACACTTTTTCTAAAGAAGTCCTAGAAGCATTAGGGAGCAAAGAATCTTGGGCATGAGTTACACAAGACATCCAACTAAGGAATCACAAAATAACACTACTCGATATCATGGAATATAGACATATAACTCATAAACTAGGATAGAATTACCAGGCCTTAGGCAATGCCACTTCTTACTTTCAAGATTAACACACTCCTCGAATACTCCCTTAACCATACTATCCCCCCTTAATTATGATACTCATTCAATTTAGCTTAAATTCTCATATGAGCATCGATAAATCTTTCTACTAATAACTAAAGTAGCTTAAATCCTTTCACCGCGATTAAGCGTAACTCTAAATCACAAAATACAACACGCTACAGCACGATATTATTCTAAACCATATGATTCAACCTTCTATATAATATTTTTTTTGATCACATCCTAAGCATAATGTGCCCTACCACTTCAATGACTAACTCTGAACTCTTACTATGGATTTACTAGAACATATTGCGTTCCTCCACTTAAATTCCCAACATGTCATTCAAGCCTATCTTTATAACCACATATGGACTTCAAGGAAAACACCCATAAAGACATACTTCACATATATTCTCTAAACCCTTATCAATACAATTCACACGTTGTACCCCAAGAACATACACACAAAAATTTCTACAAACCATCACATGTATCAAAGACTTGGCCCCAAATCTCACTTCATACTTATGGCCTTATCTAGAACAAGCATACTATGATCTTCCATCAATAAGAAATCTTTACTCATCACTACTATCATCACATAAGGACGAGTCACTAAAAGGTTAGAACATAAGATCTTAAAGCATGGAAGGATATTATATGAGAATTGACACTTAACTGAGGCCTGAGGAATAGCGAATGAACATCAGGGATTCATCAAAATGATCTGAATTGGGGGCATACCAGTCTATAAGAGGAATCTTGCCAATCATTTGAGGTGTAGCATGAGTTGTGGAAACTGAGCACATTGTACAACGTGAGTACATGAGTCATGAGCTGCATGACCTCAATATAAAGTTCATAACTTATGGAATGTGATCCCGACTACTGAATGAACTGGAATTCCTTATTTAAGAACTAAAAGAGTATGTGATTATCTACCATATACATGAACATGAACTATGATCATGGAACTGAAATGTGAGGCATGAGTAGGTATCGAAATAACTGAAAAACACTGAGATAAGAATGGGTTAACTCCCACCCTCACTTTCTGATATTCTATATCATACTGGCATTACTATTTGAATCTGAGAGTCTGACTTGGTTACTTGTTCCATCATCTCCCCCTTAGCTTCAATCCATCACCTTAAGTTTAAGAGATCCCTTAATAGACTCTAAATTGAACTACACTCACTACACGCTGGGGTCTGGAATACGATGATACATCCAATTAAAAGAACTTAACCCGAATGACTACACCTAGAAGTGGAAAACCCACTACTAATACCACCTTCTGAGACATACTCTATCATTCTATAGACCGAATAGTCATTATATAATACTGGAACACTTACTTCGGATCTCCATAAGTATCCACATAGTCGGAGTGCACACACTCTAACGCTTCAACTCTTATTTCTATGAGCTCAACCTTCAAGAACTCAATCTTAGCTTCTGACACTTAACATGGATATCGCCAAGCCCTTGATGAACCATACTACTTCCGTTATAGCCTACAAATATCGTGAATCCAAACTTATATCTCTCTACCATAAGAATCAAGATCATATAAAAAGGCTTAACACTATTAATCAAAACTCTTTAACTTGGCTATCTAGCACACCATTTACCATCTAACTAATCTTTCTCCACCTAGAAACTCAACGGTACCACTTGCCATACATAACATGTAATAGCCTTAGAAAAATACCGCAACCTCATATCACCTTGGCATACTTCTACATCATACATACTATATCATACTTCATTACGAATCAAATAAACTTAAGCTCTTTCACACACTGTTTAAGACTATTAGATCACTTCCATATAACTAGTATCATTAATCAAGAAATCATGACATCCACCTTCATGAACATCAACTATTCAAACTTAATGTCTAGTGCTAAACATGATTTACCACCCAACATGACACACAATTCTCACAAAACATTCATTATTAATCTTAAGCCACTATTCTTACATCCACATTCTACATTAAATTCAAGCCTATAGTCTAGCATCAATCATCCACCACCAATGAAGAATTCTACATAATATACTAGTCCATCAAATTGGGATATTCTATCCAAATACCTAAAAAATATACTACATACCTTCTCACAAGTAGTACTAGTTTACAACTACCAACGAAAAGAAGGTCAAGGAGGGTAAAGTCACATAATAGACTTGGTTAACCTTAATCTTATATAATAACCTCATACAATCTTGTCTACTTATACGGCTTTATCACATTATACTTACTTACCCAAGCGTACATTTAGACTACCTTCAAATTCCACAAACAACCATGAGTCTATAATTATAACTTACTGACTTATCTAGCCATTTTCATACTTCAAGCAGACAACAATTCACCTTAACTAATAACTCCTTCTCTACCTTCTACTAAATTAACACACAAGGACGTACCACTTCATTACCAACTCAATCTCATGCGAAAAGATTCGACTATACATATATTCAACTAACACAAGAACAACAAGTTGCTAGTGAATCAAAATAGGCCTCACACGGCTTCACTAGACTTTGATTTTTGTATTTTGAACAAGAAAATGAAATGAATAACAGATCAACTATGCTAGTGAATTGAAAGAGCCCCACAAGGCTTCACTAGACTTTCTATTTTCAACAACATAATGATATCAAGATTACAAGAGATAGAAACTTGACACACAATAATCAATGATCTAAGAATACACATCTTACTCTGTGTAAATAAAAATCTGAGTCAAAGACTTCCCCCTTTAGGCATGACATCTACAATGTAGTTTTTGAAAAGGACTGAATACCCTTAATAATGCAAGATGAAAAGCACGATTTCATCAGAACCAAAGTTCACACTAGAATCAATACACTCTGAAGCACTAACGGACTCTTCTCAAGTTCTTGCACAATTTTAAAATCTTATATGGCTCAATCAAAAAGGACTATACCATTTAAACTCTAAACTTCTGCACTTGATTCACCTCAACAATGAGACATATCTAAGCATATCAAAGTAAGGAAAGAATTGGGATAACTTTACTTTCATATGGGCAACACCATAGCACGAATTAGAGTATAAAAGAGTAACAGTCTGTCCCTATTGCAAAAACTAAAAAATGAAGAAAGAGAAACATTCCTAAACGCCTAGTAGCCTCCTACTTATAAGTGTGGCGTGCTACACACTCATAAATAAGACACTACACGACGCAATTTCGTAGGCACCATGGGACCATGAACCGTGCTCTAATACCAAGTTTGTCACAACCCAAATTTGGGCCCTGGCCGTGACGAGCATTCCAAACTATGAAGACCAGCCGAACGCCCTTCTCTCTCTGGTAATCATGCATAATATTCATAAATTATAATAGAAGATGCGGAATTATAAATCATTATGGAAACATGGTCATACTCTGAGTTTAATTAAACTATGAAAAATAAAATCCAATATCAACTACATAACATCTGAATCAGTCTACGAAATCTCTACTACATCTGAAAATGACAACTGTCTGAAACTGGGACAAGGCCCCCAGTGGACCTAAACCAAGATAAATAACATAATCTAAAAGACATAGGCCTTCTAAAATAAAGAAGGCTCACCAACTGCACACATTACTACTGTCTGAAAACTCTACGGTGTAGCAGGACCTCTGAACTGAGCTTTAGACCCTGGGAGGAAAGGGGGTCAATACAAATATACTGGTATGCAAAGAAATCCCAAAATAATGTGTTTATAAGTATAAAGTAGGTGAGAGAAATTTACCAAAACATCATGCATAAATCATTTCAAAACACATGGGCACTTTTCTGGAAATCACAAATCATTCTTATCAAACAGTTTTTGATCTTTGTATTACTTCTGAGTTAGGTGACACTCCTCTACAATTCTGATATTCCATGAGAGGTATTTAATCCGCCATTCACTCAGCAGGGAAGCCCCCAACCCGAGTGTGCTACAAGGGTTGGAGTTTCTGATTTTGATATGCCACATGACACTAGGCCAACCTAATATAATATACCCGGATCGGCAAATCACGGTTTTGGGCAATGAGTTGTCTAAACTCGTGCCTTCTTCGGGAAACCACTTAACATCTCTTTATGCCCAATTTTATCCTGTTCTGAATCATGAATTATACTAGTTTCAACATCTGAAAATTCTAACTTCAAACATGCATTCTATTCTATTCTGAATTACCATGGCATAATCTGAATTGATGTCATCACACCAAGACTTTCAAGTCCTCTTTTCTGATCCATAATGTATCATGCATAATTCTTTCATTAAAACACAGTTCAGACCACCCTAACATACAAATAGTACAAGAGATTTTATGTTTCGAAACACAAGTCAAAACTATGCAGAGATTATTCAAACCTTTGGTGGTCATGTGTTTTTGGCAAAACATGCTACTCTTCATTATATGTAATTTCAAAAAGTATCAACATGCACAACCCTCTCTATTGAATTCAAAAATTCTACTCAAGTCATAGCATTAATCAAGACATTTCGTATCATGCTTGTCAAGATTCATTTCAAAACATTTCATATTATACAAAAGATGGGAAAAATCGTATAAGAGAGGGATTCTTTATTATTCATTCTCTCAGTTGAATATTCATCCTTAAACACCTGCTTACATATATATATATATATATATATATATATATAATATTTTGAATCAATTTGGGTGAAGGCCTAAAGACCAAAACAATATCATTAACATTCATAATGCATGATAAAATCATGGATTTCAAAACCCTTTTCTAAATTCATGCTTGATAGATCTTTAAATCATGCTTGAATATTTCAACACACCCATATAGTTTTAGGATAAACCCCACGTACCTTAAATTATAAGATCTGGAAGATGGAACCCAAATCTAGATAGATGAAATCTAGATCTTGATCCGTTTCTTGTGTATCTTCACTTAGGAAGATGAATTCTTGATCTATGGAAGGGAAGGAAACTTGAATCTTGATTTTTTTCTTGGAGATCTTGAACTTAAGGATTGATTTTCTTGATTTCTTGATCTTGGAGGAAACCCTAGTTTCCATCTTGTTCTTGCGAGTAGAGAGGATTGAGATGTTGTAAAATTGATAATATATGGATTATAATGCTTAAGGTTCTATTTATATTTGTGGAGAAGGTTTTTGGAGGGAGGGAAAGATCAAAATATCCCTACGAAACCGTTTAGGAAATGCTGAATTTTAAAGGTGACGACCTTGGCTGACAGATCATCACATATGTGATAATTTATCACACCAGGTCATCACTCAGAGTCTGATTTTTGTGAGTTACTGCCATGGGCTGACGACATGGCTGATAGGTCATCACATATGTGATAACTTTTCAGCTCAGGTCGTAACTTGTCAACAGACAGACATGCTGAAGTAAAATGGGTATAACTTTTTGCTCTGATCTCAGATTTTGGTGAAATTGATATCGTTGGAAAGATAATTAGAAGAGATTTCAGTTGATATATTTTAGTACACCTAGTTATTCATATAGACGGATTTATTGTCGATTGAATCTGACCCAAGTTTCGACGCTCACTCAAACTCGAACGATAGGAAAGATTTCAACTCTTCCTTGAGTTTGGAGACCTCTATGATCTCAATTTATGATCAAATAGGTTCACACACTACATTACTGATTAACATGCCAAATTTTCTTAGGATTTATGGCTTTTGGATCATCTACGCATATAAATGATGATTTTTTGTACTATCCCGAAATGCGGGGTGTTACAGACTCACGAGATTTATGATATTCAGTCTTCAGTTTTATTCAATCTATGTGAGTAATTTATAGCTGCATGCATGATTTCTATTAAGATTGGCAACATTGTTTACTTAAATGCATACACCCCCCTATATACTTAGTACATCCTCAAAGTATTGATTCACATATACGTCTATGAGCTACATTGTTTCATAATGTAGGTTCAGGTGGTCAGTCTTAGTAGTGATCGTGATTTCCAAGTGCCTTTGTCTATATTCCACAGTTGGTGAGTCCTCATGGTTCTAGGACCTATAATTGCAACTTTTCCACTTTTATAGTGTTTTGAGTCTTATTTTTAGATCATTGCAATTGAGTAGTAGAGGCTTTGTACAACTAGACTGTCAGTTGAAGTTGTGTTCTATATTATTAGTATTTTTGCTATTCAGACATTACTTCCAATTATTTTGGATTATAGTTGATACAATAAAGTATCATTGTTTAGCTTATTTATCCTGAAGCAAGTATTAGAAGTAGTAACAGGCTCAAAGGGTTAGCTTAGGGCTACTTGTAGCTTTAAGCACCGTGTGACATCTCGGGATAGGATTTCAAGGGGTTACAAAACTCTTGCAATTGTGTAATTGCAATTAAATCATGATGCCTACATGTTGTGTTAGTATTAGGTACATATATTGTGCCCCACAAGTGTTTGATGAATTGTCCATGTGAGTTGAATAGTGACATTTTATAATATTAGCATGTAGCAAGTTCATGTCATGCAAGTGTTTGCTTAAATGCCCAAATGAATGAATGATGACTAAGTAGTTAATTACCATGTCTCAAGATTATGCCATGCCTTTGAAGTTTATGCTATTGAGTCCTGGGGTTATTTAATACCTGACAATTTAGTTGCTTGTCAAGAACCATGGATAGTCACAGAGTAGAATCAGTCATGTCTTGATCCGTAGAATTCAGTCAGTTACAAAATGTAGGAAAACTCAGTGAGCTCAGAATCAGTCAAACTTAGTTCATTAAAATCAGTTTAGTTCAGTTGTACAGTACGATCAGTAACAGTTCAGTCTAGCCTAGTACAATGTAGAATTTAGTCCAGTGTCTATTCAGTTGGGAGTAGGATTCAGCATTGAGTGAACCCAAGAATAGGGACTCACCTTCTAGTAGAGGGTGAAATCCTTAGAATCAGTCCTTGCATTCCAGAACTACGTAGGCAGCATAGGTTGAGATATCAACCTTCCAGTTGAGGGTTGATGAGTTGATCTACCTACCAGTTGAGGGTACCACTATTCTCGTTTAGAGTACCTGCCAGATGAGGGTGACTCAACACTTGTCCTTACCCATGGCATGATATTGACACCCTTCCAATAGGGGTTATAGGTTGGACCTTAAATTAGTTAGATAAGGGGAATGCCGGTTAGATTATTACTTCCCATAGTCTCAGTTTCAGATTCAGTCTCAGTATGGAACTTAATTCAGTTCCGCAGGTTTAGGACTGTCAGAAATAGTCAATCAACTCAATACGGGACTCTGTATAGTTCCACAGAATCAAGACTATCAGATACAGTCATTTAGTTACCAGTAATCCAGTATTCAATTTATTACGATCTCAGTACAGTTTACATATTCATGCATGTACTCTCATACAGTCATACTCATGTTATTAAGTTAGTATTGTTCATGCATATGAACTCATGCATTTCTGCCTACCTCACTGAGCATAATAGTACATTTAAAGTACTGACACATGCTTTTCTTTTCGCTATGATGTCTTATATCATAGGTTCAGACGTACGGGCTCCCGATCACCCTTAGCAGTTTAGACTCTCAGCATACAGAGTTAGTGGTGAGTCCTCATAGTTTGAGGACATGATTATTTATTTCAGCATTTCAGTTTATTTTTAGTAGTTAGAGTTAGTTGGGGACTTGTCCCATCAACTCCACAGTTCAGACAGTTTAGAGTCTTTTTAGACTAGAGTATTTTCAGACAGCTGTTCAGTTTTCTGTATCGATGTTCAGTTTTGGTATTGTGATACCATATTCAGTATTATTTATCGTATTGCACCTTATATCTAGTTTTCCACCTAATTTCCATATATTTTAGTATTATTGTTATTCAGTTATTATAAAAGGTACCAATCATGGGTTAACTTATGGTCCTTCAGGATTATGAACATCGTGCAGCATCCGGGGTACAAACGTGGGGTATTACAAACTTGGCATCAGAGCCTAAGGTTCAACAGAATCCTAGGAAGTCTAATAGTCGCATCTAGTAGAATCTTGTGCATGGGTGTGTTATGCGCCACACTTATGGACAGGAGGCTACGAGATGTTTTAGGAAAGGTTTCCCTTCTTTTAGTATTCATGTTGTGCGAGTGAGCATGAGCTCCAATTAAACTCTCAGTTTATTTTTTTCCATTTACAAAAATATGCCTCCAAAGAGGACTAAGGAAAGAGGAACATAAGATCATCCAGAACCCCAGCCAGTCCAGCCAGATCCACTGGACGAGCACGTCTCCAATGCCAAGTTTCGAGCAGCCTTTACCACCCTAGCTCATTCTGTGGTAGCCCAGAATGAATGCCCAGCTGTGGTTCCGGCCAACCCAGTGGCCAATACTACTGCTGCCAGGATTTAAGACTTTACCCGAATGAACCCTCCATTAATTACTGGGTCTAATCTAGATGAGGACCCTCAGGAATTTCTTGATCAGGTGCAGAAGGTTACTGATATTATGGGGGTGACTGCTGTTGAGAATACTGAGTTGGCCGAAATCAGTTACATGATGTGGCTCACTCATGGTTTAAACAGTGGAAGGCAGAGAGGGCCGTAGATGTAGGGCCTATAGAGTGGGAGGAGTTTGCCACTACTTTTCTGGATAGGTACTTCCCACTGGAGTTGAGAAAAGCGAAGTTTCTGGAATTTATCAATCTAAAGTAGGGAAATATGATAGTGAAAGAGTATTCTCTCAAATTTAGTTAATTAGCTAGATATGCTTCTCATGTGGTGGCGGATAACAAATCTTGAATGAGTAAGTTTGTGTCAGGGGTGTCTAGCAACATGGTCAAAGAGTATAGGACCGCAATTCTTATTAAGGAGATGGACATATCTAGGATCGTGGTCTATGCTCAGAAGATAGAAGAGTCCAAGAATAAAGAGAAGGAGAGGGAGACCAAGAGAGCAAGAACAGGTAGTTTAAACTTTGCTCATCCTAAGTTAGAGGGTGGGAATCATTCTCAGTTTCACCCAAAATCTTCAGTCCCAGCTCTGTCCTCAGCCAATGCTCCTGTGCCGAAATTCAGAGATGGCAATAGGGATAGAACGCTAGGCCCTAAACCCCAGTGCAGTATTAGCAGTTCCTGAACCAATCCCCTTTGTCAGAAATATGGCAGAAACCACCAGGGTATATGTATAGCAAAAAAAGTTGCTACAAACAATTGCTCTTCTTTATATTGATTTACAACAACCTTGTCTTCTTTTTGTTGCATTTGTGACTTGCATACCCTCTCCACATGTCCCAGTTGACCACATTTGTTGCACTTAATATCTGGTCTCCACCAACATTTCTGTTGAGAGTAATTTGTCTTTTTGCAATGAGGGCAGGGTGGATTACTTCCTCCCTGATTGTTGTAATTATTTCCATGCCTTTGCTTTTGGTTCTTTTTCTTTTCCTCATATGACTCGTTCTGTGATTTAGCTTCAAAAAAACCTTCTTTCCTTATTATTATCCTTTGCTCCAATGCCTGCAAAGCTTTAACAAGTTCTGCCAAGGTAATGCTTGACAGGTCTTTAGAATTCTCTAAAGAAGAGATTGTGGCTTCATATTTCCCAGGAAGTGTGACAAGAATTTTTTGAACAATTCTTTCATTCGTAAAATCCTTACCAAACAATCTCACCTTGCTGGCTAAGTTGAGTAGCTGATCTGTATAATCTTTTATAGTTTCTGATTGTTTCATTCTCTTCATTTCAAATTCATGAATCAGATTCATCACTTACATAGTCTGAACTCTTTCATTTCCTTGGTATTCCTTTTCGAGATACTCCCAAATTTCTGCAGTGGATTTCATTTGCATAATTCTGGTAAGATATGAAGGAGTTACTGTTGAGAAAAGGCATGCTTTGGCTTTGGCTTTCCTTGTCTTTCTCTCCTTGTGATGTCTCATCTGATTCACTATTGGATTATCTCTAAGAGGAGTCACTTCACATTCCTTCTCTACTGCTTCCCCTAGATCCAGTGCCTCAAGATGAACCGTCATTTTAATTGCCCAAGCTTGATAATTCTCACCATTGAAGATGGGTGGAATTAGAAAACTTGTTCCAGAATTCATTTTCTATAAACCATTTAAGATTATAGTTTAAAGAATGGTTATATAGATAGAAGTTGTGTTTTTTATCCACTCTCTTCTCATAGGTCCCTCAAGATGGCAATGCTCTTGATACCAATCTGTTGGAGAGAAAAATAGATCTTAACAAAGAAAAGAAAGAGCAGTAAGCATTATAAAGTTTCATTGATCACTGTCACATTTATACATAAGAACATAACTAAAAAACCTCAATAAAAGAAGTAAAATAAGCTACCATTATTTCTAATAATATGACCTAAATATAAGAAAAAGTAATAAAGCTGATTTTACATGATTGTAACCTCATTTAATAAATTTAAATCCTACTTTAAAGCTGTATTTACAGCAGCTGGTACAACTAATCTGCAGATTTTGAAGAACTAATCTTAACATACACTTATGATTGCCTTTTATTTTTCTAGGAAATTGGATCATTTTAAGTCCTTTGTACGAAATAAAGCACAAATAGAGGCTTCTATAACTGAGGGTTATTTGGCTGAAGAATCTCTTACCTTTTGTTTGCAGTATATTAAGGATATCAAGACAAGATTCAATAGACCTAAGTGTGTCTGTGATGACCCAAATGAAATTGAGCCTTCTGGAATGTCTACTCTCTTCCCGCAATTAGGTAAACCTGCATCAGCTCCAGAAAATTATGATTTAACTCCTGTGCCAAAACTACAAGCTCATCAATATGTGCTTCTAAATTGGGAAATAGTTATGCCATTTGTGAAGTGAGTAACTCTTAAAAACTATATGTTATTTGTCGTTGTAATGTTTGATGCATGCTAGTCATGCTCTTTAATATTAAATTAATTTTTTCATATAGCGAATTTATACAACACATAAGGAAGAGTTCAAGAGGAAGGAGACCTTCACCTACAGAGCTAGAGAGAAGAGTTAATAAAGAGTTTGTTGATTGGTTCCACTAGCGGGTAAGTAATAATTAATTGTTATTTATATTTGATTGGAATGAGCAAATTAGACTAAGTCAATTTTATTTTAATTTAGATTATGAATCCAGACACAATAGATAAATGTCTACTGATCTAAAGTTTTTAGCATGAGGTCCATGAACAAATTCAAGAAGGTTTAGTGCATATAACATCAATGGATAAAAATTTTGAACTTTGTCCCGGGAAGAAGGACTGAAAACACAAAATAATAGAGTTTTCTTAACCTCCAAAACATCATGTGTTGCAAGTAGTGTTGATGGAAATTTAAGGCAAGCAGAATTACCATACTATAGGAAGTTAAAAGATATTATTGAGATAAATTATAATGGATATTTCAAGGTTATTCTTTTCAAATGTAAATGGGCTGATACTGCTCGAAATATAGGGTAATAAAAAGATCGCTGGAATCTTAATTGTGTTAATTTTGATAGATTGATTCATACTGGTGAACGAGAAGGACATGAACCTTACATTGAAGCATATCAAGAACAAATGGTGTATTATGTGGATGATATTGTCAACAAAGGATGGAGTGTTGCTATGCATTTAATGCCAAGAGATATGTATGATATGGGAGAGGTAATGGAAGAAGACGTATATGAGAATGAACCATACCAAGCGCAAGATCTTGAATAGTTTTTTGTTAGATGGTGATGATTATGTACAACTAGATAAAAATCATATAATTGATGATATAGTATAGGCAAATGTTGCTACTAGCCAAGCAACAAATGCAATGTCTGGCCAATTTTTGAGTAAGAAACGATGAAATGAGGATGATTTTCAAAATTTAGATTCATATATGTACTTCGCCAGGGGAAATTTTTCAGACTTCATCTCCCTTGGTGTGTATATCTGTCACGACCCGAACCTAGGCCCTGGATGTGATGAGCAAACCGAACAATGAAGGCCCGAACGCCCATCTAACTTGTAATCACATACACCATTCTTATATAGAAAGAAATGCGGAAATATAACTGAATAAGGGATCATGGTCATGCTCTAAAAACAACATAATGTTAAATATTGCAATTCGACAACATTAAAATAATATCTGACTCAGTTAGCGAAATCTCTACTACATAAGAACAAAGCTTTCTGAAAACTGGAACAAGGCCCCCAGTAGACCAAAACCATAATAACGATAAATGACTAAAGGAAATAGGCCCTCTGAAATATGGAAGGCTCACAAACTGAACTC
Source organism: Capsicum pubescens (assembly GCA_030864215.1). NCBI lineage: Eukaryota > Viridiplantae > Streptophyta > Magnoliopsida > Solanales > Solanaceae > Capsicum > Capsicum pubescens. The sequence continues at coordinate 78,304,585 of CM061544.1, forward strand.
TGCACATCGGTCTAAAGAAATCTACTGCTTATTCGGACCCCTAGATTGTGCCTTAGAAACTGAGAGTTAGGGGGTCAATACAGTTGTACTGGTACGCAGAGCAAATCAAAAATAGTAATTGGTATTCAACATATATGAGAGCAAATTAAAATAATTCATAAATATATCATAAAGTAAAATCACATGGGCATATTTAAAAGACTCTGTAAAATCATCTGAACTCTGTGACACTCTTTGTTTTACTTTTGCAATGGCATACCCTACAATTTTGTAATTCTATGAGCTATATGAAATCTTCCCTTAACTCGGCAGCCAAGCTCCCAACCTAAGTTAGCCGTAAGGGTTGGATTCTTTAAATCTCTACTACGCCATAGGGCCGTTGCCAGCGTATAAAAGTAACATACCCGTATCGGCAAAATACGGTTTTAGGCTATGAGTCGATTGACTCGTACCCTCTTCGGGTAACCACCTAACCCTCTTTAAGCCCATTTTTAATTCTTTACAATATGCAAACTCAGAACTCAAGTTCTAAAGACTCTAATTCTGCTATGGCATATATTAACATGATATCGTTATACCACTGACTTGCAAGTCACATTCTCTGAGCCATTTATAGCAACTTATGTCTCTATTATCAAATCATGGAATTCAGTACCACCATATCAACGATTATTTTGAAGAAACATATTCTTTAAAACTCATGCAAAACCATGCAAGCAATTCTCTTTATCAACAATTCAATAAACAAAGGTGGTCATGTCAAAATTCTTAATTTCATGCAATTCTTTCTCTTTAACACAAAACATAGTTATATCAAGAAACACCCTATCATCATATCTAAATAATGTTCAAATACTATGACATTGAGAAAACTACTTTCAATAATAAAAGATGCATTTCAACTCTTTTCCGACGAAACTATAAACTTCAATTCAATACAAGAGAGGGAGTTCATAATTTGCGCTCTCAAACAATATTAAATCTCAATTTTCATACATATACATGTAAAAGAATTTAGGGGAAAGGATCACAAGGCCAAAGAAATAGTACCATTGAAACATTCGGAATACATAATTTAAAACATAGATTCCAAAACCCTTTTAAAATTCATGCTTAATAATCTTAAAATCATGCTCTAGTATTTTCAAGCCCATGTAGTTTTTAGGATAAACCCCACGTACCTTAGACTATAAGAGTTTTAAGATGGAACCTAGATCTTGATAGATGGAACCCGGATCTTGGCCCTTTTCTTGGAGTCTTGAACTTTAGATCTTGAGGGAAAGGATTTAGGGTTTTAATTTGAGAGGAAAAATTTAATTATGGAGTGTATTCTGCTTTTAGGGAATGAATTTTATGTTATGGAAAGACCTTGGGTGAGGTAAAGGTACAAATTGCCCATAAAAACGTTAAAATAGAACCTGAAGATTAGGTGCATGCGACGGACTGTGCGTCGCATGCTAATCGCGTGCGACTACTGCCTCTCTCACAAAAATGGCTGTAACTTTTCGCTTGGGTATCAGATTTTAGAGAAATTGGTATCGTTGAAAAGTTACTTCGAAGACCTTTCATTTGATATATACGAGACCCTCTAATTAGATATATACTAGAAGTTATGGTCGATGGAAGTTGATCCAAGTTTAAACGTCCACTGAAACTTAATCGCTAGAAATGTTTTCAACTCGTCTTAGAGTTAGGGGATTTTTGTGACCTCAATTCATATTCAAAGGTATTCCCAAACTATAGGATTGATAACTACACATATATTAACAAGGAATTATCTAGTTCGGGTCTATACGTGTAGGAACGACGGTCTAGATTCTAGCCCAAAAGTATGGGGTGTTACATTATCTCCCATTTGTGATCATTCGTCCCCGAATGATAACGCGGAACACAGAGAAGCACAATTACAAGCACACTAAGGACATGGAAATAATAAAAACAAAGATTGTACCTTCCACTTCTTCATTCGCAGGATCAAAAAGGTTTGGGTATCTTTGTAGCATGTCATCTTCTTATTCCCAAGTTGCATCTTAAACTTTTTGGTTTTTCCACAACAATTTAACCGAGGCTATCTCTTTGCTTCTCAACTTTTGAACTTGGTGATCCAAGATTGCAATCGGCTCTTCTTCGTAGGATAAAGAGTCTGTCAATTTAATTTCCTCTACAGGTAACACTAAAGAATGGTCTCTAATACATTGCTTCAACATGGATATTTGAAATACCGAATGAACAGAACCCAAACTTGCAGGCAACTGTAACCCAGCTATCCTTGTCAAAATTTGATATGGCCATATATAGCGAGGAATCATCTTATCTTTCTTCCCGAAGTGCATGATTCCCTTCATAGGGAAAGCTTTGAGAAACACCCAATCATCAACCCCAAATTCCAAATCTCTTATTCTAATATCGGCGTAGGCCTTCTGACGACTCTGAGCTGGCTTGAGTTGTTCTCTAATGATTTTCACATCCTCCATCGCCCGATGAACAAGATCAGGCTGAAGAAACCACATCTCCCCCACTTCATACCACCCTATTGGCGACCTACATCTCCTTCCATACAATGCCTTAAAAGGATCCATCTTAATACTGGTGTGGTAGCTATTATTATGTGCAAACTCTATCAATGGTAAGTGATCTACCCAACCACCTTTGAAGTCAATTACACAGGCTCTCAACATATCCTCAAGGGTCTGAATGGTGTGCTCATCTTGCCCATCGGTCTAAGGGTGAAACATAGTACTTAGGTTCACTTGGGTACCTAAACCCCTCTGAAATGACCTCCAAAATTGTGAAGAGAATTGTGTACCTCGGTCAGATATGATAGAGATAGGTGGCCCATGCAGGGAAACTATCTCCTAAATGTACAGCTTGGCATAATTATCTCCCGAATAATTAGTCCTCACAGGCAAAATGTGAGCTGACTTGGTCAGCCAGTCAATAATCACCCAGATAGAATCATATTGGTTTTCAGACCTCAGAAGCCTTGTAATGAAGTCCATATTGATCATCTCCCACTTTCACAAAGGCAAAGCTATCTCTTGGGAAGTACCACCTGGCCACATATGCTCTACTTTAACTTGTTGGTAGTTCAAACACTTGGAAACATAGTTAGCCACATCACGCTTCATATTATTCCACCAATATATAGCCTTTAGATCATGATACATCTTAGTAGAGATGGGGTAAACAACATACCTCGAAGTGTGATCTTCGTCACAAATTCTTTTTTGTAGAACATCTACATCTGGCTCATATAATCTACCTTGATATCTCAGAATACCATCACCACCAATTTCAAAGGACATCCCCTTCTGTTGACCCACATCTTTCTTGATCTGCATCAAGATGAGATCTTCAACCTGCTTCTCCTTAACTTCTGCACAAAGGAAAGATTTATCTATTTCATGGACAATCACTCCCCTATCTTCGAAATCCAAGAGTCTCACCCCAAGATTTGCAAGTTGGTGAATATCCTTCACCATCTCCCTCTTTCTTTCTTAACATGAGAAAGACTGGCCATAAATAACCTGCTGAGGGCATCGACTGCCATATTTTCCTTGCCCAGATGATAGTGCAGGATTATGTCATAATCCTTTAAAAGCTCCAACCAACGCCTCTTCCTGAGGTTCAATTCTTTTTGTGAGAAAACATAATATAAACTCTTATGGTCAGTAAATATATCCACATGCACCCCGTAAAGATAGTGCCGCCAGATTTTAAGTGCAAACACCACAACCGCTAACTCCAAGTTATGGGTGGAGTAATTGCTCTCATTTATTTTTAACTGCCTAGATGCATAAGCCACCACCTTACCCTGCAGCATAAGTACACACCCAAGTCCCACACGAGATGCATCACAGTACACAAAAAACCCTCTGTACCTTCCAAAAGAGTCAAAATAGGAGCAGTTGTCAACTTATCTTTCAACTTCTCAAAACTATTCTCACAGGAGTTAGACCACATAAAATTTACCTTCTTCTGTGTTAACTTAGTAAGTGGAGAAGCTATGGAAGAAAAACTCTCTACGAACCTTCTGTAATACCCTGCCAAACCCAAGAAGCTCCGAATGTCAGTTGGAGTCGTGGGTCTGGGCTATTTTCTCACTGCCTCATCCTTTTGGGCATCAACCTTAATTCCCTTACTAGATACAATATGCCCCAAGAAAGCAATAGCATTTAACCAGAATTCACACTTGGAAAATTTTGCATTCAACTTATGATCTTTGAGAGTCTGAATGATGATTCAGTGGTGATTGGCATGGTCTTCCTCACTCTTGGAATAAATAAGAATATCATTAATGAAAACTATAACAAACAGATCTAAAAACTGACGGAACACCCTATTCATAATATCCATAAAGGCTACAGGGGAGTTAGTCAACTCGAAGGACATGACTATGAATTTATAATGACCGTAGCAGGTTCGAAAAGTTATTTTGGGAATATCTGACTCTCTAACCTTCAACTGATGATATCCCGAATGAAGGTCTATCTTTGAAAAACATCTAGCACCCTGAAGCTGGTAAAAAGATCATTAATTCTAGGAAGAGGATATTTATTTTTAACAGTGACCTTATTCAACTGGCGGTAATCTATGCACATACGCTGGCAACCATCTTTCTTTCGAATAAAGAGTATAGGTGCACCCCAGGGTAAGACTCTAGGATGGATAAAACCTTTGTCTAGAAGGTCTGCTAGCTGTTCTTTCAAATCTTTCAATTCTGTAGGAGCTATTCTATATGGCAGAATCGAGATGGGACGGGTGTCTGGCAGTAAGTCAATAACAAAATCTATCTCCCTGTCAGGTGGTATTCCTAGGAGATCATCCAGAAAGACTTTGGCAAATTCATTTAACACAAGAACTGATTGAAGATAAGGACTCTCAACATTAGAATCCTTTACCCGAATTAGATGATATAGAAAACCTCTAGATATGAGCTTATGGGCTCTAAGATAAGATATAAAGTGCCCTCTAGATGCTAAATAATGTCCCTCCAACTCTATCGCTAGTTTATTCAAGAAGTAAAAATTGACTCTTCGGGTTCTACAATCTAGTGTGGCATAGCACGAATAGAGCCAATCCATACCTAAGATAGTATTAAAGTCAACCATCTAAAGCTCTATGAGGTCTGCCACCGTATCCCGACTATAAAAAGACACAACACAATTTCTATACACCCTCCTAGCCATAACAGAATTTCCCACTGGAGTGGAAACAGAGAAAGGTTCAGTAATCACATCGGGCTCAAACCCAAAACCAAAAGGAACATAAGGGGTCACATAAGATAGGGTAGACCCGGGATCAAGTAACACGTACGTATCATGAGAGAAAATATGTAACATACCCATGACAACATCTGGGTAAGCTTCTGCATTCTGGCGGTTAGTCAAAGCATACAAATGGTTGCGATCACTCCCGGAAACTGAAGTAGCGTCCTTCTGAGATGGAGGTGGCGCAGAAGAATTAGCCTGTGACTTGGCTCCCCCAATATTACCTCTCGCTGCTGGACAATCACTCTAGATATAGCCTGGATGGTTGCACGAATAACACACCATAGCGCCAAACTGGCATTTCCCTGGATGATTCCTCCCACATCTCTCACAATGCGGGTATGATCAAGAGGTCTAAGTTACACTTCCCTGAGACTGTGCACCCTTCACTCTTGGCCCCTTACTAGACTGAAAATTCTAGGGTCTCTAGTCGGCTGGGGGTCTGGACACCGGAGCTGTAACACCCCGTAAATTTTTTTCGTACACTTATCGCGATTATATGGAGTCCTAAAGGCTTGCGTATGGGTTAAATTAAGTTTATGGTGTTCGGAAGTATCCCGTTAATAGTTGTATGTGTAGGTATTGGAATAAGCTTTCCAACGATATAAATTTTGCCCAAAACAGAGGAGTATTTCATATAAGCGAGCACATTCGAAATTTCAAAACGGTGGCCGGGAAGCCTGTGAACAGTAAATCTGCAGGAAAATTACTGCAGCTAGGCAATTTTTTTTGGATCAACTTTAGACGATCATAACTCCTTGTACAAAAAGAACTGTGTGAGATTCTATATATCGAAGAAAATCTCCGAGAGTATTCTTTTCGATGAAATTGGTTTCATCCAAATACAATGTCTGAGTAAGGAGCTATACCCGTTTTACTACAGCCTATAAAAAAAAACAGAATTTTGGGACAGATTTTTGGGTCAACTTTAAACGACCATAACTCCTTGTAAAGGAAGAAATGGGTGGTATACTTTATATGAAAATGAAAGCCCTTTGAATTATATTTCCAATTCAATTGGTTTCACCCAAATCTGATACCGGAGAAAAGAGTTATGATCGATTTACTTCAGCCTGTCAAAACTGTCCACTGGGGACAGATTCGGATTTTATTTAAATTTTTAGGGCAAAATGGTCATTTTCTATTACCTCTTGGAAGAAAATTGGTATTTATAAACATACACTTAGCCTCATATATATCATATATCATCCAATTATTAAGAGAAGGTGAAACCCTAGCCTAATTTCAACTTCAAATATTTTGTGATTCAACCGTAGAAAATTCGAATTGGTTCCGTAGTTGTGTTCACCATCTCGAAAGCTTCGAGAAGCACCCCATGGTTATGTAAGGAGGATTATAAATGCAAGAGTTCATTGTTAAGGTACGAATATTGTTTATTCTTGATTCTTATCCGTGAATAAGTATTGATAAAGGATTATGAGTATTGTCTTGATGTTGGAAGATAACTAGAAACATAGTTATGAATTGTTTTGTATAAATTGTTAGTAGTAAATTATGGAAGTTGTTGTATTGGATTATTGTGGATGAATTGTGGTGATATATCATTATATTAGTGGTTATGTATGCTTAGTGATCATGTTGGTATTGGATGGTGATTAAGAGGGGAAATAAAGGCTAAGAGTGATGTTGAGGGATATTGCATGAAAATGCATGATATGTGAATATAATAAGAGTATAAGAGGATGTATGTAGCACTCTTATTGATGAGTTAAAGGATTAATTCCTAGACATTATTTGGTGAAGTTAATACCTAAATGGTAAGGTTTGGTTGCTAATACTAGTTTGCCACAAATGACTTATTGTAGATAAGTGTTCGAAGAGTACGGGAAGTCAAGTTGGACTTGTATTGAAGTGGTTATATCAAGGTATGTAAGACATACTCTATCTAATCTTTGGCATGAATAATGACCCATGGCACTCTCAAGTAAGCTTCCAACATTGTCCTACGACACATGACACATAATAACATCATATGATCTTCGACACTACCAATTGAACTTGTTTTCACTTTTAAGATGTCCGGCTAGTCAAAAAAATGTCCATATACTATTGTTGACTCCGAAATGGTTTAATGAGGTATCCATGATTCTCTACTTCATTTTCATGATATTGATTACCTATTTACATGTTTTTCCTATTGAGGTATCATGGTTTCAAGTTCCATAAGGTGTGACCACAAAGTAACCAATCTCAAAGATTAATTGAATTAAGAAATGGAATGTCTTTATTTTAAATTGATGATATGATGTATTGTATTAGTACCACTGATTAGTTGGCCATTGTATTATAAAGATTATGTATATATGCTATTCCAGGGGTGGTCCCTGATGTATTGTATTATTACCACTGATCAGTTGGCCATTGTATGACATATGTTACGTATTGATAAGGAATACGGGAAGTAATGATATGAAAGTAATGTGCAGGTATCCCATCAGCTCTTTTAAGTGTGGTCTACTCATACTGTTTATTCACTGGTATCTGGGTTCTGTTGATCTTTTGTATCTCATCTTGATACTCACTGCCTTACATACTCAGTACATATTTCCGTACTGACGTCCCTCACGGGGGACCTGTATTCATGCCTGCAGGAATAGGTACTTCAGGTCGTACACCTCCGCAGTAAGAGCCAGGATATTCTGTTGATAGTGGTGAGCTCCAGTTGTTTCGGGGCATCCCAAGTCATTTCTATATGTATTTTTGGTATTTGTATAAAAGTCTTTTGTGGGCGGGAGTTTGTCCCGACCCTAACTCAGTTGTGTATCTATGTAGAGGCTTTTGTAGACATATTGTACAACCATAGGAGTGTTTGGTTGATAGACGTGATGTCTCTGAAGACAAATTACTATTTATATATATATATATATGCGTGTCTGCTGGGCTGATACAGGTACTATTTTCTTCTATTTACAACGAAGTGCTGCCCAAATTTCTAATTTTCATAAGTAATGTAAATGTGAAAGTATTGGTTATGAACGGGTTCTCCCGGGCCTCCTCGGCTACGGGTGCCAGTCCGCTCTAATGGGATTTGGGGCGTGACAGAAGTGGTATCAGAGAAGTTCGTCCTAGTGAGTCTACAAAGCCGTGTCTATGTAGAATCTCATTTATCGGTGTGTTGTGAACCACATCTATAAACAGGAGGCTATTGGACATTTAGGGATTGTTTCCATTCTCCATTTCTTAGATCATGCAATAGAGCCCATATTAGAGATAAAGTCATAATCGATCGCTTAATCCAATTGTTTTTTTTTATTTATTATAGTAACGATGCCAGTTACAAGGAGAAAGAATAAGTGGAAGCGAGTAGATGTAGTGGTCGGAGAAGGTACTAGTAAGTCACCATCGGCACAAGCTGAAAAAAGTAAGTCTCAAGCTGAGCATATATCAGGAGCTTCTTCTCCTCCGGAAAGGCCATCTATTAATGCTGTTGATCGAGATTTGAGGGATTCAGTACAACTTTTGACGCGTATAGTTGCCGGTCAAGTTCAAGGGCAAGCTATTCCTACCACGGGTTCTAGTGGTACAGATAGAGCAGCTAGCCTTCGGACACAGGATTTTCTGAAACTGGATCCTCCTACTTTTACCGGATCAGATATTAGCGAAGACCTGTAGGACTTTGTCGATCAAACCCAAAGGGCTCTAGATGTTATGCTACAGTAGATTGCCGTTCTAAGAAGGTATATTTCCATTTCCCAAATGAGGCAGTCCTTGAATGGAAGGGTAATGTTGGCGCGCCGAGAGGTAGATTTATTTCTTACTTTAAGGCAAGAAAAATGATTTCCAAGGGGTACATATACCATTTGGTTAGAGTAAGGGATACAGAGGCAGAGCCGCCAACTTTTCAGACCGTTCCGGTTGTGAATGAATTTCCTGAAGAACTACCAGGTTTACCTCCTGAACGAGAAGTGGAGTTTGGTATTGATATGTTGCCAGAAACACAACCAATCTCAATTCCTCCTTATAGAATGGCACCAGCAGAGTTGCGAGAATTGAAAGAGAAACTGAAAGACTTGCTAGAGAAGGGATTCATCAGGCCTAGTATGTCCCCTTGGGGAGCACCAGTATTGTTTGTGCGTAAGAAAGATGGTTCGCTGAGGATGTGTATTGACTATCGGAAAATGAATAAGGTGACTATCAAGAATAAATACCCTCTTCCCCGAATTGATGATTTATTTGACCAGTTGCAGGGTGCCCAGTGTTTTTCCAAGATTGACTTGAGATTAGGCTATCATCAAGTGAGAGTCAAGGATAAAGATATACCCAAGAAAGCTTTTCGAACATGGTATGGTCATTATGAATTCCTGGTTATGTCATTCGGGCTGACAAATGCACCCGCAGTTTTTATGGATCTGATGAATAGGCTGTTTAAGCCGTTTCTAGATGTGTTTGTGATAGTTTTCATAGATGATATTCTGGTCTACTCTAGATCAGAAGAGGATCATGTTAATCACTTAAGGCAGGCGTTGCAGATTTTTCGTGATCGTAAGCTGTATGCGAAGTTTTCTAAATGTGAGTTTTGGCTCAAGTCAGTGGCATTTTTGGGCCATATTGTATCCAGTGAAGGCATAAAAGTTGACACTCAGAAGATTGAGGCTGTGAAGAATTGTCCAAGACCCACGACGCCTATGGATATTCGTAGTTTCCTCGGGTTGGCAGGTAATTATAGAAGGTTTGTTGAAGGTTTTTCTTTTATTTCTGCACCCTTGACTAAGTTGACGCATAAAGCCTCCAAGTTTCAATGGAATGATGCCTGTGAAAAGAGTTTCCAAGATCTGAAGAGCAAGTTGACTTCTACACCGGTATTGGTACTTTCTGAAGGCACAGAAGGGTATGCAGTGTACTGTGATGCTTCGAGAATTGGCTTAGGATGCGTATTAATTCAACATGGTAGAGTAATAGCCTATGTCTCTAGACAGTTGCGACCACATGAGAGGAATTATCCCACGCATGATCTTGAGCTAGCTGCAGTTCTATTTGCTTTGAAGATATGGCACCACTACTTATATGGGGTTCATGTTGACATATATACCGATCATAAGAGCCTGCAATATATCTTCAGTCAGAAAGATCTAAACTTGAGGCAGCGGAGATGGCTTGAATTGTTGAAAGATTACGATGTTGATATCTTGTATCATCCAGGGAAAGAGAATGTGGTAGAGGATGCACTGAGTCGTAAGTCTAAAATGGCATCTATAGAAAAGCAGGGGATGATTAAGGATCTTCACCAACTAGCTAATTTGGGAGTTCGACTTCTCAAAACTCCAGATGAAGAGGTTATTGTACGTAATGCAGCGGAATCTTCATTGATAGCTGAAGTGAAAGAGAAGCAGTATGCAGATCCAATTTTATTGCAACTTAAGGAGGATGTGCAGAGTGGCACGACAAAGGCATTTGAGCTTACGCGAGAAGGAGTGCTTCAGTGTCAGAATCGTTTATGTGTACCTGATGTAGTTGAGCTAAGAAAGAGAATTATAACAGAAGCACACTGTTCAAGGTATTCCATCCATCCAGGGTCGACTAAGATGTATCAAGATTTGAAAGCAATATATTGGTGGAATGACATGAAGAAGAATATTGCCGAATTTGTAGCCGAATGTCCGAATTGTCAAAAAGTCAAAGTAGAACACCAGAAACCCGGTGGTTACATGCAATGTATAGATCTTCCCGTCTGGAAGTGGGACAAGATCAAACAATGTTTCTCAACATCAAGTACATTTGCTTATCAAATCATTTCAAATGCCAAAGCTTCAAGGAAACATCATCAAACTCATTCTTGACTTTCAATTCAAATATCGATATATATATATTCAATAGTCAAATTTCTCATAGAAAAACACAAATCTTGACACTTATCATAAATCACTTAGAAATCATCAATATATAATGACAATATACATCTCATGGAATAAATACACAATTTAAGAAGCATGATGGTGAAATAACCATAAATATCAAGCTTATTCAACTCAAGTCTCATAAATCATACATAAAGAAATTTGGGTGTAAACCCACTTGCAAAATCATGTAAATCAATAATAGAAAGTAAATCTTTAGGCAAAAGAACGAAATGAGTGTTCTTGTTTGTAACACCCCGTAAATTTTTTCGTACACTTATCGCGATTATATGGAGTCCTAAAGGCTTGCGTATGGGTTAAATTAAGTTTATGGTGTTCGGAAGTATCCCGTCAATAGTTGTATGTGTAGGTATTGGAATAAGATTTCCAATGATATAAAGTTTGCCCAAAACAGAGGAGTATTTCATATAAGCGAGCACATTTGAAATTTCAAAACGGTGGCCGGGAAGCCTGTGAACAGTAAATCTGCAGGAAAATTACTGCAGCTAGGCAATTTTTTTTTGGATCAACTTTAGACGATTATAAATCCTTGTACAAAAAGAAATGTGTGAGATGATATATATAGAAGAATATATACGAGAATCTTCTTTCCGATGAAATTGGTTTCATCCAAATCCAATGTCTGAGTAAGGAGCTATACCCGTTTTACTACAGCCTATGAAAAAAAACAGAATTTTGGGACAGATTTTTGGGTCAACTTTAAATGACCATAACTCCTTGTACAGGAAGAACTGGGTGGTATAATTTATATGAAAATGAAATCCCTTTGAATTATATTTCCAATGCAATTGGTTTCACCCAAATCCGATACCGGAGGAAAGAGTTATGATCGATTTACTTCAGCCTGTCAAAACTGTCCACTGGGGACAGATTCGGATTTTATTTAAATTTTTAGGGAAAAATGGTCATTTTCTATTACCTCTTGGAAGAAAATTGGTATTTATAAACATACACTTAGCCTCATATATATCATATATCATCCAATTATTAAGAGAAGGTGAAACCCTAGACTAATTTCAACTTTAAATATTTGTGATTCAACCGTAGAAAATTCGAATTGGTTCCGTAGTTGTGTTCACCATCTCGAAAGCTTCGAGAAGCACCCCATGGTTATGTAAGGAGGATTCTAAATGCAAGAGTTCATTGTTAAGGTATGAATATTGTTTTTTCTTGATTCTTATCCATGAATAAGTATTGATAAAGGATTATGAGTATTGTCTTGATGTTGGAAGATAACTAGAAACATAGTTATGAATTGTTTTGTATAAATTGTTAGTAGTAAATTATGGAAGTTGTTGTAATGGATTATGGAGGATGAATTGTGGTGATATATCATTATGTTAGTGGTTATGTATGCTTAGTGATCATGTTGGTATTGGATGGTGATTAAGAGGGGAAATAAAGGCTAAGAGTGATGTTGAGGGATATTGCATGAAAATGCATGATATGTGAATGTAATAAGAGTATAAGAGGATGTATGTAGCACTCTTATTGATGAGTTAAAGGATTACTTCCTAGACATTATTTGGTGAAGTTAATACCTAAATGGTAAGGTTTGGTTGCTAATACTAGTTTGCCACAAATGACTTATTGTAGATAAGTGTTCGAAGAGTACGGAAAGTCAAGTTGGACTTGTATTGAAGTGGTTATATCAAGGTATGTAAGACATACTCTATCTAATCTTTGGCATGAATAATGACCCATGGCACTCTCAAGTAATCTTCCAACATTGTCCTACGACACATGACACATAATAACATCATATGATCTTCGACACTACCAATTGAACTTGTTTTCACTTTTAAGATTTCCGGATAGTCGAAAAAATGTCCATATACTATTGTTGACTCTGAAATGGTTTAATGAGGTATCCATGATTCTCTACTTCATTTTCATGATATTGATTACCTATTTACATGTTTTTCCTATTGAGGTATCATGGTTTCAAGTTCCATAAGGTGTGACCACAAAGTAACCAATCTCAAAGATTAATTGAATTAAGAAATGGAATGTCTTTATTTTAAATTGATGATATGATGTATTGTATTAGTACCACTGATTAGTTGGCCATTGTATTATAAAGATTATGTATATATGCTATTCCAGGGGTGGTCCCTGATGTATTGTTTTAGTACCACTGATCAGTTGGCCATTGTATGACATATGTTATGTATTGATAAGGAATACGGGAAGTAATGATATGAAAGTAATGTGCAGGTATCCCATCAGCTATTTTAAGTGTGGTCTACACATACTGTTTATTCACTGGTATCTGGGTTCTGTTGATCTTTTGTATCTAATCTTGATACTCACTGCCTTACATACTCAGTACATATTTCCGTACTGATGTCCCTCACGGAGGACCTGTATTCATGCCTGCAGGAATAGGTACTTCAGGTCGTACACCTCCGCAGTAAGAGCCAGGACATTCTGTTGATAGTGGTGACCTCCAGTTGTTTCGAAGCATCCCAAGTTGTTTCTATATGTATTTTTGGTATTTGTATAAAAGTCTTTTGTGGGCGGGAGTTTGTCCCGACCCTAACTCAGTTGTGTATCTATGTAGAGGCTTTTGTAGACATATTGTACAGCCATAGGAGTGTTTGGTTGATAGACGTGATGGCTCTAACGTCCAATTACTGTTTATATATATATATATGCGTGTCTGCTGGGCTGATACAGGTACTATTTTCTTCTATTTACATCGAAGTGCTGCCCAAATTTTTAATTTTCATAAGTAATGTAAATGTGAAAGTATAGGTTATGAACGGGTTCTCCCGGGCCTCCTCGGCTACGGGTGCCAGTCCACTCCAATGGGATTTGGGGCGTGACAGGAGCACTGTCTGCAGACTGTTCATTACCCTAATTCTTCTTCTTCTGCCAGCTATTATCCTAATTACCACTCTGCCGCTGACTATGGCCCTGGTCTATAGTCCTGACTCTCTTTGCTTGCCTGTCCTTCTCCCTAGATTTAGCGATTCTTTTTTTTCTGCTCTTCCACCTGCTGTATATGGACTGTCAGTCTAGAGAAGTTCATATCCCTGTTTAGCATTGCCCTCTTGCAGTCGAGCACTAAGTTATCACAAAGACCGAATGAGAATTTCCTCATTCAGGATATCATATTACTAGTCGTCTCTAGAGTATAATGAGCTAGTTGGTTGAACTTCAGAGTTTACTTCTTAACACTCATTTTTCCCTGCTTTAGATTCATAAACTCTTCAGCTTTGGCCTCACTTAACTCTAGAGGAAAGAATCAATCAATGAAGGCTTCCACGAACTCGCCCCATACTGTGGGCTCAATATTCTCACCCTTAGAATTCCTCCACTCGCTATACCACTGATTTGCAACTTCTTTAAGTTGATAAGATGCTAATTCCACCCCTACCATCTCGTATACATGCATAAAATCTTCTACATTTCATCCACAAACTCTTGTGGATCTTCCTCTACCTTAGTGCTAGTAAATTTAGGCTGGTTCATTCTCATGAACTGACCCATCCTAGTAGCCTCAGATGTAACAGATGCAGACCCAACATCTTTCGATAATTGAGTCTGTATGGCCACCAGCTGCGCAAGCATATGAATACACTGTCTGAATTTTGCATTAGATACCTCTCTCTCGCGAGGCTGAGTACGGTTAGTCCCCATCCAGGGAGCTCAAGGTGCCCTGGGTGGGCTGGTATGAGTAGGTGAGACTCCCGAAGTAACAACAATCTCTGAAGTCTGAGCTCTATTTCGTGTCCTCATCCCATGAGTGGGACGGACCTCATCAGTCTGGGTATTTTGATCGATAATGCGACATGGAGGCGTGGCTGTTTTCTGAAATGCAAAAGATCATTGATTAGAGGACAAATTAGACTCCAAAGCACGAACTAAATCACAAAGAGGGGAAACATTCCTAAACACCTAGTAGCCTCCTACTTATAAGTATGGCGCACTACACACCCATAAATAAGACTCTACCTGACGCAATTTTGCAGACACCCTAGGACCATGAACCGTGCTTTGATACCAAGTTTATCATGTCCCAAACCTAGGCCCTGGCCATAATGACCAAACCAAACCATGAAGGCCCGAACACCCATCAAACTTGTAATCACATACACCATTCATATACAGAAAAGAAATGCAGAAATATAACTGAATAAGGGATCATGATCATGATCATGCTCTGAAAATAACATAATATTAATGACTATAATTCGACAACATTAAAATAATATCTGACTCAGTCTACGAAATCTCTACTACATAAGAAGAAAGTTGTCTAAAAACTGGGACAAGGCCCCCAATAGACAAAAAGACAAAAACCATAATAATGATAAATGACTGAAGGAAATTAGGACCTCTAAAATATGGAAGTCTCAACAACTAAACTCTGCACTTTGGTCTGAAGAAATCTACTGCTTATCCAGACCCCTATATTATGCCTCAGAACCTGAGAGGTAGGGGGTCAATACAGTTGTACTGGTACGCAAAGCAAATCCAAAATAGTAATTGGTATTCAACATATATGAGAGAAATTTAAAATAATTCATAAATATATCATAAGGTAAAATCACATGGGCATAGTTAAAAGACTCTGTAAAATCATCTGAACTCTGTGACACTCTTTGTTTTAATTCTGCGCTAGGTGGTATACCCTACAACTCTGTAATTCTACTGGCTATATGGAATCTTCCCTTCACTTGGCAGCCAAGCCCCCATCCCAAGTTAGCCTCAAGGGTCGGAGTCTCTGAATCTCTACTACACCACAGGGCCGTTGCCAGTGTATAAAAGTAACATACCCATATCAATAAAATATGGTATTAGGCTATGAGTCGATTGACTTGTGCCCTCTTCGGGTAATCACCTAACGCTCTTTAAGCCCATTTTTAATTCTCTGCAACATTCAAACTCTGAAATCAAGTTCTGAAGACTCTAATTCTGCTATGGCATATATTTACATGGTATCGTCATACCATTGACTTGCAAGTCACATTCTTTGAGCCATTTATAGAAACTTATGTCTCTATTCTCAAATCATGAAATTCAGGACCACCATATCAATAATTTTTTTCAAGAAACTCATTCTTTAAAACCCATGCAAAACCATGTAAACAATTCTCTTTATCGATAATTCAATAAACAAAGGTGGTCATGTCAAAATTCTTAATTTCATGCAATTCTTTCTCTTTAACACAAAACATAGTTGTATCAAGAAACACCCTCTCATCATCTCTAAATCATGTTCAAATACTATGACATTGAGAAAAGTACTTTCAATCATAAAACATGCATTTCAACTCTTTTCCGACAAAATCATAAACTTCAATTGAATACAAGAGAGGGAGTTCATAATTTGCTCTCTCAAATAATCTTCAATCTCAATTTTCATACATATACATATATATGTAAATCCATTTAGGGAAAAGAACCACAAGGACAAAGCAATAGTAACATTGAAACATTTGGAATACATAATTTAAAACATAGATTCCAAAACCCTTTTAAAATTCATGTTTAATAATCTTAAAATCATGCTCTTGTGTTTTCAAGACCATGTAGTTTTTAGGATAAACCCCACGTACCTTATACTATAAGAGTTGAAAGATGGAACCTAGATCTTGATAGATGGAACCCGGATCTTGATCCTTTTCTTGGAGTCTTGAACTTAAGATCTTTATTCTTGATCTTGAGGGAAAGGATTTAGGGTTTTAATTTGAGAGAAAAAAATTAAATTATGAAGTGTTCTTCTTTTAGGGAATGAATATTTTGTTATGGACAGACCTTGGGTGAGGTAAAGGTCCAAATTGCCCTTAAAAATTCAAAAACAGAACCTGAAGATCAGGAACGTGCGACGCACGCGCAGCTACAGTCTCTCTCACAAAAATGTCTGTAACTTTTTGCTCGGGTGTCAGATTGTAGAAAAATTGGTATTGTTGGAAACATACTTCGAAGACCTTTCATTGGATATATAGTAGTCCCTGTAGTTCGATATATTCAAGAAGTTATGGTCGATGGAAGTTGACCCAAGTTTAAACGTCCACTGAAACTTAATCGCTAGAAATGTTTTCAACTCGTCTTAAAGTTAGGGGATTTTTGTGACCTCAATTATTATTCAAAGGTATTACCACACTATAGGATTGATAACAACACATATATTAGCAAGGAATTATCTAGTGTGGGTCTATATGCATAGGAAAGACGGTCTAGATTCTAGCCCGAAAGTACGGGGTGTTACAATATCAAATATGATGCAAGTGGAAGAGAGAAATTTATTTCTTAGTTGGACATCTATATTTTGCAGATTCTTAATGTTCTAGTTGCTTCATAGTCAAGTATATAAGATTCAAGATTAATTTCTTTTAATTTTGTGCAGACTTTGTTGTTCTTAGGTGCATTATGCAACATTCCTTCGGTGTTTTTTTCTACGAAATTTAGTTGAGGTTGCTTGAATATCTTTCCCCTATTTCATCTACTTCTGTTCAATTACTCCCATCACAGCATTGTAGTTAGTGCCAGGAAACCCTGTTTATTCTTTGCTTGAGCCTTTCATTTAGCTCTATTTATCCATGGTCCAGAGACACATCTTTCCTCTCAACCTAGAAAAACTTGTTTAGAGGTCACAAATTTTCATTGCCAATTGTTGTATGTTAACCTCTTAAATTTCTCTACACTGCTACATCTACTTGTCTTTGCTGGACTTCAATAAGTTTGGGATTTTCAGTTTGAGTTGTTATCTAGTGGGTATGCAAATTTGGTATTAGTTCTATTTAGGTGTTATAGGTTATTTGATATAAAAATACTCAGGTATACTAGTTTGACATCTATTTGGTATTATAGTTATCTAAGTGTATTGGAATTGATGGCACTCATCCTAAAACAAGGAAAAGCTCATAGATTTTAATGGACAATACTGTATAATAGGAACTCTTTGTGTTGCTGTCTGTGCAAGTTTCTTAAATGGATTTAACCTGTCCATGATGTCCCTCTAATTGTACCAGATATATCAGGAGTTCTACTATCTCTCTCTAACACCACAAATCATCGACTAATGCTAGCATACCTTGATTACAAATAATGATCTTCCAGATCACACTAATGATGCTGACATATTGGTGAAGTTGTTGATGGTGAACGTTGTATACGTTTACATAAGAAAATCATCTGTTGTAAACCTTTCTAATTATCAGGTTGTGGCAAACACTATTTTCAGCAGATATCTCTAGTGTTGATGGGAGAAGAAAATAGTCTCTTATATTTGTATCCTATTGGTTATAAGATTTGAAAAATTGTGTTTCGATTAGACATCCCCCAGGTCTCTCTCTTCCACACACCTGTGCACATGCTCATACATACATACATGTTGAATTGCTTACTGTGGTAGGGAATTGATTTCGATGTAGAAGGGTATGTAACAAGTTATAGAAGTAGTAACAAGTATGCTGTATTGCTGTGGTCATACTTTTGACGTGTCACATGTTTGGTTTCAGATTAAAATTATTCTTGCCTACAACAAATTGATTTTATTGAATAAATAGCTTTGTTAAAGTAATTATTAGTTATAACCTCTAGAAGTGATGGAAGAAAGAAGTGGTGGAAGAAGTACAGGGTAGCCAAATGTTGATAGAGATTGACGTACTAATTAGTTGGAAACACTGAGAATTTCAGGTAGAATAACCAAATGTGTGATTGCTAAATGATGATTTTCTCAAATAGTTGAATCCATCATAAAAGAGGAGAAAAAGGGAACGAAGGAAAGTTCAAATCATTTTTCTAATTTACAACTTACATACAACATTACATTATACTCCATTAAGATGAAGTTTGATGTCTCTGAACGAAAAGCAAGCAAATTCATTAATAGCGCCCATAGTCTAGGATTCCTCCCATGAGACTTACTTTGTCTCTTAACCTACAGGGGAAAGTAAAAGGTTTCTATTAACCCTCTATGTATAAAGATAATTAAATTTTCCTATACTTTGTTACTATAGCCAACCTTTTTTTGGTCTTTCTTGAAAATTCTGTACGACAAGAAGGCTAATATGAAGATTCTCATTCAGTTAAGAGCTCCTTGTTCTACTCTTGGTAATGAGGTCTTTGGTTGGTTAGGGTACTTTTCAAGAGATTCAAGCTAGTAAGAAAAATAAGATAATATTTTTAACTTATGATAATCGTGAGTTTACTTTCCATACAAAATTTCACTTGTTTGTGTCAAAAGAAGGGGGAAAAGGATTGGAAAACAACAAGTTGAAACAGTGAAAATGATGCAGCTGTAAATTGCTACAAAAGAGACTGTAGGGAAGGGAAAAGATGAAACTTTTTGAGTGATTTCTATTTTTCTGGATGGTTACAAATTCCTAATGTCATCCCCTATTTAAAATTATGCAGGGATGATTCTAGATACTACAAATCTAGAGTGTTCTTATACAAATATCTCCCTCAAATATCTAGCACCCTCTAGATCTTTCAAATATACTACACTATTCCTTTCTAGATTCTTCTAACTAGAATTACCTAAATATCTAGATATTTCTTCAAAAATATTATTCTAGAAATTTCACTAGACTATTTAAGAGACTTAACTAGAAATCTATGATTCCAAAATATCTACTTTAATATTTTCACACTCCCCCTTAAAGTGATTTTTTGGATGCTACCCTAAACTTGTTGCGGAAGAACTCAAGTGGAGATTTGAATCGTGCCTTAGTGAAAATCTTGATAGTTTTTTCATGACTCCTCTTTCTTCTTCAAATGCTGAAGATTTCTCATTAATGATTGGCCCTTGTTGGTTGAGTTCTTGAGCTCCCCTTTTCTCTGAACTCCTCCACAACTTCATTATCTAGTAACCAAAATATGGTGGAAAAGTTTGAAGCTCTAGGATGGAAAGTTTTAGAACTTACTCTTTCTGAAGCAACTCCATAACACAAGGATCTTTTTTTGGTATCAGTCTCCTTATTTGATTTGATGATGATCTTTTGTTTGGTCCTATCAACCAGCTCCCAAGTATCATTTTTGTTAATTATGGAAAGCTCCTTCTCCATTGCGGAAATCCAAGCTTCATGACCTACTTCTTCTTCAAAGGAAGATGGTTCCACAAGAGCAAAATTGCATTGCTCATAAACATTAGCTAGTGACTTGGTCTTCAAAACTGGAGAATATGAAGTAAAATTAATATCTGAATTGTTTTCTTTTCTAATAATGGGTCAAGAAGAAATATCACTCATCTGCAGATTTTGAGCTGCAACTGAAGTACTCCCGTCATGGTTCTTTACAACAATATCTTGATCCAAATCATAGTAGCTAGACTCATCCACCGTAACATCTCTACTGATAAGAACCTTCTTCATACGAATATTATACACTTTGTACCCTTTTGCAGCTATGCTATAGCCCAACAAAATACAGAATTCTACCTTGTTATCCAATTTTTCTCTTTTAGCATTGGAATATGTGCATAGCAGATTGAACCAAAGGCTTTTAAGTGTCTCACAGACGTCTTTATACCTTTCCATACTTCAAATGGTGTCATGTCTTGGAGTTCTCTAGTTGGTAATCTGTTCAGCAAATAGACTGTGGTATTGACTGCCTCAACCCAATAATATTTACGCATCTTCTTTTCTACTAACATTCATCTCGCCATCTCCATCATGGTTCTGTTCTTTGTCTCAGAAACCCCATTTTGTTCTGGAGTGTAGCTCATAGTAAATTGTTGTTGAATGCCCACATATTTACAATACTTGCTGAACTGATGTGAAGTATATTCAGTTCCATTATCAGACCTGATATACTTCAATCGGCAGCCACTCTTCCCTTTTTACCATAGCCTTGAATTCTTTAAAAATAGAAAACACTTGAACTTTGCTACTTAAAAAATAGACCCATGTTATTCGAGTTAGATCATCTATAAAGAGAATAAAACATTTATTCCCACTCAAAGAAACCGTCCTCATTGGTCCACATATATCTATATGAACGAACTCTAGCTTTTCCTTCGACCTCCAAAGACTTCCTTTAGGAAAGGATCGTTTATGCAATTTACTAAAATGACATTAATCACAAACAT
Organism: Capsicum pubescens; assembly: GCA_030864215.1. Lineage (NCBI taxonomy): Eukaryota > Viridiplantae > Streptophyta > Magnoliopsida > Solanales > Solanaceae > Capsicum > Capsicum pubescens. The sequence continues at coordinate 78,325,776 of CM061544.1, forward strand.
CACGGCACATGTCAATTTTTGTACATTAAGCACCATACCCTTGGATTGCATATACACTAAGGAACTAAGGTTGTAATTACCGAATCTTTTGTGTGAAAGCCAAGTATCACTCATTTCAACATTGAAAGAGCAACTTTCAGCAAAATAGCATGAAATTGGAAAGGAATTACCAATCATGCTAATTTTAGCTACTTCACAACCTTTAGGATAATAAATGACACATTTTTTATCCCTAAAAGTAAGTGAATAATTATTGTGAAGCAACTGAGCAACACTCAACAAGTTTTGAGTCAGGCTTGGCACATAAAGAACATCATTTATAATTTTCATACCTTCATCCATACGGAATTTCACTGATCCTCTTCCTTGAGCTTTCACCAGTGCACCATCTCCAAGCTTCACTTTTGTCCAATCCAGGCTAACAAACAGATTTTCATCAATCGCCATATGCCTTGTGCATGCACTATCTACATACCAATTATATCGATCAAGTGATGTGTGTGAAGCCATGAATACCTCCTCCTCTATTTTTTCAACTTGGTGATCTTCCACAAAATTTACTCGTTGGGAAGACTGACTACTTTGAGTTTTATTTTTCCTGCAATACTTCTCAATGTGCCCATACTTCTTCCAGTATCTGTATTTAATAGGAGACCTCTTAGACATCTGCCAACAATTCTTCTCCAAGTGGTTTGTTTTCTTACAAATACCAAAAGGTGGAAATTTTCCTCTCCTCGATGATTCACCTTGGTATCCACAAAATTTCACCTTTCCAGAGTGGTCTAAAGTGACTTTTTTGCCTTTCTTTTGTTGCTTGAATTTACGACTTACTTTAAAGGCATCTTCGACTGTCCCTTCGCTTCCCATGGTTACCCGTTGCTCTTGGATTTGCAATTTAGAGATCAGATAAGCTATTGAAAGAGTAGTCAAGTCACAAGACTCTTCAATAGCTGAGATTTTTTATTCAAACTTATCCAGAAGTTTCACGACCCAAGCCGGGGCCCTGGCCGTAATGAGCATCCTGAACCATGGAGGCCCGGATGCCCTTCTACATCTAGTAATCATGCACAATACTCATATAAAAAAAAGGATGCGGAAATATAAATCATTACGGAATCATGGTCATGTTTTGAATTATGTACATCAATACGAAATAAAATCGATTAGCATCTAGACAACATCTATTCCGGTCTACGAAATCTCTAATACATACGAAAATTAACACACTGTCTGCTACTGGGACAAGCCCCCAGGGGATCTAAACCAAAATAAATAATAAGTGACTGAAAAGAAATAGGCCTTCCAGAATAAAGAAGGCCCATCAACTGCACACTTTACTTCTGTCTGAATAACTCTACGGCTTAGTAGGACCTCTAGACTGAGCCTCAGACCCTAAAATATAGGGGGTCAATATAATTGTAATGGTATGCAGAGCAATTCCAAAATAATAATTTTTATTCAACATAGGTCAGAGCAATTTAGAAACAATTTATAAATATACTTATGAAAAGAAAAGACATGGGCATATTTAAAAAGTCTCTGAACAATTATATAAACTCCATGATGCACTCTTTATTTTACTTCTGTGCTAGGTGGTATACCCTACAACTCTGAAATCCCATGGGCTATATGGAATCTACCCTTATCTCGACAGCTAAGCCCCCTACCCGAGTTTGCTGCAACTGTTGGAGTCATTGTCTTTGATACAACAAAGGGCACTAGGTCAGCGTATGGTGCCTCATGGGGGCATAATGAGCCCTTATCGGCAAAACACGGTTTTGGGGTAGGAGTTATTAAAACTATAGCCTTCTTCGGGAAAACACCTAACCTTCTTTAAGCCCATTTTTAACTCTTTAAAACATTTATTCTCTGAAAATCAAGTCTGAAACTCTTACTCTGTCATGGCATACATTTATATGGTATCGTCATACCATTAACTTGCAAGTCAAATCTCTAAGCCATAAAATATCATATTATAAATCCTTCTTTCAAAACATAAAGTTCAGACCACCATACTTCAAACCATTCAAGAAGACTCATACTTCAAAACATATGTCAAATTATTCAAAGAATCTCTCTTTTCAACATTTCAACAAATATGTGGTGGTCATGTATTTTTGATAAACCATAAAATTCTTCCATTATATATCTTCAATATTTTTCAACATGTAAAACCCCCACTCATTAATTTAAAATCAATCTTAAATCATTCAACAATATTCAAGAACATTGAAACCATGCTTCTAAATATAACATTCTTCAATTCATAACATGCAAAAATCTAAAGGTGTTGCAACATGAGAGGGAGTGTAATTAGTCATGATCTTAATTCAGTTATCAACTATAGATGCATACAAACGTATATTTATAAATGAAATCAATTTTCTTTTAGGGAAGGCCTCAAGACCAAAACAATAATGTCATTAAAGAATTCATAATGAACAATTGTAAACGTAAATTCCAAAACCCCTTTTTAAATTCATGATTTCTAAAACTTAAACCTTATTCAAAGTGTTTTCAAAAAGCCCACTTAGTTTAGGAAAACCCCCACATACCTTAGATCACTTAGGAGGTAGGGTGGAATCCGAATCACAATTAAGTTCTTGCAGTTCTTGACTTTAATAATGAACTCTTGATCTTAAGTGAAAGGACTAGGGTTTTGAGTTGAGAAATTGTAAGTGGTTTCTGATGTATTTTTCCCCAAAAATGATTTAATTTCCTGTTTCATCCAATTAGGGTGAAGGAAAATGACCCATTTTTCATTAAAAACGTGGAGATTGACTGTATAAAATATACGGGCCGGACTAGCCAATGTGCCGCGGGCTCTGGAGCGCCGCTCTATGCGAGGGTTTGCAGTCTCCATCGCGGGTTCACCTAGGTGCCAGATTGGGCAGGGCGCCGCGGGCATATCGCCCCAAACTGCTGCTTTGGAGTACCAAACACGCCCTTACATTTGTTAAAAATTCCAAAACTCACCCGAGATGTACTAATGACTTCCCCGATCATGAATTAACTTAAAAATTAACTTTCTGAGGTCAGGAAGGTCGAAAATAAAATCATCAAAGATTAGGAGGTCCAAATATGACTAAGTCCTTTTCTTAACACTTAGAAAGAAAAACATCATTCAAGTTGTCATCTCATTAAGCATGCTACAAAGTGATTTCGAGTCAAGAAAATTACAGGGCATTACATTATCCCCCCCTTGGGATCATTCATCCCCAAATGATGGTTTAGGACTCAGATAAGAACGATTTCAAACATACCAAGGAAAAAGGAAAAAAATATAAGTAGAGTAAATGAGTGGCACCTTCTATGTCGTTGCCCACTATCTCAAAGAGGTTTGAGTATCTAGTTCGCATATCATCTTCTGATTCCCAAGAAGCTTCTTCCTCTTTTTGATTCTTCCACATCACCTTGGCCGAAGCTATTTCCTTACTCCTCAACTTTAGAACTTGGCGATCCAAGATTGGAATGGGTTCCTCCTCGTATGATAAGGAGTCTTTCACATTGATCTCCTCTACAGGCAACACTAGGGAATGATCTCTAATACACTTCTTCAACATAGATACATGAAATATGGGATGAACAGAAGCAAGATTTATGGGCAACTCTAACTCATAAGCGACCCACCAATCCTTCTCATAATATGATATGGTCCTATATAGCGAGGACTTAGTTTCCCGTTCTTCCCAAATCGCATGACTCCCTTCATAGGAGAGACTTGTAGAAACACCCAATCACCAATCTCAAATTCTAGCTCCCTTCTTCTAACATTGGTATAGGACTTTTGTCAACTCTGAGCTATCTTGAGTCATTCTCTAATGATTTTTACCTTCTCTATTGATTGATGAAAAAGATCAAGACCAAACAATAGGGTTTTACCCACTTCATACCACCCAATTGGTGATTACATATCCTCTTATAAAGTGCTTCAAAATGAGCGATTTGTATACTGGCATTGTAGCTATTATTGTAGGCGAACTCTATCAATGACAAATTATCTACCCAACTACCCTTGAAGTTAATTACACAGGATCTTAACATATCCTCAAGGGTCAGGATAGTGCGTTCCGCTTGCCCATAGATCTGAGGGTGGAAGTAGTATTCAGGTTCACTTGGGTACCTAAGCCCCTCTAAAAAGATCGCCAAAACTGTGAAGAGAATTGCATACCTCAATCGGATATAATGGATACTAGCGCCCCATGTAAACGAACTATTTCCTCAATGTACAAGTTGGCATAATCATCTCCCAAATAGTTAGTCCTTACAGGCAGAAAGTGAGCTGACTTGGTCATCCGGTCTACAATCACCCAAATAAAATCATATTGGTTTCGGGACCTTGGAAGTCCCATGATGAAATACATATTGATAATCTCCCACTTCCATATAGGAAAGGTTATATATTGAGAAGTACCACCTGGCCTCAAGTGTTCCACTTTGACATGTTGATAATTTAAGCACTTAGAAACAAAATCTGCAACATCATGCTTCATATTATTCTACCAATATATAGCCTTAAGGTCATGATACATTTTAGTAGAGCCTGGGAGAACAACATACCTTGAAGTGTGAGATTCATCAAGAATCTTCTCTCGTAAACCATCAACATTTGGTACACATAATCTACCTTGATTCCTCAAGAACCCATCACATCTGATTTTAAATTCCATCACTTTCTGTTGACCCACATCATTTTTAATTTGCATCAAATAGGTTCTTTGGCCCACTTCTCCTTAACTTTACCACATAGGGAAGATTTAGCTATCTTATGAAGAATTACTCCTCCATCTTTGGAATCCAGGAGTCGAACCCTAAGTTTTGTAAGTCGGTGAATATCCTTCACCATCTCCCTTTTTTCCTTCCTCAACATGACAAAGACTGCCGATAAATAATCTGCTGAGGGCATCGGCCACCATATTCGCCTTGTTCGGATGATAGTTCAAGCTCATGTCATAATCCTTCAACAGTTCTAACCACCGCCTTTGCCTAAAATTCAACTCTTTCTATGAAAAGACATACTGTAAACTTTTATGGTCAGTGAAAATATCAACGTGTACACCATAAAGATAGTGCCACCAGATTTTAAGTGCAAATACCATAGCCGCTAACTCCAAGTCATGGGTGGGGTAATTTCTCTCATGCACCTTTAATTGTCTTGATGCATAAGCTACCACTTTACCATGCTGCATAAGTATACACCCAAGTCCCAGCCGGGACACATCACAGTACACAACAAAACCCTCTGTACCCTCAGGAAGGGTAAAAAAAGGTGCAGTAGTCAGCTTTTCTTTCAACTTCTCGAAACAATTCTCATAAAAGTCAGACCACACAAATTTCACCTTTTTCTATGTCAACCTGGTAAGTGGAGCAGCTATGGAAGAAAAACTCTCTACAAACCTTTTGTAATACTCCACCAAACCCAAGAAGCTCCGAATATCGGTTGAAGTCATGGATCTGGGCCATTTTTCCGCTGCCTCAATATTTTGGGGATCAACTTTAATTCCCTCACTAAACACAATATGCCCCAAGAAAGCAATAGCATTAAGACAGAATTGACACTTAGAACATTTTGCATACAATATATGATCTTTGAGAGTCTGAAGGATGATTTGGAGGTGATTGTTATGATCCTTCTCACTCGTAGAATAAATCAAAATGTAATCAATGAAGACTATGACAAACATATCTATAAATTGGCAAAACACCCTATTCATTAGGTCCATGAAGCCTGCAGGGGCGTTAGTCAATCTGAAGGACATGACTGAGAATTCATAATAACTGTATTAGGTTTGAAAAGCTATTTTGGGAATGTCAGCCTCCCTAACCTTCAACTATTGATACCTCGAACGAAGGTTTATCTTTGAAAAATACCTAGCATCCTGAAGTTGGTCAAAGAGATCATTAATTCTAGGAAGAGGACATTTGTTCTTAACAGTGACCTTATTCAACTCACAGTAGTCTATACACATGTGGAGGAAGCCGTCTTTTTTACATACGAAGAGCATAGGTGTACCCCAAGAAGAAACACTAGGACGGATAAAACCCTTGTCAAGAAGGTCTTTTAACTGTTCTTTCAACTCTTTCAATTCAGCAAGAGCCATGCTATAGGGTAGAATAAAAATAGGATAGTGTAACGCCCCTAGAACCTATCCCGAGATGTCATATGGTGCTCAAGGCCACACGTGGCCTCAAGCTAACCCTCTAATCTTGTCATCACTTTCAGAACTCATTATAGTGCAAATCATGCTAAGATAAAGAGGAATAACCATGTCATGAACATAATGAAACATGAAGTAATACTGTCCTGTACAAAAAAAATATTGAAATCTCTGTACACGCTGGTACACTAGTCTGACAAAGCCTCTACTACATAGGACTGAGGAGCCATTGGGACAGATCCCCAACTGACTCATACTTGAACTAAAAGTAAACAACCATCTATTAACAAGACAAAATCGAAGACACAGGTCCTCGAACTATAAGGACTCACCAACCATAAAAATGTAGATGAAGGTAATCAAAGATCACTGTCGCTGCTGAGACCCTATATCATAAGGAAATATAGTTTACAAAAGAGTATGGGAGTCAGTACTTGGGAATGTACTGAGTATGTGGGGGTGGATGCAATATTTTAAATAATATCATAAATGTATAAGAAAATCATGCATGCTGACAATAATAACTCTCTTCACTTGAATTATCTAAAACATTATTTTCGTAAATCATCAGTAATAATATATGCTTCATGAATATCATAAATCATTTAACTCAACTCAAACTCTTTGAATCATGACTTAGAGTGACTCGGTATATCATGGTACTTAGATCATTATGGATGTGGGAGTTTCTTATAACTGACATAACTACACCATGTGAGCCGCATGGAGTCCAACGCTTTGCCTTCCTAAGGAGAGAATCCCACATTGGCGGGGGTGTTGTACTCTTGCCAGGGAGTACAACCTCAATCTCATTATCACAATCCCATACTCGACCTCTATCCCACAATTATCAATATCAATCCTACGGTGGTACGTAGTTTCGGGAAAATACCACATTTCCCGCTCGGTGCTAAATACTCCTCCCAAACTCAGCTCAGAACGCGTTAGGAAATCCACCTTAATCAATATCTGCTCATGGGTCTATCATAGACACCAAAACATAAATATATCTTATCTGTAAATCATGAACAACTGTGGATTCCTAACTCGACTCAAAATCAAAATAATTTTTCTCAACATCAAGTACATTTGCTTTTTGAATCATTTTCAAATATCAAAAGCTTTAAGGAAACATCATAGGACTCATTATTAACTTTCAATCTCAAATATCGATATATATTCAATAGTAAAATTTCTCATGGAAAGGCATAACTCATGAAACTTGTCTTAAATCGCTTAGAAATCATCAATACGTAATGACAGCATACAACTCATGGAATAAATTCTCAATTTAAGAAACATGATGGTGAAATAATCGTAAATATCAAACTTATTCAACTCAAATCTCATAAATCATAAATAAAGAAATTTGGGTGTAAACCCACTTGCAAAATCATGTAAATCAGTAATAGAAAGTAAATCTTTAGGCACAAGAACGAAAGGAGTGTTCTTGTTCAAACCCCACATACCTTGGATTATGATTTTGGTGATGTAGAAACTTGATTGGAACTTCTTTCTCAGAATTTTAGACCAATATTCTTGATTCCCTTGACTTGGGGAACTTAATTCTCGAACAAATTGGAGAAATCCATGGAAGATCCTTGAATTTCTTGGAAGAAGATTGAATTTTTGGGTTTTGGAAGAAACCTAATTTCTAGATGTTTCTTGGAAGAGGAAAGGAGAAAAATGAATGGTTATTCTCTACTAGGATATATATATAAGACCATATGGGGTAGAAATGACAAAAATGCCCTTTTTGAAAAAAAGCTGAAATTCGCTGATCGGGGCCTGTGACGGTCGATCTGACGGTCCGTCAAGTCTCCTGACGGTCAACCAGATCGTCCGTCACTCGAGTGCCAAAACTAAAACATTCTGCCTCAAAATGACGGTCGAAGTAACGGTCCTTCAGGAAACTGACGGACCACCAAGTCGTCCGTCATTCGAGGGCCAGAAATGAGACATTCTGTCTCGAGCTGATGGACACCTTGATGGTCCATCAACTTTTTGACGATTCACCATCTTGGCTGTCACATGGTGACAAGGGATAGGGGTCACTGCCTTGGATTGACGGGACACTTGACGGTTCACCAAGGACCTGACGGTCCACCAGGTCGACCGTCAGACCTGGGCGATCCGATACAATTTAGTAAAATGGCCATAACTCTCTCATCCGATGTCAGATTTTGATGAAATTGGTATCGATGGAAATATTATTCAATGACCTACATGACAAAAAGTATAAATTAGATAAATACAACATGTTTTAAACATGAATAACTTTGTAAGTCATACATATCCACTCAAAAGATGGATTTAGGCTTAAGAAATGATCGGGGTATTACAGATAGGTATCTGGCTATAAATCAATACAAAAATATATCTCCCTATCATGTGGTATTCCCATAAGATCATTGGGAAAAACTTCTAGAAATTCTTTAACCAAAGTGACAGACTGGAGTGAAGGACTTTTAGTATTAGAATCTTTTACTCGAATCAAATGATACAAACAACCCTTAGATGTAAGTTTGCGGGCTCTGAGGTAAGAGATGAATTTTCCCTTAGGTCCTAAAAAATGCCCCTCCCATCCTATCACCAGTTAATTCGAAAAATAAAAAGTAACCTTTCGGGTAATACAATCTAGAGTGGCATAGCACGAATGTAGCCAATCCATCCCTAAAATGGCATCAAAATCAACCATATCAAGCTTTACAAGGTCAGCCACAGTATCACGATTATAGACAGACACGACACAATTTATTTACACCCTCCTAGCCACAATAGAGTCACCAACAAGATTAAAAACTAAGAAAGGTTCTGAAATAAATTTAGGATCAAACCTAAAACTAACTGCCACATACGAGGTCACATAAGAAAAGGTATACTCGGGATCAAGTAACATATACACATCATGGGAGAAGATTTGTGACGTACCCATGACTACATCTGGTGAGGCCTCTGCCTCTTGGTAATTTAATAAAGCGTACAACTGATTGCGACCTCTCCCGATAGTTGAAGTAGTGCCTTTTGGAGGTGGTGGTGGCACGGAGGAATTAGCTTACGACTTAGATCCCCCAACATTAGCCCTCATTGTACGAAATCTCTAATACATGCAAAAATTAACACACTGTCTGCTACTGGGACAAGGCCCCCAGGGGACCTAAACCAAAGTAAATAACAAGTGACTAAAAGAAATAGGCCTTCAGGAATAAAGAAGGCTCACCAACTGCACACTTCACTTCGGTGTGAATAACTCTACGGCTTAGCAGGACCTCTAGACTGACCCTCAGACCCAGAAATATAGGGGGTCAATACAATTGTACTAGTACGTAGAGCAATTCCAAAATAATAATTTTTATTCAACGTAGGTGAGAGCAATTTAGAAACAGTTTATAAATATACTTATGAAAAGAAAACAAATGGGCATATTTAAAAAGTCTATGAACAATTATCTAAACTCTATGACACACTCTTTATTTTACTTCCATGCTAGGTGGTATACCTTACAACTCTGAAATCCTATGGGCTATATGGAATCTGCCCTTAACTCGACAGCCGCAAGGGTTGGAGTCTCTGTCTCTGATACGCCACAGGGTACTAGCTCTTTAAGCCCATTTTTAGCTCTTTAAAATATGTATTCATTGAAAATCAAGTCTGAAACTCTTACTCTGTTATGGCATACATTTATATGGTATCTTCATACCATTGACTTGCAAGTCAAATATCTAAGAAATAAAATATCATATTATAATTTCTTCTTTCAAAACATAAAGTTCAGACCACTTTACTTCAAACCATTCAAGAAGACTTATACTTCAAAACATATGTCAAATTATTCAAAGAATCTCTCTTTTCAACATTTCAACAAACATGTGGTGGTCATGTATTTTTGACAAACCATGCAATTCTTTCATTATATATCTTCAAAATTTTTCAACATGTAAAATCCCCACTCATCAATTTAAAATCAATCTTAAATTATTCAACAATGGTTAAGAACTTTGATACCATGCTTCTAAATTTAACATTCTTCAATTCGTAACATTCGAAAATCTAAAGGTGTTGCAACATGAGAGGGAGTGTAATTAGTCATGATCTCAATTAAATTATCAACTATAGATGCATACATACATATATTTATAAATGAAATCAATTTTCTTTAAGGGAAGGCCTCAAGACCAAAATAATCATATCATTAAAGAATTCATAATGCACAATTGTAAATGTAAATTCCAAAACCTCTTTATAAATCCATGATTTCTAACACTTAATATTTATTTAAAGTATTTTCAACAATTCCATCTAGTTTAAAAAAAACCCACATACCTTAGATCACTTCGGACGAAGGGTGAAATCCGAATCTCAATTAAGTCCTTAGAATTCTTGACTTTAATGATGAACTCTTGATCTTAGGGGAAAGGACTAGGGTTTTGAGTTGAGAGATTATAAGTGGTTTCTAATGTATTTTCCCCAAAAAATGATTTAATTTCGTGTTTGGGCGAATTAGGGTGAAGGAAATTGACCCATTTTCCCTTAAAAATGTGGAGCTTGATTGCAAAAAATATACGGGCTGAACTAGCTAGGGCATCGTGGGATTTGGAGCGTCGCTCTTGGTGAGGCACCGCGGTCTCCATCACGGGCTCACCCAGGTGCCAGACTGGGTAGGGTGCCACGGGCATATCGCCCCGAGCTACTATTTTGGAGTACCAAACATGCCCTTACGCTTGTCCGAAAATTCTGAAACTCACCCATGATGTACTATTGACTTCCCCGATCATGAATAAACTTAAAAATTAACTTTCTAAGGTCGGAAAGGTCAAAAATAAAATCATCAAAGATTAGGAGCTCAAAATGTGACTAAGTCCTTTTCTTAACACTTAGAAAGAAAAACATCATTCAAGTTGTCAGCTCATTAAGCATGCTATAAAGTGATATCAAGTCGAGAAAATTACAGGGCATTACAGGAAGGCTGACCATGATATTCTCTACAACTTTTTGATCTGGAAAGTTTTCACTAAGTATCCTTATTTGGTTCACAATATCCATAAGCTTGGAAGAGTATTCTTTCACACTATCTGAATCTTTCATCTTCAAGAGTACAAACTCCCTCTTCAAAGCTAAGACCTTAACAGACTTAACTCTGTTGCTACCTTCAAACTCCTCCTTTAGCTTATCCCAGGCTTCTTTGGATGTCTCATAGGACATAATCCTTGTAAACATCACTTTCATAAGTCTTGAATGTATGCAAGTGAGAGCTCTTGGAGATCTAGTCACCAACTTATTATACTTTTTGATATCATTGAGAGTTGGGTTGTCTCCTCTCTCGCCGACATCCCAAAATTTGAAAGCCTTCAAATAATTCTTTATTTTAATAGCCCAAATATGATAATTCTCCACCAAGAAAATCAGAGGACCCGTTATTGGTTGATTTTCTGGTGCCATATTTTTCAGCAAATAGATCAAACAAAAAGGAGATAAAAATAAGATGAGCCAATAAACAAAAAAAATAGATTCAAATCCCATAAGAAATATGCTATGATACTATGTCAAAAGAAGGGGAATAGGGATTGGAAAATAGCAAGCTGAAATAGTGAAAATTATGCAGCTGTAAATTGCTACAAAAAAGACTGCAGTGAAGAAGGAGAAGCTGAAACTTTTTGATTAATTTCTATTTTTCTGGATGGTTAAAAATGCCTAATGTCATCTCTTATTTATAATTATACAGGGATGATTCTAGATACTACAAATCTAGAGTGTTCTTATACAAATATCTCCCTCAAATATCTAGCACCCTCTAGATCTTTCAAATAGACTACACTATTCTTTTCTAGATTCTTCTAACTAGAATTACCTAAATATCTAGATATTTCTTCAAAAAGATTATTCTAGAAATTGCACTAGACTATTCTAGAGATTTAACTAGAAATCTATGATTCCAAAAAATCTACTTTAATATTTTCACAGTTTGGATAATTGGATTAATACAGTAACAATAATCTTGCTTATGATCAGAATAGTTAGTGTAGCAGGTTTCTTGAATTTGTTAATGTATAGGTGAACACCCATGTTTATTTTGATTTAAATTCCAATACACTTAGACGATATGGAGTAGTGCAATAGGAGGTAAAAATTACCTAATGAAAGAGCCGAGGTACCTCAAGGTTGGCTCGAATACTACGATCACAGAAAAAAGTTTCCTGATATCTTATACTTATGTTGGTTTTTACATGTTATCTAATCCTTATGATGGTGCAAATACCCAGTGAAATAGTTTGTCTGGCAAAGTGGCTCAAACAACACAACTATAGATCAACATAAATAAGTACAAATGATCTTTAATGTTATTCCAAATTCCAAAGATAGTCCCAAGAGAAATACTTATGATTGGAAAATGACATGCCAGTGAAAATTGGTGATGTATGTAAGATCAATAGGTAACTGGCTCAGCCTCTTCGTATTTTACCATGCTATTATAGGCTGATTTTACTGATCCGACAGGAACCATTCAACCCAGCCTAGGTGACATCTATAGATGTGACTAATAAGCATTTAAATGTTACTTTCCTACAGAATTACTTGTGAGATATTTAAGAATAGTTTCATTTTTAGGTCTGCTGGTGACCTATCATAAGTAGCAGTTCAAAATGTAGTTTTATTTCATACATTTGCGAGTTTGCTTAGCAAGTAGTTCTGTTCACAGTAGACATAAAGGTACTATGAGATCTATGATGATTGATTGATCAATATCTATATTGCTCACTCTCTTAAATATTACCGCACTCATGTTGGATCCTTAAAAAATGTGGTACTTTTGGGGGACTTAACATGCACTCGTATGCTGTTATAAACAATTTGAGAAACATATATCCAATAGTCACAATGAGGACTTTACTAATGGAAGTAATTGTACCTTGATTGAAGATTTAATCACTTCAATATATATGGAATGAAATCAAGAAATTAAAATAAGAGATCTTAGAACTGTGCGCTGAATTCATACACCATGGATTCATTCCTACTAATGATTTAGGGGTGGGGTACAGAAGATACCCATGTTGAAATATCTGTTAATATCTTCAGTAGACTACTAAAATAATGTGTGGACAACCATGTTTGTTATGGTATATTTATTTCATTCATTCATAGATCGTATATCTAGTAGCCAGGGGGTTCACATCCTCAAGGAAAATGGTCATTGAAATTCATATGTTGTGTATCCAGTCTTCATAGTCCATATTATTATCTTTCTTTTTCATATTATATCTGTTGTATCTGGAGGTATAACAGACCTCTCATTTGATGCTATGGAGTATACTTGGCAATCAGTTAATTGTATTCTCACTACAAGCTACTCAGTATGTACTTTCTGCTTGACTCTGTTCCTCATCTTGATAGGTTGTACGAAGTTTTGCACCAAAATTGGCTTTTACACTTCTTTGAATTATAGAAAACCATAAATTTAGACTTTTAATCATATAACAATATAAATTTCAAAGCATATGTTATTCATTTCCCTAATCTATTGATGTTCATTGGGCATCAATTTTCCATTTTTTCACAGCTCACATTGCGACGTATCATGGATAGAGCAAACCTCTTTACAAAATCTAGATCTCTTGATGAAGTTTCCATGGTGTTACGAAACAATGACATATATATACCTTTTGCTATCATCTTGATCTTCCTGTTCGATGGATGGAGATACGTAAGTGTTATATTACACTTTTGAGCACCCCATTAGTCGCTCTTGTTTTTCTTTTGAATCCTTCACGTTGTGGCTGGATGGTTATTATTTTTAATTTTTTTCTTCCATCTGTTTGCATCATTTCTGGTGACACCCATCCCATAGGCTTTCATGTCTCAGATTTCTTGAATTTAGCATCATTCATTCACAATCCAGATCTCCAGGTGGAACACTCTTAGTAATACCTTACTGTGGAATTTTTGAGTCAGTAAAATTTTTATAACTTTCCCTTATCCATGTTAGGTTGTGGAGATTGATTAATATGTGACGTACTGTTATATATTAATATTCATACGGTTCATTAATATAAATAGCCCATCCGCCGTGGAGTTTACTCATGGGGTGTTACCACATAATTCATTCTCACTTATCTCTCTCTCTCCTCAAGAACTTTCTCTCTAGTTTTCTTCACACTCTCCATAGATATAGTGCATGTGCACATAAATTGATCCTAACAACTAGTGTCAGATCTTGGGAGATTCATCACGATCACTAAAGATGGAAGGATCAAAACTTTGAATTGAGAAGTTTGATGGATCTGATTTTGGTTTCTAGAAGATGCAGATCAAAGACTATTTATACCAGAAAGATCTTCACGAACCCTTGATTCGGGTTAAGCCGGAGTCCATGATGGAGGAAAAGTGAAAACTCAAGGATCGGCGAGCTCTAAGGCTGATCCGGTTGACTTTGTCGAGAAACATGGCGTTCAATATCATCAAGGAGAAGACCACGTCCGATTTGTTGAAGGCACTATCAAATATGTACGAAAAACTATCTGCGATGAACAAGGTATATTTGATGCATAGATTGTTCAATTTACAGATGTTTGAGAATGGATCTGTTGATGATCATATAATCGAGTTCAATATGATTGTTAGTCAACTGTGTTCTGTGGACATTAATTTAGAATATGAAATTAAAGCATTGATTTTGATTTCATCTCTGCCCGAGTCTTGGGATACTATTGTTGTTGTGATTAGCTATTCCCGTGGATCTGAGAAACTGAAGTTTGATAAAATCTGAAATTTTGTTCTTAGAAAAAGCATTCACAAACGAGAAATTGGGGAGTCATCTGGTAGTGCTCTTAGTGTTGACCGAAGGGGGAGAGACCAATCGAAGGGTCAGAATACACATGGTAGATCAAAATCGAAGAACGTGGAAAATCTCCCCAAAAATTCTACGTGACATGTTGGAATTGTGGAGAGAAAGGACTGATAATGCCCAAACTATAGCTCTCGTAAGAGTGTAAGCGGTCGCTGTCAAATATAGAACCCAACTGGGTTGGGTGTCGAATCCCACAGGGAATACTTGGTAACTAAGTGTTGCAATTATTAGTAGACTGTTGGTCGAAAATTCCACGGAAAAGGGGGGATTGGAGTGTGGCATGAATTAATGCTATGGAAGTAACAATAGAATGCTTTGTTTAGTAAGATTTAATCACAGAGAAAAATAAGTTAGGGTTATGTCCACCTTATGAGTTCTACGTATCTATTAACTATGAGTAATGCGGAATTCAGACATGCATGCACTTATAGAGATTCGTATTCTAATGGTAAATCCTAGTGTTTCTCAACCATCAAGGATTATTTCACTTTAACTCTCTCGAGCTTAAAGTGTATAACTAAAGGTACAAATTCTCCAAGAAGTTAACCCAGTTACGGCACTAACGTGTAAATAGGGGTTGGTAGCCCTATTTCCTTGTCACACTCTCTTTTCCAAACATGTAAGTTTTCTCTCGAACAAGTTAATGCTCTAATGGCGTATTCTATATGTTTGCAACCACAAGAATTTAATTAAAACGAAGAGAGTAATGATATAAGTAGCATATGCATCAAGAATTCACAAACTCATAGTAATAGATAGTATATCAAAAGGCTTCCATAACCCTAACAGAGAAGTTTAGCTACTCATGATTGTAAAGGAAAACAACGAAGACATCATCATTGTCATACCAAAACGATAACAATCTCATGCGAGAGGATGCTTTTAACGTCAAAGAGGGATGACGTTTTCCTCTTAGCCGCTTTCCACAAATATGTAGCGTTTTTCCTCTCTGTCTAAACTTACAGAATCTGTAAACTGAATAATACTCAAAGTGTCGAATGAATTACTGCATGAATGCTGAAAAATTCAGCAAAATAGGTTTTTTATAACATCCTTGTCCTAGTCCTATTAAGTTACTGCTGCACCCCTAAGTATTTAAAAATACTGCTTTTGCCCGGGACAATTTCTCCATGCGTCACATTCAGTCCATAAGCTTCCAAAAGCTGCTTTCCCTCTTCTGTGAAGTTTTCCTTTGCTGCCCAAAGGTCCACAAAGTGCTGAAATCTTCATCATTAATACCTGAAAACATGCTAATCACGTTGGTTAGCTCACTTATAGGAAAATGAACTAAAAATGCAGGAATTATATATTTTGTCCTTAAAACTTAGCTAAAATATGGGTGAATTATGGTGCTTTAGGCGTGTAAATACGCCTATCATCAAAACCCCACACTTAAAGCTTTGTTCGTCCTCGAACAAAATATTACGTCCATGCAATCATCTACTTAGAATATCACAGCAACAACATAAAATGTTCAACAAGACAGGCACGACAATTATTAACAAAAAGTAGTTTTCTTGTTCACTACTAGAAACAATTCAACCTCCAACATAGACTTGTGATGATGGTTAATTCGTATCCACAAGTTAAGTCACAAAGAATCATATAACACTACCCAACAATCATCAACCATGTGTGTCTCACACAAGATATCACCCATAATCACTCATAAGTTTTACATTTTTCGAAAAATGGGTACAAGATTCTCCTTGCTCTCACTCTCACAAAGAATTCATATGTTGCAACTGATGACCATAGGCTTGCCCTTAATGTAATGCTCCACTAATATCAGAATGCTAAGCTTAGGATCAAATAGGTCTTTACAGGTTGTAATGTAGGCTAAGGGGCAGGTAGGACTATTTTGGCCAGAAATAGTGACTATGTTCCCTAAGCGCTTTAATACATCACATTATGCCATTAACGCTCTCTTTTAAACAACCCTTCTACCTTTCTTTTCATCTAATACCCCTTTTCACCTATTTTTTTATTCAATTATAAACACAAAGATGAGAATATACAACTTTTTTTTTTCTATTTTTTTTTTCTATAAAACACCTCTATGATTGCCACTCTTATTCACAACAATTTCAAGTACCAATACACTCTGAGGCATCACTCTCACCCACTTTTCTCTTATTTTGTCACATGACTCTATAATTTAAAGCGCTTAGGAATTTGGATCAAATTATGGTCTTGAAAAAAATTGGATTAGGCTACATATGAGGCTGTGAAAGAAAATAGCTAAAGGCTCAAAGGGGGTTAACTAGGATAATGTCCACGGGTAGGTAAAAAGAAGGTAAACAATCATAGGCTGCCAAAGAAATGCCTAAATTATCTCCTAAACTCACACTCTTTATTTCGCTTTACACACACACCAGGCAAGTTCTAGCATCAGTCACAACACAGAATATACTATATCCTCACACACACAAGGCATATGGCCAACTTTATTGGGAGCAGTATAGACTCATGACCCAACAGATGAATGAATTAAACCACACAATTATCACACAGTGAGTCACACGTAGAGCCTAAATGTCTCAATAGTAATGATTTAGGACAAACTCTTGTTATACTACCATGCCGTCTATCAGAACAATTTCATGCAAAATCTAAAAAAATTTAAAATTAAACTAACTAATTACGACAAATTAAAACAAACAAGAACTAGAATAAATGTAGGAAAAGAAGTACAAGAAGCATACAAATACCAGCACCCCACACTTAGACGGGACACACTGCCCTCAGTGGAAAATAAATAAGGAAAACCTGATTAGTCAGACTCCTCTTCTATGTCTGGGGTCATACCCCCTGTGTTGGAATCATCATCAAAGTCTTCATCCTCAGAGTTTCCTCAAAATGTACCCCACTTAATCCCAAAAGTGCATCGAGGTATTTGTAGAGAGAAGGACTTAGCTTGCTCCTTTCTTGACCTTTTCTGTCCTTTCTGTGAGGTGGACGCTTTTTCTTTTCCTGATCGACCTTTTGGTGCCATTTTTCTTGGTGATGGCCTCGGAAGATGATCTTGCAAGGTTAGAAGAGAAAAAAGAAATTTTTTGAGAGATTTGGAGAGTAAAGGCGGCGCCTAGGTTGAGCCAATAAGTGTGTTTTGTTCTAATGTTGAAGTTTTATTTATAGGACAAGGCTTGGGTCAGGTTTGACCCATTTAAAATAGGATTAGGAGACCAAAAAGTAAGCATAGGCGGCGCCTAATGCTTTGCCTATGCTTAGCATAGGCGGCGCCTTTTGCAAAGCCTAGTTGAGCATAGGCGGCGCCTATGCTATGGCATTGTTAGGCATAGGCGGCGTCTATGCTATGGCATTGTAGATTCAGAGAGCAAAGGCAATGGCATAGGCAGCGCCTATGCTATGGCATTGTTGGGCATAGGCGGCGCCTATGCTATGGCATTGTAGATTCAGAGAGCTTAGGCCATAGCATAGGCCTTGCCTTGTTCGTTGCCTAGATTTACATAGGCCTTGACTTGTTCGTTGCCTAGATTTGAATAGGCAATGCCTAACCAATAGCCTTTGTTTCTTCATTCCAAACTTACCACCTTCAACATGACACAATTCCAAATTAAAATTTGGGCTAGATCTCCTCCTTTATACGTCTTACACCTTTATTTAATCAAAAAAAAAACAATTAGAACGATGGGTTGCCTCCCACCAAGCTCCTTAGTTTTAGTCGTGGCTCGACTCTTCTTTTTGGATTTTTATTTAACAAAAACAAACTCTTAGTAAAACAACACGATTAAAAATGATGGGTTGCCTCCCATCTAGCGCTTGATTTATTATCGCGGCATGACATAGTTACCTCGATTACTTAGACTTCGTCGAGATAGATGGTGCATCGTTTTCTAAATGGATTCAGACGACGCTGATGCTTACTTGTAAGCATGCAATCTTCTTCGAGATGACTCTTGTGCATACATATCCCAGGAGGGATACCAATTATATCATCAATAGGCCAACCCATAGCTCTCTTGTACCTCTTCAGAGCAGAGATGAGAGCCTCTACGTACTGTTCACCTAAATCAGCCGCAACACTCACCGGAAGTGTATTTCCACTTCCCAAGAACGCATACCTTAGGTGACTGGGGAGCTCTTTCGATTCTAGCACTGGTGGCTCTTCAATGAAGGTCTTTGCTGTTGGTGAAGGTCGATTCCTAAAATCAAGGTCCAGCTTCTTAGTAGCATGAGAATAGGACTTTATTCCTGTTAGAGCACAAACAGTTTCTTCATATTCTTCAACATCCTCATGCTCAAAATTCAACAACACAGCAGACAATGGCTCAACAGTAAGCTGCTTCTCTACAGATAATCCTTTCTCATCCTCATAATAAAAATCAGCTACAGAGAACACATCCATATCTCTAGGCTGCTTCATCGATTTGCATACATCAAAATGGACTACTTCGTCATTCAGCCGAAATAAAAGCTCATTAGCTCTTAAATCAATCAGCACACTTCCAGTTGCGAGGAAAGGACGCCCCAAGATTATGGGAACTTCAAAATCCACCTCGTAATCCAAAATAACAAAGTCTGCAGGAAAGATGAAGGTGGAAACCTTCACCAATACATCATATAAGATACCAACAGGTCGTTTTACCGACCTATCTGCCATCACGAGCCGCATATTGGTTGGTGTAGGATCGCCTAACCCCAACTTTCTGTAAATGGATAACAGAATCAAATTGATGCTAGCCCCCAGATCGCACAACGCCTTAGCAAAATCCAACGATCCAATCGTACAAGGAATAGTAAAAGCACCAGGGTCTGTCTTCTTCTGTACTAGCGATCTTGTAGCGATTGCACTGCAATGATGAAAATTATCTTCCAGCTCATAACTTGCTGCCCGCTTCTTTGTCAATAGGTCCTTCATGAATTTAGCATACCCAGGCATCTGTTCCAGCGCCTCCACCAATGGAACATTAATAGTTAGCTGCTTCAACATGGTCATGAATTTATTGAACCTGGTGTCATCAGCTTTCTTCTTCAGTCTCTGCGGAAAAGGTGGTGGTGGAAGGGGAATCATTTTCTCCACCACTTTCTTTTTATCTTGCTTCCGATTATCAACCTTTACAAGAGTGTCATCAGCCTTCTTCTTCAGTCTCTGAGGAAAAGGTGGTGGTGGAAGAGGAATCGTTTTCTCCACCACTTCCTTTTTATCTTGCTTCCGATTATCACTCTTTTCAGGCTGGTGACGTCTAGGTGTAACATCATGAGCACTCACTTCAGCTTCTACGGCATCTTCAAACTCTGCTTCATCAACATTTTCTGTTATATCATCAACCACCTGCTTGCCTTTGGATGGATTTTCCAACGCTTTACCACTCCGGGTAGTAATAGCCATACACGATCCGTCATTTCTTTGGTTTTGCACAGTGTCACTGGGTAGCGTGCCAACCTTTCTTTGGTTGAATGCCGCTGATAATTGACTCAATTATTGCTCCAGCTATTTTATTGCAGTAGAATGCGAGTCAACCAATTGATTTATTGATGACAAATCAGTCTTTACCTCAGTAACGCCCATATTGGTTGCCTCCACTCCTTTCAACAGCTTAGCCATCATATCTTTCATGGACATCTTCCCAGATCCAGACGCCACAGCCTCACGATTTCTAGGAGGAACATACAAACCACTCCTGTCAGTCTTATTCTTCCAACCACCTTGATCGCGGTCCTTGTATCCAGATTTATCATAATAGTTCCGACCTTGGTTTCCTTGGGCATTGCCTCGGAAACCCCCCTGATTATTCAAGTAGTTCGCTTCTTCCTCATAGTTGGATTTATCTTTTCCCTGTGATACAACGGACTTAACCTTTTCGGTCTTCCCTGATAATAAGTGCTTGGTAAGAAGATCCATCTGTGTTTTCATGTGAGCCATATCTTGGTCACGTTCCTCTTGTCTACGCCTCTGCTCTGCAGTCGAGCCAATAGATACGGTAGATCTTGCTACCTCAGAATCCCTGGTATGCCAAACTCTACTCTGCTTTGTCATATGATCTAGCATATCACTTGCCTCAAGAAAAGTAAGGTCCATGAATGACCCACCTGCAGCATTATCAACCACTGGCTTTGTCACCGAGTTCAAAGCCCTATATAATATTTCCATCAAGTGGATATTCGTCATCTGATGGTTTGGGCACCGCATAAGCTTCTTTTTGAACCTCTCTCATGTTTCGTGGAGAGATTCAGTTGGAAGCTGTCGAAAATTGCTGATCTCATCCCGTAGTTGGGCTCTCTTGGATGGCGGAAAGAATCTTTCTAGGAAAACGTCTTTCAGTTGCCTCCAATTAGTAATAGAATCAGGAGTTATCCCGTTCCGCCATAGAGTTGCCTCCCCAGACAGAGACAATGGAAATAAGCGCAGCTGAATTGCATTCTGCCCAACTCCTGGATTGTCAAACGACTTGCATGTTGAAATAAAATTGACCAGATGCATATTTGGATCATCGCCTGCAAGTCCACCAAATAAACCTTTGAGCTGCAATAGCTGAATCATAGTGCTAGTGATATTGAACTTGGCTCCAGGTGCAAAGGGCGGAGAAATAATAGCCCCTGTGGCACCAGCTCCATCAAGATCGTCATCATCATCATCAAAAGGAGCCTGCACAGCTCGGCGTTCAGGTCTCATTCTAGATTGACGATCTCTCCTGTTCACAGGCGCTACCACCTTATCTGCACGCCGTGGATTAAGTAACTCATCATCACCCAGGTCCTCATTATCAGGATTTGTTGCCCGACCTGGGTTATTAATATTTTGTTGATGCACTTGAGAAGCTGCCAACACAGCTAATCTAGACTGCTCCTGTTGAGCAGCCCTTCTTTCAATGTCACATTGTGCATCCATTCTGACAATAAGTTATGGTTCAAGATTGATAGGTAATAATGGTTGACCTGAACTACGAGTATTTGGCATGCACTCAACAGAACCTGAATAAAACAAAAACAACAACTAAAAGTAAAATTCGAGAATTTTAGACCAAAGGGTCTATTAACTATCACAAACTTAGTTGACAACTGTATTCCCCGGCAACGACGCCAAAATTTGATAACACCCAAACTACAACTCTCATAAGAGTGTAAGCGGTCGCTGTCAAATATATAACCCAACTGGGTTGGGTGTCGAATCCCACAGGGAATACTTGGTCACTAAGTGTTGCAACTATTAGTAGACTGTTGGTCAAAAATTCCACGGAAAAGGGGGGATTGGAGTGTGGCGTGAATTAATGCTATGGAAGTAACAACAGAATGCTTTGTTTAGTAAGATTTAATCACAGAGAAAAATAAGTTAGGGTTATGTCCACCTTATGAGTTCTACGTATCTATTAACTATGAGTAATGCAGAATTCAGACATGCATGCACTTATAGAGATTCGTATTCTAATGGTAAATCTTAGTGTTTCTCAACCATCAAGGATTATTTCACTTTAACTCTCTCGAGCTTAAAGTGTATAACTAAAGGTACAAATTCTCCAAGAAGTTAACCCAGTTACGGCACTAACGTGTAAATAGGGGTTGGTAGCCCTATTTCCTTGTCACACTCTCTTTTCCAAACATGTAAGTTTTCTCTCGAACAAGTTAATGCTCTAATGGCGTATTCTATATGTTTGATACCACAAGAATTTAATTAAAACGAAGAGAGTAATGATATAAGTAGCATATGCATCAAGAATTCACAAACTCATAGTAATAGATAGTATATCAAAAGGCTTCCATAACCCTAACAGAGAAGTTTAGCTACTCATGATTGTAAAGGAAAACAACGAAGACATCATATCTTCATAACAAAACGATAACAATCTCACGCGAGAGGATGCTTTTAACGTCAAAGAGGGATGACGTTTTCCTCTTAGCCGCTTTCCACAAATATGTAGCGTTTTTCCTCTCTGTCTAAACTTATAGAATCTGTAAACTGAATAATACTCAAAGTGTCGAATGAATTACTGCATGAATGCTGAAAAATTCTGCAAAATAGGTTTTTTATAACATCCTTGTCCTAGTCCTATTAAGTTACTGCTGCACCCCTAAGTATTTAAAAATACTGCTTTTGCCCGGGACAATTTCTCCATGCGTCACATTCAGTCCATAAGCTTCCAAAAGCTGCTTTCCCTCTTCTGTGAAGTTTTCCGTTGCTGCCCAAAGGTCCACAAAGTTCTGAAATCTTCATCATTAATACCTGAAAACATGCTAATCACGTTGGTTAGCTCACTTACAGGAAAATAGACTAAAAATGCAGGAATTATATATTTTGTCCTTAAAACTTAGCTAAAATATGGGTGAATTATGGTGCTTTAGGCGTGTAAATACGCCTATCATCAAGGACACTTTAGACAGAATGCAAGAAACCCAAGAAAAAGAAAATTCAGAAATTTGGAGATGATAATGATTCTGTTAATTCAGCAGAAGACATTGGGGATGCTCTAATCCTTAGTGTGGATAGCCCGGTTGAATCCTGGATATTGAATTTTGGTACGTCTTTTCATTCATCTCCAAGCAAGGAATTGTTCCAAAATTTCAAGTCTAGAAATTTTGGAAAGGTGTATCTTGCTAACAACAAGTCGTTGGCGATTGAAGGAAAAAGGGATGTCTGTATAAAAAATCCAGCAAGAAATCAGTGTACGTTGAAGGATGTCAAATATATTCCTGGTCTCAAGAAGAATCTGATCTCTGTTGGTCAGTTGGATAGCACAGGCTACACATTAGAGTTTGGAAAGGTTCGTGGAAGATTGTGAAGGGTGCTATGGTTGTAGCACATGGCACAAAATCTGGAACTTTGTACACCACTTCAGGGTATATAAACATGGTTGTTTTTACTGAGGGTGCTTCCGGTTTATGTCTGTGGCACAACAGACTTGGACATATAAGTTCCAAAGGAATAAAGATACTGGATGCAAAATGAACTTTAGCTGGGATGCAATCTATTGATATGGGTCTTTGTGAGAGTTGTGTTATGGGTAAACATAAATGAGTAAGCTTCATGAATACTATGAGAGAGCTGATGAAAGTAAGACTGGAAATGGTCCCTACAGATGTAATACCCCGCATGTTTCTAAGCTAGGAAGTGAATAAGTTTTCCTACGTATGAAACCTCCTATCCTGTGAGTAGCATTTTAGTGAATGACTTACAATGAATATCCTAGTGATAGGATAGCTTGAGAGGTCTTAAGCATGGTCATATGAGTCGCTTAAGGTAATACAAGCTAAGAGTTTTTGAATCCATCAAGTTTTAGTGTTCGATTTCGTAAGGGTCATATTTGAACGAGTATAACTCAATTTTAATGTGGTATTTATGCATATTTATACCCACCAAATTATAGAGAATCGAATTAGCTCTCCAACGATACCAATTTTGCCTTAATCCAATACCTGAGCGAAAAGTTATGCCCATTTTCGTGAGAGACAGTAAGGGTATGCGATTGGTTAGGTGCCACACAACCAAACTTAGGTGATTGGTTAGGCGCCGCCCAACCTAGCTTATGCGATTACTTGGGCGCCAGAAATACTCCGTTTTGAGTTATTTTGAGGGTAATTAAGTCTTTAACACTCCTTACACGTCCCTAAACCTAATCTCACGAAATTTATAGCTTGTAAACACATTACAACCCTATTAACATCTCAAAGTTCATTATACAAGAGCACCATAGGATAAAAACAACTAGGGTTGCACAATCAAGCTTGAAGATCAAATTTCAAGGAAATTCCTCCGTGAATCAGCAAGAACCTCCCTTCCAAGGTATGCGTAGTGTTCATCCACAAATTCTTTTCATCCGTGGAGTTCAAGAATCAATCTTTAAAATACAAAAGCTTGGTTGGTTGTGGTGACATGATCATACCCATGTTGATGCTTGTTTGTTTTGCTATATAATAGTATCGTGACTGTACATCTCATGAAAGTTATGTTGTTAGTTGAAAACCATGATCTTTAGGTGGATTGATAGAATGCAAGTATGAAATCCACCTATTCCTTAAAGAATGCATGCAAGGTGTTCGATAAAATGCCTAGTATGTTAGAACTTCATATTTACATGATTTCATGATATCTAAATAACAAGTTCATGTTAACCATACACTACAATATGAATTTCCATGCAAATTATGTGTTGTTATTGTTGTGGTATAAAGAATGTATGATAATGGAGTTATAAATTATGTACACAAAATATATCCATGCTTTTTCTATCATGTTTGAAATATTGAATAAATACATGAAGTATACTATCCCCTGCTTATGATATTGAGAATTGTGGACTTAAATCTTGTGATCAAGTCATGTCATGTGTGTCAGTTTTCTCCTATCGAGTCCTGGGGGTATTCGTACCCAAAAACTATAGCTGTGTGCCTAGAGCCATGTCATGTTTCACGATATCCGAACTCAATCTATGATTCCATAGACTTTAGTCAGTCATGTGACTCAGGAAAACCTCATGATCTCAATCAGTTGTCAGATATTAGTAACATTCCGCCAGTCAATGGAATTCAGTAAGATTAAGTCATGTATAGTTAGTTATTCATGTCCAGTCCCTCCAGATGGGAGTAGAGGTTAGCACCGAGTGAACCCAAGGATGGGAACTCACCCACCAGTTCAGGGTATGATTCTTAGAAGCAGTCCTTGTGTTCCGAAACTACGTAGCCAGCGTAGGTTGAGACATCTTAACCTGTCATATTAGGTTTGATGAGGTGGTTTAACCTGTCAGTTTATGGTTCCCACCATTCTCATTGAGTACCTTCCAGATAAGGGTCACTCATAAGCTTTCCTTACCTGTGGAACGGTATTGACACCCCTCCAGTCGAGGCAGATATTGGACCCCAGCTTAGCCATAACGGCATATATGGGGCATGTCGATTAAATACTACCTCCTACAGTTTCAGTATCAGTCTCATTAAAAGAACTCAGGGCGTTCTTCAGATTTCAGTAAATACAGAACTGTCAGATACGGTCGTCCATGTTATCAGCTTACAGTATCAGTCATGACAGTTATCAATAAACTATGTATTAGCTTACAGGTCTTGCTATCACGCATTCACGGTCCCAGTTTCTATATATGTATGTTTGCACTCCTACGTTCATATTAGTCAGTCAGTGTTGTTCATGCATGAAAACCTTTATGTTCAGCCTACCTTCCTCGTATACTCAGTACTCCAGTTGTACTAACGCATTTGAGCTATGGTGCTTTCTTTTCATGTTACACCATAGGTTCCGAGACACGAGCTCCAACCCAGCAGTAGCGGTAGCATTCCCGTCGTAGAGACACAGTGATTTCTTATTGATTTGAGGACAATATGATTTGATATATTTATTTATTTATTCAGTTCTATTTTATGGAGTTAGTTGGAGACATGTTCCTTCAACTCCTTATTCAGATAGTTTAGAGGCTTTCAGATTTATGTTCAGATTTACGTTCAGACTTAGCTTTCAGATTGAGTTGTTTTGGGTATTTTCACCCACATGGTTTTATTTAATTGAACCTTATGGCTTTACAGTTTTATGTATTCCATAGTATTATGTCATGATTTGCAGTATACAGGTACAGATATCAGTCATGGGTTAGCTTGTGGTCCCTCGGGGTCATGAGCACCATGTAGCATTCCGGTTCAACAAATCGGGACATTACAACATATGTTTGGGGACCATATCCTATTTCATCACTTGGTGGATCTAGATTCTATGTTACCTTCATTGATGATTTCAGTAGAAAGGCATGGGTTTACTTCTTGAAACATAAATCAGATGTGTTTTCTACTTTCAAGAGGTGGAAAGCTGAAGCTGAAAATGAGACTGGCTTGAAAATTAAATGCCTGAGGTCTGATAATGGACGAGAATATGACAAGTCAAAATTCAAACAATTCTGTGCAGCTGAGGGTATCAGATTGATGAGGATAGTTCCTGGGAAGGCAAGGCAGAATAAAGTTGTTGAAAGGATGAACAGAACATTAAATGAGCGTGCAAGGAGCATGAGGATAAACTTTAGGCTTACTAAGATATTTTGGGAAAATTTTGTGAGCACAACTGTATACTTGATCAACAGGGGACCATCAATTCCTCTGGAGTTCAAGATTCTGGAAGAAGTATGGATAGGAAAAGAACTCAAGTATTCTCACTTAAGAACTTTTGCTTGCATTTTTTATGTTTATGTTGATCTATAGAAGAGAGATAAGCTTGATGATAAATATATAAAGTGCTACTTTATAGGTTATGGTTCTGACATATTTGGTACAGGTTTTGGGATGACAGGAACAAAAAGATCCTAAGACATTCTTATGTGACATTTGATGAAAATGTCTTGTATAAGGATAGAGAGAAAAAGGTTCAAGAGACTACAAAGCAAGTGGGAGTTGAGCTTTAGTTGCAGAAGAGTACACCTAAAGATGTTACAACAGAAACTCAACAAACTCCAGAGACTGTCGTTGAAGAACTAGAGGTGGAACAAGTGACACCTAAGAAGGGACAGAGAAGATCATCCAGGACAATTAGAGAACTAGATAAGTATTCACCATTATTACATTATATATTACTGACTGATGAAGGGGAACCAGAGTCTGTTGTTGAGGCCCTACAAGTGGAGGATTCAATCAAGTGGGAGAAATCCATGGATGATGAGATGAGCTCACTTGAGAAGGATAACACGTAGATGTTGACTGAGTTATCTATCGGGAAGAGAGCCTTGTTGAACAAGTGGGTGTTCAAAATCAAGGAAGAACCAGATGGCAAAAGAATGTTCAAGGCTCAGTTTGTAGTTTAAGGATATTCACAAAGGAAAGGTATTGATTATGCTGAAATATTTTCTCCTGTCATGAAATTATCTACTATCCGAATTTTATTGAATTTTGTTGCATCGGATAATTTTCATCTTTAGCAAATAGATGTAAAAACTGCATTTTTACATGGAGATTTGGATAAGGAAATCTATATGTAGCAACCAGAAGGGTTTGTAATTCCAGGAAAGGAACACATGGTGTGCAAGCTCAACAGGAGCTTGTATGGGATGAAGCAAACACCCAGACAGTGGTACAAGAAGTTTGATTCCTTTATGAGTAAGAGTGGCTTTCATAGGAGAGAAAAGGATCAGTTTTTCTACTTCAATAAATACATTGATTCTTATGTATTTTTACCCTTGTATGTGGATGATATGTTGATTGAAAAATCCAGTATGAAGGAGATAAACTCTCTGAAGGCAAGTCTGTCTTCTGAGTTTGAGATGAAAGATTTAGGTACAGCGAAGCAGATTCTTGGGATGAGGATTTCTCGGGATAGATCTACTGGCACTTTGAATCTATCCCAAGAGCAGTAGGTTGAGAAGGTACTGGCCAGATTTAGAGTTAATGATGCTAAACCTAGGACTACTCCATTGTCAAATCACATAAAATTGTCAAAGGAGCAGTCACCGAAGACAACTCAGGAGCGGGAGCACATGGCATTTATTCCCTATGCTTTTACAGTTAGGAGTCTGATGTATGCTATGGTCTGCACTAGACCTGACATAACACATGTAGTGGAAGTTGTTAGAAAGTATATGGCAAACCCTAAGAAAGAGCATTGGGAAGCTGTGAAGTGGCTTCTAAGATATCTGAGAGGTACATCCAGTACTTCTCTTTGTTTTGCCAATGGCAAAGTGATTCTGCAAGGTTTTGTTGTTGCTGATCTTGGTGGGGATATGGACTCGAGAAAAAGAACTTTCGGATACATTAACACCGTAGGTTGTACAACAGTGAGTTTGATGTCTAGGCTTTAGAAGTACATTTCTCTTTCATCTACTGAGGCTGAGTATGTGGCAATAGCTGAAGCTGGAAAGGAGATGATATGGATAGCAGATTATATGGAAGAACTGGGCAAGAAACAGCTGGAGAAGATTCTTTACACAGATATCCAGAGTTCCATACAGTTTGTGAAGAACCTGGTCTACCATTCGGAGATGAAGCACATTAGAAGATGGTACCATTTCATTCACAGGGCAGTGGAAGAAGGTGATATTTGTTTGGAAAAGATAGAGGGTGCAAAGAATCCAGCAAACATGTTGACAAAATATGTTGATGTTGGTAAACTAAGGTTGTGCAAAACCTTAGTTAGTCTTCTGTAGTTGTGTCTACAGATGTTTCGGTGTGGCAAACATATTGATGATGGAGGAATATTTTTTTTTTTTTGAGAATGTAATTCTTGGATGAAAGAATCAGTCTCCAAGTGGGAGAATTGTTAGGTTGTGGAGCCTGATTAATATGTGACGTACTGTTATATCCTCTGAATCATTAATATAAATTTTAGGTTGTACCTTTTATTCTCATTTCTCCATGTAACTGTATATACTCTGAATCATTAATATAAATAGCCCGTCCGCCGTGGACTTTACTCACGGGGTGTTACCACATAATTCATTCTCACTTATCTCTCTCTCCTCAAGAACTTTATCTCTAGTTTTCTTTATCCTTTCCATAGATCTAGTGTGTGTTCATGCAAATAGATCCTAACAATCTACCCCTTTAAACACCCTTATCACCAAACCACATAACTCATAGATAACTGGGCTTTCTAGACCAGTCAAAGCAGATCCAAGATTGTCTGTTGGTACTGATTATTGTTACCACTAGAAAATTATCTTCACATTAACTTAAAAATTTTGACGTGCTAAAAAAATATAGTTAGTGTACATGACTTTGGCCTTATGCATGTTGGAATCTACGTTGGGCCTGAGTCCATGGTGGATATGACTTGTTATGAATCAAAGAGCCTGTGCTTGGACGGCTCATTAAGTCATAGCTTTTGTACCTGTAAGTATATGGCTCTGTCATTCCCCCTCCTTAACTATGTCAACTATTAATTGAAACTGTCATATGACGATAGATAAGGAACGGAAGACTTAGCGTAATGAATGTCAGTTGGAATACAAACGCATTAATGGACATGGGTTGTCAGGTACATCTAATCTCTCTTTTATGGTATTCTTTCGCATTATGTTTTCGTGACAAAACCTCTTCTTAGTTATTAGTATAAATATGTCTTTTCCTACAAATTTTCAACCAAACGTCTATATAGCTTGAGACAACGGGAATATATCCTTAAACTATGGTGTAGAGAGTTAGCATTAAGTTGGTTCAATATGCTCCCATCAACTGTATTGGAGTGACACTAGAAGAACTGTTTGGTTCATATTCTATACTTTCTATGATGTCATGCAGTCATGTGTACATCTAGTCCAGTGATTGTTCAGAATTGTAGGATCTTTTTTCTTTTTTCTTTACTTTCCTTTTCGGCTAGCTATTGTACAGTAATTACCTCCTTAACATGATCATTTCAAGGAACAATGGCATATTACACTATAGAAGGGTGCCATAACATATTTGATGATTATAAAATGAGATAAAATGGAGAGAAGGGGACATAGATAGACATTATGTTGAATCACTATCCAAGTCATTGTTTTTTGGCATTGGAGTAACAGGACAACTTCACTATATGTAGGCATTTCACCTGGTGGCTTATTTTGGTTATTTTATTTAAGTTATAGTCAATTGCAAAACATCATGCAATTTTACAGGTTGTTTTCAGTGTAAAAACTTAACCGCACCAAGTGTTTACACTTTACACCAAACTAATTCAACTTATCATAGTTAAGTTTTTACATGTGGTCAGATTTTGTAATCCGGAATCCATGTTGAATAATACACTTGATGCAATTTCCAGCTGGCAAAGTGTTTCCTTGTTAACTGTGCTCTGGTTGTTGTAGCAATCTAGTACTTAGAGATCATTTGGTTGGGAAACAAGTTATCTTGGGATTGTTGTCCCACCCTCAATGTGGGATAAAAATAACACTACAATCCCGTGATAAGTTACTCCCACTATTTTACCCCAACTAAACATGGGATAAACTCATCCTAAAATTAATCCCGAATTAGAGATCCCTCGTACCAAATGAGTACCAAATGAGTCATTAATGCTCTGTACCTATCTGTATTGGCATAGGAACTTATATTATTATATAGCTCATCTCAAAAACTTGAGAACTTTGTCACCAACTCTGCTAGGGAATGGAGAAAAATAGCACTAAATAGAAATGTTTTATTGTTATAGACATCCCTATAAGAAAAGTATAAAAACAAGAAAATCTTTAGTCAAAAGACATTCATTAATTTATTCATATCTGCAGGTTTGTAAGGAATTAGAATTTTTCTATCTTACGTTTGAAAGCTTGTTCCAATCAATTGAATTATGTTTGAAAGCAAAATTTGCACTAAATTCTGGTTTTGATGTTGTACGAAGACTTTCACTTATTTTGTTCCTTTTTCTTAATTTTTTTTGGGGAAGTTCATTTAAGGAGCAGAGTGCCCATGTTGCTTCTGTTATGAATATTTTAAAAAGTCGTCAAGCTATTTGATGTCTGGAAAAGAATTGTCAAAGCTTGTCGCATTTGTGAAGGGCACACAGTTTGACCTCGTGGTATTATTGACAAACTTTTTCGATTGTATCCTATTATGTTATTGAAAACAGATCATGCGACATAAATGCCTTGCAGGAATACTTGCAGTGAAAAAGATATGAAAGTGCTCGTTTGGACAATTTTGCTTTTGGCAATGAACTTATTGGGCTAAAGGTACTAACAAGTGTTGCTTGTCAATAACACTAGTGCTCAAATGTATCATTATCATATTAGATGTTCGTATCAGATGGATGATAGGGTGAATTATGTCCATAAACTATTTTAAGCTCTTCTATTGCAAGTGTTCTTCATGATCAAGTTATGAGTTTATTGATCTTCGTGGTATAACAAAGTACTCTGAAAATCAATTTCAATCTCTCATTTTTATGCTTTATTTGTATTCCCCTAATTATGTCCATAGATGTTCCAATCCACAAAATAACTTTTGACGACTGCTAATCAGTTCCCAAATGGTGCCCGAATTTCCTTTTTAGATGTATTTCTGTTGATATGTTTGCTAATATGTATTCTTAAGGTATTTCCCAGGCTCCAACTATAACTGTTGTTGATCTTACTCATAATTATTTCTGGAATTCTGTTCCAACTATTGTGGAATAACACTTCTGCTTTACTTGCAGGAGGAGAAAATAAAATGTCATTGAATGATCAAATAGAATTGCTTGAATTTTATGGGATTTGGGATTTAGCTGATCAATGTGTATTGTTGTAAGCGGGTCGAAATTCTAATATTCTAAACCTCCAAACTTGTTTGAAGAAGAGATTCGTCAGAAGAAGTGGTCATCTTACGCAGTCAATTTTCTCAGCTAAATATGAAATATTGGAGCAACAAGGAGCATTTTTAAATGCATCACTTATCCCAAATATTGCAGACTGCGACTAATTATTATTTTATTTTGTTCATTTCTATTGTAAGTTTCAAATAGAAAGTAAGCAACAAAAATATTGTTGCGGGATTAAATTGCCACTAATTATTTTTTTAAAGCATTAACATCATATTGTAGCGGTTGTAAATCACCACATAATTTTTTTTAAAAACAACTAGTATTTAGTTGTGGGATTTATAGAAGGCCACAATATTTTTTTTGTGATGTTGTGATCATGTTGCAAGGGTTTATAAACTCCCGCAATAGTTTTTTTTGAAACATTAATAACATATTGTGAGGGTTCTAAGCTGCCACTTATTAACTTAAAAAAATCCCACAAATTCAAAATTCATTTTGTGGCGGATGTCATGGAGGTTTCGTAAAACCACTACAATAATGCTCATGGCAAGGCTTATTGTGGCACTTTATGAAACCGCTACAATTCTTTTTGTAGCGGTCAAAAACAGTCAAAATTTGACAAAACATCCGCCACAATTTACCTATTTTTTTGAAGTGCTTGGATCAATAGGGGAGAGAAACATGATTTTCCTCTATCAAAACATTGTGGAAAGAAGGGTTATCCACCTTTCAAATGATGGAGAAGGCCAGACTAGTAGTGTGAGAAATGTTAGAAGATGGGAAATCATTAGAAGGTTTGCAAGAACAACACTCAGCAAACTAATGATGCACACATAGCTAATCCGGAAGATGAAGAACAACTCTTCGTAGCGACATGTTTAGCAACTATTTGCTCGAGTGACAAGTGGTTTATTAACAGTGTTTGCACAAACCACATGACATTTGATCGTGATCTCTATAAGGAGTTGGATACTTTAGTAATTTCCAAAGTATGAGTTGATAATGAAGACTATATTCCTACTGAAGGGAAAAAGTACTGTGCAAATGAAATGCTCCACAGGTACAAAACTAATCAAAGATGTGTTTTTTGTACCTAATATTAGTTGTAGTCTGTTAATGCTTGACAATGGTAACAAACTTCTCTTTGAAACAAGTTACTGTCAAATCAAGGATGAAGACAACAGAAACTTATTCAAGGTAGTGATGAAGGGAAGAAGATTTACATAGGATCTTTTAGATCATGAGCAAAAATATTTTTCTGCAACTTTTTGGGAAACAATAGTAAATATCACAATCAATTGTAAAATAAATGAACTGCAACAATAATAATATTTCTTCTATAATAGTATCACAAGTTACAATAATAATAATAACAACAACAATAATAATAATAATGATAATAATAATGATAATAATAATAATAATAATTAAATAATTATTATAATATTTTAAGTAACATATAAAATACTTGAGTCGTGCTAGGCACTGTCCTAAGAAACTATTTCTACAAAGTGAAATGTTTCCCTAGGATTAAACAAGCACTTCCCTGATTAATTAGAGGATATCAAGAATTATATAAGTCTTCCCTAATTAATCTGAGGATACTTGAATCAACAAAATTAGTTATAAACCAACAAGTTAAATATCAAATCAAAAGATGATTGGATAGAATAGAATTAAGGTAAGAAACTTTAGGGAATGATAAGAGTAATGAAAAGAGAATGTGTTGGTTAATTATATTTTTGCTTGAAAATGGTCAACCAATTTATAGAAGTAGTGAGGAGGTGTAATGGAATATTATCAGAAAATGCATAATATTTTCTTTGTGACAAAGAAATAATACTTGATCACCACTCAAAGAATAATACTTGGTCTCCAAGTACTGACTTTGCACATGTAAAAATTGAGCACCAATAATAATAATTATTATTTCAGTGAAATTTTACTTTCTCTCAAAGTAAAAATTAAAATTTCATTTAAATTATTTTAAAATGTCTAACAATCCCCCATATATTTTAAAATAATTTATAAGAAAGAAGAATTTAACTTGTTGGATTTATATGGACAAAATACAATAGGTTTGGTGTCTTTTGGACTATGAACCAAACTTATACCAATAAAATTTAACTTACAGAATTATTGGTGAAATATAATATGTATATGAACCTAATAACTCTTATTGTAAGCCAGAAACTTTATCAATCACATTTTGACCTTAATTTTATGGTTCAACGCAGTTTTGCGCCAATAGGCCATGCGCGTGCCTGATATTCATGAGAGCTCTGGAGACTTGTACAAGGTCTCATAGGAACAACCTCATTCCATTTCTCATATAGGTTAATTCATCATGTGTACACTACTTTAAATACATCATCCGTAAGGACTATTGTAATACCCTAAAAATCCAAACCCCTGTTAGAGTCATGTTCCAAGCTCATGCAAAGAATCTTGTAGTCTCTTAATAACTCCCAGCTATTAGACGAAACAAAATATTCCTTATCGATTGAATTTTCGATAGGAATGTTGCTTTAGTCAACTTTA
Organism: Capsicum pubescens; assembly: GCA_030864215.1. Lineage (NCBI taxonomy): Eukaryota > Viridiplantae > Streptophyta > Magnoliopsida > Solanales > Solanaceae > Capsicum > Capsicum pubescens. The sequence goes on from CM061544.1 coordinate 78,360,475, forward strand.
AACAAGAATATATTTTTCTCTACTCAGCATTTTCTAGCTCAAAACCCACCAAGTTGTAGAAAATTAAATTAGATTTTCAACAATACCAATTTCACCCAAATTCGATCCTCGGGTGAGAAGTTACGACATTTTTAGTGAAAGCAGTAGCTCAATACGAGCAGTACCGCGTCACGGTGACCCCAAAAATGACATTCCTCCTTTTCCATTGTGTCACTACGATTTCCACCGCGTCGTACCAAGGGTCATTTTTGCGTTTGTTATTTTTCAGTGAGGTACCATGATGGCGCCACGTCACGCCAAAGTTTCAGTTCGCAGTTTTCTGTTTCCAGTGGTGCAACGCGATAGCACCGTATCTGCTATTAGGAAAAATAGGGATTATCATCTTTCCAGTGGCCCGACGCGATGTGCTGAAGGCTAAAACCAAGATTGTCAGTTTTGCGACTTAATTTCTAGGGACCGTTTGGTCTTTTCCCAAAGCTCCAAATCCCTCCAAAACACGTCATTAAAACCCTAAAGAGGCATTATATGCCCTATTACTCACAAGTCCTCTTCAAGCATCTAATTTTCTTTCAAGAACAAAAACCATAGCCTTCAAAATTCAAGATCAAAACTTAAGAATTCACCATCAATTCTCACTAATCCATCAACTCATGTATGTTAAGTGTTCATCCATGTGTTCCGTTCACCCATGGAGCCCAAGTATCCATCTTTAAATTAGAAGTTATGATCTTTGCAAATTATTATGATTTTAAATTGTGATTTTAATTATGAACTCCCATGAATTGTAATTCTACACCATGTTTCGATGAAATTGCCATTGTTATTTAGCCCCACATATTTTAATGAAGTTATTCACTAATTTATTTCATAATTACTGATGTTGATGCTGAAATTATGCTATTTCTCCAAGCTTCAAACTATTCCCATGCTTAGCTTAAACTATGAACATTAAGTGTTTGATGAAACGCCTACAAAAATGAATTTTGTATAATGCTTTCATGTTATGTCCTCAAAGTTTTAGTACTATTTTACTATTAATGCTATCGAGTCCTGAGGGTTATGAATACCCAAAACCATAGATGTTTACTTAGTCTCAGTATCTTTAGAATAGTTTCAGAATATGATATAAGCATTATCAGTTCAACAAGTTATCAAAATTAGTTAATCTTAGCACAGTTCAGTATTCTGAGTCAGCTCAGTTGGGAGTAAGATTTAGCTACCGAGAAAACTCAGGGATGGGGGCTCACCTTCCATTTTAGGGTGTGGCCTTTAGTAGCAGTCCTCTCGTTCTATAACTACATAGCCAGCGTAGGTTGAGATGTAACCTTCCAATTGAGGGTAATCTCATACGGGAACCTTCCAGTTGAGGGTAACCCTTAGTCCTTCAAGACAACACTTTAGTTGATCCACATAGCCTGTGTTAGTACCCGTGGAACGGTACTGACACCCTTCCAACTGGGGTCACAGGATGGACCCCAAATTGCACTTTGGGGCATGCCAGTTAGATGATAGCTCCAATAGTCTTAGTCCAGTAATCAACTCACTAACTTTGTTTCAGTTTTCTTGACCATAACATACAGATATCAAATATTCAGTTATCAATTTTTAGTATTTCAGATTATAGATTATCTTCAAAACATGTTTTATACTTGTTCATGCATCTTTCAGTATTTAAAGATTTCACGCATCTTCAGTATTTATAGATTTCATGCATTCTATTCAGTATTTCATGCTATTTATTCAATCAGTTATTATTCATGCACATGAAACCATGCATATCATCCAACCTTATTTAGCATACTAGTACATTCAATGGACTGATCGCATACTTTTTTTGTTCTATGATGTAACGCCCCGATTTGCTGAACCGGAATGCTACACGGTGCCCATGATCCCGAAGGACCACAAGCTAACCCATGGCTGATATCTGTACCTGTACACTATATAATATAGAACATAAATGCAGAATACATAATACTGTAAGTCCATAAGGTTCAAAATGGAATAATCATAACATGAGAGTGGGGTATAAAATACCAAAAAAACTATAATACTATCTGAAGTCTGAACATACTAGTCTTAAAAGCCTCTAACATGACTATCTGAATAGGGAGTTGATGGGACATGTCCCCAACTAACTCCGACTAGCTAAACAGAACTGAAATAAACCATAACATAAGTAATGATCATGCCCTCGAGAGACGAGGACTCACTGCTGGAACTTTGACAGCTGAGATGCTACTACTACTACTGGTCTAGAAATCGTGTATCTGAACCTATGGTGTAACATAAAAGAAAGCACCATAGTGTGAATGCGTCAGTACGACTGAGAGTATTGAGTATACGAGTGAGGTAGGCTAAATGCAAAGTTTTTGTATTCATGAACAATGCTGACTGATATGATCGTGAGAACATATACATACATAAGTAACTACTACTGAACTCGTGACGATACTGACTACTGATTCTGAATACTGACAATATGAGTTTACTGGTTTCGAGATACTAAATGACTGTGTTTACTGATATTGATCAGTGAATCACTAATAAGTGAGGAACTGATACTGTATTACTGAATACTAGGAGACTGATACCTTATTACTAATAAAGGAATGATTGTTTCTGGCAGTCCTGATTATGAAGGACTGGTCTAATAGACTATATTTGACAGTCCTGAAACTGAGTACTGATAGCATGAGTTTACTGAAATCTAATATGACTGGCAAATGATTTCTGATAGCTGATATAGATGATAATATGAGTGACTATATCTGATAGACTTGATACCAGATACTGATAACATGGGTGACTGTAGCTAACAACCCTAAATCTGATGGAACTATCTGAGTTCCGTACTATATCTGAGTTGAATGTATCTGACAGTCCTGATATTCTGAAGAACTATCTGAGTTCTTTTACTGAGACTGAATGACTAAAACTATGGGAGGTAGTAGTTTAACCGACATGCCCCATGTATGCTAATATAGCTGAACTGGGGTCCAATCCTTTCTCTGATTGGAAGGGTCTCAATACCGTGCCATGGGTAAAGACAAGCTGTGAGTGACACTCAAATCTGGCAGTGTCCCCAAAAGAGAACGACGGATGTCCGCCTCATCAACCCTCAAGCTGGCAGTGTTGATGTCTCAACCTATGATGGCTACATAGTTCTGGAATGCAAGGATGACTGCTAAGAATCACACCTTCATCTGACATTGTGTGTTCCCATCCTTGGGTTCACTCGGTGCTAACTTCTACTCCAATTTGAGTAGACATTGAGCATGACTGCCTGAACTGATTAACTGAACTGATTAACTGGACTGATAGTTTTGCTTAGATGAGCTAAGCTAAATTTAATGAGTTCCGTTGACTGACGAAATACTACTGAGATCTGAGGACTGACTGAGAGAACTGAAGTTACTGAGTACTGAGTGTAACAGGACTGGTACTGAGTTTACTGAATTTCCATTGACTGATGAAATTATTACTGATGTCTGGTAACTGACTGAGTTCATGAGATTACTTCGATTTCCTGAGTCACATGACTGACTGAATCCTACTAAGCATGGATTGACTGAGGATATCGTGAAAACATGACATGGCTCTAGGCACACATCTATATTTTTTAGGTACAAGTACCCCTAGGACTCGATGGAAGGAAACTGACACACATGACTGACTTGATCATAAGAATAGAGTCCACAATTCACAATATTATAAGTAGGGGATTTCATACTACACATGGCTATCATATTCTTGATCATGAAAAGGGAATGCATATAACATGTAAATACTTGCATAAATTCAATTTCATGAGCATTCCATATTACAACAACAATGTGTAACAATTTGCATGGAAATCATGTTGAACATAAGCATAGAACATTGACTAGTCATTTTGGACCTATTATGTCATAAAAGCATGATTTCTAGTCTCTTAGGTATTTTCACAAACACCTTACATTCAAATCTTTAGCATAGGTGGATTCATCAATATTATAAGTATTCAACCACCAATTTCACATGTTTATACATCATATACCACCATAGTTTCATACAAACATACTAAGATCCCATCTTGGGCATCATCAAATTTCAACAACATGATCATCAACCATCAACATCATAAATATCATAATACATAATTTAGAAGATGATTTTTTTGAGATGAAAGGAATTCATAAATCAACACACGCATACCTTAGTTCGTGATTCTTGAAAGATTGATGGAAAGATTCTTGAAATTAAATCCCCAATTGAAAACCATCTTCTTATTCTTGAGAGAAAATGGAAGAAAAGAGTGTATTTTGGTTGAAAATGGGGTTAATTCCATGTTTATGGGTATATATGGGGTGGGATATGACCAAAATGCCCTTAAAAAAGAGAAAAAGGCCCAGCTGTCCCTCTGTTGACTGTCTGACAGGCTGAATTAAATTGATCATAACTTTTTACTCAGATGCCCAAATTGGATGAAACCAATTGCATTGGAAAGAATACTCTCATAGATTTAATTTCATATATATCAGATCTCATATTTAATTATATACAGGGAGTTATGATAGTTTGAAGTTGACCCTGAAATGCTGAAAACAAACTGGGCAAGCACGGGAGTTAGCAGGCGGCGCGGGCTAATCGCCCGGGGCTTCTGTTTTGGGCACCCAAACGTACCTTTATGCTACTCTAAAAATTCTGAAATTCACCCGGGATATACTAAGAGCTTTCCCTATTGTAACGCAACTTGAAAATTGAAAAACGGATGTCGGGAAGGTCGCCAAATAAATCCCCGAAGTTTGGAGGTCTAAAATAAGACTAAGTGTTGAATCTTGAACACTTAGCAAAATTTTCTAAGTCTTGGGATGTTTCATAGAGCTTTATGAGATGAATTTGACACGCGATTTTGTGGGGTATTACATATGATGTATCAAATCATAGGTTCGGACGCTCAGTTCCCGGATCGCACTTAGACTTTCTAGATTATCAGCCGTAGTAGTGGTGAGTACTCATATTTTGAGGACAGGCTATGTTTACTTTCATCATTTCAGTTCAGTAGTTAGTTGGGGAATGTCCCATCAACTCTTATTCAGTCAGTAAAGGCTTTTCAGACTAGTACAATAGTCGGTTAGTTTTGTTTTTATTTTATTAGTTTCAAAAAGTTCTTTCCAGATTCATGATCCAGTATTGTTTTAAGTTATTTAAAACCTTATTGCTTATCAGTTGTTCTTCCGCATATGTTATTATATTATTCAGTGCTCACAGCAGGTACCAGCTCATGGGTTAGCTTGTGATCTCTCGGGGCCGTAAGCACCGGGTGGCGCCCAGGGTGTACTCTCGGGAAGTTACAACTATGAATTCATTAAGAGTTAATAACTCATCCCTCAATTTTATTAGCAGTTCAAACACTCTTAATAAGTGCACAGTGTCAATATCAACTTGTTATTACCCATATGAACCTACTAAATGGGATCTCCAATCACATAGGTTGGGTTACCATCTCTATTGACAATCAGATTGGCCTTAACCCTATCTCTTTTGAGGTTTGAAGAATTAATTTTCTTCCCACAGGTTTAGTTAGTGAATTGGATGAATTCAATTCTGACTTCACATAATTAATGAAAATTATTCCATCTCTCAGCAGTTGCTTAACAATATCATGCCTCAATTTCATATGTCTACTCTTACAACTGTAAGATTTATTCTTTACAATAGCAATTGCGTCTTGATAATCACAATGTATATACACAAGAGGCAGCAAATCATTCTTTTTTAAAGGGATGTTAGGCAATAAATCATCCTTTTTAAAAGGGCTATGAGGCCACAGATCATCCTTTTTAAAAGAGATATACGCTAAGAAATTTCTTAGCCATTCAGCCTCAGTACCAGCTATCTCCAGAGCTACAAAATCTGATTCCATAGTTGATCTAGCAATGACAATTTTCTTAGCTAATCTCCCTGATACTGCACCATCACCTAATGTGAACACATAACCAATGGTGGATTTCGTCTCATCTGAATCAAAGATCCAGTTTGCATCACAATTTCATTCTAAAGTAGAGGGAAACCCACTATATAGATTAACATAATTCATGGTTCCTTTTAAATATTTCATTAGTCTCATTAATGTATACCAATGCTCTTTATTGGGGTTATGATTATATCTACTCAATCTGCACAAAGCATAAGCTATATTAGGCCTAGTAAAATTCATCAAATACATTAGACTCCCAATAATTTCTGCATATTTAGAATGAGCAACTGGGTCACCATTATTCTTTTTCAATTTAGAGTTAGCATCATAAAGAGTGGCTACAGGAATTACCTTTCAACTTTCAAACTTCTTAAGAATCCTTTCAACATAATATTCTTGTGTAAACATTATTCCATTATCACTCCTTATAACTTTAACTCTCAATATCATATTTACTTCACCCAAATCTTTCATATCAAAGTTAGTAGACAAATATAATTTAGCGTTTTGCACAATGTACAAAAAATAAGCATGTCATCAACATATAAGAAAATTATCACATAATCATTGTCTACCACTTTAGTATAAACTCATTTATCCACTTCAATAGAAGAAAATCCATCTTTTATTAAGACTTGATCAAATTTTTTATGCCACTGTTTAGGAGCTTGTTTAAGGCCATAAAGAGATTTAATTAACTTACAGACTTTATTTTCTTGTCCAGAAACTACACATCCTTCAGGTTGAACCATATAAATTTCTTCTTCTAGGTCACCATTTCAGAAAGCAGTTTTTACATTCATTTGATAGATAAAAGGCTTATTAATTGATACTAAGGCAATTAATATTTGAATAGAAGAAATTCTTGTCACTAGTGCAAATGTATCAAAATAATCAATATTTTGTTTTTGAGAAAATTCTTTAGCTACTAAACAAGCTTTATATTTATCTATAGAACCATCAGGATTAAATTTCTTATTTACAGCCAATAGGTTTTGCACCAGGAGGTAAATCAGTTAAAATTCATGTATTATTTTTCACGATAAAATCAATTTCAACTTTTATTTCCTCTTTCCAAAATTTAGCATCAGAAGAAGATATAGATTCAAAATAATTTAATAGTTTATCATCGACAAGAAAGGTTTGAAAGTCATTTTCATAAGAAAAATATTCTTTTCTAGGCCTTTTACTCCTCCTCAGATCCTCATTGTTTGAGGTAGATTAATTTTTTTTCAATAGGTGCATGAGATATTTTATCACAAAATAGAAAAATATTTTCAAAGAATTCAACATTCTTTGTTTAAATAATAATATTACTATCAAGAACATCACTTTTCAAAACAAGAAATCTATATGCAGCACTATGTTGAGCATATCCAATAAGCATGCAATCAACAGTTTTAGAACCTATTTTTCTCTTTTTAGGTTCAGGCAAAAGAACTTTAGCAAGACACCCCCATACTTTTAAATATTTCAAATTAGGTTTATAACCTTTCAATAATTCATAAGGGTTCTACCTGTTCTTTTATGAGGAATTCAATTTTACAAGTGACATGCAGATAAAATAGCTTCACCCCACAAATTATAAGGTGCATTAGAGATAATTAACATGGAGTTCATCATTTGTTTTAATGTTCTATTTTTTTTCCTGCTACACCATTAGACTCAGGTGAATACAACAGAGTTATTTCATGAATAATTCGTTCTTTTTCACAAAATGCATTTAAAGATACATATTCTCCACCTCTATCTGATCTAATTCTCTAGATTTTTCTACTAAGTTGATTTTCAACTTCAACTTTATAAGAAATAAAAGCATCAAATCATCATCTTTATTTCTAATTAAATATAACTTAGTGAATCTTAAAAAATCATCAATAAAAGTTATATAATATCTTTTCCCACCTCTACTCATAGTCTTTTTTAAATCACCCAAATCAGTGTGAATCAAAGATAATAATTAAGTTTCTCCATTAACTGATAAACATGACTTTTTAGTAATTTGAGCTTTAGCACATATTTCACATTTATCATAATTATTTTAGTTTAAATAAGATATTAAACCAAGTGATTGCATATTCTTTATATAAGAGAAATTAACATATCCTAATCTAGCATGCCATAAAGAAATAGACTCAGTCAAATACGTAGAAATGGATACATTTTTAAAAATATTGTTATGAGTATTAAGCACAAATATTTCATGATTACAAAGTCCATTTCCCACAAAAATATTATTTTTAGTCAATATGACTTCATTGTTTTCAAAAGTAACATTCATTCCAATTTTTCCTAATAACGCCACAGAAATAAAATTAATTCTAATATTAGGAACATCCAACACATTACTCAATGCCAAAGCTTTACCAGATGGGAGTTTGAGAAGAACTTTGCCTTTTTCAAGAAATTGAATAGTTTTCGTGGTCCTAAGATAAACAATTTCTTCTTCTTTCTCAACTTAGGTGTATTATAAAAATCATTTTTATTTATACAAAGGTGCCTAGTAGCACCAGAGTCTACCACCCTATTCTCGTGTTGGTCTCAATATTCATTTCTGAAATGACCACAATGATTATATCATCCGTTTCAGTCAAATTTATTTGACTTCGCGGGATTGTCATTTCTTTCATATATTCTCTTGCATTGAGATGCAACTTCTATGAAGATTTTATTATTAGCATTAGATGTATAACCAAGTTTATTTTCATTCCTGTATTCTGAAGTACCATACTCTTCTGACAAACTGACTGGAATAGAAGCAACCATAGCAACATCAACATCAGTATTATTGACAGTCTTAGGACAAATATTGTATGTCATAGTTTCTTAGATTGTTGGGAAACAATAGTAAATATCACTATCAATTGTGAAAATAAATGAAATACAGTAATAATAGTATTTGTTCAATAATAGTATCACAAGTAACAATAATAATAACAACAAGAACCATAATAATATTAATAGTAATGATGATAATGATGATGGTAATAATAATAATAATAATAATGATGATAATTAAATAATTATCATAATATTTTAAGTAACATATAAAATACTTGAGTCGTGCTAGGCACTGCCCTAAGAAACAATTTCCGCAAAGTGAAATATTTTTCAAGGATTAAACAAGCACTTTCCTAATTAATTGGAGGATATCAAGAATTATATAAATCTTTCCTAATTAATCAAAGGATACATGAATCAACAAAATTAATTATAAACCAACAAGCTAAATTCCAAATCAAAAGATGATTGGATAGAATAGAATTAAGGTAAGAAACTTTAGGGAATGATAAGAGTAACGGAAAAAGACTGTGTTGGTTGATTTTGTCTTGAAAATAGTCTACCAATTTATAGAAGTAGTGAGGAGGTTTAATGCAATATTATCAACAAATGCATAATATTTTCTTTGGGACAAAGAAATAATACTTGAACACAACTCAAAGAAAAATACTTGGTCTCCAAGTACTTAAACTTTGCACATGTCAAAATTGAGCACTAATAATAATAATAATTATTATTTCATTGAAATCTTACTTTCTCTCAAAGTAAAAATTAAAATGTCATTTAAATTATTTTAAAATATCTAACACAACTAAGATAAATGCACAAGTTTGGCACAAAAGACTCAGACATTTCAACTAAGTTATTGTAATTAACTCACAAGAGAAAGATCTGGTTCATGGGTTGTCTAATCTTGAGGCCGAAATACTAGATTGCAGAACTTGTAATTTTGGCAAGCAAGCAAGGCTTTCTCTCAAGAAAGCAACCTGTAGAGCCACTAAAAAGAAAAAATTAATCCACATAGATCTAGCAGCTCCTCACAAACCTCCGTCACTCAAAGGGAGTAAGTATTATATTGTTCTCATCAATGACTATATGAGAATGTGTTGCATTTATTTTCTCAAGTTCAAGTGAGAGGTTGCTACTATCTATTGAAAATTCAAACAGTGGATTACAATCAAAGCGTTTGTAAGATTCAATCATTAAGATCCAACAATGGTAAGGAGTACACATCTGATCATTTTAATACATTTTGTGAAGAAGACAGAATTGAACACCAACTCACTACTTCATATACGCCACAAAAAAATGGAGTTAGTGAGAGGAAGAACCATACCATAATAGATATGGCTAGATACTTGTTACACGAGAAAATTTGCCAAAAGAGTATTGGACAGAAGCTACTCATACCTCAGTCTTTCTACTCAATAGGCATGCAACAAAATCATTAGAAGGAAAGACACCATTTGAAATCTGGTATGGTTATACACCTTTAAAAAATCTCAAAGTTTTTGGATGTTTGTGCTTTACTTATGTGCCACAGAGTAAAAGAGATAATCTTGATAATAAAGACAGAAGTTGGAATGTTTGTGGGTTATAGCACTATTTCAAAGGCTTATAGAGTTCTCCAACCTTATACAAGGAAAATTTTTCTCCAACCTCATACAAGGAAAAGTTTGATAAGTAGAGGTATGCATTTCATGGAGGATGAAATATTGAACTAGAAAAAAGCAGTACCAATGCCACTTCCAGATCAATATAAAACACCCTAGATGAAAGAGGATAAATTTGTTGATGATGTTCTGGTGAGAGGCACAAGATCCCACTCTGATATCAGAGATGAAACATGGTTGTTCTCGAGCCAATAGAATTTTGCGAAGCAGAAAAAGATCCAAAATAGAGAGCTACAATAAAGGAAGAACTCACCATGATTGAGAAGAACTAGACTTGGAAACTTGTGAAAATACTTGAATACAGGAAATTCATAGGAGTGAAGTGGATTTTTAGAAACAAGATGAATCCAAACGACTCTATCAACAAGAACAAAGTCAGACTTTTTTTAAAAGAGTATGTTGAAATTTTTGGTATTGATTTTTCTGATACATTTTATCCTGTTGCTAGATTAGAAAGTATCAGATTATTGTTGGTTATACCCACAAAAAAGGGTTGTAAAGTATTTTAGTTGGATGTTAAATCTGCATTCTTGAATTAGGATGAAATTTATGTCGAGCAACCTGAAGGAATTTGCAGTCAAAGGGAATAAAGATGAAGTGTATCAACTCAAAAAAGTTTTGTATGGACTAAAGTAGGCTCCTAGAGCTTGGTACAACAAGATTGTTTAGCATTTGGTGTAGTTGGGTTTTAGAAAAAAGTCTCAGCGAAGCTACTCTCTACATTAAAGGTGATGGAATAAATCTTACTGTTATTTCACTATATGTAGATGACCTGCTGGTTACAGGAAGCAATCATGAGTTTGTTCATAAATTTAAAGATGATATGCAGCATACAATCAAGATAAAAGACTTAGGAGAAATGATTTATTTTCTAGGAATGGAAATCAAGAAAGAGAAAAATGAGGTTTTCATATGTCAAAAAAGTATGCAAGAGACATTCTGAAAATTTTTAGGATGGAGAATTGTAAAGAGAAAACTACTCTGTGTGCAAAATGAGAAGTTGAGAAAAAATGATGTAGCTGAAAAAGTGAATGAAACTCTTTACAGAAGTATGGTTGGATGTTTCATGTATGTTACAACAACTAGACCCGGCATTTTATGTATAGTAAGTATTCTATCTAGATTTACTAATTGTGCAACTAACACCCATTTTAGAGAAGCGAAAAGGGTGATAAAATTTCTTAAGGGAACACTGAATTTTTGAATCAAGTTCAATTCAAATTAGAAGCACGTGTTGCAGGGGTATTCTGAAAGTGACTAGGGTGGCTCTTCTAAACACATGAGAAGCAATTCTGGTTATTGTTTTAATCTTGGTTCAGATGTATCTTCTTGGTGCTCTAAGAATCAAGAAATTGTTGCACAGTCGATGGATGAATATGAGTTCATTTCGGTAATAGCTGCTACAAATAAAGCATTACGACTGAGGAAAGTAATACCTTGATCTGAATTTAAAGCAAGAGAAGTGCACAGAAGTGTTTGTGGATAATCAAGCATCTGTTGCTATCTCAAATAATAGTATTTTCATGCAAAAATCAAGCATTTCAATATCAAATTATTCTTTCTCACAGACGTGCAAAAAGAAGGTTCGATTGGGTTAATGTACTGCAAGACGGATCTTCAACTGGAAGATATGTTTACCAAAGCCTTGACAAAGAGAAGATTTGAATTTTTTAGAGAAAGACTTATAATTTGCAGCGACTGAAGCAAGGAGGAGTGTTGATTAATTGCCTCAGTTACTATAGTAAAAGTTGGTGTAGTTGCTGGACATTATCCAACTTTTTTAGCCAATATTCTGTTAACTTAGTTTAGTTGCTGCTTTTTAGATGTTAGTTGTTCAGAATTTTAGGATTTTGTTGCTCATGTGTGCAAAGTAATTGCTTAATTATAGGCTTTAGTTGTTGCATTTTTTCTGTATTTAAGCACAATTTCAGTTTATTGAAAAAATATCTTTCCAACAACAAATATCCTTCTCTCTTTCTTGTCTTTGTTATGTTTCTAAGAGTTGAATTTAACTTAAAACTCTAACAAAACTACACATCTTGATACCAATAGAGGAATTGTGTGGTTTCATTTGTTAATTAGCCTTACATTTATAATAAATTTAAGACATTGTTATTTAGTAGTAAGAAAGTTTGGATCCCCTTTTACTTGATATAGATCAGTTTTTTTCCAATAAATGAACTCTATTTATATAATTTATTCCATTCTTTATAGCAGTTCAACACCTGAATTTTTTTATAAAAAGAATAGTTCTTCATATGATTCATTTCATTTTCTCGGTGATTCTTTAATTTTTGTGCGGATGTCAACATCTCATGACATCCCACCAATTGTCGATTGTTAAGAGGCTCACTACTGACATTCTACGACATCAACTTTTTTTTGCAAACTTAATGTGTGTAGTGAGATTAAAGATAACTAACCAACAAGGATTGTGGTCGAGTTGTAAGTACTCAAAGTTCTTGGGTTCGAGATATGTGTATGAAGTCGCCTTTGTTAGGGGTTGATTTACCCCCTAATTTGAGACCTCTTGACACAAATTTGAATTTAGTTGGCATCAATGCAGGTATCGGACATTGGATAGAAATCAGAAAAAAAATAGTTATCCACCTTATTCTCCTGCATACGAATTGCAAAGCTTTGAGGTAACATAAATTTGAGCATTTGTGGTGCAATCCCACGAACAAGTATTTGTTTGGGTATATCATTTTATGATGTGAAAGTAATATGTATTACAACTAATAGTTAGGTAAATCAATAGATGTTTATATATGCATAAAACAGGTCCCTGTTAATTTCCCTTATGTAATTCACAACCTGCTAGTTATTTTATCTGTTCTCTATACTTGGAGCTTCCGACACGGTGGTCGTAGTTGATTTACAAACTTAACCTTTAAAAGTTAATTGACAATTTAATTCTTACAATTACATACTTTTCATTCGATAGTTATATCCCTTTGGGCTTCTATAGAGGTTGTTAATCCTGCACTCTTCAACATTTATTTCTATGACAATTAAGACTGCACCTTTTAAAGTGTAGAGAATATTATTTTTGGATAAAATTATTCAGGTACATATCATACAATGAAGTAATAGGGAATAACCGTGCAACACACATGTCCAACACTAGTATATGTGAAAAAGAAGACTAGATTACATTATAAAACAGACATAAAAGAAATGCAAATGATGTGATGCAATGCAATGGTATAATAACAATGAAATATCTCAATATCACCTCGTATACACCTTCGGAGTCTAAACTTGTAGGAGAGGAGCCATGGGGGTTTCGCAATCCATATACTATCACAGTCTCATCAATCAATCTTATCGTTCCATCCCTCGTTCAAGGAGTTTATAAAGTATCTCATTTTCTTTCAAAAAAAAAAAACAGCAGTTCCATGAATATGGATAAATAAAATGAGGATGATGCTCATAACCAATACATTATCATGCCATGAATCAACTCAATAATGGCATAAATGAGCTCAAATCTCAATGGATCATAACATATGGGGCATTGCATGGCAACACAGTAGTAAAGAGTCATGTGAGGCATCAATAATATAAATCCAAGCCCCACTTGGACATTACAATATTAATAAAGGCAAATAATACTCAACCAAGACCAACACCAGTCTCCTCATGGCATTACAATAATAATAATCTCTCAAGTCAATAATAAGGATCCACATCAACCTCCACACAGGAAACATGATAAAATAATAATCTCAAAAGATGAATCTCTTGGTACAGTTTCCAACTCCAGCGATAAATCATAATCTACCTTGAAATCTGAACACGAACCTAGACCTTTTAGGGAGAAGTATTTCCTTTTCGTGTGGTCTCAAAACGAACCCAATTCTTCAAAAACGTAATCTACACATTAAGAGGAGTCTAATGATATCCATATTAGCTACTTTCGATCTGGATTAAAAAATACTTCAAAAATTATCACGATACGAGACTACCCCCTAGTTGTAACACAGTGCTTAGTATGATATAATTGAGAAATACTTTCTTGAATATAATTGATACCCATATTGCTTGTACTTTTTTTTAATATTTCTGCATGTGCATGTTATTAGTACAGTATAATTGAGACATTTCTTTAAAACTTGAAGTCACAGTTCTCTACTATATGAAAAATTGAAGTCACGGTTCTCTATTTTAGCACGAAAATTATTGATAACTCCTTAAATATGTCCATGAGAAACTAAAAGAAGATGCCTACAAACTTATTACCTCTCACTACAGTCTCTTACGAAATAATTCGTGTAATCTGATATTAAACTTTTGTCTCAGTTGCCATAAATTATATGTAGGAACTAAATTGTGTTTTCTTCGACATAACTTGTGAATTATTGAACTGGAATTTTTCCTCAGATGGAATAAGTTCAGAAAGAACTAAACACCATAACTTGTTATTGTGTTATAGTATGATTCAAAAATATAAACTTATCTTGGACGGAAATTATTTGTTATTTTGATGTCAGGAATATTTTCTATCACTTCTTTTGTTTCTTAGTGTTGAATGACTATAATTAAACATCAAATCTTGAGGGGCAAAATTAAAATACCGACCAAAATAGGAAGCATTTGTTCGAGTGACCCGAAGATATACCTATCATATGATCAATAACAAGATAATTTCATTCTTAAAATCATCGTGCCAAAGACCACGAGAACAAGAAATTGATATTTTGTAGGTTTGTCAATTAATTGTCCTGACGTAATATGTATATATATCTTAAGGCTAATTTTTATGGATCCATAGGCTTTCAGCTAATAATAGAAAAGATGTATTAGGTGATTGTTTTTTTTTTTTTTTTATTTAGCAAATCCACTAGGCGAGATGCCCAGGGCTAGTTTATATATATATATATATATATATATATATATATATATTAAAAGCAAAACTCAAATGAAAAAGTACAAGCAAGGGGGGCTATGCCTTGCCTTAGTAATTCTATTGAGGCATAGAGGAACCTCTTCTAACTAACTTGCATGTAAAAATAAGAAGAAGAAATAAATAAATATTCTATGATCATCACGGAGTTAATAACCAACTCTACGATGATATTACAAATGATAATACTTAAGTAGTAAAAGATTAAAATAAGCAAGAAAGTGGAGTCAGATCCATGTTTCTTTAAAAATTGAAAATCTTCAAGAAGATATATCTCTTGGGCTATAAGGATTCGATTCTCCACCTTGTCTTCTTCCTCCACTCACTCCAAAATATATTCATATTTCATCAATTCTTCTTGGATCTATTGAATCTTGTTTATATAATTGAACCTTGTATCCTTCTATTTTTCCACCCTCATTGGTAATTGTCTTAGAATAACCTCTTCAGACACTTTACCATCCCAACTATGTTTTCTTTCATGAGTCTTCTTTTTTCTGAATCCTTTTTTTGTTGCCTAGGTGAAAGATATCCATCCCTAGCCACTTTAGCAAAGCATTGATCCAATACTTCATCCTCATCTTCTTTGTCAAATATGTCAACGCCTAAATCACCCTCAAATGCTTCCATTGGATCTTCTACTAAATCTCCTGGTTCATACCTCTTGGGCTGGAACCCTTTGGTAGGATTATCCATAGCATTCAAATGTGCACTTTTTGAGCTGCATGTTGTCTCACGGACAAAGATGGAAGAACCATTGCATAACTTGGCACAAATACTGAGGCTGTTGGACTCAACTTGCTACACGTTGGGGAATGCGGCCTGATTCTCCTCCTTTACCATATCTACCCAACTCTTTATTTTTGTACTACTTTTTAGGTCACTCTTCGCTTCAACTGTATTGTTTGAATGCATCGGAGTTAAGACCACTACCCCATCCGCACCTTCTTCATTCCCATTGAACAATAATTTATGTCCAAAGTCATTCCGTTGATCACCAATTGACTCCATAGATGGAGAAGGTATCTCACACGCCAAGGAATCTAATGTATCCATCAACGACTTCAAGACAGGTATGGGACAAACCAAGCTTGCAACATGTTGGATTAGCATAGTTGTCACTTCAGGAAGTGAAATTTGACATTTAAGATTGCCCAAATCAGATTGGTACTTATTTTTATCTAAAAGAGTCTCAAAGATGTTAGGATCCACAACATCCTTTGTTGCAACACATTGTTTCTTTGCCACATTTAGTTCTTTTCTAATTTGATAACTAACAAATTGTTTGCGTGAAACCACTGTCCAACCCTCATCGCCAAAATCATCTCTAGCATTGTTCAATTCCATATCCTACTTAGAATATATCAAACACTTAGTCCCAGAACTTGTATCCACAACACTAGGCAGATTTTGAAGAGCTTTCTTTTTAGCCTGTGATCTTTCCGTTAAGTTTTTGGACGCCCTAGCCGAAGCTTGACCTACTGGAATATCCCTTATGTTAACTCCATTTTGTTGTTTCTTCTTAGTAGTTAGATAATCATGTGCATTTCTTTGCATTTTTTTAACCGAAGCTCCCACAATCTCCATTGTCGTATCATCTTCTTTTTGCAGCACTACCTTTTTTTTCAATTAACAATCGACACTTCTTTTCATCGTGACCTTGGTGATTACAATGGGTGCAGTATTGAGGTAAATTATCATACACCTCCTCTAAAAATGTCATGACCCGAGACGAGGCCCTAGCCGCAATGAGCATACCGAACCATGAAGGCCCAAACGCCCTTCTCTATGTGAAAATCATGAACTGCGTTCATACAGTATAAAGAAATGCGGAAAAACTTATCATACAGAAACATGGTCGATATTATAATTCAAATGAACAATTCAAAATGAAATCCAAAAACCTCCAACATTACCTAACATCAGTCTGCGAAATCTCTAATACATGAAAATTGACATCTTGTCTAAAACTGGGACAAGGCCCCTAGTCAAACCATGAATTAACATAGAATAACAAAGTCTTCTAAACCAGGCTTTCCAGAATAGAGAAGACTCACTAGCTGTAAGTCTCAGATACACCAATCTATTGTTTAGTGGGACCCCAGAACTATGCCTCAGATCCTGAAATATAGGGGTCAATACGGATGTAATGGTACGCAGGACAATCCAAAATAAAGTATTATATTTGTAAAATAAGTGAGAGCATTTCATATATTCTATGCATGAAGCAATTTAAAATACATGGGTAAATTTAAAATAATCTTAAAACAATTCTGTAGATGCAATCCCTTTCTTTGTTTTACTTCTAAGCTAGGTGGTACACCCTACATATCTGAAAGTATCCCACAGGGTATATGAGATCCTTCCTTAACTCCGTGGCCAAGCCCCCAACCCAAGTTTGCTGCAAGGATTGGAGTATCTGAATCTGTTAGGCCACAGGGCACTAGGCCAACGTATAATCCCTCTTTGGGGACATAATAAACCCGTATCGGGAAAACACAATTCAGGGCTATGAATCGTACGACTCATGCATACTTAGGAAAACCACCTAACTCTCTTAGTGCCCATTTTTAACCTATTCTAAAGATACATCTTTCTAAATTCAAAATCTGAAATCTGAAATAAAATCTGTATTTTTTTCTGAGTTTATTATGGCCTTATTTGATTTCGTATAATCATACCAAGACTTGCAAGTCATATCTAAGACAATCAACATCATATTACGGTCTTCTCTTTCAAAACATTGTGTTCAGACCACCAAACTATTCAAACAGTGTGAGAGGATGCATATAGTTAAATTCATGGAAACTTAGGCAAAGATCCTCAATTTCAATTCACAACACGAGGTGGTCAAGTATTCTTGTAACAAATCATGAAATATCTTTAAATTGTCACTTTCATTTATACAATTTAATAAAATGCCCTCTCTTCAAGTCATCATCAAAACCAAGTCAACAAATAATAGTAAAGACATTTATGTCATGCTTCTTAATATGCAATCGAATAATTCATAATGAGGGAGGGAGTATAAACCTTTATGCTCTCAATTCAAGTTTCAAAACTCAAACCACACGTATACATATATCTGAACAAAAATCGAATCTAAGAGGGAGGCCTCAAGACTAAAACATTATCATCAAAAAGGGTTCACTATGCATAATTGTTATTGTATATTTAAACCCTTCTAAAATATATCATTTCATAACTTTAAACCTTACTTAAAATGTTTTCAATAAACCCAAGTAATTTAAGAAAACCCCACGTGCCTTGATTGATGAAGAAATCTTGAAAAGGTTGATCTCTAGAGCATGAATGCTTAACCTTAAGGTGTTTTTTCTCCAATTGTGTTTTTGAAATATGAACTACAGATTTAGATGAGTTAAAACGTTTCTACTAACCCTAATTTTTTCAATATATGTTTAGGGATGGTTTTGGATCGTAAAAATACTTGGTTGCCCTTGAAATAACTTAAAAACGAAGTGTCTATGCTGTTGGGCCAAAAGGTATGAGTCGCACTCCCTATAGAAAACTTTAAGGTTTGAGTCGCACTGCCCATGGAAAACTTTAAGGTTTGCGTCACACTCCCTATGGAAAACTCTTTCTAGTGAACGTTTGCAATGGTTAGGCGATGCACACCCCTTGGCAAAGCCATAACTTTTTTCTCGGGTATCAGATTAAGGTGAAATTGGTATCGTTGGAAAGATAATTCAATTATATACAATTTGGTGGGTATTAATATTCCAAATTTCACATATACATACTGTTATACTCATTCAAAGATGACCCTTGTGAAATCAAACACCAAAAATCTGCCGAATCAATGGCTCTTAGCTCACTTTGCTCTAAGTGATTCTTATGAACACATTTAACCTCAAAAGCACTTCACATACTAGGATAATGATCATGAAACTTATATTAACATGGGAAATCATTTGTATTGGAGCTTATATGTATAGGAATGACAGTTAGAGTTCTAGCACAAAAATACGAGGCGTTACATTATCCCCCCCTTGGGATCATTCATCCCCGAATGATAACTTGAAAAATAGTAAGCACAATTTCAATTACTAAGTGGAAATGAAAGAGTAAGATAGGATTTATACCTTCTATATTGCCATCCACAGTTCCAAAGAGAGTTGGATATCTAGTAGGTATGTCACTCTCCGACTCCCAAGTTGCTTTCTCAGCTTTTTGAGTCCTCCATAATACTTTCACTGAAGCTATTTCCTTACCTCTCAAGTTTGGAACTTGGCAATATAAAATAGAAATAGGCTCTTCTTCATATGACAGAGGATCTTTTACATTAATCTCATCCACAAGTACAACAAGAGAGTGATCCCCAACACACTTCTTTAGCATTGACACATGTATTACCGGATGCACCGAAGCCAGTCTTGCAGACAATTTTAGTACATAAGAAACCCCACCTATCCTTCTCACAATCTGATATGATTCTATATAGAGATGACTAATCTTCCCTTTCTTTTCAAAATGCATGACTCCCTTCACAAGGGAGACCTTTTGGAATACCCAATCATCAACCTCGAATACTAAATCTCTCCTTATAACATTGGCATAAGACTTTTGGTCACTTTGATTAGTCTTAAGTCGCTCCTTAATAACCTTCACCTTATTCCTCGCCTGATGAACAAGGTCAGGCCCATACAAGCAGGTTTCACCCATTTTATACCACCTAATTGGTGACCTATATCTCCTTTCATAAAGTTCTTCAAAAGGAGCCATCTGTATACTGGAATGGTAGCTGTTATTGTAAGAAAATTCTATCAACAACAAATGATATACCCAAATACCTTTGAAGTCAATTATGCAAGCCCTCAGCATATCCTCAAGGGTCTGAATGGTGCGTTTAGCTTGTCCATCTGTCTAACAGTGGAAGGTTGTACTAAGGTTTACTTAGGTGCCTAAACCTCTCTGAAAAGATCACCAAAACTACAAAGAGAATTGAGTACCTCGACCGGATATAATAGACACAAGAGATCTATGTAAACGAACTATCTCCCTAATTACAACTTAACATAGTCATCCCCCAAATAATTTGTGCGCACTGGGAGAAAATGGACAGACTTGGTCATCCTGTCTACAGTCACCCAAATGGAGTTATCACTACTAAAAAAGTTGTAAAAAGAGACTTAAAAAGAGACCTCATGAGGTCTCTATCCCTCAAAAATAGACTTCAAAAGCGACCTCAATTGACGGTCTCTAAAACATAGGTCGCTTTTTCTAAGAGACCTCATGAGGTCGCTTAAAAGCAACCTCACGAGGCCACTAGGTTATTTCTTGATTTCTACAAAAAAGAGACCTCATGAGGTCTCTAATTATTTTTTATATTATTTTATTAAAAAGAGATCACATGAGGTCTCTATTTGATTTTTTTAATTTTTATTTTTTAAATTAAAAGACACCTCATGGGGTGACTATTATTTCCTAATTTTTTATTCTAAACAATTTATTTAAAACATAAACGACCTCTTGCAGTCTCTTATTTAAGCATGTAGAAAATGAAATCGTGAAAAAGAGACCTCATTAAGTCACTTTTGTGCATTTGCAAAAAAAAAAATGTGAAATAGCAACCTCATGAGGTCTTGTTTTGCAAAACAATAGCTTTTACAAATACCTGCCATTTTAATTCAATTTACTAATATATATAATATAATCAGTTAAATTGAGCTCGAAGAACTCCCATCAATCAATCAAACTACAACAAACACAAGTAAATATAATCTAATAACCACAAAATGAAAATAAAATTTAAATACCTTGAAATTGAACGAACAAAACATAAAAGTCATAATTATTTAACAATACTATTGTTCATACTACTTTAAAGTTTTAATGCATTCAAAAATACCTAAGAATTCAAATAAACCTCCATAAAATATATAGTTTGGATTATCTAAAAAATATTCAACTTTAACAACATAGTGGTGTATTATCTACATAGTAATCCTCATCATCTTCATCACTGCTGGGCTACTCACTCACATCTCTGTATTGACCATATACTCCATGTGAAATAGGTAGAGACTATGGAGGTCGAGGAGGGTGCACTACATCATCGGGACAAGGGGGAATCCCCCCCGAAGCAAGTAATGCATCGAATTGAGCCTTCATTCCTGCATATTGTATATCTCTTTTCCTTTCCCTACCCTATGAGGCCTTAGCTTCGCTAGATAGGTCAGCTATTTGCTTCTTCAAAGCCAAAATCGTCTCCCTTGACTCATCATCCCGGAAACTACCGAGGCCTTCTAGTTCCGAATGAAATTCATGGAAGGTTCGTTGGGGAAATCCATAATCATATCCATACCTACTAGGGCCACCAACCGCATCTACCCATATTCTCTTATTCTGCTCTTGGCTAAGTGGTAGGTCTCTCCTATCTAGTGGCAAAGTTAGGCGAAAATCCTCTATGCATTGCAGATATCGATTCTGAATTTAATGATAATAATATTAGAATATAAATTTAGAAAATACAGTAATAACTACTAGAAATAGAGGCTTACATAGGTCAGCTAAGCTCGCGACTCAACCAAAACATCAGGATCTTCAGGAGTCTTCTTCTTCCTTGTATGTGTAACCTTGAATGCCTCAGCCTGAGTTTTTGGCCTCCCAAATTTCTTTCCCTGCAAACAAAATTAATTTAATTTTAATTGCTATGAAATAATGATTACGAAACACCAAATTCTTTTTAGAAATATTGAACAAATCTATAATAATGAAAAATTAAAGTAATATAGCAGAAAAAGCTTTCTTCACAAGTCACAATGCTTCGATGCCAGAAGTATGTTGTACCGTTAGGGGGGTTAAGGGATGTAAGAGAGTGCTGAAAATAATAGAGCAGTAAGAAGCTGAAGCCATGTGACCCAAAAAGTAAAGATGCCAAGTGACCCCATAAGGAAAGATGATAAATTTGATTAAACCATCAGGAGAAAAGAAACAAAAGACCAGGAAAGGACCTCTTTAGAAATAAATCACAACAGACTATTCCGAACATGGCTACAACTTACTAACAGTCTCTTCTATGAAATATGTAGTACCTTTTCCTGCAAAAATCTCAAATCAAACATGAATTAGAATTTCAGTTTAAAGTGTCTTTCTCTTACATTTAGTCTTAGTCGTGACCTGCACATCAAGTTCTCGGCAAATTCACTTAGTCCTCATGGATTTTCAGACAGATCCAACTTAAAATCAACTGTCTGAACTCCTCGCTATGAATTTAGAAGTATAATTATGCAGAACATTTGATTTTTGTACTAGGACAATACAACCTCTAAATATATTAATACGATCAGTCCTTTGTGTTATTCTGTCATAAATATTCTCTTGCCGGGCACAAAAAGAACTTTCATTTAGACATGAAATTGGCAAAGCATTTTATTCAAAAAAATATATAGTTAGAATAGATGGATTTGTGCCTCTTTCCAGTTCTTCCTCCTATGGAACCACCAAAAGTTTTCAAGTCACAGAAATTCCTTCTAATATCTTGCTATAGTTCATTCTCCACCTACTATAAGTGGTAAAAAAAACAATGTACTATAGATTGAGAATCCCATCAGTTTTTTCAAATGGTTAATACTCCCCTAGTTTCAATTTGTTTGTCTTACTTTCTTTTTAGTACGTTTAAAAAGAATGCATCCTTCCCTTTTCGACGATTCTTACTTTCATATTTCCACATGTCATGTGCAAAACCACAAGAACCAAAAGTCATTCTTTACTTTCTTAAACTTTGTATCATGTCAAAGTTAGAAAACAGATTGAAACGGAGGGAATAGACAAGCAGCCCCATGAACACAAGCAAGATTTATCATCCAAAAGAAAGATGAACTGACCTATAGGGGAGAACATAGAATCCTCCTCACAATCACAAAGACATGGAGGACATGAAGACAAAGCCTTATAGTGCTGCAATGTTGGTGGTCTGACCATGCAAACAACCAAAAACAAACCCACCAGAACAAAAACAAATCGCACTGTCCCACGACTAAAGGACCTATGGACTGATGGATAAGCCATAAAATTGCCCTTGATATAAGTTGGCCAAGCCTCAAGTTGGAAGGTATGTTCTTTTGGTATCGTATAAATACTTTTGCTTGCACCTTCTTGGTGCTAAATTAAATATACAATTACTATCTTGCAAAAGAAAGTTGGTCAAGGGCAACTTAAGAATGGACTGTTGAAGTATTTGACAGAACTTTGATCTAAGAAGGAGCTAGTGAAGAAAGAATGGTTAATTTGTTACAAGTTGCTGTTAAATGTGTGAACCATTCTCCTGAAGCTAGGCCTAGTATCAACAAAGCTGCTCATATGGTTACCACTATACGAGATGAGGATGACAGGTCTATCGACGCTTCTGCAAGTACTAGTACTATCATCTGATCAGAATTGTCATTCTCCTGATGCTAGGACTAGTACAAACCAGTTGCTATCATGGTTACCACTATCCGAAACGTGGATGGAAGATTCATCGATGCTTCTGCAAGTACTAGTACTATCATCTGACCAAAACTGAATACTTCCATCGCTTCAAACTGTTAATCATTTTTCTCTTCAAGAATCTAGTTAACTATTTTATAAGATACATATTTGGACAGAGGATGTACTTATTATTTATAATAAGCTCATGAATTACTTTAGATATTCAACATCATGTTTAGTAGGGGTGATATTCTTCTATGACACGAAGATTAAAAATGATCCCATTTGCCAGAAAATGCAAGTAGCACGTATTGAGGATAAAATAAGAGAAGGTCGCTTGAAACAAGATTCCAATTGCAAATAAAAAAAACTAAAACAACATGTAATATGCTAGAAATGAAATTTCAAAAACACCAGTAAAGTTTACATCTTTTACATGAAGGACAACAAAAAAGCCAATAAAGGAAGAATCTTTACCATCCAAAAAGGCAAGTTCTGAATAATCTGACTAAGTGAAAGCCAAAGAACACCAAAAAACATGAAAAAGAACCAATCAACAAAACAACCCTAAGGTGGAAACTTATAACAACGACTCCAGGAATAAGCCCAATATTTTCACCAATATCATTTGCCACCCCAAGCATAGTTAACTGTTGTTGATTGAAACCAAGAATATTAAAACACAGAACACGTAGAAGTAGAAGACTTACTCTGTAATTTAAATGAAGAAGGAAGAAATCAACAATAAATTCGAAGCATAAACCCAATTCAGAAATAAGGCAACAAAATTCCTACTATTAATTCATATTTTGGGGAAAATAAAGAAGACCAAGATATTCATGGAATCAAATTCTATTCTATAGATAAATAAGTAAAATAAATTGTAGCCTTACTTTGAATGAGAGAGTTGGGAGAGAGAGAATGCAAAAAATCAGCCTTTAACTATTATACTCTCACAGCTTCATAGATTTTGGATTTGAGGGAGAGAGCGTTTTTCAGAGTGTTAGTTTGAAAGAGAGGGGGCGGCTTTGAGGAGCTGACCCTTTATGGATTTTATTTTTTATTAATTATAATAATGATAGATATTTAAGAAGTTAAGTAAATATATATATATATTAACGTTAATACTTAATAAAATGGCCATATATAATTATTTTTAATACTAAATATTAGTTTATAATAATAAATATTAATTTACTAAAAATGTAGCGACCTCATGAGGTCGCAATGTATAAAATTTTATTACCCGCTTTATTTTATTTTGGCACTAACTTTTGCCGCATTTTTTTCAACATTTTGATGTTCCTAATATTATGTTGTTGAATTTTTTTTTATCATTTATCGACCTCATGAGGTCTCTTAACAGAAAAAAAATTAAAAAAAGTTGAGGGGATAAGTGACCTCATGAGGTCTCTTATTTTCGACCTATTTTTGAGGTCTCTTTTTTTGGGTCTCTTTTTAGAGCTTTTTTAGTAGTGCATATTGATTTCGAGACCTCGAAAGTCCTGTAATGAAGTCCATGTTGATCATCTCCCATTTCCACATAGGCAATTCTATCTCTTGCGAAGTACCACCTGGCCTCAAATGTTCCACTTTAACTTGTTGGCCATTCAAACACATAGGCACAAAGTTAGAAACATCTCTTTTCATATTATTCCACCAATAAATCGTTTTAAGATCATGGTACATTTTTGTACAGCCTGGGTGAACAACATACCTTGAAGTGTGAGCTTCATCAAGAACTCTTTCCTGCATCCATCTACATTCGATACACACAACCTACCTTGATATCTCAAAATTCCATCACCTCTAATTTCAAATTCCATAACCTTCTGCTAACCAGCATCATCCTTCTTAATCTGCATTAGGATAGGAACATCGGCCTGATTTTCTTTAACCTCAGCATACATGGAGGATTTAGCTATCTAATGAAAAATTACCCCTCCATCTTCAGAATCTAGGAGTCAAACTCCTAAATTTGCAAGTCAGTGAATAACCTTCACCATCTCCCTTTTTCCTTCCTCCACATGAGAAAGAATGCCCATTGATAACCTGCCAAGGGTGTCAACCACCACATTTTCCTTGCCCGGGTGATAGTGCAGGCTCATGTCATAGTCTTTCAATAGTTCTAACCATCACCTCTACCTGAGATTCAATTGTTTCTGCATGAAAAAATATTGCAAACTTTTGTGATCAGTAAAAATATCAATGTGTACCCCATACAGATAATGCTGCCAGATCTTAAGTGCAAACACCACAGCTTCTAACTCTAACAGGTTGTTGGATGGTGGTTTTATGAGGTATGGTATGGTATGGTTACCAAGGAAACCATGTTTGTTTTGATTGTTTTCTAAAAGACTTGGTATGATATGGTAATCTTTCATGGTTTGGGAACCATGGAATTACCCAATTTTTAGAACCACCGATTTGGTGGATTTCCATGGTTTTCTTCTTTCTTTTTCCAATTATGCCCTCATATAATATTATCTAATACTATTTTATCCTTTACCCCATATTGTCTAAGATTTTGTTGCTTTTGGTAGTTCTAATGATGGTTCCTGCAAAAGAATGCAAGAACAGAAGACCTCCGCCTTACCGATCTTTCTTTGTGTTCTAAACTTCCAGTGACTGAACTACTTTTAGAAAATAAAATAAAGATGAATGGAAATGGCTTGTGGATAATCATTGAATTTCATCCAAATACAGATATTCAAATAAGGTAGATATACCCCAGTATGGGTTAGCAACAAGACTTCTAACAAGACGTGACTGAGGAAAGACAAATACAAAGAAATACCAGATCACGAGAGTACAATAATAGTCCTTGGAGAATTAATGAACATTCAGTAGAAAGAAAGTACCTACAATGATCATAGTATTACTCTAGAAGTTTTTATTCCATTTCTGTTACTATTTAATGTTTCTTGGATTTTGATTATCATATTACTTTGTGGTAGTGACTGTTCATTTTTAGTATGCTTTATCCTGTGTTCTTTCGCATTTTGTCTTTGATTCTCCGCTCTCGTCGTTTTCATTTTCAAAATTCTTTGTAGTTCTTTTACTTGAGCCAAGGGTCTATCAGAAGCAACCTTTTTACCTCCCAAGTTAAGGTCTAAGTACACACTATCCTCCTAGACTTGCTTGTGGGATAGCACTGGGTATGTTATTGTTGTTTCACTAGTTATAGAAAGGAAATATGCAAGAGGTGCACGAATAAACTGGCAAGGCTACTCTGCAAGTGATGAACATATGAAAGACATACCTCGATTATGAGAACTTCAACAATAGAACACAATGCAGTGTGCACCTAAACAATCATCAGAGAGTAGAGAATTGTATTTTCTATACAGATTATGTTTCCTACATTACTACTCTTCAAACTGTTAAGCAAAGTTTTTCTGAGAGGTTTGGTAGTAGATGCTCTTTGAATGTGTTTTTATAGGCCAATGACAAGACAAAGAAAATCCTGCTCATAGTTAATAAGAAAATACCCCTAATTATTATAAATTTAAAATTTATAATAAATAGGGGTATTTTAGTAAACTTACCCGTTACGATACAATACCATACCATCAAACCAAACAAAAAACTATTATTAAAAAGCAGTGAACGATATAGTCTATCAAAATATTGTATTGTACTATACTATACAGTACTATACCATACCATACTATACCGTACATTATGAAACTGAAACCATGACAAACCACCATCCAAACAGAGTGTAAGTCGTGGGTGGGATAATTCTTTTCATGCACCTTCAACTGCCTAGATGCATAAGCCACCACCTTACCATGCTGTATAAGCACACACCCAAGTCCCACCCGAGACACATCACAGTACACAACAAAACCTTTAGTACCCTCGGGAAGGGTTAAACCTGGTGATATAGTCAACTTATCTTTCAGTTTCTCAAAGCTATTACTACAAGAGTTAGACCACAAAAATATCACCTTCTTCTAGGTCAATTTAGTAAGCCGAGCAGCTATGGAGGAAAAACTCTCTACGAACCTTCTGTAATACCCAGCCAAACCCAAAAAGCTACGAATATCGGTTAGAGTCGTGGGTCTGGGCCATTTTATCACTACCTCAACCTTTTGGGGATCAACCTTAATCCCCTCACTAGACACGATGTGCCCTAGGAAAGCAATAACACTAAACCAGAATTCATATTTGGAAAACTTTGCATATAATTTATGGTCTTGAGAGTCTGAAGGATAATTCAGAGGTGACTAGCATGATCCTCCTCATTCTTAGAGTAAAATAAGATGTCGTCAATGAAAACTATAACGAACAGGTCTAGAAACTGACGGAACACCCTATTCATTAGGTCCATAAAAGTTGCAGGGGAATTAGTCAATCCGAAGGACATAACCAAGAATTCATAATGGCCATATCGGGTTCAAAATACTATTTCTAGAATATCAGCCTCCCTAACCTTCAATTGATGATATCTCAAACGAAGGTCTATCTTTGAGAAATATTTAGCACCTTGGAGTTGATCAAATAAATCATCGATTCTGGGAAGGGGGTATTTATTCTTGACAATGACCTTATTAAGCTTACGGTAATATATACACATATGAAAGGAACCATCTTTATTATGCACGAAGTGCACTGGAGCACCCCAGGGAGAAACACTTGGACGAATAAAGCCTTTAGCAAGAAGGTCCTTTAATTTTTCTTTCAACTCTTTCAATTCTGCTGGAGCCATTCTATACGACGAAATAGAAATAGGAAGAGTTTCTGAAATCAAGTCAATGCCAAAATATATCTCCCTATCAGGCGGTATCCCTGAGAGATCATCAGGAAAGACTTCAGGGAATTCATTAACTACGGGAACAGATTGGAGGGAAGGACTTTCAGTACTAGAATGTTTAACTTGAACAAGATGGTACAAATACCCCTTTGATATGAGTTTGCAGGATCTGAGATAAGAGATAAACTTCCCCTTAGATGCTAAAGAATACCCCTCCCACTCTATCACTCGTTCATTTAGAAAGGAGAAAATGACTTTTTGGTTTCTACAGCCTAGTATGGCATAACATGAGTGGAGCCAATCCATCCCTCAAATTGCATCACAGTTAATCATATCGAGATCTACAAGGTTTGCCAGAGTATTAAAATTTCAAATGGACACAACACAATTTTTATACACCCTTCTAGCCACAATCGAGTCACCAAAAGTGCTAGAAATAGTGAAAGGTTTTGAATGACTTCAGGATCAAACCAAAAACTAACTTCCACATATGGGGTCACATAAGACAAAGTAGACCCGAGATATAGTAACACATAAACATCACGGGAGAAAATTTGTAACATACTCCTGACTATATCTAGTGAAGCCTCTGCCTCCTGGCAATTAGATAAAACATACAATCCGTTGCGACTGCCCCTGGTAGCTGATGTAGTACCTTTGGGAGGTAGTGGTAGCGCTGAGGAATTTTCTTGCGACTTAGCACCTCCAAAGCTTTCTCTAGCAGATGGACAGTCTCTTTGAATATGACCTAGCTGACCACAAGAATTGCACACTAACTTACCAAACTAGCACTTCCCTGGGTGATACTTCCCAAATGAGTCACATCGCGGGTATGACCTAGTAGGTTGAGTCACACTTCCTTGCAACTATGTATCCTGCACCCTCGGCCCACTATTAGGTAGAAAATAAGGAAATCACTGATCAAGCGGGGGCCTGGGCACTAGTGTTCTAGTTGATGACTGATTATTGCTCCAAAACTTCTTTTTAGACCACCTGTTTCCCCAACTACCACCTTGGTGTTGACTATTTTCTGGTCTATATATCTTGCCCTCTTGGCCTGTCTGTCTTTCTTCCTTGCCTTTGCCATCCCTTTCTTTTGGTATTCCACCTATTGCATAAGAATGGACAACCTGGAGAAATCCATGTCTCTAGTCAGCATCACTCCGTTGCATTCTAATACTAGATCATCCGAGAGAAAGGATGCAAACTTTCTCATGCAAGCTCTCATATTACCTAAAAATTCTTGAGCATAACATTATAACTGGTTGAACTTCAGTGTGTATTCCTTGACACTCATTTTACCTTGATTAAAGTTCATAAATTCTTTAGCCTTGTACTCCCTCAATTCCAGGGGAAAGAATCACTCCAGGAAAGCCTCACAAACTCGCCCCACACAGAAGGCTCAACATCTCCACCCTTAGAATTCACCCATTCATTGTACCACTGATTTGCCACATCCTTCAACTGATAGGCCATCATTTCAACCCCTTCAATCTCATTCACATGCACAACTCTAAAAAATTTCTCCAGTTTATCAATGAACCCTTGGGGATCCTCCTTTTCCTTCGGACCAGTAAACATATGTGGATTTATCCTAATGAATTATCCAACCCGGGTAATCTCAGATGAACCAGACATAGACCCCACATCTTTTAACTGATGGGCCTGAGAAGACACCAACTAGTCTATCATATGCATATACTATCAGAACTCAACATTCAATACCTCTCTCTAAGAAGATTGGGTACGGTTAGCTCCAGACCAAGGAGCTCTTGGTGACCTAGGTGGACTAGTCTAAACAGGAAGAATTCCCAGAGTAGCAAAAAACTTTTGAGTATGAGCTCTATTATAGTTCCGCATCCCATGGGTAGAGTGGACATCCTCAACTTGGGCATTCTGTTCCTCGGATCGATGGGGAGGAATGATAAATTTTTGAAATACAAGAAATCATTAATTAAAGGACATTTAGACTCTATAGCACAATCTAAATCATGAAAAAATGAGACATTCCTAAACGCCTTATGGCTTCCTAATTAAAAATATGTTGTGCTACACACAAATAAACAGGACTCTACCCGATGCAATTTTGCAGACTCCTTGATACCATGAACCATGATCTAATACAAGGTTTGTCATGACCTGTGTTGAGGCCCTAGCCGCAAAGATCATCTTGAACCATAAAGGCTCGAGTGCCCTTCTCTATGTGAAAATCATGCACAACGTTCATACAATATAAAGAAATACAAAAAAACTTATCATACTGAAACATGGTCGTTATTATAATTCTATTGAACAATTCAAAATGAAATCCATAAACCTCCAACAGTATCTAACATCAGTCTATGAAATCTCTAATACATGAAAACAAACATCTTGTCTAAAATTGGGACAAGGCCTCGAGTCAGGCCATGAATTAACCTAAATAACAAAGTCTTCTAAACCAGGACTTTCAGAAAAGAGAGGGCTCACCAGCTGCAAGTCTCAGATACACCAATCAACTATTTAGCGGGACCCAGGACTATGCCTCAAATCCTAAAATATAGGGGTCAATATGGATGTACCGGTATGCCGGACATTCAAAAATAAAATATTTTTACATATAACATAAGTGAGAGAATTTCATAAATGCTATGCGTGAAACAATTTAAAATACATGGGAAAATTTCAAATCATTTTAAAATAATTCTGTAGATGAAATCCCTTTCTTTGTTTTACTTTGAGATAGGCGGTACAACCTACATAGCTGGAAGTATCCAATGGTCCATATGGGATTTTCCCTTAACTCGGTGGCAAGCCCCCAACCCAAGTTTGCCTCAAAGGTTGGAGTATCTGAACCTGTTATGCCACAAGCACTAGGCTAGCGTATAATCCCTCTTTAGGGACATAATAAACCTGTATAAGCAAAACAAGGTTCTGGGAAATAAATCATATGACTCATGCCTACTTCGGAAACCACTTAAATCTCTTAGTGCCCATTTTTAACCTATTCTAAATATGCATCTTTCTGAATTCAAAAGCTGAAATTTGAAATGAAATATGTATTCTGTTCTGAGTTTATTATGGCCTTATCTGATTTGTTATCGTCATACCAAGACTTGCAAGTCGTATCTAAGCCATTCAACATCATATTACGGTCTTCTGTTTCAAACATTGTTTTCATACCACCAAACTATTCAAACAGTGTCAGAGGATGCATATAGTGAAATTCATGAAAACTTAGGAAAAGATCCTCAATTTAAATTCACAACACTAGGTGAAGTATTCATGTAACAAATCATGCAATCTCTTTAAATCATCACTTTCATTTATACAATTTAAGAAAATGCCCTCTCTTCAAGTCATCATCAAAATCAAGTCAACAAATAATAGTAAAGACATTTATGTCATGCTTCTGAATATGCAATCAAATAATTCGTAATGAGGGAGGGAGTATAAACATTCATGCTCTCAATTCAAGTTTCAAAACTCAAACCACATGTCTACATATATGTGAATGAAAATCGAATCTAAGGGGGAGGCGTCAAGACCAAAACATTATCATAAAAAAGCATTCACAATGCATAATTGTTATTGTAATTTTAAACCCTTCAAAAATAGTTCCATAACTTTAAATCTTACTCAAAACGTTTTAAATAAACCCAAGTAGTTTAGGAAAACCCAACGTACCTTGATTGATGAAGAAATCATGAAAAGGTTGATCTTTTGAGCTTGAATGCTTAACCCTCAGGTGTTTTTCTCCAACTTTTTTTGAAAGATGAACTAGGTATTTAGAAGAGTTAAAACGTTACTAATGACCCTAATTTCATCTATAGATGTTTAGGGATGGTTTTTTATCATAAAAAGACTTGGTTGCCCTTGAAATAACTTAAAAACAAAGTGTCTATGTTGTTGGGCCATAGGGTCTGTGTCTCACTCCCTATAGAAAACTTTAAGGTTTGCGTCGCACTCCCTATGGAAAACTTTATGGTTTTCATCACACTCCCTATGGTAAACTTTTTCCAGTGAAAGTTTGCGATGGTTAGGCGACGCACACCCCATTACAGAGCCATAACCCTTTACTCGGGTATCAGATTAAGGCAAAATTGGTATCATTGAAAAGCTAATTCAATTATATACAATTTAGTGGGTCTTAATCTTCTAAATTCCACATATACACAAAGTTATACTCATTCAAAGATGACACTTGTTAAATCTATCACCAAAAATTGGTTGAATCAAAGGCTCTTAGCTTACTTTGCTCTAAGTGATTCTTATGAACATATTTCACCTTGAAAGCACTTCACACACTAGGATAATGATCATGAAACTTATATTCACATGGGAAATAATTTGGATTGGAGCTTATATGCATAGGAAAGATAGTTAGAGTTCTAGCGAGAAAATACGGAGTGTTACAAAAAAATCCACAAAAATTTGCCCGTAACTTTGTCCACACTTTGAAGTCGAATACGATCAAGATGCTTGACAATTAAGTCAAGGATGACTCTAACACTAGACATTCTCGGTCTTGATCTCACTTGTGTGGCCTTATCCACAACAATAGGTTTTCCAACTACTGAAGCAATGGAAAGCAAAAACCTCTTAGAAAACAAATCCATCGACAAGTTTGGAAATGAAGTCCATACTACCGCACATGAAGTCTCTTTCTTAGGGTTAGATCCAATAGTACATGGAAAAATCCTAATCTGATGATTTTTGCCATTGTGCATGAAATAATTCACACCTCTTGATAATGCAGCCAAGAAATCATTATATTGATCTATACAAATAAGAAGTTGCCTTTGAGCAAATAACCCGACAAGACAATGTCCCTTAATGCTGAGAAACTTAGGCAAAATCGATCTTAAAATTGACAAATCTGGTGATCCCATGGATAATGTAACCACTATAGCTTAATAAAGTCCCTCCTCTTTAGCGAAAGCTTGTCGTTCATCCAACGTATATTTTAACGTTCGGATTCCATGAACAATTGCAATAGGTATTAAACTAATTTGTGAAAGATTAATAGTTGATTTTTTTTATTTAACTTATCAAAATAATTAGGGTTTGTAATGGTGTTTGTAGTGTTGTTTGTAGGGTTTTGAAGATGGTCTCCCACAACCAAAGGATGGGGAGAGACAGTGGCAGCCATAGCTGCCCTAATTTCCCATGTCGCCAAGAGAGAGAAAAGGAGAGGCTAGGGATTGTTTTAGGTGATTAGGTGATTATTTTATTAGATATCAGCACAAATCCTCTATAAATTTAGTTACCATTTTGTATAAATTAATCAAGAATCTGCCAATACTTATTTGAATAACTGATTAGCAAAAAAGATTAAATTTGGGACCAATCAAACTTATCCACATTGGCAGATAGAGACAAATCCAGAATTAGAAGTTCACGGGATCTGTGGACCCCTAGTCACCGAACACACAACTCATTTACGTGATTTAGGCCTAAGCTATTAGATTCTTGTATCGTATACAGTTTCATCTGCCTCTGTTTGCAGCTGAGTGAATTGGCAGCAACAAATATTGATAAAAGTAATGGATGAAGCTTTTGATTTTGGGGACAAATAAAGTAACCTCAAAGTTCATAAATGTGAAACTGTCTGATTGATAGTAATTGACAACATCTTGTCTCCATCTGATACTCAACACAAGTACTGCAAAAAAACACCTCCCACGCACAATAAAAGCATCATCCCATTTATGCCCAAAATTTGAAAATAAAAACATTTAACAGGAAAATATACTAAATAAGCAT
Source organism: Capsicum pubescens (assembly GCA_030864215.1). Classification (NCBI taxonomy): domain Eukaryota; kingdom Viridiplantae; phylum Streptophyta; class Magnoliopsida; order Solanales; family Solanaceae; genus Capsicum; species Capsicum pubescens. The sequence goes on from CM061544.1 coordinate 78,394,737, forward strand.
GTTCAACGCCTACAATAATCAGAAATATATGCAAAGATGCAGTGAAATGAATCTAATTAACTATTCCATATCCTCTTAACTCTTAAAATATCAGAACTTAATTGATTGGTTTAACTTATTGTTCGATATATGAATGACACTGAATTTGAGCGTTCACACGCAACTGCCTGCATGTGTACATATTGTATCTCTTACCGGCTCATGGGAGCTGGTAATTGCTGTGAACTACTGGTGAGTCCTTAATGTATAAGAACATGCATTCCACCGTCTGAAAAAGATTACAGCAGTTTGATTATGATAAGTGACAGTACTTCTTCGGTCAGAACAAAGGAATTCCTTAGATATAATGCAAAACGACTCCTGTACTATCCATGATCATAGATGTCTCTATGAAAATATGAATCAGAGTTTGAAAAGGGAGGGAGAAGTAGCCCTTGACTGAAGGAGGATTTATTCAATCACATAGTTTGATCTCCTAAAATATCTAGGGGCACCGTTGGAATTTCTATTTGATTATATCAAAAGGCTGGATGACTAATGGAATATTCAAGTTACAGACACTACACCTATGTAAAAACAGATTTGGTTTTGTAATTTCAAATATACTTAAGTCATAGTTTCAAATCCCGAGTAATTTTCATGTTTAACTTGTTTTTGTCTACCTTAAATTATAAATGAATCATAAGCTTAACGTGGATACATATTATCCCCTGATCAAGCACAAAAAGGGAGGTAGGGCACTCTTCAAAATGTGATTATCAATGAAAAGGATGAATAACAGGAAAATGTGTTAACTAGATAGGTTTAATGAAATAGACCACCAGCATAATAGAAAGGAAAAAAACTTAAATGTTTCATAAATAATACCCTTTGTTGTGCTTCAGGTGACTAGCTTTCAGCAAAATTAACTGTTCATTAACTAGTGGTCCTAACATCCTTATATCGGACTGTACACACATCAATGATTGGTGTAAAACCAAAGGGCGACACAAAAATGCAAAGTCTATGTAGTTCGTGAAAGTACAGAGCAAAAGATTGCATAGAATAATCAACGTGCGAAATACACTTACTTCATCATCTGATTCATGATCACTTGTAGGTACAGAAGATGAACCTTCCATTGACTTCTCAATTTCTTCATCTGTATCATATGCAACATCTTCTCTCACTTGGAGTCCACCATTGAATAGCATATCTCTCAACATTTCAGTAACTTCCTGTATTAATTCTTCGTTGCCTGGACGTGGCACCTGGGCTTCTCTTTGATCATCAATTGGAACTGTTGGTATCATATGTTATGAGGTGAAAATGATTCCACATATAGTGTACTTGGGTGCTGGTCGTCCTGATAAACAATATAGATCACAGAATCAGCTTGTTGAAATTTTAAACAAAGTTCAGGGACTCGACAAAATCGTGATAGTTTTGTCCCTTTGTAGAGCAATACACTTATATATACCCATCTGGGGGGGGGGGAGGTAGTATATAACATGTGGATGTGGATTCGGCAGAATCCAGTAGCTTTGGTCTAAACCTTTTCAACGTGCTAAAGTGTAACACACCACATTTTTAACCTAGAAATCGAACCGCCATTCCTACATGTTTAAACTCTAAAACCATTATTTATATTTAAATTCATGTGTCATGATCTTTATCCTAGTGTGTGAAGTGATTATGAGATGAAAAAATTCATAGAAATCACTTAGAGCAAAGATGAGCTAAGAATCTTTGATTGGTCCAATGTTTGATATTCGATTCTACAAGGGTCAACTTTGAAAGTGTATATCTTTTGATATGTGGAATTTTTCAGCTCAAGACCCACCAAATTGTATATAATTGAGTCAGCTTTTCAATGATACCAATTTCTCCTTAATCCAGTACCCGAGTGAAAAATTATGATTATTTTTGTCAGAACCATTAAGCCACCACAATTAGACCGCGTCGCGATGAGACTCCAAAATGCAATTCGGGTACGAATTTAAATGTCTAAGGGGTAGTTAGTCTTTTCCTCTCAAGCCAAGCCGTAAAAACATGAGCTAAGACGTTTATTTAAGCATTTTTTGCCCATTCTCTTTAACTTTTCCCTCCAAGAAACCCTAACCTAATCCCAAGAGCAACAATTTAACTCCTTTCCCAAGTAATCTAGAATTCAAGCTCTCTAAGTCCAAGAAACTTCAAGAAATCTTCAAGATTAGGGTTTCTTTCCCAAGATTGGGAAACGTAAGGTACGTGGGGCTATCCTAAATCTCATGGGCATGGGTTTTATGATTTTAACAAGCTTTAAAGATATTTATATGCGTATAAGAAAAAGGGGTTTTGGTAAAGTATTAAAGAGCATGCATTGTGAAATCAATTCGATGGAATTATGTAATTTTTATGGGGGTTTCTATAAGTTTGATTTTTAATATCATGTTTATGTAACTTGGATTCAAAAGAAAAAAAATAATTTACGTATGTAACTTGTGAAATTCCACTCCCCATGATGAAATTTACGACCTTGCATGTATAAATTTTGATTTGTTTCTTAGGGCATGAATTAAGAACCCCACTTTTTATCATGAAATTTATGTATAACCAAACTCAGGGGCTAATTTGTGAATGATGATAAACTCTTGATTTTTAAATGTCTCCTTAATCTTTATGCATGAGTAGAATAAATGGAATGACCATTATGTTATCAAGATTCATAAAAAGAGTGTGTTTGAATGAATTTCATGTGATTTTGATAATGAGAACTTTGGTATGACTGGATAAACTTGTCACGACCCGAGCTGAGGCCCTGACCGCGTCGGGCATCCCAAACCATAAAGGTTCGAGCGACCTTTTCTATCTGGCAATCATATAGACTATTCGTATACTGTAAAGAAAGGCAGAAAGATAACATAATGGAAACATGGTCAATCTCTTAATCAATTGAACAATATGAAATTTAGTTCATAACATTCATAACACATGACACCAGTCTGCGAAATCTCTAACAACACGAAAACAATATCTATATTAAAGCTAGGACAAAGCCCCCAGTTTAACCATAAATCAAGATAAAATAACAATTTCTTATAAACCAGGCCATCCAAAATAGGGGAGGCTCACCAACTGTAAATCTCAGACACATTAATCCACTACTTAGCAGGACACCAAAACTGAGCCTCAGATCCAGAAATATAGGGGTCAATACAAATGTACTGTGTAATACTCTGTACTTTATTTAAGTCAATCTAGTCTCCATAAGAGTTATGGGAAATTGAATTAGCTTTTCAACGATACCAATTTCATCCAAATCCGAAATCAGAGTAAAAAGTTATGTATGTTTTACAGAGAACTGTCGGAACTGCCCAGAAGCGACGGCCAGACCAATGGATTGTCGAGACAGCGATGGACCGTCGCCCAAGCCGTCGCGATGGATAGTCACCCAAGACATTGCAACTAAGGCAGTGATCCCAACTTCTGGTCAAGTGCGACGGCCAGGACTGACGGACCGTCGAGCTAGCGATGGACCATTGCCCAAGCCATTGCTACTAAGGCAGTGAGTCCCTATTCTACCCCAGGTGCGAAGGTCATAATGACGGACTATCGAGCCAGCGACGAACCATCGCACGAGCCATCACAGATACCGTTCAACAATTTTTAAGCCATTTTTAAAGGGGTATTTGTGTCTTTTTCCACCCGTTTTAACCCCTAATTGCACCAGAACATAACTCATAACTTCATTATTCATTCAAAACATCCAATTAGGGTTTATCTCAAAATCATTCCCCAAGAACAAAAAACCCTAGGTGCTTAATCTTAAGTTAAGAATTCAAGCTTTTCTCTACAAATCTGTAAGAAACCATCCACCCAGGTATGTTAGATGTTCATTCATGAATCTTTACCTTCCATGGAGCCCAAGAATCCTTTTTTCAAAATACAAGATTTACGATTAATGATTTCTTTGTTTGAATTAGATTGAATTCATGTTCATGGTGTTGTTTTAGTTTTAATCCATAATTTAGATTACAAGTTCCAAGAATTGATTCTATTATGTGTTGAATTACATCATAGTCATAATAAACCCTTCAATTTGCAAGTTGATTGTTGTAACCATGTGAACCCTAAATGTTTATGATTTAATGAACTAAGAATGCTTCCCATGTGTTTGATAAATTGTCTATGAGAATGAAATAATGCCATTATAGTATGCTATCATGTATTCCCCATTCATTAACAAGTTAAAGCCTTACAAGTGTTTGATGAAATATCTCTATGAATGAATCATGCCCAAGTGAACATTGTTATGTTATTCAAGATGATGCTTTGCATTACTTTGAACGCTATCGAGTCCTGGGGTATTTAATACTCGACAATCTAGCTGTTTACCTAGAGCCAGTGTCAGTTATAGAATAGTACCAGTCATGTCATGATCAGTAGTACTCTCAGTCAGTTACAAAACTCAATAGAACTTAGTCAGTTATAGAACCTAGGAAAACTCAGTGATCTCAGTATTAATCTAGTTCAGTCAAGTTAATCAGTTTCGTGTCATTCAATTGGAAGTAGAATTCAGCACCGAGTGAACCCAAGGATGGGAGCTCACCTGCCAGCATAGGGTGTGATCCTTAGAAGTAATCCTTGCATTCCAAAACTACGTAGCCAACGTAGGTTGAGACATCAAACCTACCAGTTGAGGGTTGATGAGGTGCTCTACCTTCCTGTAGAGGGTACCACCTTTCTTGTTTAGTGAACCTTCCAGTAGAGGGTGACTCTTTAGCCTGTATTTAACCATGGCATGGTACTGACACCCTTACAATTGGGGTTACAGATTAGACCCCAGCTCAGTTATCCAATTAGTTCAGATTGAGGCATGTCGGTTAGATGATTACTTCCCACAGTTACAGTTTTATGTCTCAGTCTCAGTAAAAGAACTCAAATAGTTCTTCAGGATTCAGGACTATCAGATACAGTCAATTCAGAATAGTACGAAACTCAGCTAGTTCTATCAGAACCTCGATTATCAGATAAAGTCGCTCAGAGTCAGTTATCAGTACTCATGTTATCAACATTCAGACTTAGTAGTCAGTGCTATCATGAATTAAGTTACAGTCATTTATTCATGCATGTATTCTCACGTTCATGTTATACAACCAGTTAGTACTGCTTATTCATATAAACCTCTTGCATTCATCCTACCTCACTTGCATTCCAATACATTCAATCGTACTGATGCATTTGCGCTATGGTGTTTTATACCATAGGTTCAGAAGCACGAGAATTAGAGAATCAGTAGCATTCCAGATTTCAGCAGCCAGATTTACCTGTGAGTCCTCATCACTCAAGGATGATATGATTATTTATTTCATTATTTCCGCTTAGTTTTAGTAGATGGAGTTAGCTCAGGACATGTCCCATCAACTCCTTATTCAGGCAGTTAGAGGATTTTCATACTATCATGTTCAAATAGTTTATTTCAGTTGTTTTGTGTATTTCATACCCCATCCAGATGTTATGTTTTATCATTTATGTTATAGTTTCAAACCTTATGGCCTTTCAACCTTTATTTCTGCATTTATACAATATATGATGCATTATCCAGGTATAGACATCACTCATGGGTTAGCTTGTGGTCCTTCGGGGTCATGAGCACCGTGTAGCATTCTGGGTACCAGATTTAAGGCGTTACATACTTGTACGTAGATCAATCCAAAGTAATGTACTTTTATACAACATAAATGAGAGCAATTCATAAAATAGTTTTCATATGATTTAGGAAAAACACATGGTCATACTTTAAAGACTTTGAAATATTTCTTTGAAATCATGAACCAATCATTATGTTACTTCCAAGAACGATGGTACACCTTACAATCTGTAATTCCATGGCCTATATGGAATCCTTCCTTGATTCATCGGCCAAGACTCGAATCCAAGTTTGCCGCAAAGATTGGTGTATCAGTAAGGGGAGATACGCAAGACCACACAACATGGTGCCATGATCCCCAATCAACTCAACATGTCATATTAGTGCACAAGACCATGAAGAAGGTCTCGTAACCATAGTCCCAATTTCGAACGACATAAATCAAGGTACACAAGACCACAAAGCATGGTAGCATAACCTTGTGTTGGTAAATCACGATTTCCACATAGAGTCCTTAAACTCCTGCTTTCTTCGGGTAACCATCTAACCTTGTTTAAGCCCAACTATAAATATCTTATAATAAATCATGAATCATACTTACAAACCACTCTTTTCTTTTCCTGTTAAGGGCAATTCACAATGGGGTATTGTCATACCCTGACTTACAAGTCAATCGTATCGTATCATTCCATAGCCCTTCTCATTCAAACAATTTATAATGTTCTGCTTTAGATTTTTCAATCAACTCAATCACTTGACTACCAAACACATTTAAACAATGCAAGGGATTCCTTATTTCAAAACATGTTCAAACTTATGCAAAGATTCTCCCTTTTCAATATTTCAACACATAATGGTCTATTCCTTTATACAAATCCCTGCAACTCTTTCAATAATTACATTGAACATTTATAAACAAGAAAACACCCTATCTTAAATTCTTCATCAATATAAATTCCAAAACAATAGTAAAAGAATTATCTCATGTTTTAAAACATGTAATTGAACAACCCAAAATATGTGAAATCAAGAGGTATCATAACAAGAGAGGGGTTTCATCATTCATGTTCTCGATTTAATCTTTGCAAAACTGAAAATGCATATGCATACATGATTATAGTTCAACTCTATAAAAAGGGTTTCTTGATTTGTTTCTTAGAAATCTTAACGTAAGAGCTTGATTCTTGATCGTTTGGGGGAGGAGTTAGGGTTTTGTTCTTGATGGATTTGTGTAAGTTTGAGCATATAATGCCTTAAAAACATTTTTATCAGCTGTTAACATGATTTGGGGATGTAGGAAAAAGACGAGACTGCCTTTTGATTTTAAAAGTTACTGCATATTCTTAACTTTTTCCCAGTGATGCGATGCACCAAGAGGACCAACACGATGGGCAACACGACGCGAAGCTATTGCATTGACGTTCTATTTTTTATTTCCAAACATGTCCTATCCCTCATTCAAAAATTCTGAAACTCCCCTGAGACATCCCTTTTATACCCCTGAACATGGATCAACTCAAAAATTAAGGACTCGGGGTCGGAAAGATAGATATAGAAATCATTGAAGTTAAGGGCCTAAAATATGACTAAGTCCCTTTTTTAACACTTAGAAATTTTTTTAGGTAGTTAGCTCTTTAAGCATGCTACTAAGTGCATTATTAAGTCGAGAATGCTATAGGGTGTTACATTATCTCCCCCTTGGTATCATTCATCCCCGAATGATGGGTAGGGACCTTTTTTTTTTAATCTCTAAAAATATAGAATAAAGAACATAATCTCACATTGAACATTTTTCCTCAACAAAATATGCAATGACATCATACGATCTTCATGATAACCCCTAGTGAAATGTGTAAGCCCAAAACATGAGATAATAAGAATTTACATAGAGATAACCTTGCAAATGAGTTCTAGGGATCATGATCATCATAGAATATGATATAAGTTTATTTGGTGATCATTGGCCTGATTTACATTTCTGCTAATCATGAAATACGATTTCGTGGAAGATAAGAAATAGAAACATTCTCTATCATACAAGATACCATAAATAGGACTAAATCTTAAAGACACTACTCAACTATGCCCCAAATAATAAATAACACACTTCATCATTTCCAACTTACAATTCTCCCATAACACATCTAACCACAAGAATTTATGTCCCGCCATATAATACTTCTATGTTGAACCCTAACTCTGATAAAAGAGGTGCTAACTTAAACTACGGTACCGAGTACTCTACATCATATTATGAAATCACCTCACCTCATTATTATATTCCAACAACCTCAAGTGTTAATTCAAGGGATACTAACCACATAACACATTGGTTTGTGTTTTCATCAATCACAACATTCAATCCTATCGTTACTATACCCACTAAATGGATCTCTCCACTAAGACCAGCAAATTCAATCATTCTCACAACGATTCTTACCATATATTTCCCTCTTAACTATTTCATATAATGAAAGTTCATCTCCCTCTTCCCCTTTCTCTTATAACATTAGCTCAAGAAATTACATCAAGATTTTCACCTTCACGAACATCTACTTGCCTACCTAAAACATTACTATACTTCACAACCACCGTCCTACTAACATATGAAAGGTCATTGAGGGACCCAACCATAAGAATCATGAATGGGAGAAAATTCAGGAACTACCTTAATTTACCATCTGTAATACCCCATACTTTTTCCTAACTCAATTCAACACCTAAAATGTCAAGGGTTAGCTTAAAAAATAATAACTTTTGCTACGCATAGAATTTTCCAGTTCTAGACCCTCCAACGTGTAGAAAATTGAATTAGCTGTCCAACGATACCAATTTTGCATCAATCCGATACTCGGTTCGGAAGTTATGGCGTTTTTAGTAAAGATGTGTGGCATTAACACAGTCACCGCATCCGGATCGTGTTGAACTTCTAGTTCCCACTCGTCCATTTTCCAGTGAGCCACCATGATAGTGGTGTGTCACGGTGGCATGAAAAATCGAGAATTTTCATCTTTACCGAGTTCTGATTAAATTTTAAAAAGGGCATTTTGGTCAATTCGCAAGCCCTCAATTAGTGAAAAACACTATATTAAACCTATTCTAAGCACTTTATACCGATTATTCATCAATTCTCTTACAAAGAAAACCCTAGAGCTCAAAAGATAAGCTCCAAGAAATCCAATTTCCTCAATTGTTTCTCCAAGAAAACCTAAAATTGAGGATTCCCAAATAAAGATAATCAAGATTTTATCTTCAAAAGCTCAAATAGGAATCCAAAGTTCAAGTTTCTTCATCCAATCATCAATTAAGGTATGTGGTGTTTATGAAAAAAGATCCTCTTTTATTCTTGTGCCCAAAAATTATTTTAAAGCTGAATTTTTATAAGAATCTCCATGAGTTTGAATTAAGGTTCATACCCAATATTGTTATTTGCAAGATTATCAGTTTTTGAGAGATTTTGAAGTTGAATTGCATGTCTATTTTCATATTTTCATGCGTAGTGCAGTAAATTCAAGATTTCGAGTTGAATTATTCTTATTATCATTACCAAGCATGAATACTATGATGTTTTGACATGAAATTGATGCATGGGTTATTATCCTTAGATTGAATATTATTATTCCAAGAAAGATTATTCTTTAAGTATCATATGATCATTTTAATTTCAATTTTTTCAATAACGATTTGATATTTGATCCTCAGATAAGATTTGCAATCCACCTTATAGATTTTCTACAGTTTACAGAAAAATAAATTAGCTTTACTTATAGATTGACTCAGATAAATTCATAATTGGTTTCATAACAAACCCTTATGCTAGCTTTTAAATGTGAATTTCCAACAGAATAACATACAAATTAAAGGAAGTAGTATTTAGCACCGAGTAGGAAGTGTAGGTTTAGCGTGTCCTACTTCCATAGAACTACGAGCCAATGTAGGTACAAATTTAGATTATTCCCATTTCTATATGGATGACAACTACAGATGTGATCACCTAGATTAGGTTATACTCCTTGTCAAGAGTATGAAACCTTTCCCTAACGTGAGGTTTTCTCATAAGGGTATGAGACGTTGAACTCCATGATAGCTCACATAGTTTATGTAGGTTAGAAGAACCTCCCTATAGTTGCAGAATAGTTTTAAGGGTATTTTCCCTAAAAGAAAAAGACTACAAAATGATCTTAACAGCGAAGCTTTTAGATAACTACGTGTAATGGCTCACAACTTTTCTCAGGTTTTGCTTCACAGAGAAACATTAGCTAAAGATTTCAGTTTTCAGATTTTGGATATTGAAGTGTGTCCTTTCTACACTTAGATAGTATGTTATACAATCACCACCTTTAGAACTAAATGTTATGACTCCCTAGATTTATAAAGTACGACTTGCTACTCATGATTATAGATTTCAATTTTTCAGATTTCCAAGCTTATATGAGTCATTTACATTTGGCATGCATCATTTTATAAATTGTGATAATGTTTTAATTATACATCATCCCCATATACTTAGTACATTCTCAAAGTATTGATCCACATATACTTCTATGTGCTACATTATCTCATAATGTAGGTTCAGGTGCTCAGTTTTAGAAGCATGAATGATTTTGAGCATCTCCATCTACATCCTGACAGTTGGTGAGTCATTATAGTCCGGGGACTTAGTTATTCAGATTTTCAGCTTATTAGTTTAGATGATTCAGTATTTTTGAATAGTCTGAGTCAGCTGGGGGTTTGTCCCAGTGGCTCTCTAGTTATTAGTAGTAGAGGCTTGTCAAACAACTAGATTTGATTCCGATTTTTAGTATTTATTGTTCAGACTATTGGGTCTAATATTTTTCCTCAATTTAATTCAGAGAGTCTCAGTTAGCTCAGACAAATTTTTGTATTTAGTATGATTCTTATATTTATACTACATTATTTTGAGATTTACACTTAGTAGAAGGAAAATAGGGTTAGTTTAAGGATACTCTTAGTCTTGAGCATCTTGTGACATCTCAAGACCCATTTTTGGGGCATTATAGACTTGGTATCATAGCCTATGGTTTATAAGAGCCCTAGGGATTTAGACTAGCCGCATTATGTAGAGTTTTGTTCTTGGGTGTGAAGTGCGCCATATTTATTAGCAAGAGGCTATGGGACATTCTTAGAAAATTAGCTCTTTCTTTCATGATCTATCATGCTTATAGTATCTCTATCTACTTTTAACTCGGGCTCTTACGTGACAGTTGAATATGCCTCCTCGTCGAGCTAATGCCCGCACAAAAGATAACCATTCACCCCAGCCTACTAATCCTCTGAATGAGAACGTATCCCATGTTGAGTTTTGGGATGCCTTTCAGGTGTTGTCCCAGGCAGTGACTTATAATGTTTAGGGAAACCATCAGTCTATAGTCCCACTTCTGCAGAATGGTGATTTAGCAGTAGTCAAAATTTATTTCATGAGAATGAATCCGCTAGAGTCCTTTGGGTCAAAAGAAGGTAAGGACTCGAAGCTTTATTTAGATTTGGTGAAGAAGATCACCCAGATTATGCATGTTTCTAAAAATGAGAGTGTAGATTTAGCATCCTATAGAATGAAGGATGCAGCGTATGATTGGGTGGTTATGTGTAAAAATGGTAGAGGTGAGAATGCTACTCCTATGAGTTGGTAGATGGTTTTTTATACAAGTTCTTTTTGTGTTAAATGAGAGAAGCTAAGATAGAGGAGTTTGTGAAATGAGGCAAGGATCAATGATAGTGAAGGAGTACTACCTTAAGTTCAATCAGTTGTCTAAGTATGCCCCTGATACAATGGCTGATCCTAGGTAAAGTATGAGTAAGTTTGTTACTGGCATATCTAGCTTGGTAGTCTAGGAGTGTAGGACTGCCATGCTTATTAGGGACATAGATCTTACTAGGTTCATTATTTATGCCCAACAGATTAAGGCAGAAAAGTTGAAAGGAAGAAAAAAGGGAAATAAGAAGGCTAGAACAGGGAAGTTTGAGAATGTCTAGGATAGGTCTAGAGGAGGAATTGCTTACAGTTTCAAAATCATTCATCGATGCCAGCACTGTCTTCAGCCAGTGCTCCTGCTCCCAGAGTTAGGCAGGAGTAGTGGGCTAAGTCCTCTATGTCCAGATCTCAGAATAGGGCTAGTGGAAAGACCAGTTATCCTCTATGTACTAAGTATGGTAAAAATCATCTTGGTGAGTACTTGTTGGGCCACAAAGGTTGTTATGGTTGTGGTAAGTTGGGTCATCGAATCAGGGAGTGTGCGCATGCTAAGCAAGGAAACAGGGATATTCGTCCATAGACTCAAGCTACTTGTGCACTAGATGCTCTAGGTAACCCAGTTTCTCCCTAAGGTGCTGCACATCCAGTACCGGTGGCAGACAATGCTAGAATCGGTTTTATGCTTTTCCATTCCATCAAGAGCAGGATGATTCACCCGATGTTGTTACTGGTATGCTTCATATCTTTCATCTTGATATTTATGTGTTGCTATATCCTCAGTCGAATCTCTCTTTTGTGACCCCGTTAGTTGCTGTTAATTTTGAAATAGGTCCTGAAAAGATCCCTGAGTCCTTCTTAGTTTCTACTCTAGTGGGTGAGTCAGTTGTTGCCGAACAAATCTATAGGAAGTTTTCTATCTCTGTCCTTCATAAAATCATGTTAGCATACCTAATAAAGTTAGATATGGTTGAGTTTGACCTTATTCTTGGTGTGGATTATCTTTAATCCTGTTATGCATCCATAGATTGTCTCACCCGAGCAATGAAGTTTCAGTTTCCAGATGAGCCAGTCTTTGAGTAGGAAGAGAATTCAGTGTCTCCCAAAAGTCAATGCATGTCTTATCTTAAATCTAGAAAGATGATTTCCAAAGGGTATAACTACTATCTAGTTCGAGTCAAAGACACTAAGTCTGAGACTCCAACAGTTCAGTCAGTCAGTGTAGTCAATGTGTTTCCTGGTGTCTTTCCCGAAGATTTGCCAAGGGTATCTCCTGATAGGGAAATAGAATTTGGTATTGACTTTCTTCTAGATACTCAGCCTTTCTCTATTCCTCGACACTGTATCACTCCATCTAAGCTTAAAGAGTTGAAACAGAAGCTTAAATAACTTTCAGATATAGGTTTCATAAGGACCAGTGTTTCTCCATGGGGTGCTCCCATCCTATTCGTGCGAATGTAAAAAGGTTCTTTCTGAATGTACACTGACTATCGTCAACTGAATAAAGACACAGTAAAAAAACAAATATCCTCTTCCTAGAATTGATGACATATTCGACCAACTCCAAGGTGCCAGTTACTTCTCCAAGATAGACATTAGATCTGGCTATCATCAACTAAAAGTGAGAGAATGTGATATTCTAAAAACAGCTTTCAGAACCCGTTATGGTCATTTTGAGTTTCTAGTCATGTCCTTCGGGATAACAAACGCCCCAACAACTTTCATGGACTTGGTGAACAGAGTGTTCAAGCTGTATTAGGACATATTTGTCATGGTCTTTATCAATGATATCCTTTTCTAGTCTCGTAGTGAGGATGAACATGCAGACCATCTTAAGATTGTGTTGCAAATTCTTAGAGATCACCAGTTGTTCTCCAAATTCAAGAAATGCAAATTTTGTCTAAGGTCAATAGTTTTCCTTGGTCATATTATTTCTAGTGATAGTATTCGAGTTGATCCCCAAAAGACAGAATCAGTAATAAATTGGCCTAGACTCATCTCTCCGTCAGACATTAGAAGTTCCTTGTGTTTAGCTGGCTATTATAGATGTTTTGTCGAGGGTTTTTCTTCCATTTCATCCCCTATGTCTAAATTGACCCAAAAGAAAGTTAAGTTCCAGTAGTCAGATTTCTGTGAGAAGAGTTTTCAGGAGTTGAAGATTTGACTCACTTCGGCCCTAATTTTAGCATTACCTGATGGTACAGATGGTTTCATTGTGTATTGTGATGCCTCTAGAATCGGTCTGGGTTGTATTTTGATGCAGAGAGGTAATGTCATAACATATTCCTCTAGACAACTTAAGCCTCACGAAAAGAATTACCTTACCGATGATCTCGAGTTCGCTGTTTTTTTGTTTATATTAAAAATCTGGAGGCACTATCTTTATGGGGTACATGTCGATTTGTTCACGGATCACAAAAGGAGTTAAATCTTCGCCAGAGAAGGTGGTTAGAATTGTTGAAGGATTATGATATGAGTGTGTTGTATCATCCGAGCAAGGCCAATGTAGTGGCAGTTTCCCTTTGTAGATTGTCCATGGGCAGTGTCGCTTATGTGGAGAATGATAAGTAGGAGTTAGTTCTGGAAGTTCACCGGTTAGCTAGATTGGGTGAGAGATTTGTTGATTCAGCTGAAGGGAATGTTTGGGTCTAGAGTAGTTCAGAATCTTCTCTAGTTTTGGAAGTGAAAGAAATGGAGGATAAGGATTCTAGTTTGGTAAAACAGAAGGAGTTAGTTAAAGACCAAAAGATATAGGTTATCTCCCAAGTGGAAGATAGTGTGTTGACATACCAGAGTAGGTTGTGTGTGCCATGTGTTGATGGTTAGAGGCTGTAGATTATGGAGGAAGTGCATGGTGCGTGTTACTCTATTCATACAGGAGCCAAAAAGATGTACCGCGACTTGTGGGAAATCTTTTGGTGGATTGGTATGATGAAAGATATAGCAAAATTTGTAGCCAAGTGTGCAACTTTGCAACAGTTTAAGGTAGAGCACCAAATACCTGGTGGTACGTTTAAAGAGTTTGGTATCCCCACTTGGAAATGGGAAGAGGTGAATATGGACTTTATGACTGTATTACCCCATTAGCGTCGTCAGTATAATTCGATTTTGGTGATAGTGGACAGATTGACTAAATCAGTGCATTTCTTTCCAGTTCGCACGTCCTACACAGCTGAAGATTATGATAAGTTGTATAGAAGAGAGTTAGTCAGATTGCATGGAGTTCCTTTTTCTATCATCTCAGACAGGGGTACTCAGTTTACCTCTCATATTTGGAAAGCCTTTAAGAAGGGTCTTGGTACCCCAGTTCATCTTAGTTCAGCTTTTCATCTACTGAAAAATGGTCAGGAAGGACCATTCGGACACTAGAGGATATGTTGAGGGCATGTGTTCTTGATTTCAAAGGCAGTTGGGATGAGCAATTTTTGTTGATTGTGTTTGCCTATAATAACAGTTACCATGCTAGTTTTCAGATGACCCCATTTGAGGCTCTTTATAGGTGGAGATGTAGATCGCCAGTCGGTTGGTTCGAAGTGGGTGAGGCTACTTTGATTGAGCCAGATATGGTGTTTGAAGCCAAGGAGAAAGTTTAGTTGATCCAATAAATATTAAAAGTAGCTCAGAGATGTCAAAAATCTTATGCAGACGTAAGAAAAAGAGATCTCAATTTTGAAATAGATGATCTTGTGTATCTAAAAGTTTCACCCATGAAGGGGTGAGGAGATTTGAAAAAAAACGGAAGCTTAGTCCCATCCTTACTGGATTTTAAGTCGTGTTGGAAAGGTAGTGTATGAGCTTGAGATACCCGCCAATTTATCTTCAGTTCATCCAGTGTTCCATGGGTCCTTATTGAGGAAGTGCATGGAGGATTTAACTATTTTAGTCCCTCTAGAAAGTACATATATTAAAAATAGGCTCTCGTATGAAGAAGTTACCATAGAGATCCTTGATCATCACATCCGTAGACTAAGGAACAAAGAAGTTCCCTTGGTAAAAGCTCCATGGAAAAATTAGTCTATTGAGGGCGCTACTTAGGAAGCAGAAGCAAACATGCGTACCAAGTATCCTCACCTCTTCTCCACGAACTCAGATTTAGCCTAACGTAACAATTTTTCTTATTTCAACACTTTTTCAGTCTCAGATTCAGCTATATAGTTGTCCTCATGTAAATTCATGCACTCACAAATTAGCTCAGTTGCTCAGCATGTTTTAAATTCAGTCATACAACTTGTTTCAGTTGTGCATGTCAATATATAGCCTCAGTTCCTTAGTATTTTCAATTTAACTAGCCACATTCGAGGACGAATGTTCCCAAGGGGGAGATAATGTAATACCCCATACTTTTTCCTAGGTCAAGTTAGCTCCTAAAATGTCAAGGGTTAGCTTAAAAAATGATTCCTTTTGATACACATAGAATTTTCTAATTCTAGACCATCCAATGTGTAGAAAATTTAATTAGCTGTCCAACAATACCAATTTTGCCTCAATCCTATACTCGGTTTGGAAGTTATGGAACTTTTAGTAAAGAAGTGTGGCATTTAGATGGTCATCGCGTCGCAGTGGATGCCAAAATGGCAATTGTCCGATTCTAGTGGACCTCCACGATATGTTCGTATCGCATTGAAGCTCCATTTCCCAATTGTCAATTTCCAGTGGCTCACTGTGATGGTGGCGTATCGCGGTGTTGGAAAAAATGATATTTCAATAGCGCACCGCAATAGCTCCGTATTGCGTTGAACTTCCAGTTCCCACTCGTCCCTTTTCCAGTAAGCGACCGTGATAGTGGCGCGTTACGGTGGCATGACAAATTGGGAATTTTCTTCTTTTCCCAGTTTTGATTAAATTTTAAAAAATGGCATTTTGGTCAATTCCCAAGCCCTCAATTCATGAATAACACAAGATTAAACCTATTGCAAGAACTTTATACCCATTATTCATCAATTCTCTTATAAAGAAAACCCTAGAGCTCAAATCTTAAGCTTCAAGAAATCTAATTTCCTCTATTGATTCTCCAAGAAAACCCAAAATTGAGGATTCCCAAATCAAGACAATCAAGAGTTCATCTTCAAAAGCTCAAATAGGAATTCAAAGTTCAACTTTCTTCATCCAATCATCAATTAAGGTATATGGGATTTATGAACAAGGATCCTCTTTCATCCTTGAGCCCAAAATTTGTTTTAAAGCTAAATTCTTATATTAATCTACATGACTTTGAATTAAGGTTCATAACCAATATTGTTATTTGCAAGATTATGAGTTTTTGAGAGATTTTGAGGTCGAGTTGCATGTCTATTTTCATATTTTCATGTGTATAGCACTAAATTCTAGATTTTGAGTTGAATTATCATTATCATCATTACCAAGCATGAACACTATGATTTTTTGACATGAAACTAATGCATGGATTACTATCCCTAGATTGTATATTATTATTCCAAGAAATATTATGCTTTAGGCATCATATGATTAGTTTAATATCAGATTTTTTAGTAGAGATATGATCTTTGATCCTCAGATAAGATTTGGAATCCACTATACAGTTTTACTATAGTTTACAGAAAATAGATTAGCTTTACTTACAGATTGACTCAGATAAATGCATATTTGGTTTAATAATAAATCCTTATGCTAGCTTTTAAAAATGGATTTCCAACAGAATGAACATATAAATTAAAGAGAGTAGAATTTAGCACTGAGTGGGAAGTGTGGGTTTAGAGCATCCTACTTCCATAGAACTACGAGCTAATGTAGGTATAAATTTAGATTACTCCTATTTTATATAGATGACAGCTATAGATATGATTACTAAGATTAGGTTATACTCCTTGACAAGAGTATGACACATCTCCCCAACGTAAGGTTTTCCCATAAGAGAATGAGACGTTGGACTCCATGATAGCTCACATGGTTTATGTCGGTTAGAAGAACCTTCCTACAGTTGCGGAATAGTTTTAAGGGCATTTTACCTAGAAGAAAAAGACTACAGAATAATTTTAACAGCAAAGCTTTTAGAAAACTAAGTGTAATGGCTAACAATATTACTCAAATTTTTCTTTACAGAAAAACTTTAGCTACATATTTTAGCTTTCATATTTCATATATAGAAGTGAGTCCTTTCTACACTTAGAAAGTATGATTGAAAGGCAGTATACAAGCACCGCCTTTAGAAATAAATGTTATGACTCACTAGATTTATAAAGTACGACTTGCTACTCATGATTATAGATTTCATTTTTTCAGATATTCAAGCTTATGTGAGTGATATACATTTGGCATGCATCATTTTATAAGTTGTGATGATAATGAGATAATGTTTTTCTTATGAATTCACCCCCATATACTTATTACATTCTCAAAGTACTAATCAACATATACGTCTATTTGCTACATTGTCTCATAATGTAGGTTCAGGTGCTCAGTTTTATCAGCGTGACTATTTTCGAGCATCTCTATCTACATCCCAACAGTTGGTGAGTCCTCATAGTTTGGGAACTTAGTTATTTAGATTTTCAACATATCAGTTTAGATGATTCAGTATTTTCAGACAGTCCGAGTCAGATGGGGGTTTGTCCAAGTGTATCTCTAGTTATTAGTAGTAGAGGCTTATCAGACTGCTTGATTTTATTCAGATTTTTTGAATTTATTTTTCAGACTATTGGGTCTAGTATTTTTCTAGATTTTATTCATATAGTCTCAGTTATCTCAGATAGATTTCATCATTTAGTATGATTCTTATATTTATATTCCCTTATTTTGAGATTCATACATATTAGAAGGAAGACAAGGTTAACTTAAGGCTACTCGTAGTCTTGAGCATCATGTGACGTCTCGGGACCCATTTTGGGGCGTTACACCATCTCCCCCTTAGATCAAAGTCAGTATCCTAGACTTGCGGACATATACCCTCATTAAATCAATAACCACAACTCTAAACACAATATAGTATCACCATACACATAAACGCTAAACTCCCCCTTTTTAACTATACTCTACAGGCATTGCTTTCCAAGAGAGCTGCTCTAAAAATTTTTCATTTTCATATTTTTTCCTCTATAGACATCAACCTACAACTCATAGTCTTATGAGCATACCCATCCTCACTCCTTAATACATAAAAGTTTACTCTCCACTACTTAACATTCTAACATTAGACCGCTAATCAAATAACCTACAACATATTAAAATTTCGTAAAACTATCCTAAAAGCACAAACCGTCCACCTATATTCCCTTAATTCAACTCTAAAGAACATCACACAATAACTCTTTAGTCTTTCCTGTACGACAAAATTCAAGAAAAGGAACTAGGTGCGCAAAACACTTATATACATAAGACTTTATCTAACAACATACTACCTGGGGATTCAACCTATTCTTCTTTACCCATGCCCTCATCCGCTTAATGACTCAACCATAATTCATTGTTATAACACTAATCTCATGTATATACATATACATATATCATAATTATCCATTCCTTATTCCACAAGTTGCCAACCTAGGTTATTCTAAATATTGCATCAAACCCGCTAATTCCTTTCCACAAGACACGCATTAACAATCTTAATCTACAATTTCCACCACTAAACATCATATCTTATTGTCTAACAACACCAATTATGTGAAGTATTCCAAATACATACCCATCACGGGAGAAAATCAATTACATACCTGTAACAATATCTGGCGAGATCTCTTGCAATGAGAATACACCCTAGGAGTTATATGGTGATTACGACCTCGAAGGACCACAAAGCTAACCCATGACCAGTACCTGTTGTGAGTACTGAATAATAATCTTAAGTATATACAGAAGTAAAACTGAAAATGCCATAAGGTTCATAAGACTGAATCAAAATTGAATACATCTGTAGAATAACTGCTAACTGATAATGTCTGAAAGCCTCTAACATCTGAAATAAATGAGTTGATGGGACATGCCCCAACTAACTCACAACTGCTGTCTAAAAGTAACTGAAAAAGCAGAAATACTGTAAATAACAAAATGACTAAATAAGTGTTATGCCCTCGATGAATGAAGACTCACTACTGTATCCGTGACTGATCAACTGAATCTGACTAAGTACAGTTAGGAACCTGAGCGTTCAAACCAATGATATGAGACATCATAGCTCAAAAAAAGAGTATGCATCAGTACTTTGAATGTACTGGTATGCTAGGTGAGGTTAGGCTGATATGAATGGGTTCACGGTGTATGAGAATAATAACTAATTACCATGAAATAACTGGATAAGAGTATATGCAAAACTAATAATACTATAAGTACTCCCCATGCAATACCAAGCATATATTGTCTGTCTGAATTAGTTTAAACCTGAAATACTGAGTTTTATAATGAACGAATAACTGATAACTATAAGTCATGATCGTGTAGAACTGAACTGAGTTCTGTACTGAATACTGAGTAATAAATATAGATTTCTAAATACTGAATACTTAAAATGTAACTGTGGGAGTTATTATCTAACTGATATACCCTAATTATGGACTGATTAGGGGTCTAACCTATAACCCCAGTTGAAAGAGTGTTAGCACTGTGCCACGAGTTACTAACAGAAGCTGGGTTAATCCTAATCTGGCAGGAAGACTCATGAGATGTATATAGTCACGTCAACCCTAGTCAGGCAGGAAGATGATTTACCCTAAGCTGTCTACGTAGTTCTATAATACAGGGACTGCTACTAAGGTTCAAACCCTCTACTGACAGGAATGCCACCATCCCTGGGTTCACTCGGTGCTGAATCCTACTCCCAACTGAAAGAGACTTATCACTAGACTATACTAATCTTGACCGAAATGACCTTAATCATACTGACTGACTGAACTAGACTGAGGTCACTGAGTTCTGTTAATTGACTGAGTACACATGTTCTTGACCTTTACTGGGACTATTCTATAACTACTGCAACTAAGTAAACAACTGATTTAGGGTGATAAATACCCCCAAGACTCGATAGCATAATTAAATAACTCATATCATAACTTTAGAAACACAACAATAGGTTACCATGCATAATTTACTCATATGGGCATTTTATCAAACACTTGGGGAGCATGATTGTTATACATCAGAACTAAACACATAGGGCATCATAATAACAATATGCAACTTGCAAATTCAAGGGTTTTGACATGAGAGATTGATAATTCAACGCACATGCTATCTTAATTTCATGGGAATTCATGAAAGATCTTATCTTGAAACGCATAAAACAACACAAACATGAGCATAATTCAATTCATAACATGGGAATCATAATTCATGTTTTGAAAAGGGTTCTTTAACTCTAAAGGTAGAAGGAGACCCAAGGATGAACACCTAACATACCTGAGCGACAAAATTCATGAAGATTGTTAGGGATTTATTGAAACTTGATCTTGAGCTTGATGAATTAGGGTTTATTTCTTGAGAGGATTTTGTGAATGAGTGAATGCATTTTGCCTATTGAGGGGATGAATTTCGTGTTATGAGGGTTTAATGTGGGAGGAAAATGACTTAATTGCCTCCATAACCTGTGACCAAAATCTTAAAAGTGCGCCCAACGTTGCAATAATGACACGCTGCATCGATGGTGTCGACGCGATTACCGATGCATCACATCAATGTTATCGACACGATAGCCAACGCGATGCATGATGATCGCATTGGCTTGCTGTTTTGGTCATCAAAATATGAATCAAACCATGTCTGAAAATTCTGAAACTCACCCGAGATGACCTATAAATAACCTTGATCATGAATTAATTTAAAAATTGACAATCTAAGGCCAAAACGATCGTAAATGATGCCATTAAAATAGCAGGGCCAAAAATGAGATTAAGTGTCAACACTTCGCTGAAATTTTGTAAGTCTGGGATCTCTTTTGGCATGCTTTAAAGGAATAAAATGACTAGGATTTTGCGGGCTCATACAGTATCACCCCCTCGAGAACATTCATCCTTGAATGAGACCGACTTAACTGAGAGGAACTGTACTTACACTGAAATGCATAACTGAAGTATGACTGAATTCTGGAGACGTAACACATGACTGAACTGTTTCATAAATGCATGAATGATATGAGAATGTTATGCAACTATAACTAAGTATAGAATATATTAAATCTAAGAAAACTATTACCTTTAGTTGAGAATACCGAAGAATCTGAGATCCTTTACTGAACATGCATGACTGGGAACATGAGATCATAACTGAATCTAAAGAATGATACATGAACTGAATGTCTTGAACTGAACTAGATTTATTTTCAACACATGCAGTGGAATGATAATGTCTTTAAGGCTGAGATAGGAAAGAGAGAGTCAACTTATGAGTAACCATTATCTCTTGCTGGATCTGGTTTCATGAAAAAAAGATGAGAGATTTAGTACATAAAAAGCTCGGGGGTATTACATCTCCCCCCTTGGGATAGTTTGTTCCCCAAATGATACTGACTTGACTGAAATACTAGGAAAACTAAGACGATGCATGGAACGCTTACAGAATGAATCATAATTGACTATCTAGGATTTGAAATATAATTCATGCACTGATCTGGATTCACAATTTACTTGGATGCGAACAAACTATTTCTTATAAAGGATATATTCATAAAACATTAGATAGTAAGACTAGATTGGAAGATGGAAAACCCATATGAATCTGTCTGTTTGACTGCTAATCTGAATTACTAAACATACAAACTAACTCATACTAAAAGCTTATACTTAACCGGAGTATTTCTTTGACACTCTTTCTAAGAAGTTCTAATAACTTTTACGGAGTAAGAAATCTTAGAATTGGTCTGAATAAGTCATCTAGATAAGAAATCACAAGAAGACCAAAATTCGGTAATATGAAACACAAGCCTATGAAACATCTGCTAGGATAGATCTACTAGTCTAGGACTTATGCACTACAACTACTATCTTTCAAGCTTAGACATATCCTTTAATACTCTCTAAACTATACCTTCTACCTTAATACTAAAATTCACCCGAGACTACTGAAAATATTCACATGGGAACTGATAACTCTAACTACTTAAGTCTGAGCTGGACTGAATTCTCCCACTATGCACAAGCCTACTCGGATCTACGAAATTCACACATAACACTATAATACTAGTCTGAATCATGAATTCAACACATCATGCATTTTCACAACCTCTCTTCTCATGAAAAAAATTATGATTTCCCATTCAACAACTAAATACAACCTCTTACTAGCTATTCACTAATGCGTAATGCATTTATCCACTTACACACCAACATAACATTCAAGCCTATCTTCATAACTACAACCTCGATAAAAACAAACATACAACAATCTTTCCTTAACATAAAACATTTACTTTCCCATCTAAGCAATTGCTCATCACTACATCATTTCATAAGGAGAGGTCATTGAGAGGCTAAAATATAAGGACCTGAAGCATGAACGAACACTATAAAGAACTTGACACTTAAAAGAGGCCTGAGAAATAGAATATCAACATCATGGGTTCATCAAGAGACCTAAATTAAGAATATACATGATATAATATAAATTTTGTTGATTATTAGGAGTGTTGCATGAATACTAGAACTGAACATACTGTAGAGCATGAGTATATGAGTCATGAGCTGCATGATCTGAGTTTGGAATTTTTTAATTCAAGGAACATAATTCACAATTCTGAGAAAACTGGAACTCCTCTACGAGGGATTGGAATCGTACATGATTCTATGGAAAGTGTATGAATAAGAGCTATAAGCATAGAGCTAATAAATAAGGCATGAGTATATATCATAATGACTGAAGTACAAATACTGAAATAAGCATGGGTCGGGCATTCCCCTCCATAGTGATGTTCTACATCACACTGACAGAACTACTAGAATCTGAGAGCCTGACTTGATCATTATTCTACCATCTCCCCCTTAGCTTAAAGCCATCATTCTAAGTTTGTGGACCATTTAACCAATATATCTAAATTCTACCAAAACCAGTTTACTCTAGAGTCTGAGATATAACAATACTCATAATCACTAAACTCACCCTAAAAAACTGTACCTGAAAGTGTAAAACTCTACTACTGATACTTTCTTCTGAGAATGAACTCTTAACTTTCTATAGCCCCAAATACATTATTTAACAACTTAAGAACTGACTAACTTAGAATTTTCAACTCTTCTTTCTATTAGCTAAACCTTCAATGATTCAAACTTAGATCTTAACGCATAACGTGGATATCCCTAATTCTTTAATAACTATACTACTTTAATCATAGCCTAAAAATATCACAAATACAACACATGTTTTGAATCAACAAACTTAAATTCTTGTATACACTGCTTCAAGCCTACAGATTTACCTTTCATATGACTAGTCCCATGAATTATATAATCTACGCAACTTCAGATAACACCATCCCAACTCTACTACTGCTGCTAAATTCCTTGTTTCATGCTTCTAACTCTAGATCATATCTTGTCATAAGATTCCTAGAAGGAAGCTGAAATCACATCTGACTCCAAAGCACTGAGGTATCATCCCTTCATTCTTTGACTGGTTCATTGAGAAGCTGAAACTGACTACTCTATTTCTAAAATCAACTGAAGGGATTAATTGGGATACTATAACTGGGCGATTTCTATATACCTGTCTTTGTAGGATAGAATTACCCATTGGGGTAGACACTAATAAGGGATCTGCTAAGTTTTTGGGATTGACAATGAACTTGAAAGCTAAATCGGGGGTTACAAAACAAATAGAATCTCCAGGATCTATGAAGGAATAAATATGTAAATGAATAGCCAGTAACGTACCCGTAACCGCATCAAGAGAACTTTCCTAATCCTATCAGGACTAAATTGTATATAGGTTGTTCTGATGCTAACCACTATTAGCACTGGAAGCGACAACACCCTGCTGAGTCAGGTGACTGGATGAAACTGAAGGATGGTTGGACCGACCCTACTGACCACTCTTTAGGCAATCTTTGACTTTGTCGCCTGGCTTGCCACACCCAAAACACACATCACTGTCGGTTATACACATGCCCTTATGTTTCTTACCATATTATTTGTAATGCGGATTAGTACAAAACTCGTCCCACTAACTTTTGACAGAGCCTGGTGCTCTATCTCGACTATTATTCTTAAACTTAGGTACTGTCGCATTGGCTAAAGTCGAAGCTGGGGATGAGAATTTTTTATGGGATTGGGAGAAGTTACTACCCCTTGACCTAGGCATAAAACTACTTGTTTTGGCCCTCTTATTATTTCTCTCTTTCTTCTTATGCTTCCCTCTATCACTCGACTGAGCATGAACCAAAAGCCTAGAAAGGCCAATAGCCTGCAGATTGTTCTGAGAAACTACTGAATAAGCTAAGGTAGTGAAAGTAGCTATAAATTTGGCGTGTGGGATATTATTATTCAAGTAATATTTTATATTGGTGGAGGTGCGGGTTGATTCTCACTTTTTTTTTGTTAGTCTTTCTAGTAGGCATATTCTGTAAATTGAAGAAAGACTGGAATTAGACAAAGAGTTTTTATTAAGCACATGATCACTTGCATGATATGGACATTGAAAGAAGGGAACTTTTCCTAAAATTGCCTTATAGCCTCTTCTCCATAAGTGTGGCACGCTACACACCCATGCACAAGACTCTACTTGTCGCGACTTTCAGACTTCCAAGGACTCTTTAGAACCTTAAGCTTTGATACTAAGTTTTAAATTTCCCGAGACTTCACCCTGGGCATCACACCATGCTTATGATACCGAATGACCATAAGCTAACCCATGACCGGTACTTTCTGTGAGCACTGAATAATAATAATAACATATATACCGAAGTATAACTCAAAATGCCATAAGGTTCATAAAACTGAATCAAAACTAAAAAAATCTGTAGAATAATTGTTAACTGACAATGTGTGAAAGCCTCTAACATCTAAAATAAACGAGTTGATGGGACAAGCCCCAACTAACTCAAAACTCTTATCTTAAAGTCACTGAAAAAGCTAAAATACTGAGAATAATAAAATGACTAAAGAAGTGTCATGCCCTCGATGAATGAGGACTCACTACTATAGCCATGGATGATCAACTAAATATGACTAAGTACGGTCAGGAACCCGAGCAACCCAAACCTATTATATGAGACATCATAGCGATTAAAAAGAGTATGCGTTAGTACTTTGAATATACTGGTATGCTAGGTGAGGTTAGGTTGATATGCATGGGTTCATGTACATTAGAATAATAACTAAATATCATAAATTAACTGGATGAAAATATATTAAAGTCTTAGAATACTGTAAGTTCTGAACATGCAACACCAAGCATATATCGTCTGTCTAAATTAGTCTGAAGCTGAAGTACGGAGTTTTTTGATGACTGAATAACTGATAACTGTAAGTCATGATCGTGTAGAACTGAACTGAGTATTGTACTGAATACTAAGTACTGGATACTAAATACTAAAATAGTAACTGTGGGAGTTATCATCTAACCGACATACCCCAATTATGGACTGATTAGGGGTCCAACCTGTAACCCCATTTGGAAGGGTGTTAGCACCGTGCCATGGGTAACTAACAAAATATGGTCAACCCTAATTTGGAAGGAAGAATCATGATATGTATATGGTTACGTCAACCCTTTCTGACAGGAAGATGATTTACCATACGCTGACTACGTAGTTCTATAACGCAGGGAATGCTACTTAGGGTTAAACCCTTTGCTGACTGGAATTCCTCCATCCCTGGGTTCACTCGATGTTGAATCTGACTCCTAACTGAAAGACACTGATCACTAGACTATACCAAGCTTGACTTAACTGACCCAAATTGTGTTGACTGACTAAACTGGACTGAGTTCACTGAGTTTTGTTAATTGACTGAGTACACATGTTCTTGACCTTTACTGGGACTATTCTATTACTACTGAAACTAAGCAAACAACTAGATTTCGGGTGATAAATACCCCCAACACTCAATAGCATAATTGAAAAACTCATATCACAACTTTAGCAACACAACAATAGGTTACCATGCATAATTTACTCATACGAACATTTTATCAAACACCTAGGGAGCATGATTGTTATACATGAGAACTAACCACATAGGGCATCATAGATACCATATGCAACTTGAAAATTAAAGGGTTTGACATGACATATTCATAATTCAATGCACATGCTAACTTAATTTCATGGAATTCATAAAAGATCTTAACTTGAAACCCATACAACAACACAAACATGATCATTATTCAATTCATAACATGGGAATCATAATTCATGTTTTGAAAGGGATTCTTGAACTCCAAGGATGGAAGGAGACCCAAGGATGAACACCTAACAAACCCGAGTGACAAAATTCGTTAAGATTGTTGGGGATTTCTTGGAACTCAATCTTAAGCTTGATGAATTAGGGTTTATTTCTTGAGATGATTTTTTGAATGAGTGAATATATTTGACTTATTGAGGGGCTGAATTTCATGTTATAGGAGTTTAATGTGGGAGGAAAATGACTTAGTTACCTCCATAACCCGTAACTAAAATCTAAAAATTGCGCCCAACGATGCGATAACCAACGTGTCATATCGATGAAGTCATGCGATTGATGACGTATCACACTGAGGCAAACTTTGTCATACAAGCTCTCATGTTACTTGCTAATTCTGGAGCATAACGGGATAGTTGGGTGAACTTCAATATATACTCTTTTACACTCATCTTCCCTTGCTTCAGATTCATAAATTCTTCAGCCTTTGCTTCCCTAATTCCTTGGTAAAGAAATGATCTAGGAAGGCCTCTAAAAACTCACCCCACATAGAAGGCTCAGTATAAGTATCCTTCAAATCCTCTCATTCATTATACCGCTGATTGGCCACATCCTTCAACTGACAGGCTGCCAACTCAACCCCTTCAACCTCATTCGCATATATAACTCTAAAAATTTTCTCTATTTCATCAATGAACCTATGGGGGTCCTTCTCAACCTCTTTTCCAGTAAAGATGGGTGGGTTTATCCGCATGAATCGACCAACTCATGTAACCTCAGATGAACCAGACATAGAATCCATATCTTCAGACAGGCAGGTTTGAGAGGCTACCAGCTGAGCAATCATATGGATGAACTATCGGAACTCAACATTTGAAACATATCTCTAAGGAGGCTGGGTATGGTTAACACTAGTTCATAGAGCCCAAGGTGGATTAGTCGAAACTGGAGAAACTTCCAGAGTAGCAAAAATCTCTGGGGATGAGCTTTATTACTTGTCTGTTTCCCATGAGTAGGACGGATATCCTAATATTGGACATTCTATTTGTTGGACCTACGGGGAGGGATGATAAATTTTCTAAAATATAGGAAATCATTGATTAGAGGACATTCCGAATCTATGGAGTAAACCAAATAATGAAAAAAAAGAGACATTCCTAAGCGCCATGTATCCTCCTGCTTATAAGTGTGGCTTGCTACACACTCATAAACAGGACTCTACCCTATACGATTTGGAAAACACCCTAGGAACATGAATCATGATCAGATACCAAGTTTTTCATGACCTGAGCCGAGGCCCTAACCGTAATGGGCATCCCAAACCATGAAGTCTTGAGCTCCCTTTTCTATCTGACAATCAAATACACTATTCATATGCTGTAAAGATAGGCGGAAATATAATATAACGAAAATATGGTCAATCTCTTACTATGATAAACAATATGAAATTTAATTCATAACATTCATAACATATGACACCAGTCTGCAAAATCTCTAACAACACAAAAAAAATATCTGTCTGAAAGCTGGGAAAAAGTCCCCAGTCGTAACATAAATCAATATAAAATAACAATGTCTTATAAACTAGGCCTTCCAAAATAGGGGAGGCTCACCAACTATAAATATCAAACACACCAATCTACTGCGTAGCAGAACACTGGGACTGAGCCTCAGATCGTGAAATATAAGGGGTTAATAAAAATGTACTGGTACGCAGAGCAATCCAATGTAATGTACTTTTATAAAACATAAATTAGATCAATTCATAAAAATAGTTTACATATGATATGGGGAAAACACATGACATACTTTAAAGACTTTGAAACATTTCTTTGAAATCATGAAGCACTCTTTACGTTATTTCTAAGCTAGATGGTACACCCTAAAATCTGTAATTCCATGGGCTATATGGAATCCTCCCTTGACTTAGCGGCCA
The DNA here is from genome assembly GCA_030864215.1 of Capsicum pubescens. Lineage (NCBI taxonomy): Eukaryota > Viridiplantae > Streptophyta > Magnoliopsida > Solanales > Solanaceae > Capsicum > Capsicum pubescens. The sequence goes on from CM061544.1 coordinate 78,423,269, forward strand.
AGCTTCCGATCCAAGTTGGACGCAAGAATTGGAGTATCAGTAAGGGGAGACACGCAAGACCATACAACGTGGTACCATGATCCCCAATCACATCAACATGTCATGGTAGTGCACAAGGACATAAAGTAGGTCTCCTAACAATAGTACAAAATTGGGATGATATAACTCAAAGTACACAGACCTCAAAGCATGGTACCATAACCCTGTGTCGGCACATCACGATTTCAGCATAGAGTCTTTGAACTCGTGCTTTCTTCGGGTAACCATCTAACCATCTTTATGCCCAGTTTTAAATCTCATATAAGAAAACAAGAATCATACTTACAAACCACTCTTTCTTATTCTGTTAAGGGGAATTGACAATGGGGTATTGTCATACCCCGACTTATAAGTCAATCTTATTGTATCATTCCACAGTCCTTCTCATTCAAACCATTTATAATTTTCTACTTTAGATTTTTCAATTAATTCAATCATTTGACCACCAAAAACATTTAAACACTGTAAGGGAGTCATTATTTCAAAACATGTGCAAACTTATGCAAAGATTCTCTCTTTTTAATATTTTAACACATGATGATAAATTCCTTTATACAAATCCATGCAACTCTTTCAATTATCACATTGAACATTTATAAATAATAAAACACCCTCTCTTCAATTCATAATCAATATCAAGTCCAAAATAATAGTAAGACACTTATCTCATGCTTTAAAACATGCAATTGAACAACCCATAATATGTGAGATCAACAGGTATCATAACAAGAAAGGGTTTTAATCATTTATTTTCTCGATTTAATCTTTGTGAAATTGAAAATGCATATGCATACATGATTATAGTTCAATTCTATAAAAAGGGGTTCAAGACAAACATTCACTTTCATCAAATAAGTTCATAATGCGTACAATTCAATACCATATTAAAAACCTTCTTTGTAAACATGATTGTATATCTTTAAACTTAATAACAACCATAAAACTTATGCCCAATAAGTTTAGGATATCCCCACGTACCTTCTATGACTTAATTCGAAGGATAGAACCAGAATCTTTGTTTATTTCCTGGAAATCATGACCTAAGAGCTTGATTCTTAATCATTTGAGGAAGGATCTAGGTTTTTGTTCTTGATGAATTTGTGTAATTTTGGGCATATAATACCCTAAAAATATTTTAATCAGCTGTTAACATGACTAAGGGTTGTAGGTAAAAGACGATACTGCCCCTCGATTTTAAAAGTTACTACAGAATCCCAAATTTTTCCAAATAATGCACTACACTAGGAGGACCAACGCGATAGACGACGTGCCGTGCCGCTATTGCATTGACTTTCTGATTTTTATTTCCAAACACGTCCTATATCTTATCCCAAAATTCCAAAACTTCCTCGAGACATCCCTTTTACACCCCTGAACATAGATCGACTCAAAAATCTATGTCTTGGGGTTGGAAAGATTGATTTAGAAATCATTGAAGTTAAGGGCCTAAAATATGACTAATTCATTTTTTTAACACTTAGAAAAATTTTCAGGTTGTTAGATCTTTAAGCATGCTACTAAGTGCAATATTAAGTTGAGAATGCTATAGGGCATTACAAAACCCTTAGGTGGTATGACGATACCCTATTGTGAATTTCCCTTAACAGAATAAGAAAAGAATTATATGTAATCATGATGCATGTTTTCTTATAACAGGCTAAAATTGGGCTTATAGATAGTTAGATGGTTACATAAAAAAAGCACGAGTTAAAAGATTCTATACTGGAAATTGTGATTTGCCGACACGGGATTTTGGTACCCTGCTATGTAATCTTGTGTACCTTGAATTATGTCATCCCATTTTGGGACCATGGTTAGGAGCCCTACTTTATGATCTTGTGCCCAACCATGACCTGTTGCTTTGATTTAGGGATTTTGGAAACCTACTGTGTGTTCTTGCATATTTCCCTTACTGATACTCCAATCCTTGCGGCAAACTTGGATTGAGGGCTTGGCCTCGAGTTAAGGGTGGATCCATATAGCCCGTGGAATTACAGATTGTAGGATGTACCATCTAGCCATGAAGAGAAGTAAAGAGTGAAGTCATGATTTCCAGAAAGTATTTGAAAGCTATAAGATTATGCCCATGTATTTTCAAATATTTTATGATGACATGTTTTATGAAATGCTCTCACTTATGTTATATAAATATGTATTTTTGTTTTTGGTTCATTCTGCGTACTAGTAGATTTGTATTGACCCCCTATATTTCAAGATCGGAGGCACAATCCTGGGGTTCCGCTAAGCAGTAGATCTTTGACAGACGTTTGGAGTTGGTGAGCCTCCCTTATTTCGAAAGGCCATGTTTATGTGGTATTTTTATTTAGTTTTGGTTCATGGTCCGACCGGGGGCCTTGTCCTAGTTTTCAGAAAGATGTTGTTTCTAGATCAATAGATATTTCACAGATTGGTGTTAGATGTTGTTGAATCTTTATGAATTCATTTCAATATTATCTAGTTTGAAATAAGAAGATGAGCATGTTTCCTTTTTTTTTTTGCATTTATATAGTATAGGAATTATGCTTGTGATTGCAAGTTAGAAAGGGGCTCTCGAGCCTTCATGGTTCGGGATGCCCATCGCAACCAGAGTTTCGGCTTGGGTCATGATATAAAAACATCACTAAATCTTGGTTCTTCTTTTGTAAAATACAAAAAAAAAAGAGGCCAACTTGTTTGGGACTAAGTTGTAGTTGTATTTACTGATTTTTTGTTTTGCATTTTGCTTCAATTTCACATTGAAATGAAAGGGCCAATCAGTTTTTTAGATTCTTAGGACAACGAATATTTCAATTGACCTAAATCATCAATAAGTAATAATTTCCCAAAAGGACTACGTTCGTTTCCTTTCTACATATAGGTTCATGTAAAATAATAAATTCGCCATACCATTCTCATTTGTAGGTTTAGTATTGCTCTGTTGACTAATGTCGGCCCTAGCTTGCTCATGTGGATGACGAGAAGCCAGAGTTCAAAAATTATTAGTCATCTCTTCAACGTTAAGTGTCTCACTGGATGCTTGAGAACTGGCATCTGGTGTTGTTAAGAGCGGCCTTGAACCTTCATCCAGTTAAGAAGAAGAAAGTTGGATTTACAAAGTTTAAGAACAGTGGCAGTGCTACATGGATGGACATGTTCATGTGATTATGAAAAAAAATAAACCATTTAGTCGTGCATCATACCCTATTTTCACCCACTTCGACTTGCAACATTACACGACCAAGTTCGTGAAAAAATGAACCTAGATTGGTCTAATAGTTTTCTATTTCTCTATTCATTAGACTCGATTCTGTGGCACACACGCGGATAACCTTCCAATTCCTATTCCAACAGAAAAGCCAACCAGTCAGAATGTCCACTTGATCTTGGAATACCTAGAATGTACACTTGATCTTAGAATACATAATTACTAGTCTAGCTTAGGGAATCTATAAGGCAGCCAAAAGTAAGAAAGAACGGTAGAAGAGTGTAAAGTGTTCACACATTCTTTTCTTCCACAAATGAAATAATACATGGTGAGGTAATGTATTTGGTGATCATAGACAGTTACTATCAATGAACGTTCTGTACTTTAATATACAAAGGAATCGAAAAGAAGGTAATCAAACAGATGTCAGGAGCTAGAACTTACAAGAAAGAAATGTGAAGTTTTGTTTATAAGCATATCCCTAGTGAAAGATAACAGTCTTGCTAATTGTTCACCCACTGGATTTCCTTGTGAAGCAGTAGATGGGTTGGATGCACTTCCGAGTACCTCATTCATATTGTTCTCCGTTCCTGATTATAGAAAATGAAGAGAATAATCAAATGATCCACCTACCTCAAAAGTTAAAAGAAAAAGTTGAAAGAGGAAGAGAACTTACCATTTACACTAAATTCTTATTTGATATTATTGAGATATTATGACAAAGTTTCTATAGCAATAGAGATTTCCTACAATGTTCAGAATGTTAGCTAAATTACAAATCTCAAAAAAATACTATTAACACTTCATAAGATAGGATAAATGTATCAGTTACCCCTTGAGTACCTGTTGAGATCCCATCGGTACCTGTGCTATGGCTAGCACCTGAAGGTAGAGATAGTACAAAAGGTATGTGTAAGTAACTTCTAGATCAAATACGTTAAAAAAATCACATGAACTGGAAACTTGATTCGAGTGAACCTTAAATTGAGGATGCAGCTGGTGGCGCGTCATGGTTTATAAGACCAAATATTAAAGAAGTATTATATGCTTTTGAAGTTTTTGACTAAAAATATCAACTAAATAAACACTGAAAAACACTTTCTAGCTAATTGATATTTTCTCCATTCATATGGTTAAATAGAAAAAACCAAACATATAGAACTTGCTTGGCTGGATGAACTACCACTAGATGACGTGCATGGCGGTGCAAACCAGATGAAAAGTATCACCATGTTGAGAATCTAATTAGTTTTAAATATCCAATAGGGAAAGAATTTAAAAATAATAAGAGAAAATTAGGTGGCAAAAAGTCTAAAGTACTATTTTTGTCCGATAGCTATAAGGGAAAAAAGGAGTTGAACAAACAAAATTATTTTTGTCTGACAGTTGAAAGGCAAAAAAGGATTTGAATAAATTATTCTATGAAAATATAAGTGTGATGATCAATTATATAGTGTGGGAACATCTTTGAAGATTAATTGAGATAGAAAAAGTTTCCTAATTCAAAGTTGAGTTGAGAACTTCTTTTATTAGTATATGTTCCAACTTGGGTTAACATACAATGACTATTATTCTCATTTTACTTTGGAGTATCTGTTTGTCAGAAGGTGACGACCAAGTTGATGAGCTGTCAATTAGCTGACATTTAAGGCAACGAGCCGTTAGCTAGGTGACAATCCATCAAACCAAGTTGCCATACTTAACCAGAAAAATGGTAAAATCATGCTAGAGTTGACGACTAGGGTGACGATACGTCACCAAACTTATGGCTTGTCAACCTACTCTTTAGTTGAAGAATCCTTGTGATTTTTTAAATTTCTTTAGGGGTATTTTGGTGTTTTCCTCACCTCAAACCCTACCCCCATGACTTAAATAACACTTTAAACTCTCTTTGCTCGCTAGATATCAATTTATCATCACTCATTCTTCCCTCCACTTTCAAGAGAGAAAGAAGTTAGGGTTTTTTTCAAAAATCATACTTTCAAATATTAGATTCAAGAAATTTTGAATTTTTTTCATCAAAAGGTATGTAGAATTATTCTAAAATTTATGGGTATAAGTATGCTGATTTTAAGAATCCTTATTATGTATGTATATAAGTTAACGCTTTGAAATTGATTGAAAAACATGAGTTTTGGAACACAAATCTTATGATGAAATTAAGCATTTACCATGGAGTTTTCTTCAAGTTTGAGATTTTGATCATGTGCATATGTTATGAGTTTTGAAGTGTTTGAAGCATGAACCCCTGTTTTATGATAAGAATCATGTATTTAACAATGGTTTTTGGTTCTCAAATAAATATGAAATATGTACATCTATTATGGATTTTGAAGTGCATTTAATAGCATGAACTATAAATCCCCTTTTTCGATCATTAGATTTATTTATTAACTAGTGTTGGGGGTTGTTTAATGAATAATGATAAACTTGAGTTTTAAAGGCCTCTTTATCAAATACACATTGTCTTTTTTAAATGTGTTCAAGATGTGTTTCTTATTGATAAATGTCCTTTTCTATTAAATGAAAGAATTGCATGTGATTTATGAAAACGATGGCCTCCCGATGTTGAAGTCTTGAAAGGAGAGTGTTTTTCTTAAGTTTTCATGTGTTTTTGGAATAAGAACTCTCATGTGATAATTGAATCCTTTTGGTAGTCAAATAACATGCTTTTAAATAAAGGGCTATAGACATGAAATGACGTGATATGATATGGCTTATACAACCTGCAAGTTTTGGTATGACAATACCATATAAGACAAATGCCTTTTCAGACTTCATACTATGCCTTGAGAAAGTATGCATGTTTTAAGAGGCTAAAAATAGGTTTAAAGAGAGTTAGATGGTTACTCGAAGAAGGAACGAGTTCAGATAACTCATTGCTGGAAATTGTATTCTGTCAATGTAGGTTTTATGATATGTTATTCGGCATGTGGGATAACATGATATTTCATCAATGAGGCATACTTTTTCATAACATGGTATGTCAGCGAGGAGTCATACTTTTTCATTACGTACCCCAATTTTTGTGGCAAACTCAGATTTGGGGTTTGGTCGCTGAGTTAAGGGCGGATTCCATATAGGTCATGGGATTGTAGAAATGTAGGGTGTACCATATAGCTTTGAATTAAAACAAAGAGTTGAATCTATGTTTTACAAGTTTGATTGAATTTTTTCTAAGTATGCCTATGTTTTATTATCTGTATTATGTTGAATTTTTTTCACAATACTCTCGATTATTGTATATGAAATATGAGTTGGTTTTGGATTGTTCTGCATACAAATACATTTCAAGTATTGAACGTCCTCATGGCAGATGCATTATCTCAAAATGTAGGTTCTGAGGTAAAGTTTCATGGCCCATCACATCAGTAGAACATTTGGATATAACAGAATCTATAAGCCATCCATCTTTCGGAAGATATTTATTCATATGTTGACTTCTTTTTGTTTATGGTTCATCTAGGTCCGGGTCCTTATCCCAGCCTAGGCAGTTAGTTTTTGGTAGAGGTTTCATGGAGGAGATTTGGTTATTATATTGTCTTAACACTTTTGACATGATTTGATTATAATTTTCCCCTTGAGTTTCATTATATCTTTCGTTGTTTTGCTTCATATGTATTATGCTTATGATAGTATGCTATGGGGTCTCTCGGGACTTCATGGTTCGGGATGTCCGTTAAGGTCAAGGTCTCGTCTTGTGTTGTGACAGTTTGCGAATTCACTGTCTTTAGTTTTATGTCAATTGTTACATCAATGCCTTCGTCATTTTTAGCCATTTCCTGTCAACAGGTCAAGTTATAGGATTTTATGTTTCTTAATTGTTTATGTATTAAATATGTAGATTAGGATAATAGAGACTACCAGTTGTCTTTGATATCCATCATCAACATCAATGTGACAACATAAATTTATAATGAGAATAAAAGAAAGAAGTGATTTCTAGTATGGTGGTTCTGATGCACCAGTCGCCTACTCATCGCGATCTAGTGGAAGGAGAACACGATCATGGAGATTTGAAAATTTGTGCACCATTATTGTGAGGTGGGGCACCATGTTCGGTTGGTTCGGGTTAGGTTAGGAATCATGATTGCATGGCTTCTTCCCACAATTGTGAAGAACATTTAGGCAGTGGTCAATATTGACCCTCACAATAACATGATGGGGACACTATCACAAGGCATTGTTCATGAGAATAGTATAAAAATCTCATTTCCACAATGACTCTATTTTACCCATTTTCAAGCTTGGGAAGCACAATTTTTGGGGGTCTTATGATTTTAATCATCTTTGATTTGGGTAAGCTTCTAAACTGATTTTTTATTCATTACTCATTAATTATATTGCAAAAAAATCATCAAAATTTGGATTTAGATTAAAAAAAATTATATATCACCTGGAAAAGTGAAAAATGAGTATTCCGATTATTTCTAACCTGATTTAAACTTGGTTTTTGATGGGATTTAGAACCCTTAATGTATGGGAAATATGACTCTTTATTAAAATTTTAGCTTTACTCTTTTATTTTTGGAGTCAATTTTGAAGAGATTTTCGATTTGAAACTATATTTTACCAATATGGGTATCAATAGATACCTAATATGTTGTATTTTTTAGATTGGAAGCATTCTGAAGCTAACCACCATCACAAAGTTTGAAATTATACAATAAAATGCTTGTTGTCATGTGATATGGCTATAAGATACTCAATGATATATGGCATGGTGACTTTTTTTCAAAAATAGGGCCAAAATTGTTTACTGATTGTCATTTCTTCGAAATACACCTTCTTTTGTTTAACTTATCCAGGTTAGATAACCAATGTTACACGATTAATAACGCTCAACTTACACGTTCAATTTAGTGCAAAGAGGTTGTCATCAATATATTTACCAAACTATGGAGTCAGAACTGAATCCACGAGGAACAATGTGAGTGGAAATCAAGTTAATAAATAATAGACACGAGTTAAATTCAAACCAATGTTACATGAAGATGAAAATGGGGGAGATAGATACATACACTAATGTTTCTTTTTGGGTTTTCTAGTATAAATTCGGGGCTGCGAATAATTAGAGTTTTAAAAATTATGCACGGATCTTGAGATTATGAATTACTAAGGGAGTGGTATATGGGTGTTGGAAATCAACATCAATTTAGTAAGTCAAATATGTATAGGCTTGGTTATAGATTTTGATGCTAGTCTTTTAAAAAAACACCAAACTTTCACCCATTGATTTTTTCGAATACCTAATAGGTGTGTTCAACATTTGGTAACCACAACCTCAATCAAGGGATCACTATTTCTAGGATGATACCCTTGGTATAGTCAACTACACATTCACCCTTATGTCTAAGATAGTGAGAATTTAGCAAACTATACACATAATTGTCTATTATTGCTTTGGTTTCCACATCTCTCTTTCGAGGATGATATGGATTCCTAAAATTCATCCAAAATCCTTCTTTAGAAGATTGCTTTGGGTTTTCTAGAGCATGGAGTTTTCACTCATCATACCTATGTGGGTATTTAGGGCTTTCACCTATCAAATCCCAATCAAGTTAGCATAGAAATGATAAAACCCATAAACATGAACTACTAAATAGAAGTTAATCAATAACAACCCACACACACTATAATCCTTATTCATAAAAAAACCCCATGAGGGAGATCTAGCTACAAATAAGATAAATAAACATAGATATACCCATAATCTCCATTGAAAGGATTTATTGAAGCTTAAGTGAATGTTACTTCAAACTTGGCACTCCCATAAATCAACAATAAAAGTGAGCTAATCTTTCACTTAGAAAGTCTGCAATGTATTCTTCACCCAAAAATTATACAATATTTTCTTCTCCAAAAATAGAGGGTATGAATTGATGAGCTTAACCTAAAAATTTGGGAAGATGGAATATCTTTCCATGATGATAGGTTTTGAGTCATTTTGTTAAAATTGGGGCCAGCCATGTGTATTTACAGTTTAGCCCTCGGGCTGATTTCTTCCGCTAAGCCGTGATCACACGGGTCTGGCTGTGACCGCGGTTACGCGACCGCTGGTTACTCCAGCGAGTGAGGTTGGATGAATTTTGATTAACTGTCTTGATCGCGGTCAGTAGACTATTACCGCGGTACCTGATGCCTTGCTGCTCCAAGTCTTCAGCTACACTTTTCTTGCTCTTTTTTTTTTTTATCATTTTCATCTCCAATCCACATATTTTGATCTCCTAAACTCTTATTCCTGCAAAGAGAGGATATTAGTTCATTTTATCACCAATATGTCTCATTTATTCATTCAAAATAAGGTAATGTTCTCAAATGTTTAGTGACAACAAGTGGTAAAATCATCACTCATCAACACCCCCAACTTAAAGCAGTTGCTTGTCCTCAAGAAACACAACCTCTTACCATGAGACAACAATGCTCTATGCCCAAAATTTATACCTTAAATCTCACAAAGACTTCAACTTTAGTCACAACCACCAGTAGCTCATTGTAAGCGAGCTAAGATAATTTACAATACACTCCTTATCATAAATTGCAACATGAAAGGATACATAGTACTTTAAAGAGAAACCAAGCAAAAATAACCAATAATCTAGAGGTGGCTTCCCCTTGACCACAACTAAGTTATACTTCTTTTGCCTCTTTCTTTGGAAGGTGACAAAATCACCCACCCCAACTTGTTTCACATGTCAATCCTCACAAAAAATAAAATTCTACACACTAAGCAGCCAAAAATGCAACAACGAGTTTTAATTGTAAGAACTCTTTCTCACTCAAAAGAAGTCTCAATACAACAAGTGTTATTCCATAAGCTTGACCCTATTTTCAATCGTCACTATGAAGAAAATATATGGTTGGAAATGTCAAAGAACTTTCTAAGCTTTAAACGTAGGTTTGGGTTAGGGTAGGATATCATTTGGGAATAACATAGTTACACCCTTCCTTGAACATCTACACCACACTTTTTCAATCGTCCTTTTTGAGTATGGGCCACTCTTCTTTGTTTTGTTTCTTTTATCATGCCTATTATTTGCTTCCTTTGTTTACCCATTTCTTTCATTTCTTTTTCTTGCAACTTTCGTGCAATTCATTCCTTTTGTTGGGCCCTTTATTTTTCTATTCCTTTATTTTCAACACTTAGGCATATTTGGCATTTCACTAACAATTTTGTGGCCTCACATTATCTTCCATCAACCTTTACCACCCTAACTTAGGCTTTTAGCCTCAAGTTACATTTTCAAGTTCAAGGAGGGTTTGGTTTAAAAGAGGGATAAAAAGAATGGATCATGGTTTGTAATGAGTTTGGAAAGGAAAGTCCAAAGGCTCAAAGTGGGTACTAGGGATTATAATTATGAATGGGTAGGTTTTTTAGGCTAGAGTGGGTTAAAAAATCACAACGTTGGCCTAAGATCATTTCTACAAGCACATACTATCAAAATTAGTTTCGAAAGACTAACGGGGCAAGTTCTAGATAACACAAGTGTATAAAAGATGACTACCAAAATATCACCAAACATGGAATGCTAAATTAGACAAGGGGGATCAAATGTCCCTCCTACAAGAGACAAAAGTATCTATTTCTATTCATAATTCAATGTTTATGAAGCCACAAAAAGATAAAATGTTTTGTTACAAAATTACTCACGTCCATTCCCTTGATTTTGTTCTGAAAATTTTGGAAGTAGGGGGTTGTTCATTTTACATTATCACCGCACACAATTTGCTAAATTATGGCAACAACCAAAGCCTTATCCTTGCATTTAGGCTCACAACAGACAAACTACCCATATGGCTACTCAGACTTCGCCAATGGTGTACAAAGTGACCCCAACTTTGCAACATACAATGACACATGTACTTAGACTTCCCTTGCATTTTTTTGACATCTATGCTATGGGTACTTAGACTTCCCATGCACCTATGCCTCAAAACTCAAACACGATGCTTTACTCTTTAGAATGTCTTCACTCAATCCATCATAGGGCAAAACCTTTCATGCATCATCAAAATCAAAATAAAAGCTAAGGTAAAAGGAGAAAAACTAAAACTAGAATAAAAACATGATAATACATAAAATGTGGGCACTAACCGAGTGCCCAAAATGTAGAACTTCAAAAACAAAATTAAAACAATATCCAAGGTATCATCCCAAAAAATCAACAACATAAAGATAAATATTCAGCAACGCATCCCTAAAATAATAAAAATCCAGAGGTATCTCCAACTAAAAAGGAATGCAGTGTCCTCACTGTGTGTGCAATAAAGAAAGAGTAAGAGGGGTCTCCCTTTTCATCAAGAAATGCTCTCTCCCACTGACTCGACATCATCACCACCGGTATCATAAGCAGACCAATCAGCAGGGGCCTCGTCCTCACAGTCCATCCTAGGTGAAGGTAGTCGATGGTTGGGATTGAGCACCTTGAAGATTCCCTTCGCCTCCTACATAGCTTCTTGAAGAATTTATCTCAATTATTGTCTCTCTTTACCAATTTGTTATGTGATTCCCTGAGGTCCCTGTGTAATACATCTAAGGTTGAATAAGATCTCTCTAAATGGGCAACAATAGCTCCCTACTTCTCCTACTTCTTCCTATATTTCTCATAGTCTAACTGAGCTACGTACGAGTGACGAGTGGTGGAAGACTCTCCCATACTCTGAGGTAGTTTGGATAGTATCTCTCTAACCACTCGCATCTTAACCGATACATCATCGAGGGGGTTGACTAATGAAGGTCTACAAGAGTTTGTGTCCTCTTGGGTCTATATTTTGGAGTCCGTCTTCCTTTTCTTTCTCTAGAATATGGCCCCTCACCTCTAAATTTAAGTGAAAAGTTATGGGGTCCTTGGAGAACCCAGGTATCGGTAGCATATTCCTCCACCTGTGCCCTCTTGTATAGCTCTATTATAAGCAAATGGAGGATAATATATGTACCTTCATGATTTCTGATGTACCTTCATTCTGAATCTACAATCTTGCCCACATTTTGGTCGATGCCAGAGAGAAGATACATCACCATCCGAGATCACAAGTCTACAATAATGGTCATGTAAGTGTGTGGTGATACTCAGCTACAGATAATATTTAGCCAAAGTCTGGCCTCAACTGTGAAGTCTATCATCAGAATGTCTCTCATTATAGAAACCTAGGGAACATCTTAGCCAGGACAAGAAATATTTTCCATCCAAGTCCCTAGCTTTCTTGATTTTGCATGGAACTGCTCCACGTTAGCATCTGGGAATCCATATACCTCGTTGATCCTCTCTCTCCCAAAGTTCACTTGCCTCCCCCAAATCATCATCACTGGGTTTCTGAAAGAAACTATGCTTAAGTTATCATAGAATTCACGCACCCAATGCTGATTAGCAACATGGGATTCTGGGGAAAAGCATAGCCACCCAGTCTGAGCGAGTCTAGCATGAAAGCTTAGGAACTTTTCCTCTACTTTGTCCAAGATGATACCATTTTCGGGGAGTAACTTGGTCCTGTGCAAATCTGCATTGTAGAGGTTCTGGCATTCTGGGACCTTTAATCTGGTGTTGTCAAATACCTTCATCTCTGGGGCTTAGATAATGTGAACAATGCACTTAGGCGATCATTAGTATTATAACACCAACAATATGCTAGATCAAAAAAATAAATGCACGCGGCAGTGTTATAGAAGGTTTTGGGGGAAGAAATAGTTTTGAAATTTTTTTCAGTTCTCAGGTATGGCGATCGCAAAGTAGTGACCACGACTGCATTGACGTGATCGCGGTCATCGGGACTGAGATCGCGGTACCTGAGACCTTACACTGTAATTCTGCAGTGTAGTTAAAGCATACAATTTTAGCCCTACATTTGTGTTCTGTTAGGCATGTTAGTATTAAGACTAAGTGACTCAAGCATATTTATCATGAATATACCCCCAAACTCAAAGAATTTAACATGTAATTCATATGGGTATTAAGTAGAACACAAGGTGTACACAATCATTTCACCGTTTAAACTTTTAATTTTTGTACTCAAGACTTCTCCATTAGTGTGTACACCAACTACAACAGCTAACCACAACAATAGTCAAAAGTAAGCACACATTTAGTAATGAAATCATCATTTTAGGCCTCTCCTAAACTACAAGTTGTAAGCATATAATTACTCAAATCAATGGAGTTGAGACAACTTACCTAATTAGACAATGCATAGGAAGAATTTTTGGATGCACAAAGTAATGCCACGAGTTGAAGAGAATTTTGAGAGAAATTAAAATAGGGGCATGAGGGAAAGTTGCAGTCGGATGGTCATTTAAACTGATTTTACTATGATCGCGGTCCTAGTGCCACGATTGTGGTAACGTGTCCTCCGTGATCGCGGTAGCACAGACCACGGTCATGGTAATTGAGACCAAAAATTGGATCTCCTGCACTTCCTGTTCAGTCCAAACATTCCAATTTCACTCATTTCCCTTTTTCAAGTTCATTCAACATTCCTCCTAGTGCTATCATTTCATGGATTATGCATGAAAAAATGTGAAAAAAAAATCTATTTTATCATGTATAAATTAAAGGATACGAGCCACTTATTATGGCATGATGGATTGCCTCCCATCGAGCGCCTAGTTTAACGTCGTAGCACAATGCCTCCTCCATTTAGAAGAGCTACATTTCCGTCCCTACTTTTGGTCGATATGTAATGAGAGACAAAGGGGCAGAAGATTTAAATCTTCCAAGATGAGGCTTAGAAGAGGAGAGAAAATGGAAAGCAAGCCTCGATCTTACTGTAACACCCCAAAATTTGGGTCCCCAGACGTCACACGGTGCTTAGGGGCACAAGTGAACCCAAGCTAACCCTCCTACTGGCATAACTCATAAGCAACTGGATAAAATGCTTAAATCTATATAAGATTAGTGAAAACATAGAACTTATCCGAACTTGCTCAATACAAATATGAACTTTACAGGATTATAACTCTACTTTTACACATGAAACTGAAACTGAATACATCAACTTCTACTGACTGTCTATGAAGCCTCTACTAGTACTGACTTCAGATAGATGGGTCATGACTCCCAACTACCCAATTTCAATACGACTAAAGTAAGAAAAAATACAATACTTCTCAAACTGTATAACTGACTCAAGCCCTCGAATAAAAAGAAATCATCACCTACTGACTGGAAGCTGCAAACTGACTGAATGCGGTATCAACGCTATAACTTGTACCTACATTATAAGGCACTGTAGAATATAGAAATATATGGGGGTCAGTACTTTAAGGAATGTACTGAGTATGTGGGGGTGCAATGCAACATTATAAATAATATCATAAATGATTATGAAAATCATGCTTGTTGACGATAACGACTTTCTTTTCTTGAATTAATTGAAATATATTCCTTGTAAATCATCAATAATAGTACAAGCATTATAAATCTCATAAATCATTATATTCAACTCAAACTCTTTAAATAATGACTTAGAGTGACTTGGTAACTCATGAAAACTTGGACTATTATGGACTTGGGAGTTTCTTATAACCGACATAACTACACTATGTGAGCCGCATGGAGTCCAACGTTTTGACCTCCTAAGGAGAAAACCCCACATTGGCGGGGGTGTCGTACTCTTGCCAAGGAGTACAACCTCAATTTCTCAATCACAATCCCATACTCGGCCTATGGCTCACAATCATCAATATCAATCCTACGGTGGCACGCAGTTTCGGGGAAATACCACATTTCCCACTCGGTGCTAAATACTCCTCCCAGACACCGCTCAGAACGCGTTAGGAAATCCACCTTAATCAATATCAACTCATGGGTCTATTATAAACAACAAAACATAAATATATATATATATATATCTCATCTTTAAATAATATACTCTGTGGATCCCTAACTCGACTCAAAATCAAACAATCTTTCTCAACAGCATGATGTATTAATTCATTAAGTCATGGCAACATCAATAACTTTGAGAAAATATCAAGACTCATTATAACGACTCAATCTCATGAATCAATATACTCAATAATCCAATTTGTCATAAGGAAGTTTAAATCTTGACACATATCTTGAAAGAACTTGAAATACCAACTCATGGTAGATACATAAAATTCACAATATTAAATATCAAGTCAAAATTTGGAAATTTTAAAATAATCATGTATCAAAACTTCAAGAAAACATCATAGGACTCATTCTTGACTCTCAAGCTCATATATCAATATATATTCAATAATCAACTTCTCATAGAAAAGCTTAAATCATGACTCTTATCTCAAATCATTCGGAAATCATCAACTCATAATAACGATATTCAACTCATGGCATAAGTTATCAATTTAAGAAATAAATGATGAAATAGTCATGTGTATCAATCTTGAATATCTCAAATATCATAAATCATTAATAAAGTAGTTTGGGTGTAAACCCATTTTGCAAAAATCATGAACTTCAATAGTAGAAATTAAATCTTTGGGCACAAGAACGAAAGAAGTGTTCTTGTTCAAACCCCACATACCTTGGATTATGGATTTAAGATGAACAAGCTTGATTGAGAACTCTTCTTCACACTTTTGAGCTAAGTTTCTTGATGCCTTTGACTTGAAAAAAATTTGATTCTTGAACAACTTGGTGAAATCTTTGGATGATTCTTGAATTTCTTAGAGCAAATTTGATTTAGGATTTTAGAAGAAAACACTAGTTTCTTGATCTATTTCTTGGAAGAGAATGAGAGAAAATGAAGGTTTTATCCACTACTAGTATATATATAGAGGCTAAAAATGAGTGGAAAAGACAAAAATACTCTTTTAAAAACGTCCTTGAGTTGCTGGAAAAATATACTTAACGCTATCTGTGACGGGCCGTCAGGTCCGTGATAGGTCGTCATGAATGGTCGTCACAAAAAGGGGTCCAATTCTTGATTTTCTGCCCAGGGCTGACGACGTCATCAGAAATGTCGTCAGAAAGTGACGACGTCGCCAAAAATGGCATCAGAAACGTGACAGCCCGTCAGAACCGTCGTCACCGTTTTCCAGCTTGACCATGCTGGAGTAAAATGGGTATAACTCTTTGCTCCGATATTGTATTTTAGCGAAATTGGTATCTTTGAAAAGCTAATTAAATTATATATCTTTTGATAGGTGATGAGATCAAAAATTTCAAGTATAATTAGAGATATTCTCGTTTGAAGTTGACTATACCAATATCCTTCCCAAGAATTCAATCGGTAAGGAATGTTTTGATTCGCCCAATCGTTAGGACATCTTTAAGGCCTTAATACAAACCATACTCAATTAGAAAACAAAAAAATCACTATAATTTATTTCTCAAGAGCTTAATTCATTGTTGCACTATTGGTTAGAGTCTCGGGGAATTACAAAATGGCTCTAACTTCCTCACCGGGTGTCCGATTCGGGTGAATCTTATGTCGATGGAAAGATTATCCAATTCTCCGCATGATAAGAAGTATAATTTAGTGAAATAAAACATGATATAAACAACAATAAATTTGTAAGTCATCCATATTCACTCAAAAGATGGATTTAGGCTTAAGAAACGATCGGGGTATTACACTTACCATTTTGAAGACTTGAACCTTTTACCTGGATTTCTATCAGGTTTTCGGACTGGATCCTTGGGTAAAATATTGTATATCAATAGGCTATTCCTTGTACATTGGAAGTTGTGTTCCTTGGACATTGATGGAAGAGGTTCTATATGCTCCTTTGGAATGCCAAATTCCAATATATAAGAGTCGGACTCCTTCTCCTAACAATCCACCATTTGGTAGGATGAATAGATCCTCATGAAATCCTCTAAGAATTATTTTGGAAAGCTTTTTGACTGAGGTCCAACCCTTAATTCTGGGTTAGCATCCTCTAAAGCATCTTCACCCCAAAATAAACTAGAGTCATCATAAGCGATTTACCTTAATTCTTCGTTAGACTCTAGTACCATTTCTTTTATAATGGATTCTTCTTCCTCATATGACTCGGTGGATTGAGAGGTTACCGAGGAGTCTTTGCGACCAAGATCATCATCATATTTTGATTTCTTTTCTTTATGGACCTCCTTTTGGGATATGGGCATGATTATAACATTTGCAAGAATTATGTTCTTTCCTAATTCCTTTGCCTTGACATTTGCCCATTCTAACACCCCATAGGATTGATGAAAGTTTTGTGCATTCTCCCCTCTTAAAATTACCCGATCTAAAATGGTTTGAAGCATTTCTCCAATACCAATGGGTCCGGTTTTGTGCTCTTCCTTCTTCTCATAATAAGACCTATCAATCTCATAACAAGAACTAGTAATTCAGTTAGTACAATAGGAGGAGGGGGAACTTGGACAATCACTCCAATGTCCATTTCAACCAGTACATGAAGAATACCTATACTCCCTATTGGATTGAGATAGTGATACCATCTCTCTCCAGGGAGCTTTGTCACGATAGGGTTCCCAACTACCAATATTATATTTGTAAGGAGATGCCATAGAGAAAAATAAAAATAAAATAAAATCTACCTACAAAGAAAAATCACAAACAAATACATACAAGCTTGAATTCAAGAAAGTAGCTAAAATTTCAAACTAACTTAATACGATAAATTATTCCCCGACAACGGCACCATTTTTGATAACGCTCAACTTACAAGTTCAATTTAGTGCAAGGCGGTCGTCGTCAATATATTTACCCAACTTTGGAGTTGGGGTCCAATCCACGGGGAAAAATCTGAGTGGAAATCAAGTTAATTCAAAATAATAGTAATAAGTTAAATCAAAACAAATGTTACACGAAGATAAAAATGGGAGAGATAGATATCTACACTTATGTTTCTTTTTTGTTTTTTTTTTCTAGTATAAAATTGAGGCTATGAGTAATTAGAGTTTTAAAAATTAAGCATGGATCTTGGGATTATGCATTACTAAGTGAGTGATATGTGAGTGTTAGATATCAACATCAATTTAGTAAGTCAAATATTAATAGGTTTGGTTATAGATTTTGAGGCTAATCTTTAAACAAAATACCAAACTTTAGTCCATTGATTCTTTTGAATACCTAATAGGTGTATTCAACATTTGGTAACCACGACCTCAATATAGGCATCCCTATTTATAGGATAATACCTATGGTATAGTCAACTTCACATTCACCCTTATATCTAAGATATTGAAAATTTAGCAAACTATACACACAATTGTCTATCATTTAGTTGGTTTCCACATTCCTCTTTCGAGGATGATATGGATTTCTAAAATTCACCCAAAACCCTTATTTTGAAGATGGCTTGGGGTTTTATAGAGCATGGAGCTTTCACTCATCATACCCATGTGGGTATTTGGGGCTTTCACCCATCAAATCCCAACCAAGTAGCATAGCAATGATAAAATCCATAAATTGCTAAATAAAAGCTAATCAATAAAAACCCACACACACTTTAATCCCTATTCACACATAACCCCAAGAGGGAGATCGGCCTACACGTAATATAAATAAGCATAAATATACCCATAATCTCTATTGAAGTGATTTATTGAAGCTTAAGTGAATGTTAATTCAAACATGGAACTCCCACAAACAAACAATGGAAGTGAGCTATAGAAAATCTCCAATATATTCTTCACTAAAAAATTATACAATATTTTCTTCTCCAAAAATGGAGGCTATGAATTCAAGAGCTTAACCTAAAAATTGGGAAAATGGAATATTTTTCCATGATGATAGGGTTTGAATCATCTTGTCCAAATTGGGTTTAGCCACGTGCATTTCTATTTTTTCCCTTGGGTTGATTTCTTCCGCTACGCCTCGATCAACGGGTTATTCCCGCGATCATGATTGAATGAGTTATGCTTGACTGGCGTGATTACGGTTAGCAGACTGTGACCATGGTACATGAGGCCTTGCTGCTCCAAGTCTTCAGCTGGACTTTTCTTGCTCCTTTTTGATCATTTTCCACTTCCATACACATCTTTTGATATCCTCAACTCTCATGCCTGCAAAGAGTGGATATTAGTGTGTTTTGTCACAAATATGTCTCATTTATTTAGTTAATACAAGTTAATGTGCATAAATGTTTAGTGAGAATAAGCGGTAAAATAATCACTCATCAGTGACACTAGTATTTCTTATGAAGTCGACACCATATAACTAAAGGTGGATCCAAAGCTTAACTATTAGGAACCGAATCGTGGCCCCAGCTGTAATGAGTATTCCAAACCTCAAAGGACCAAGAAACCCCTTAGCATACTATCATAAGAAAAATCCATACAAAAATAAAAGTATAGAAGATATAACAGTATTCATTGGAAACTTATAATCTGAAATGTGTTAATAATATATGACAATACAACACTTCAACTATCGTCATCAAAACCTTTACTGAATACTAACTGTCTTGGCTGGTACAAAACCCCCGGCTAGATCATACATGAAAGACTCAACATATAAATAAATGTATTTCTAAAGATGGATGGATTGCCAATTCTATCAAATCCCAAGTGTTCTACTGATGTGATGGACCATGGGACTATACCGCATAACCTGAAATATAAGGGGTCAATACCCAGAGGTACCGGTACGTAGAAAAATTAGAAAACAAAATATATTTTTATACAACATAGGTGAGAAAATTTCATAAAGCATGTCAGCATAAATCAATTAAAAATATATAGGCATAATTTAATGAGCTTCAAAATATCTTCTAGAAATCATGACTCAACTCTTTGTCTTACTTCTGATCTAGATGGTACACCCTATATTTCTAAGATCCTACGAGATATATTATTATGCCCCAAGACTACACCCTGGGTTCCACATGGTGCTTACGACTTTGAAGGACCACAAGCTAACCCATGACTGGTACCTACTGTGAGCACTGAATATAATACTAGAATACATATGCAGAAAAAATCTGAAAATACCACAAGGTTCTCTAAATACAGAAATAATAACTGTGTATAACTGATAATAAGAACTGAAAACTGAATAACTCAATATGCTCATCTTAAAGCCTCTAACTATCTGAATATGGAGTTGATGGGACAAACCCTCAACTAACTCTAACTAAAATAACTACTGAACTATTGAAATACTGAAATAGGTAAACTCTGTCCTCGAATTATGAAGAATCACCACTATAACTGCTGCTGATAGACTAATCTGCTAAGTACAGTCAGGAACCTGAGAGTTCGAACCTATGATATGAGACATCATAGTGCAAAAGAGAGTATGCATCGGTATGTGGAATGTACTAGTATTCTAACTAAGGTAAGGCTGATATATATGGGTTCATAAAGCATGAGATTATAACTGACTGAATTAACATCATAAAGTAACTAGATGAGAGTACATGCAAAATAGTAACTACTGAATATATTGAATATGCAATACTGTGCATATCGGTCTACATCGTGTATATGAGCTTATATTGAAGATGAGTGCCAAATTCTGATGGCTGAGTAACTGATAACTGATAGCCATGGTTCTTTAGAACTGACTGAGTTCTTTACTGAAAACTGAGACTAAAACTGTAACTGTGGGAGTGTTCATCTAACCGACATACCCTGATATAGACTGATTTGGGGTCCAACCTGTGACCCAAGTTGGAAAGGTGTTAGCACCTTGCCACGGGATACTAACAATGATGTGTCAACCCTAATCTGGCAGGAAGACTCATGAAGTATATATGATTACATCAATCCTAGTCTGGCAGAAGGAAAACTTACCCTATACTGGCTACGTAGTTCTGTAACTCAGGGATTTCTACTAAGGGTCAACCCTAACTGGCAGAAATGCCCCCATACCTAGGTTTGCTCGGTGTTGAATCCTACTCCAAACTGAAAGACACTGATCACTAGACTGTACTATGCTTGACAAAAATGACCTTAATTGTGTTGACTGACTGGACTGGACTGAGTTCACTGAGTTCTGTTAACCGACTAAGTACTATGGTTCTTGGCCTTTACTGAAACTATTCTATAACTACAACAACTATGTAAATAGATATATTTCAGGTAATAAATACCCCTAGTACTCAATAGTATAATTGATAAACTCATATCATAATTTTAGCAACACAACAGTAAGTTACAATGCATAATTTACTCATACGGACATTGTATCAAATACTTGGGGAGCATGATTTATGCTCATGATAATGAACAACACATAAGCATCATGACTACAACCTAAACTTGAAATTTCAAGGGTTTTAACATGGGAATTACATCAATCAACATACCTGTTATCTTATGTTCACGAAACTTACAATTAAATCTTGAATTGAAACCTATACAACAACACAAACATGAATACAACCCAATTTTTGCAAGTAAATCATGAATCTGAAGACTTGTAGTTTTAAAAAGGGTTCTTGAACTCCAAGGGAGGAAGTATACCCAAGGATTAACACCTAACATACCTTGATTGTTGATTTTGTGAGAATTATGGTTAATTCTTGGGACTTGGACTTGAACTTGATGAAACTAGGGCTTTGTTCTTGAGAGTATTTGTGTGATAATGAGTAAATTTTTCCCTATTAGAGGTTTCATTTTGTGTTATGGCTGAGTATTATATGGGGAAAATGAGCCAGTTACCCCTACAAACCCATAACTTAATACACAAAACATGCCCAGTGATGCGATAGGCGATGCGCAACATCATTGGTATTGACTCGATCACCGACACGTCGCGTTACATCGATGGTACTAACGCGATAGCAAACACGATGCAACGAGATCATGTTGGCTTGTTGTTTTGGTCATCCAAAAGTGACTTAACGATGCCCCAAAATTTCTAAACTCACCAAGATGACCTATAGATAACCCTGATCATGAATCAATTTGAAAACCGATATTCTAAGGTCAAAAATATCATAAATGATGCCATTAAAATATCGAGGCCAAAAAATGAGACTAAGTGTCAACACTTAGCTTAAATTTTCTAAGTTTGGGACCTCTTTTGGCATGTTATAAAGGAATGAAATGACTAGGAGTTTGCAGAGTCTTTTAATATCTCCCCCTTGGGGACATCCGTCCTCGAATGAGACTGATTAAACTGAGAGGAACTGTACTTACACTGACATGCATAACTGAATCATGACTAAATTCTGGAGACATGACACATAACTGAACTATTTCATGAATGCATGAATGATATGAGAATGTTATGCCGCAGTAACTAAGCATAGAATATAGTAAATCTAAGGAAGGTTGTTACCTTAATCTAAGTCTGAGTTTGCGGAGAAGAGATGAGGGTACTTAGTTTGCATGTCTTCTTATGCTTTCCAAGTGCTCTCTTAACGGACTAATTTTTCCAAAGAACTTTGACCAAATGAGCTTCTTTATTCCTTATCTATGAATCTGATGATCAAGGATTTCAACTGGTACTTTATCATGAGAGATACTGGGATTTCCAAATCTCCACTTCCTTAATGGGAGAGATTTTCAAATACATATAATCGCGAATCTCAAATTCAAGATCTTTCCTTCTCACATTTGCCTAAGATTTCTGTCGGCTCTGGGCTATCTTAAGCCTCTCCCTTATCAACTGTACTTTCTATAATGAATCAAACACCAAGTCAGACCCCACTATCTTAGCCCCACCTAACTCAAACCAAATAATCGGAGATCTATATCTTCTCCCATAAAGAGCCTTAAATAGTGCCATCTGAATACTGGAATGATAACTGTTATTATATGCGAACTGAACCAAAGGTAAGTGGTCATCCCAACTGCCCTTAAAGTCAATGACGCACGCTCTCAATATATCTTCTAAAGTCTGAATGGTCCTTTATGCTTGACCATCTATCTGAGGGTGAAAGGTTGTACTTAGGTAGACTTAGGTACCAAGAACCTTTTGGAAGTCTTTCTAAATATAAGAGGTGAACTGCGTACCTCTATCTAAAATAATGGACAATGGGGCACTGTGTACCCTAACCAACTCTATGATAAAGATCCTGACATATCCCTCGGCTAAATAAGAAGTATGAACTATCAAGAAATGGGCTGATTTGGTCATCATATCCATAATGACCAAAATCTAATCATGCTGACGATGAGTATGAGGTAAACTTGTCACAAAATCCATGTTCACTTCCTCTGACTTCCATATGGGAATACTGAACTACTGCATAGACCCACTAGGCATCCAATGTTCAATCCTAACCTACTGACATGTGGAGCACTTAGCTACAAATTCTAAAATATCTCTCTTTATCCCACTCTGCCAATAGATTTCCCACAAGTTGCGGTACATCTTAGTAGCCCCTGGATGAATAGAGTAACGTGCACCATGCACTTTAGCAAAGATTCGTTGTCTTATGCCATCCACTTATAGCATACATAGACTACCCTGGTAATGAAACACACCATCTCTCCCTTCGAAGAAAACCTTTACTTCGTGGTCTCTGCCTGACTCTTTAAGCTTAACTAAACTGGGATCTCTATCCTACTTTTATTTCACCTCAAAAACTAAAGAAGACTGTGAACTATTCCGTACCCAAACACTTTTCTCAGCCAAATCAACCAAACGGACACCTAGTTTGGCAAAATGATGAATTTTCTGAATTAACTTCTTCTTACCATCCTCGACATGAGAAACACTACCCATGGATAACCTACTGAGGGCATCTACCACTACATTGGCCTTTCCCGGATAATACAGAACACTCATGTCATAGTCTTTCAACAAGTCTATATATCTTCTCATATACAAGTTTTGGTCTTTCTGCGAAAACACATATCAACATGCACCACATACAAATAGTGCCTCTAAATATTTAAGTCAAACACAATAGCTGCTAATTCAAGATCATCGGTTGGGATAATTCTTTTCATGGGGATTAAGATGTCTAGAGGAATAGGCCACAACCTTACCTCTCTACATCAAAACATAACCCAATCTAACTATGGAAGCATCACAATATACAACAAATCCATTTGAACCGTCGGGTAAAGTCAAAACTTGGGCTATAGTGAGTCGAGTCTTCAACTCCTAAAAACTCTTCTCACAAGAATCTAAACACTAAAATTTAAATTTCTTCTGAGTCAATCTGGACATGGGGAATGCAATAGATAAAAATTCTTCAATAAAAAGTTGTTAATAGCCATCCGAACCTAAGAAACTCCTGATATCTGATAGAGTGATGGGTCTGGGAGAGTTTCTCACTGATTCGGTCTTTTGAGGATCAACTATAATGCCATCACTGGAAATAATATGACCAAGGAATGCTACTGACCTTAGCTAAAAAATTTATTTATTGAATTTAGCAAACAACCTTTAGGCTCTGAGAGTCTGTAATACTATTTAGAGATGGTTTGCATGGTCATTTTCACTATAGGAGTAGACAAGAATGTCATCGATGAAGACTATGAGGAAAATGTCCAAGTACTGCTTGAACACACGATTTATCAAGTCCATGAAAGCTACTAGGGCATTAGTAAGACAAAATTAAATGACTATAAAATCAAAGTGACCATACCGAGTTCTCAAAGCTATTTTTAGAATGTCACATTCTCTGACTCTGAGCTGATGATAGCCGAATCTAAGTTCTATCTTAGAAAAGTAATTGGCACCCTGAAGTTGGTCATACAAATCATTGATTATAGAAAGTGGGTATTTATTCTTTACTATGACTTTGTTCAACTGGCGGTAGTCTATACACATTCTAAGAGAACCGTATTTCTTTTGTACAAATAGAACTGGTGCACCCCAAGGAGATATACTGGGCCAAATGAACCCTTTGTCTAGGAGGTCCTTCAACTATTCTTTCAACTCTTTAAGTTCAACTGGAGCCATTCTGTATGGCATAATAGAGATAGGCTGAATATTAAGAAGAAGGTCTATTTTGAAGTGATTTCCCTTCTGGGAGGAACTCCGGGGAGATCTTTGGGAAACACATCTAGAAATTCACTTGCAACTGGAACTGACATAAGATTAGGAGTTTTGAGTCTTTGACTCCCACTAAATAATAAACACACCCCTTGGATATAATTTTTCTTGCTCTAAGGTATGAAATAAGTTTACCCTTAAGCGTTGTGGTACTACCTTTCTATTCTAGGACAGGTTCATTCAGGAACAGAAAATAGACAACTCTGTTTCTACAATCAATTGAGGCATAGAATGAATGGAGCCAATCCATGCTGAGAATGATGTCAAAATCCATTATCTCTAACTCTACTAAGTCTGCTGAAGTAACTTTTGAAGACACTTTAACCAGATAGTTCTTGTATAGCCACTGGGCTATGATAGACTTAAAAACTGGGGTAGAGACTGAGCAGGGCTCTATTAGGATTTCAAGACTGACTTCGAAGTTGACAGCTATATAAGGAGTTACAAAAGACAAAAAATCTTTTGGATCTAGTAAAGCATAAAAATGTAAATGGTAAACTTGTAATGTACCTGTGACCACATCTGGAGAACTTTCCTGATCTTGTTAGGACTGGAGTGCATAGAGCCTGTTTGGGCGCTTCCCACTGGTAGCACTGGAAGTGGTACCCTACTGAGATGGGAAATCAGACTGAGCTAGGGGAAGATTATGCTTGCTCTACAAACCCACTTGAGGGCACTCTCTGATTCGATGACCTGGATTACCACACTCGAAACACACGTCACTTCCAGCTTTGCAGACACCCTGATGATTTTTGCCACAATTCTGACAAAGAGGATTTATTTGGGCAATGTTCACACTACCCTGAGATTTAGATCCTAGCGCCCTATTCTTATTACAATTTTTGAATTTAGGCACCAGAGCACTGGCAGATGATGGAGCTGGAACTGAAGGTTTCGGGCAGAACTGAGGACGGTTACCACCTTCTGACTTAGGCTAACTGAAACTAAAGAACATGTTCTAGCCTTCTTGTTTTCCCTTTCTTTCTCCTTAGTATTTTGTTCCTCAATCTGTAGATCAGGGACCATCAACCTAGCCAAGTCCATCTCCTTGATCAGTACTGTGCTCCTACACTTTTTGACCACACTATCAGACATGCCTGAAATGAAATTTCTCATCTTAGACCTGTTATCAGCTACCACATGAAGAGCATACCTGACCAACTGAGTAAACTTGAGGGGATACTCTTTCACACAGATGTTACCCTACTTCAGATTATTGAACTCTAACACCTTATCCTCCCTCAACTCCAAAGGAAACAACCTATCTAAAAATGAAATAAAAAACTCCTTCATATCTATAGGCCCTGCATCTGCGCCCCTATCTACCTTTCACTGCTTAAACCATGTATGAGTCACATCCTGTCATACATATACAGCTAACTTAGTACTCTCAGTAGTAGTTACCCCAATTATATATGTTACCTTCTGCACCATGTCAAGGAATTCCTGTGAGTCCTCTTCAGACTTAAACCCTAAAAGTAAATAAGGGTTCATTTGGGTGGAACCCCAAATTCTAGATGTGGAAGTATTAGACACTGGGTTGGACTGAACAACAGCTGGTCAAACATTCTCAACTTCCATAGAATGGGCTAGAGTGGTAAAAGCTTCTCTGAATTCTATGTGAGAAACGTGCTCATTCAGGGGATCTTCCTAAATGGGCGGAGGCACTAGCTGGTTCCCAATTATTCTTTTATTAGTTTTTCTAGGAGGAATGTTCTGTAAACAAAAGGAAAATTTGGATTAGATAGAGAGTTTAATTTGATCTCATTCTTACTCACACAATATAAACACTGAAAGAAGGGAATTTTTTTATAAAATGTCTCATAACCTCTTATCCATATGCATAGCGCGCTACACACCCACACACAATACTTTACTTGATGTGGCTTTCAGATTCCCTAGGACTCTTTAAAACCTTAGGCTTTTATACCAAGTTTTAAATGCTCGAGATTGTACCCTGGACATCACACGGTGCTTACAACCCCAAAGGACCACAAGCTAACCCATGACTGGTACCTGTTGTGAGCACTGAATATAATAATGGAATACATATGCGGAATAAATCTGAAAATGCCATAAGGTTCAAAAAATACCAAAATAATAACTGAGTATAACTGATAATAACATTTGAATACTGAATAACTGACTAATCTAGTCTGAAAGCCTCTAACTATATGAATATGGATTTAATGAGACAAATCCCCAACTAACTTCGATTGAAATAACTACTGAACTATTGAAATATTGAAATAGGTAAACTCTTTCCTTGTATTATGAGTAATCACTGCTATAACTTCTGCTGATCGCCTGAGCTGCTAAGTTTGGTTAGGAACCTGAGCGTCCAAACCTATGGTACGAGACATCATGGCATAAATGAGAGTATGCATCAGTACGTGGAATGTACTGGTATGCTAAGTGAGGTAAGGCTGATATACATAGGTTCATTATGCATGATATTATAACTGATTAAATGACCATCATGAATTAACTCGATGAGAGTACATGCAAACTAATAACTACTGAACATACAATACTGTGCATATCGGTCTACATTGTGTATCTGAGGTTATACAGAAGCTGAGTATTAATTCTGATTGTTGAGGAACTGATAACTGATAGCCATGTTTCTATAGAACTAATTGAGTTCTTTACTAAATACAGAGATTGAAACTGTAACTATGAGAGTGTTCATCGAACCGACATACCCCAATATAGACTGATTTGGGGTCCAACCTTTGACACCAGTTTGAAGGGTGCTAGCACTTTTCTACTTGATACTAATAATGTTGTGTCAACCCTAATCTGGTAGGAAGACTCATAAAATTGATAAATGATTGCGTCAACCCTAGTCTGGAAGGAGGATGACTTATACTATGTTGGCTACATAGTTTTGTAACTCAGGGATTGCTTCTAAGGGTCAAAACTTAACTGGTAGGAATGCCTCCATCCCTAGGTTCAGTCGATGTTGAATCCTGTTCCTAACTAAAGGACACTGATCACTGGACTGTACTAAGCTTGACTGAACTGACCCTGATCGTGTTGACTGACTGAACTGGACTGAGTTCACTGAGTTCTGTTAACTGACTGAGTACTACAAATCTTGACCTTTACTGGGACTATTCAATAACTACTATAACTAAGTTAACAGCTAGATTTTGGGCAATAAATTCCCCTAGTACTCGATAGCATAATTGATAAACTCATATCACAACTTTAGTAACACAATAATAAGTTACCATGCATAATTTACTCATATGGACATATTATCAAACACTTGGAGAGAAAGATTTATGGATATGAAAATAAACAACACATAAGAATCATGAATACAAACTAAATGTAATACCCCAAAAAATCCAAACCAATATTAGAGCTATGTACCAAGCTCATGCATAGTAAATCATGGTTATCTTATAGTTTTATGAGTAAGTTAGATGTATATTAAGTCTTTAAATATCTCCCAGCTATTAGATGAATCAAAATATTCCTTACCAATTGAATTCTTGAGAAGGATATTGGTATAGTCAACTTCAAATGAGCATATATATCATTATACTTAGAATTTTTGAGATCGTGACCTATAAACAGATATGTACTTGAATTATATTTCCAATGATACAAATTTTGCCTAAATCCGATATCGGAGCAAAGAGTTATTCCTATTTTACTCTAGCATATCAGGGTGGAAATTATGTGATGACATTCGTGGTAGCTTACCACATTTGTGACATCCTGCTATGAAGGTCTTCAGCCTTAGGCAGAATCCAACTCCTGTGTAATGACATTCGTGGTAGCTTACCACATTTGTGACACCCTACCACGAAGGTCATCAGCCATAGGCAAAAAATAGCTCTTAAGTGACGACATTCGTGGTAGCTTACCACATTTGTTATGCCCTACCACGAAGGTCGTCAGTCTTGGGCAAAAACCAGCTCCTAAGTGACGACATTCATGGTAGCTTACCACATTTGTGACACCCTACCACGAAGTTCATTAGACTTAGGCAGAAACCATCAGTTCCAACTTCTATGTGACGATATTTTTGATGGCTTACCACACTTTTGATGCCTTGTCACAAATTTCATCAGCTATGATTTTCTGCAACTGGGAATTTATTTCATAAGGGTATTTTGGTCTTTTCCTTCACTTCCCACTACTTATAACCCTCAAGTAATGTATTATATTCCATTCTCTTTAGTTAAAACATCTCAAAAAGATCTCTCATACACTTGCAATCACAAGATTAGGGTTTCCTCTCAAGATCATCTCCATAGGAACAAGAACATTTTTCCCAAAGGGGTTAAACCCTAGTCAAGAAAAATCAAGGGCAAGCCTAAGGATTTCTTCAAGAACCTTCAGAAACATTAGATCTCTTTCAAGATCAAGCTTTAAGGTATGCGTAGTGTTCATCTATGGATTCAATTCGTTCATAGAGTTCAAGAACCGTGCTTTTAAATGTTATTTCATAAACTTTTGTGGCAATATAAGCATGTACACATTGATGATTGTTGGTTGAAAATTATGAGCTTTGGGTGGGTTGAACTAATGCAAGTATGAAATCCACCTATGCCTTAAAGAATGCATGTAAGGTGTTTGATAAAATGCCTAGTATGTTAGAAGTTCATATTTACATGATTTCATGATATCTAAATGACAAGTCCATATTAGTGATACACTTCAATATGAATGCCCATGCTATTTATGTATTCTTATGGTGATGGAAAGAAGTATGTATGATGATGGAAATATGAATTCTCTGTGTGAATTATATCCATGTTTTCCCTACCATGTTTGAGGTGTTGATTAAATACATGAAGTATACTATCCCCTACTTATGATATATCGAATTGTGGACTCCAATCTTGTGATCATGTCATGTCATGTGTGTAAGTTTTCTTCTATCGAGTCCTGGGGGTATTCGTACCAAAAAAACATAGTTGTGTGCCTAGAGCCATGTCATGTTGTGTAACTCCCCGCATTTCGGGCTAGAATAAAATATATGACTCTAATGCGTTGATAATCCCCGAGCCTTAAATCCTATGCCAATTTGGCATGTTAATCAAGTTTGTAGTATGTGAATCCATTTGAGCATGAATTTATACCATAGAATTCCTTCAACTCAAGGACGAGTTAAAACCATTTCGATCGATTAAGTTTTAGTGGACGTTGTAATTTGTGTCAAATTCTATTGACCATAACTCATCGTATATGATGAAATGGGTGGCCTACTATATACCAAATTGTAGATAATTGAATAAGCTTTCCAACTATACCAAATTCGCCTAAAACGGACACCCGGTGAAGAAGTTATGGCCTTTCAAAGTTGAATGTGTCGCCTATGCACATATAGGCGATGCATAGGGCGGCGCCTATGCAAATATAGGCGATGCATAGGGCGGCGCCTATGTAAATTTAGGCAATTCAAAGGGCGGCGCATAGTTATGGTTTCAGGTGACGAAAACACTCCGTTTTGAGTTACTTTAAGTGCAAGTTAGTCTTTACAAAACCCAAAATCGTCCTTACCCACTCCTAAATGGATTTGGGCCTATTAACAACATTGAAGCCTCCTATAAAATCCCAAAATCTAATCCTTCAAGAAGTTAAGAGAAGGAGCAACTAGGGTTTGAGAAAATAAGCTTGAAGGACCGATCATTCCGAAACTTCTTCGTGAAACAAATTACAGATTCGGAATCCTCTCGACGTAGGCTTCGATAGACACCAAAAATTTGTGGAGAATAAGGTACGTGGGGTTTTCCTAAAATCTCATGGGCATAGAAATCATGTTTTAAGAATTGGGTTTTCGAATTCATGTACATACTCATGTTTCAGAAGCTTTAATGATATTGTTTTGGCCTTTTGGCTTTCCCCCAAAGTGATTTGAAAGTTATATGTATATATATATGCGTTTGTCCTGAAATATGAATTTAGAGCATGATTTTCATGAAACCTCTCTCTTAATGTAAATTTTTCCATGTTTCACGTAATATACAATGTTTTGAACATGAAAGAGAGGGTTGTGAATGTTGAATATGCATGTAATGAAAGAATGCATGGTTTTACCAAAAATGCACATGACCACCATATGTTTGATGAAAGTTTTGCATGGATTTGACTTGAGTTTCGGAACATGACATCTTTAATGCAAATTACATGTTTTGGTGGTCTAAACTATGTTTTGAATGAAAGTTCTTGCTTAATACATTATGGCTCAGAAATAGGACTTGCAAGTCTTGGTATGACAATACCAACTCAGACAAATGCCATAACAGACACAAACTAGTTCAGAAATTAGATTTTTATCAGACTCTCATGATTTAGAAATTTCAGAATGATACATGTTCAGAAAAGGCTAAAATAGGGCATAAAGAGAACTTAGGTGGTTCCCTGAAGAAGGCGGGAGTTTCAGACAACTCTTTTCCTAAAACCGTGGTTTGCCGACCCGGGTATATTATTATGCGCTAACTTAAATGTCCTGTGGCATATCAGACTCAGACACTCCAACCCTAGAGGCACACTTGGGTTGGGGGCTTCCCCACCGAGTCAATGACGGATTCCATACAGCCCGTGGAATATTCAGACTTGTAGGAGAATACCACCTAACTCAGAAGTAAAACACAGATCATGATTTGAAATGAACAGACAGGTTGCATGTTTTTAGAAAGTGCCCATGTATTTTTCAGAAACAGTTTTATACATGATGTCTTGATGAAAAATTGTTTTCCCTTAATATATATATATATATATGTATGTTCCATTATACTATTTTTTTTGGATTGCTTTGCGTGCCAGTACTTTTGTGCTGACCCCCTCCTTCCAGGTCCTGAGGCACAGTCTAGGGGTCCAGCTAGTCAGTAGACATTCTCGGGTTTGTAGACTTGATCTCACAGTGGTGAGCCTTCTATTATTTGGAGGGCCTAATTATGTCAGACACTATCTTATTTATTATGTTTTTGGTTTACTGGGGGCCTTGTCCCAGCTTTTTTTCAGACAAATGTTTATGTTCCTAGTAGAGATTTCGCAGACTAATGTCAGATAATATTATTCAGAAATATTGCAGGACTTGACCATGTTTTCCGTACTCAGTTTCAATTCCACATTTTATTATGATTATGAATGTTGTGCATGATAACCAGATAAAGAATGGGTATTCCGGGCCTTCATGGTTCGGGATGCTCGTCACGTTTAGGGCCTAGGCTCGGGTCGTGACAAACTTGGTATCAGAGCACGGTTCATGGTCCCAGGGAGTCTGCAAAATCGCGTCGGGTAGAGTCTTGTTTAAGGGTGTGTAGCGTGCCACACTTATAAGCAGGAGGCTACTAGGCGTTTAGGAATGTCTCTTTTTCTTCACGTTCTAGTTCGTGCAATAGAGTCAGAATGTTCCTCTTTCATACTCTAATTCGTGCTATTGTGTCGCCCATACGTAAGTAAAAAGTCATCCCACATTCTTTCCTTACTCTAATGTCCTCTGATATGTCTCATTATTAAGGTGATTTAAGTACAGAAGTTTAAAATCTAAATGGTACGGTACTTTCTGATTGAACCATATAAGAGTTAAAATTTGTGCAAGGACTAAGAATCCGTTAGTGCTTCAATGTGTATTGGTTCCGATGTAAACATTGATCCTGATGGAATCGTGCTTTTCAGCTTGAGGTATTAATTGCGTTTAGTCCCCTTCAAATTTATGTTACAAATGTCTTGCTTAAGGGGGGATGATGTGTAGTAGAATGTTGGAACTGTATTTCCACCCAAATAGTAGTATGAGTCAAAGTTTTGTTTTCATGACCTATTGGTAATGAAATTAGACCAAGAAGTTGGTGATGTAAAGTCACAAAGTTAGAAGTGAGACTGAGTGTGATTTACCCCTTATGGTGATAGACTAATGTGGTAGCTAGTAGCATGTGTGGATTGTATGGTAGTCTGTGAGGGAAGCGTTTAACTCAGATTTTTTATTCTTACGGAGTAAGATGTGTATCCTTAGATTATGAAATGTTGTGTGACAAGCTTCTATCTCTTGAAAATATTTTATCATCGTGTTGGTGAAACTAAAAAGTCTAGTGAAGCCGTGTGGGGCTCTTTCGATTCACTAACAATTTTTCACTCAACGTGTGGTTCTTGTGTTGGTTGAATATATGTATAGACTCATGGTTGTTGTGGATTTTGAAGGTAGTGTAAATGTACACTTGGGTAAGTAATTGTGATGTGAGAAAGAAGTATAAGTAGATACGATTGTACGGGGTTATAATATAAGGATAAGGTTGACCATGTCTATTATGAGGCTTTAACCCCCTTGACCCTCTTTTCATTGGTAGTTGTAAACTAGTGCTACTTGTGAGAAGGTATGTAGTAGATTTTTGAGATATTTGGGTAGAATATCCCAAGATAATGGATTAGTATATTTATATTATGTTGCATTCTTCATTGGTGGTAAATGATTGATACTAAACTATAGGCTTGAATTGAAATGGTGTGGTGGTAAATAGTGGCACGAGTTTGATGATGCATGTTTTGTGGGATTAAATTAGTAGGCTTGATGTGCTGAAATAGTACATGATGATGGATTATGATAAGGAAAACCGTTAGGTCATGATCGATTATTGTGGATATGAAGTTCTAGTGCACTAGTGTTTCGTGATGTTTATTTCATAGTTTCCAAGTGAAAATGTCGTGTAAGGTTGGGTTGTAAATCATGCATAGCACTATATTAAGTTTGAACAGTTGATGGCCATGAAGGTGAAAGTGAAGGTTTCTTGACTAATGATACTAGTTATTGGGAAGTGATCTATAGGCTTGAAACAGTCTATCCGAGTGCCTAAGTTTATTTGATTTCATAATGAAGTATGACGGTGTATGTATGATGTAGAAGTATGCCCAGGGTGGTTTAAAACGGCGGTATTTATTCTAATGCTACTACATGTTGTGTGTGACTAGTGGTACCGTTGAGTTGATGTGTGGCGAGTGCCTTGAAAGTTGTGCTAATAGAAATAAGAGTAGAGGTACTAGAGGTTGTGCGCTTCAACTTTGGGGATGCTCATGAAGATTCGAAGTTAGTAAGTGTTCGAGTAATAGATGATGACTATTGGGGTTACAGAATGATAGAGTTTGTCTCAGAAGGCGGTATTTGTAGTAGGTTTTTCCACTTCCAGATGTAGTCATTAGGGTCAATTTATATTGATTATGTGTATTGTCATTTTTCATACCCCAGAGTGCAGTTAAGTTTAAAGTCTAATACTGTATCTCCCACAACTTAACATGATGGTTTGAAGCTAAGGGGGAGATGATAGAATGAATAACCAAGTCAGGTTCTCAGATTCTAGTAGTGATGTCATGACGACAGAGAACGTTAGAAAGTGAGAGTGAGACTCAACCCATTCCTATCTTAGTATTTTTCAGTGATCCCAATGCCTACTCAACTTTACGTTTTAGTTCCGTGATCATAGTTCGTGATTCCTGTATATGATAGAGAGTCATGTACTCTTCCAGTTCCAAGATAATGAGTTCTACTTCATTCAAGTAGTCGGAATTACATTCCTTATGTTAGGAACTCTAGTTGAGGTCATGCAACTCATGACGCATGTACTCACTCTTTATAGTGTGTTCAGTCCCATATAAAAATCTTCTCATGCTTCAGGGTCTTATGTTTTAACCTTTTAGTGACCTCCCTATGCAATGATAGTGGTGATGATGTAAATGTTCTTATTGATGAAAGATCATAGTACGTTTGTTTAGATAAGGCCATAAGTATGAAGTGAGATTTGGGGCCAATCTTTGATACATGTGATGTTTAGTGGAAAAGTTTGTGTGTGTATGTTTTTAGGATAGCGCGTGGGAGTTATATTGATAATAGTTTAGAAACTATGTGAAGTATGTATTTATGGGTGTTTTCCTTGAAGTTAACATGCGGTTATAAATTAGGCTTGAATGACGTTTTGGGATTGTAGTGGAAGGTTGCAATATGCATTAGCGACTTCATATTAAGAGTTCAGAGTAGTCATTAAAGTGGTAAGGCATGTTATGCTTAGAATATGATCTTTAAAAGAGGTATAGAAGGTGGCATCATATGGTTTAGAATAATAGCATGGTGTAGCATGTTGTATTTTTGTGACTTAGAGTTAGGCTTGATCGCGGGGTAATGATTAAGCTATTTTAGACATTAGTAGAAAAAATTGTCAATGCTCATATGAGAATTTTAAGCTGAATTGAATGAATATGATATTTATAGGGAATAGTATAGTTAAGGGATACTCGAGAAGTGTGCTAATCTTGAAAGTAAGAAGTCGCATTGACTAAGGCCTGAAAATTCTACCCTAGTTTATGAGATATATGCCTATGTTCCATACTATAGAACGGTGTCAATGTTGGGATCCTATAGTCGGATGTCTAGTGTGACTCATGCCCAAATATTTTTCTATCTAATGCTACCAGGACTTCGTAAGGAAGAGTGTTGATAAGATACTCCAGATTGAGTATAAGCCTCTAGTGTAGTTCATTCTATGTGGCCAGCAAATCAGTTTAGCCGTCAGATTCTCATGACTTGTTTTCTCGTCTTTTCATTCAATCATGCTACCCAAAATCTCAGATATGTTACTATTCCAAGATAGAGTATACTAGTATTTTCGAGTATAGGTTAATTCATGCATCATGTGCTCGTTTTAGATTCCAGATGTTCAGATATGATTAAATTTGTAGGTGCCTAGTGCATTGCCTCAGTTTTCTGAGCATCTTCATGAATTGAGCATTCATAGAGGGACATAGGGTCCCAAGGGGTAGATACCCCATTCAGTTGCATGCATAGATTTTTATTACAAGCTCCACACAAGTTATCATTGTGTATTCGGTCATACGTTCACATGTCAGTTCAGTCAGATATGCATTAGAAATGCATGTCCCATAGAAAAAGCTCAGCTTATCTGTGTATTCAGTTCTGCGTTCATGAGAACAACTCAATAACAAATCCATACATTAGGTATGCATGTTCATTATGAGAACTCAGCTTATGAGTAGCTCCAGTCGTGTATTCTATGCATCAGATATGCATGTCCGATATAAGAATTCAGAATATCAGTAGTTCCATCCATATGGTCATGTTTCAGATCAGTGTATTCTTTATTAGAAGACATGTCGTGCCTGCGTTATTCCATATCTTTAAGGCTTCAACAAGTTCCTACCCATCATTCGAGGACGAATGATCCCAATGGGGAGATAATGTAACGCCCCGCATTTCGGGCTAGAATAAAATATATGACTCTAATGCGTTGATAATCCCCGAGCCTTAAATCCTATGCCAATTTGGCATGTTAATCAAGTTTGTAGTATGTGAATCCATTTGAGCATGAATTTAGACCATAGAAGTCCTTCAACTCAAGGACGAGTTAAAACCATTTCGATCGATTAAGTTTTAGTGGACGTTGTAATTTGTGTCAAATTCTATTGACCATAACTCATTGTATATGATGAACTGGGTGGCCTACTATATACCAAATTGTAGATAATTGAAAAAGCTTTCCAAAGATACTAAATTCGCCTAAAACGGACACCCGGTGAAGAAGTTATGGCCTATCATAGTTGAATGTGTCGCCTATGCACATATAGGCGATGCATAGGGCGGCGCCTATGCAAATATAGGCGATGCATAGGGCGGAGCCTATGTAAATTTAGGCAATGCAAAGGGCGGCGCATAGTTATGGTTTCAGGTAACGAAAACACTCCGTTTTGAGTTACTTTAAGTGCAAGTTAGTCTTTACAAATCCCAAAATCGTCCTTACCCACTCCTAAACGGATTTGGGCCTATTAACAACATTGAAGCCTCCTATAAAATCCCAAAATCTAATCCTTCAAGAACTTAAGAGAAGGAGCAACTAGGGTTTGAGAAAATAAGCTTGAAGGACCGATAATTCCGAAACTTCTTCGTGAAACAAATTACAGATTCGAAATCCTCTCGAGTAGGCTTCGATAGACACCAAAAATTCGTGGAGAATAAGGTACGCGGGGTTTTCCTAAAATCTCATGGGCATAGAAATCATGTTTTAAGAATTGGGTTTTCGAATTCATGTACATACTCATGTTTCAGAAGCTTTAATGATATTGTTTTGGCCTTTTGGCTTTCCCCCAAAGTGATTTGAAAGTTATATGTATATATATATGCGTTTGTCCTGAAATATGAATTTAGAGCATGATTTTCATGAAACCTCTCTCTTAATGTAAATTCTTCCATGTTTCACGTAATATACAATGTTTTGAACACGAAAGAGAGGGTTGTGAATGTTGAATATGCATGTAATGAAAGAATGCATGGTTTTGCCAAAAATGCACATGACCACCATATGTTTGATGAAAGTTTTGCATGGATTTGACTTGAGTTTCGGAACATGACATCTTTAATGCAAATTACATGTTTTGGTGGTCTAAACTATGTTTTGAATGAAAATTCTTGCTTAATACATTATGGCTCAGAAATAGGACTTGCAAGTCTTGGTATGATGATACCAACTCAGACAAATGCCATAACAGACACAGACTAGTTCAGAAATTAGATTTTTATCAGACTCTCATGATTTAGAAATTTCAGAATGATACATGTTCAGAAAATGCTAAAATAGGGCATAAAGAGAGCTTAGGTGGTTCCCTGAAGAAGGCGGGAGTTTCAGACAACTCTTTGCCTAAAACCGTGGTTTGCCGACCCGGGTATATTATTATGCGCTGACTTAAATGTCCTGTGGCATATCAGACTCAGACACTCCAACCCTAGCGTCACACTTGGGTTGGGGGCTTCCCCGCCGAGTCAATGGCGGATTCCATACAGCCCGTGGAATATTCAGACTTGTAGGGGAATACCACCTAACTCAGAAGTAAAACACAGATCATGATTTGAAATGAACAGACAGGTTGCATGTTTTAAGAAAGTGCCCATGTATTTTTTAGAAACAGTTTTATACATGATGTCTTGATGAAAAATTGTTTTCCCTTAATATATATATATATATATGTATGTTCCATTATACTATTTTTTTTGGATTGCTTCGCGTGCCAGTACTTTTGCGCTGACCCCCCTCCTTCCAGGTCCTGAGGCACAGTCTAGGGGTCCAGCTACTCAGTAGACATTCTCAGGTTTGCAGACTTGATCTCACATTGGTGAGCCTTCTATTATTCGGAAGGCCTAATTATGTCAGATACTATCTTATTTATTATGTTTTTGGTTTGCTGGGGGCGTTGTCCCAGCTTCTTTTCAGACAAATGTTTATGTTCCTAGTAGAGATTTCGCAGACTGATGTCAGATAGTATTATTCAGAAATATAGCTGGACTTGACCATGTTTTTCGTACTCATTTTCAATTCCGCATTTTATTATGATTATGAATGTTGTGCATGATAACCAGATAGATAATGGGTGTTCCGGGCCTTCATGGTTCGGGATGCTCGTCACGGCTAGGGCCTCAGCTTGGGTCGTGACATGTTGTCACGATAATATCAGTAATGTTATAATCTATAGAACTCAGTCAGTCATGTGGCTCAGGAAACCTCAGAAATCCCATGTTCCGAGTTAACTCTCAGATAATAGTACTACTCCGTCAGTCAACGGAAGTCAGTTAATATGTCCATGTACAGTCAGTTGAATTATGTTTAGTCTCTTAAGATGGGAGTAGGAGTTAGCACCGAGTGAACCGAAGGATGGGAATTCACCTGTCATAAGGGTGTGATTCTTAGCAGCCATCCTTGTATTCCAGAACTATGTGGCCAGCATAGGTTGAGACATCGCAACCTGTTATATGAAGGTAGATGAGGTGGCTTAACCTGTTATATGAGGGTTCCCACCATTCACACTAGAGTTACCTATTATTTAAGGGTTGCTCATATGTTGTCCTTACCATTGGCGCAGTATTGACACCCTTCCAGTCAGGGCAGAGATTGGACCCCATCTTAGACATAATGGAACTTATGGGGCATGTCGGTTAAACAACGACATCCCACAGTTTCAGTATCAGTCTCAGTAAAAGAACTTAAATATTTCTTCAGATATCAGTATACTAAGACTCCTAGATATAGTCAAATTCAGTTATAGCATGGAACTCAGAGAGTTCAACCAGATTTAGGGCTGTTAGATATAGTCATCCATGTTATTAGAACTACGGTTCCATCCATGTGTTAGCGTACAATTTTAGCCATTCGTACTCACGATCTTAGTTACTATGTATGTATGTTTGTACTCTTACGTTCATATCAGTCAGTCAGTAGTATTGTTCATGCATGTAAACCCTTCGCATTATCCTACCTCACTCATATACTCAATACTCCAGTTGTACTGACGTATTTGCGCTATGGTGCTTTCTTTTCATGTTACACCATAGGTTTAGAGACACGAGTTTCAGACTAGCAGTAGTAGCTGCATTCCAGTATACAGAGTTGCAGTGAGTC
Source organism: Capsicum pubescens (assembly GCA_030864215.1). Classification (NCBI taxonomy): domain Eukaryota; kingdom Viridiplantae; phylum Streptophyta; class Magnoliopsida; order Solanales; family Solanaceae; genus Capsicum; species Capsicum pubescens. The sequence goes on from CM061544.1 coordinate 78,462,776, forward strand.
CTCCTCATTCGAGGATGATACAATATTATTTTATTTCATTTATTATTTCAGCTCAGTTTTGCTAGACGAAGTTAGTTGGAGACATGTTGCTTCAACTCCTTATTCAGACAGTATTTAGAGGCTTTTAGATTTAGTTCAGATTTGATTCAGTTTTCAGTTGTTTTGGGTATCTTTCACCCACATGGATGTTACTATTTTATAGATTCTTTATTCAGTTGAACCTTATGGCCTACATGTTTATGTTTTCCACATTATTACATTATATATTGTAGTGCACCGGTACAGATATCAGTCATGGGTTAGCTTGTGGTCCTTCAGGGTCATAAGCACCGTGTAGCATTCCGGTTCAGAAAATTGGTGTGTTACAAACTTGGTACAGAGCCTAATATTCAATAGAGTCCTAGGAAGTCTGAAAACCGCATCTAGTAGAGTTTTGTACATGGGTGTGTTGCGTGCCACATTTATGTACAGGAGGCTATGAAATGTTTTAGGAACATTTCCCTTTCTTCAGTATTCATGTCGTGCTAGTAAGCATAATTTCAAGTCAGTCTCTTAGTCTAATCGACTGTTCTCTTATTTCAGAAACATGCCTCCAAAGATAAGAAATCAACCAGCTCCTCAGCCTGAAGATCCTTTGGGCGAACATGTTTGTAATGCGTAGTTCAGGACTATATTTACCGCTCTTGCTCAGTCTGTGGCTGCCCAAAATGAAAGGCCACCAGCTATTCCGGCCAATCCAGTGGAAAATTCAGCAGCAGCTAGGATTCGGGACTTCACCCGAATGAACCCTCCATCCTTCTTTGGGTCTAAGCCAGACGAGGATCCTCAGGAATTCATTGACCAAGTCCAGAAGGTCATTGATATCAGGGGAGTCACTTCTTCTCAGAGTGACGAGTTAGCCGCATACCAATTACAGGATGTCGCTCACACTTGGTACAATCAGTGGTTAGCAAAAAGTTTAGAGGATGCAGGTCCTGTTGAGTGGGATGAATTTTTCATGGCTTTCTTAGATAGATTCTTTCCCCAAGAGATGAGAGAGGCCAAAGTTCTGGAGTTCATCAATCTCAAGCAGCGAAATATGACGGTTAGAGAGTATTCTCTTAGATTTACCCAGCTAGCTAGATATGCCCCTCATATGGTTGCAGACAACAGGGCTAAGATGAGCAAGTTCATGTTAGGGGTGAATGATAGCATGGTAAATGAGTGTAGGTCTGCGATGCTGAATAGTGATATGACATTAGCCAGGCTCAAGACCCACGCTCAACAGATAGAGGAGAAGAAGGTTAAGACTAGGGAGAGGCAGTACAAGAGAGCATGAGCAGACAGTTTCAGTTTTGCTTAGCCAAAATCAGAGGGAGGAAATCGTTTTCAGTTTCTTCCTAAGTCAGCAGTTTCATCCCCTTGCTCCGCTAGTGCCCCAGTTCCGAAGTTCAGGGATGGCAATAGAGACAGAGCACCAGGCTCTAAATCTTAGAGCAGTGTTAGCAGTGCCCGCACTTATCCTCAGTGTCAGACCTACAGTAAGCACCATTAAGGTGTGTGTAGAGTGGGTCAAGGCATTTGTTTTGTTGTAGAAAGACAGGCCACCGAGTTAGGGACTGTCCTAAGCCAGGTCTTCAAGGTCAGCAAAATCGTTCCACAGCTCAGTCCAGTCGCCCGAACCTACGGGATTCCACTTTCAGTTCTACTAGTGGGCAACGACCAAATAGACTCTATGCTTTTCAGACCCGATAGGATCAGGAAAATTCCCTTGATGTCATTACTGGTACATTACATATTTTCCATGTTCATATTTATGCTTTGGTAGACCCAAGTGTATCCTTGTCTTTTGTCATCTATACATAGCAGGCGATTTCGGAATCAGTCCCAATATTTTAACAGAGCCCTTTTTAGTCTATACCTCAGTGGGTAAATCCATCATATCTCGGTGGGTATACAAGAACTTCCCGATTATGATATTTTAGAAATCCACATTGGAAGATTTAGTTGAGTTAAAGATGAGTGATTTTGATATCATTCTCAGCATGGATTGGATTCATTCCTGCTATGCCATAGTCGACTACAGAAATAGGATTGTTCATTTTCAATTCCCGAATGAGCCCGTCCTAGAGTGGAAGGATAGCACTTCGTCTTTAAGGGGTCAGCTTGTTTCCTACCTTCGGTCAAGGAAACTGATTTATAAAGGGTGTGTGTATCATCTCGTGCATGTTAAGGATTCCAGTTCCGAATCTCCCAGTCTCGAATCAGTCCCTGTGGTTAATGAATATTCAGAAGTCTTTCTCGAAGATCTTCCAGGCATTTCTACGGAAAGGGAAATAGACTTCGACATAAACCTTCTTCCAGATACTCAGCCTATTTCTATTCCGCCATATAAAATGGCACCAACAAAACTCAAGGAATTGAATGATCAGTTGAAGGATCTCTTAGATAAGAGAGTCATCACGCCCAGTGTATCCCCATGGGGTACGCCAGTCTTATTCGTGCGCAAGAAAGATAGTTCTATTAGAATGTGTATTAATTACGTCAGCTCAACAAAGTCACTGTCAAGAACAGGTATTCGCTGCCTAGGATAGACGACTTATTTGACCAACTTCAGGGTGCAAGTTATTTCTCCAAGATAGACCTCAGCTCAGGTAATCATCAGCTCAGAGTTAGAGAATGTGATATTCCGAAGACAGTTTTTCGTACTCGGTATGGTCACTTTGAATTTCTAGTCATGTCCTTTGGTATTACCAATGCCCCTACAACTTTCATGGAATTGATGAACCGGGTGTTCAAGTAGTACTTAGACACATTCTTCATAGTCTTCATAGATGATATTCTGGTCTATTCTCGCACAGAGCGTTATCATTCAGACCATCTCATAATTGTTCTTCAGACTCTCAGGGATCACCAGTTGTTCACTAAGTTCAGTAAGTGCGAATTTTGGCTAAGATCAGTAGAATTCTTTGGTCACATTATTTCTGGGGATGGAATTAGAGTAGATCCTCAGAAAACCAAAGCGGTAAGAAACTGGCCTCGCCCTGTCTCTCCATCAGATATCAGGAGTTTCTTGGGTTTGGATGGCTATTATCGATGTTTTTTCAAGGGATATTCTTCTATTGCATCTCCTATGTCCATATTGACTCAGATGAAGGTCAAGTTTCAGTGGTCAGAACCTTACAAGAAGAGTTTGCAGGAGTTGAAGACTCGACTCACCTCAGCTCTAGTTTTAGCACTTCCCGACGGTTCCGATGGATTCGTAGTATATTGTGATGCATGCAGAGTAGGTTTAGGTTGTGTCCTTATGCAGTATGGTAGAGTCATAGCCAATGCCTCCAGACAGTTAAATCCCCATGAGAAGAATTATCATATTCATGACTTTGAGTTAGCAGAAGTTGTCTTTACCTTAATGATTTGGAGGCATTATCTATAAGGTGTTCATATAGACGTCTTCACAGATCATAGGATACCTCAGTATGTCTTTTCCCAAAAAGATCTAAATCTTCGTCAGATAAGGTAATTAGAGCTCTTAAAGGATTATGACATGAGTGTCCTTTATCATCCGAGCAAGGCCAATGTAGTGGCTGACGCAATCAGTACACTATCCATGGGTAGTGTTTCCCATGTTGAGGATAGTAAGAATAAATTAGCTCAAGAGATTCATCATCTTGATAGACTAGGCATTTGCTTAGTCGACTCTTCATAGGGTAGTGTATGGGTCAGAGTAGTTCAGATTCATCCCTAGTTTCTGAGGTGAAAGAGATGTAAGACAGGGATCCTAGCCTTTTCTAGCTAAAAGAGTCAGTTTAGAGTAAGAAAGTAGAGGTTTTCTCCCAAGGGGGAGATGGTGTTCTTCATTGTCAAGGTCGTTTGTGTGTTCCCGGTGTAGATGACTTGAGACAACGAATTCTTGAAGAAACGCATGGTGTGCGATACTTTATTCATCCATGGGACACTAAGATGTACCGCAACTTACAGGAGATTTATTGGTGGAGTGGGATGAAGAGGGATGTTGTAGAGTTTGTGGCTAGGTGCTCTATATGTCGGCAGGTTAAGATAGAGTATCAGAAACCTAGTGGTTCCATGCAGGAGTTCACTATTCCTACTTAGAAGTGGGAAGAAGTGAACATGGACTTCGTGACGGGTTTGCCTAGAACATGTCATCAGCATGATTCAGTTTGGGTCATTGTAGTTAGAATGACCAAGTTAGGTCATTTCCTTCTAGTTCATACCTCTTACTTAGCCGAGGATTATGCCAAACTCTATATTAGGGAGTTGGTCAGATTAAACGGTGTTCCACTATCTATCATCTCAGACAGAGGTACCCAATTTACCTCTCACTTCTAGAAAGCATTCCAAAAGGGTCTTGGTACCCAAGTTTATCTCAGTATAACGTTTCTTCCTTAGATAGATGGTTAAGTAGAAAAAACCATTTAGACTCTAGAAGATATGCTAAGGGAGTGTGCAATTGATTATAAGGGAAGCTAGGATGGACATTTGCCTTTGATTGAGTTCGCATACAACAACAACTATCACTCCAGTATTCAGATGGCTCCGTTTGAAGCTCTCTATGGTAGGAGATATAGGTCTCCGATCGGTTGGTTCAAAGTTAGTGAGACCGCATTCATAGGTCCTGACTTAGTATTCGATGCCTTAGAGAAATTTCAGTTAATCAGAGAAATACTTCGGGCTGCTCAGAGCTGACATAAGTCTTATGCGGATGTTTGTAGAAAGGATCTCGAATTCAAGGTCGATGACTAAGTCTATCTCAAGATCTCTCCCATGAAGGGAGTGAAGAGATTTGGCAAGAAGGGAAGTCTCAATCCCCAATATGTCGGTCCATTCAGGATCCTTAGTAGCTTCGGCAAGGTAGCATATGACCTTGAATTGCCTTCAAATCTAGCCTCAGTTCATCCAGTCTTCCATGTCTCTTTGCTCAAGAAGTGCATAGGTGATCCAGCAGTTGTAGTCCCTATTCAGAGCGTTGACATTTAGAATAGACTCTTTTATGAAGAGATTCCAGTCAAAATCCTCTACTATCAGGCTCATAGGCTGAGGAACAAAGAAGTCCCTCTAGTCAAGGTTCTTTGTTGGAATCAGTCCATGGAGGGAGCTACTTGGGAAGCAGAAGCAGACATGCGAACCAAGTACCCTCATATTTTCTCCGCTAATACAGGGTTAGCTCGAGGTAACCATTTTCCTTAAGCATATTCAGTTACATGTTCAAAATTCCAATATAAAATTGGTATCAAGTATCAGTGCATAGCTTATCACTCATTCATGAGTTTATCTTATCAGTCATGCATCAGATATGCATGTTTAGTTGGGATATATTCAGTTTAGAATTTAATTTAGTCCTAAATCATGTGCCAGTTGAGCATGATCAGTGTATGCGTCATTTATCATTTCTCACCTCTCAAGCAGTCATCATTAGAGGACGAATGTTTCCAAGGGGGAGATATGTTAATACCCCGAAAAATCCAAACCAATATTAGAGCCATGTACGAATATCATGCATAGTACATCATGGTTCTTTTATAGTTTTATGAGTAAGTTAGATGTATATTAAGGCTTCAAATAACTCCCAGCTATCAGACGAATCCAAACATTCCTTACCGATTGAATTCTTGAGAAAGATATTGGATTGAATTCAAACGAGCATATCTCTCACTATACTTAGAATTTTTGAGTTCATGACCTATCAACAGATATATAATTGAACTATCTTTCCAATGATATCAATTTATCCTAAATATGATATCGGAGCAAAGAGTTATTCCCATTTTACTCCAGCATATTAGGATGAAAACTGTGTGACGACATTCGTGGTAGCTTACCACATTTATGATGCCCTACCATGAAGGTCGTCAGCCTTCAGCAGAATCCAACTCCTGTGAGACAAAATTTTTGGTATATTACCACATTTGTGATGCCCTACCATGAAGGTCATCAGCCTTAGGAAGATATCATCTCCTAAGTGACGACATTCGTGGTAGCTTACCACATTTGTGATGCCCTACCATGAAGGTCATCAGCCTTAGGAAGAAACCAGCTCCTAAGTGACGACATTCATGGTAGCTTACCACATTTGTGACTCCCTACCACGAAGATCATCAGAGTTAGGCAAAAACCATCAGTTCCAGCTCCTGTGTGACAATATTTTTGACGGCTTACCACACTTTTGACGCCTTGTCACAAATGTCGTCAGCTATGATTTTCAGCAACTGGGAATTTATTTCATAAGGGCATTTTGGTCTTTTCCCTTCACATCCCACGACTTATAACCCTCATAGAATGTATTATATTCTGTTCTGTTTAGTTAAAACATCTCAAAAATCTCTCTCATACACTTTCAACCACAATATTAGGGTTTCCTCTTAAGATCATCTTCTCAGTGACAAGAACATTCTTTCCCAAAGGGGTTAAACCCTAGTCAAGAAAAATCAAGGGCAAGCCTAAGGATTTCTTCAGGAACCTTCAAAAACATTATATCTCTTTCAAGATCAAGCTTTAAGGTATGTGTAGTGTTCATCTATGGATTCAATTCATTCATAGAGTTCAAGAACCGTGCTTTTAAATGTTATTTTGTAAACTTTTGTGGCAATATAAGCATGTACACATTGATGATTATTGGTTGAAAATCATGAACTTTGGGTGGGTTGAACTAATGCAAGTATGAAATCCACCTATGCCATAAAGAATGCATGTAAGGTGTTTGATAAAATGCCTAGGATGTTAGAAGTTCATATGTACATGATTTCATGATATATAAATGACAAGTCCATGTTAGTGATACACTTCAATATGAATGCCCATGCTATTTATGTATTCTTATGGTGATAGAATGAAGTTTGTATGAGGATGGAAATATGAATTTTGTATGTGAATTATATCCATGCTTTCCCTACCATGTTTGAGGTGTTGATTAAATACATGAAGTATACTATCCCCTACTTATGATATATCGAATTAAGGACTCCAATCTTGTGATCATGTCATGTCATGTGTGTTAGTTTTCTTCTATCGAGTCCTGGGGGTATTCACACTTAAAAAACATAGTTGTCTGCCTAGAGACATGTCATGTTGTCACGATAATATCAGTCAAGCTTTAATCTATAGAACTCAGTCAGTCATGTGACTCAGGAAACCTCAGAAATCCCATGATCCCAGTTAACTCTCAGATAATAGTACTACTCCGCCAGTCAACGGAAGTCAGTTAATTTGTCCATGCATAGTCAGTTGAATAATGTTTAGTCTCTTAAGATGGGAGTAGGAGTTAGCACCGAGTGAACCCAAGGATGGGAACTCACCTGTCTATGAGGGTGTGATTCTTAGCAGTCTTTCTTGTATTCCAGAACTATACATCCAGCATAGGTTGAGACATCGCAGCCTGTTATATGAGGGTAGATGAGGTAGGTTAACCTGTTATATGAGGGTTCCCATCGTTCTCACTAGAGTTATCTATTATATGAGGGTTGCTCATATGTTTTCCTTACTAGTGGCGCAGTATTGACACCCTTCCAGTCAGGGCAGAGATTGGACCCCATCTTAGACATAATGGCACTTATGGGGCATGTCGGTTAAACAATTACCTCCCACAGTTTCAGTATCAGTCTCAGTAAAAGATCTCAGACCGTTCTTCAGATATCAGTATACCAGGACAGCCAGATACAATCAAATTCAGTTATAGCACGGAACTCAGAGAGTTCAACCAGATTCAGGGCTTTCAGAAATAGTCATGCATGTTATCAGAACTACGGTTCCAGCCATGTGTTAGCATACAGATTTAGCCATTTAGTACTCATGATCTTAGTTACTATATATGTATGTATGTTTGTACTCTTACGTTTATATCAGTCAGTCAGTAGTATTATTTATGCATGTAAGCCCTTCGCATTAGCCTACCTCACTCGTATACTTAGTACTCCAGTTGTACTGACGCATTTACGCTGTGGTGCATTCTTTGTATGTTACACCATAGGTTTAAAGACACGAGTTCCAGACCAGCAGTAGTAGCTACATTCTAGTATACAGAGTTAAAGTGATTCCTCTTCATTCGAGGATGATACGATATTATTTTATTTCATTTATTATTTTAGCTCAGTTTTGCTAGACGAAGTTAGTTGGAGACATTTTCCTTCAACTCCTTATTCAAACAATATTTAGAGGCTTTCAGATTTAGTTCAGATTTGATTCAGTTTTCAGTTGCTTTGGGTATCTTTTACCCACACGGATGTTACTATATTACAGATTCCTTATTTAGTTGAACCTTATGGCCTACATCTTTATGTTTTCCGCATTAGTACATTATATATTGCAGTGCACAGGTACAGATATTAGTCATGGGTTAGCTTGTGGTCCTTTGGGGTCATAAGCACCGTGTAGCATTCCGGTTCATAAAATCGGGGTGTTACAAACTCATTCTATCATGACCCGACCCTAGGCCCTGGCCACGATGGGCATCCCAAACCACACAGGCCCGAGATACTACTGCCACTCCTCAACCCACTAGTGATATTGTCCGCTCTGGGCCCATGCCCGCACGGCTTTAAAATGCGTCACTAGGGAGTAAGGCTTTCCAACTTATTTACCCAGCATCCTTCGTATGTTTTGACGATGTGGGACTCATTCCAATGTTGGGGTGTTATATACACCCCTCCTTATGGACTCTGCGTCCTTGCTGAGGTTTTCCCCATTAAATGGGATTCGCCTATACTCAGGACTAAGGTTTGCCCCGCATTACTGGGATTTACCTACACTCAGTTTAAACTCTGGCCCACATCGACAGGGACGACACAGGAGCAACTCTGATACTATTCTGTCATGACCCGACCCTAGGCCCTGGATGCGACGGGCATCCAGAACCACATAGGCCCAAGATACTCCTGCCACTCCCCAACCCACTTGTGATATTGTCCGCTCTGGTCCTACGCCCACACAGTTTTAAAACGTGTCACTAGGGAGTAAGGCTTTCTCACTTATATACCCAGCATCCCTCATGTGTTTTGCCGATGTGGGACTCATTCCAATGTTGGGGTGTTACACTAAACTTGAAATTTCAAGGGTTTTAACATGGGAACTACATCAATCAACATAAATTCTATCTTATATTCATGAAACTTGTAGTTAAATCTTGAATTTTGAAACCCATACACATGACAAAAATGAATACAACCCAATTTACGTATGTAAATCGTGAATCTGAAAACTTATAGCTTTAAACAGGGTTCTTGAACTCTAAGAGTGGAAGGAGACCAAAGGATGAACACCTAACATACCTTGATTATTGATTTCATGAGAATTGTTGTGAATTCATAGGACTTGGACTTTAACTTGATCAAACTAAGGATTTGTTCTTGAGAGTATTTGTGAGATAATGAGTGATTTTTGCCCTTTGGATGGTTTAATTTCATGGTATGGCTAAGTATTGTAAGCGTAAATAACCCAATTACCCCCACAAACCCACTAATTAATACACAATACTAACCCAGTGAGGCGATAGGGAATGCACTGTATCATTGAGGTCGACGCTATCACTGATGCGTCGCATCGGTGGTGCCGATGAGATAGCCAACACGACTCTTTGAGATTGCATTGGGTTGCTATTTTGGTCATCCAAACATGACTTAAACGATATCCAAAAATTCTGAAACTCGCTCGAGATGACCTATAGATAATCCTGATCATGAATAAATTTAAAAATTGATATTCTAAGGTCAGAAAGATCGTAAATGATGCTATTTAAATATCGAGTCCAAAAAATAAGACTAAGTGTCAACAGTTTGCTGAAATTTTCTATGTCTGGGACCTCTTTTGGCATGCTATAAAGGACTGAAATGACTAGGACCTTGCGGGAATTTACATATATGGAATCCTCCCTTGACTCGGCGGCCAAGCCCCTAATCTAAGTTTTCCGCAAGTATTGCAGTCTATGTTTTCTACTACGACATCAGTCCTTCGCCATTGTACAATCCATATTATAGGACATCATAAACTCGTATCAAAAAAACACAGTGTTGAGCTATGAGACATCTGAACTCAAGCCTTCTTCGGATAACCAACTAACTCTTTTAAAGCCCATTTTCAGTTCTTTAAAACCATGCTTCATGCGTATAAATTATTCAATTCTTATTCATTTAAGGTCCTATAATCACCGGGTATCATCATACCCAAACCTGTAAGTCATTCATACCATACCACATCGTATCTGTCATTCTCATTCAAAAACCTGCATATGAACAAGAAAAGATTTTATCAAATCACACAAGAGTTCTTATTTTCAAAAGCATATATAAACTCATGCACATACTGTCTTTACAAATCTTTAACACGTGGTGGAAAATTAATTTATTCAACACATGCATTTCTTTCAATTAATACACAAGAGCCTTTATCATAAGAAATACCTCTATTAAAAACATGCAATACAATAATGCATAGTGGTTAAAGAGGTATTTTATAACTCATGAATAATTTTCATTCATAAACCATACCCAACATTAGTTATACATAAACCTCATGATTATAAAGGTCTAATAACTAATGATCTCAAAATATTAACAACTCATGTCATGCATTGACCATAAATTTCATCTTGGGGAAAGGAATTTCAAAAGTCACATTCATAAATTATTTTTCGAACTCAAATAACATATGCATTAGATTGTATATCAACCTTATGGAAAACCTCATGACAACAACATATTTTCATCAAATTGGGTTTATAATTCATGCTCTTAAACTAATTTCTTAAAACATATTATATATACATACATGTATAACTTTAATGTTTGTTAAAATCGTAAAACCTATGCCCATGATATTTAGGATAGCCCCATGCACCTTAAGCTTCTTAACTTTGGAATTAAACCCTAATATTGATGCTTTCTTGAAGGTTTTTGAACTTGGGGATCTTGAATTCTAGATTACCTGGTGGAAAAGAAGTTGAAATTTTTTGTTCTTTGGGAAAGGGGAGGTTTTCTTGAGAGCGAATTGGAGAAGAAGGGCAAATAATGCCCTAATAAATGTAATAATTCGTGTTATGGACAGTTTGTCTTGAAGGGGAAAATACCTAATTTCCCCTCAACTATTTAAATCTTAAATGCAACAACATCACCGCGATGTGGTCTAAATTGCGGTAGTTGATTTCCCCCCACAACAACGCGGTGAATGTGAAGTCGGGAATAAGGATGGATTCATGATCCAAAAATGCCCCAAACCTTGCCCAAAAAGTTTGAAACTCCCCCAAGACGTACTACCTACCTCCTTGAACATGAATTGACTCAAAACCTAATGTCTCGGGGTCGGGAAGATCAAAATAAAAGTCCTCAAAGTTTATGGGTCGTGAAAATGGCTTAGTCCCCAACACTTAGTGAAATTTTTAGGACTTAAGCCCCCTATGCATGCAACTAAGAACTAAACCGAGCCATGAATAATATGGGGTGTTAGAGTACATGTAGGAACGATGGTTCGATTTCTTATTCGAAAATGTGGGGTGTTACATTATCTCACCCTTGAGATCATTTGTCCCCGATTGATGGGTAGGAACTTGTTGAAGATATAAAAGTATGGAATAAAGTACTTAACCGCGCATTGAACATTTTTCCTCAACTATATATGCAAAGGCATCAAAAAACCTTCATGATAACCCCTATTGAAAAATTTAAGCATGAGGCGTAAGATAATAAGAAGTGACATAGAGGAGACATTGCACATAAATTCTTGGGATCATAATCATCACAACATATGGAATGAGTTTATTAGGCTTGATTTTACATCGGTACGAATCTTGAAATGAAATTTCGCAGGAGATTAGAATAGAATCATTCTCTATCTTGAAAGATACAATGAAAAGATTTAAAATTAGAGACACTAGTCGTCTATGCCCAAACAATAAATAACATACTTCAACATTTCAAGCTTAAAATTCTCCCATCACACATCTAACCACAAAAGTTCGAGTCCCACTGCATAGTACTCTTACGTTGAAGCCTAACTCAGAGAAGAGAGGTGCTAGCTTAAGCTATGGGACCGAATACTCTAAATTCCTTTAAGAATATTACTCTACAATATCACCATAATCAACACCCTCAGGACTGAAATCAAGGAGTAACAGCCACATAACATTTTGGTTTGCACTTTCATTAATCACCATATTCAAGCCTATCATTCTACACTAACTTCATGGATCTCCCCACTAAAACCAACAAATTTAATCACCCTCACAAAGATTTTTTTGCCACATATCTCCTTGTTAAATGTTTCACATAACAAAATTCATCTCCTCTTTCCCCCTTCACCTATAACCTTAGCTAAGGAAATCAGTTCAAAATTTTACATTCAAGAACATCTACTCCCCTACCTAAGACACTACTACTCTTCCATAACCACCATTATACTAATATACAGAGTGTCATTGAGGGAACAAAGAATAAGCATCACGGAATGGGAGTAACACTTATTCAATTATTACTTATACTTATTGCACTAATTAAGGTAGGACATGAGGTGAAAATACATCACAATAGACATGAAGTTCTTCATATATCAAGTGTATGGATCATAAGTAGAGAGTTGTTTGGGTATAAACATAACACAACATGAGTTCTTAGTAATGGGCATAGTGAGAAACATGAGCACATACATCATGAGTCGTATAACATAAAGCCAAAATTCTTAAAGTCAATGATTGAGACAAGGATTGATACTTGAAGCTATTGCTTCTCATTTTCAGAGCTGAGATAGTCATGATTTTGTATGAACCTTATCACATTGGGCTAGACCTGACATAAAATAAATCGGTAACATATACCAAGCATAGTTTCTTAGAACCATGCATGATATAAGGCATGACCTTTTATTGATCTTGAGCATCATAACATAAATCCTGAATACATAAAAGACTTGATTTATTGAGATATCATTGCTTCCAGTTTGGAGAAAGGAACATGAACATAAGCCCATTGAGAATTCAAACCATAGGCATGGGCATGACTTGAATACATGATGTAAGGCATTAGCTGAATGACCTCTTAAATTGAAGTAAGAGGAACTTGCTTGAATAGTAATAGAATTATCCTGACTCTTCCCTGAAACTTGCCAACATGAGAAAATTCAAGACCTACCTTAGTCCATCATCTCCCCTTAGATTAAAGTCACATCTTAGACTTGAGGACCTATCCTCATATCAAATCTATAGCCACAACTCTCAAAACAAAGGGGATATCACCAAACACATAAACACTAAACTCTCCATGATAAGCTATTCTCTGAAAGCCTTGCTTTTCGGAAATGATAATCTTAACTTTTGCTAGCCTCTATATCCATCACCCTACAACTCCCACTCTCATGAGCATATATATCCATACTCCTATATCTCATAACAATTCATTCTCCATTACTTCACATACTCGCATTAAACCTCTAATCACATAACATACAACATAACAAAATTTGTAAAATTATACAAAGGGAACATATTGCCTACCTATATTTTCTGAATTCAACTACAAAGAACACCATACAATAACTCTCCAAACTACAAAATTCAAGAATGTGATATTGGTACGCATGACACTTATACACATCAAACCTCATCTAACAAGATGATACCTAGGGGTTTCAACTTATTCATATAAAACTTAACGCTCTCATCCACTTGATGAATAAACCACTATTCATTGTCTTAACACTATCCCTAATGTATATATACCATAACTATTCAGTCATTTTTTAACAAGTTGACAACCTATGCTATTTCACATCTCACATCAATCCTACTAACTAGTTCCCATAAAATATGCATTATCAATATTAAACTACTATTCTTATCACCACAATCCATATCTAAAGTTCAATCCTATAGTATAGCATCAATTATATACCACCGATAACACATGCCATATACTTACTAGTTTATTGAATTGGGAAATCAACCCTGATACCTTATTTTACTTAACTACTACCTATAATCATATCTTCTCCATGACATTACTACTAAACCTAACAATCCACTATATAACTTCTCATATGTAGTACTAATTTACAACTACTAGACAAAAGACAATCAAGGGGGTAAAATTACATAATAATAATTGTCGATCATAATATTATATTATAACACATTATGATCTTATCAACATATTCTACTTTCTCCCATCATATTTTACTTGCCCATACATACATCCACATTGCCTTCAAATTCCATATACACCAATGAGTATCTACCGATAACTCATTGACTAATCTACCACTTTGCATTCACAACCTATAAATGATTTCTATAACCACCATATCCACTCTGATCTCCTCTATTTTAAATAAATAACAATCATAGCAATCACTTCCTTTATAGACTACCATACAATCTAGAAATCATTCTACAACATTAGCCGATCTCCATAAAAGAAACGCTCATGTCGTAGTCCTTCAACAACTCCAACCACCTTCTCTAATAGAGGTTTAGGTCTTTCTGAGAGAGGCACATGCTGCAGGCTCTTATGGTCAGTGAACACATCAATGTGCACCCTATAAAAATAGTGCCTCCAATTCTTTAAGGCAAATACTACTACTGCTAACTCAAGATCATGAGTAGAATAGTTCTTTTCATGGGGCTTCAGCTGTCTAGAGGTGTAGGCTATGACCTTACCTCTCTGCATCAAAACATACCCAAACCAACTCTGGAAGTATCAAAATATACCACAAACCCATCTGAACCATCTGGTAGGGTAAAAAATAGAGTTATGGTGAGTTGAGTCTTTAACTCCTGAAAACTCTTTTCACAAGAATATGACCAGGGGAATTTGACTTTCTTCTGAGTCAATCTGAATATAGGGTATGAAATAGATGAAAATACCTCAACAAATCGTCGGTAATTGCCAGCCAAGCCCAAAAAACTCCTGATATCTAATGGAGAGATGGGTCTAGACCAGTTTCTTACTACTTTGATCTTTTGGGGACCAACCCAAATGCCATCACCAAAAATCATATGGCCAAGGAAGGCTACTGACCTTAGCAAAAATTTGCACTAACTAAACTTGGCAAATAACTGATGATTTCTGAGAGACTGTAATACTATTCTGAGATGATCTGCATAATCATGCTCACTGCAGGAGTAGCCAAGAATATCATCTATGAAGACTATGACAAATATGTTACTACTTGAACTCACGGTTCATCAAGTCCATGAAAGTTGTTGGGGCATTGGTAAGACCAAAGGACATAATTAAGAATTTGAAGTGACTGAAAGCTGTCTTTGGGATGTCACATTCTCTGACTCTGAGTTGATGATAGCTCGATTTGAGGTCTATCTTGGAAAAGTAACTGGAATCCTAAAGTTGGTCAAACAAGTCATCGATTCTAGGAAGTGGATATTTGTTCATGATTGCGACTTTATTTAGCTAACGGTAATCAATACACATTTTGAGAGAACCATCTTTTTTATGCATGAATAAAACTAGGGCATCCCACGTGGACATACTGGGTTTGATGAATCCGTTATCTAAGAGATCCTGTAACTATTCTTTTAATTCTCTGAATTCTACAGGTACCATTTTGTATGGCGGGATAGATATGGGCTGAGTATATAGAAGAAGGTCTATTCCAAAGTCGATTACCTTTCGTGCGGAACTCCGGGAAGATCTTCAGGAAATATATCTGAGAATTCACATGCTATTAACACTGATTCAAGAGTGGGGATTTCTGAACTAGAGTCCTGGACTCGAACGAGATCATAGAAATATCCCTTAGATATCATTTTTCTTGCCTGAAGGTAAGAAAAAAATTGACCCTTAAGTGCTGAAGTACTACCCCTCCACTCAAGGATTGGTTTATTCGAAAACTGAAACTAGACAATTCTGTTTCTACAGTGGACTGAGGCATAGTAGGAATAATTCCAATCCATATCGAGAATGACATTAAAATTAGTCATCTCTAATTCGACTAAGTCTACTGAAGTGACTCCCAGAGATACCATAACCAGGCAAATCCTGTATACCCACTGGGCTATGATAGATTTACCCACTAGGGTAGAGACTGAGAAAGGCTCTGTTAGAATTTTGGGGCTGACTCTAAAATCAACGGCTATATATGGAGTAACAAAGAACAATGAAGCTCCTAGATCTATCAAAGCATAAACATGTAAAAGGAAAAATTGTAACATACCAGTGACCATATCAGGAGAAATTTCCTCATCCTATCGGGACTGAAGAACATAGAGTCTATTTGGGCGCTGCCTACTGGTGGCACTGGATGTTGCACCCTACTGATTCGGGTGATCAAATTAAACTGGGAGACAGTTATGCTGACTCTGAGAACCCACCTGAGGACACTGCCTAACCCTATGGCTTGGGCTTCCACATTCGAAACACACATAACTGTCAGCTCTACAGATACCTTGGTGGTTTCTGCAATACTACTGACAAAGGGGATTGGTTCGGGCATTGCTAACACTACCCTGGGGTTTTAGGCCTGATGCCCTATCTCTGTTTCCATCCTTGAATTTTAGCATAGAAGAACTGGCTGAGGACGAAGCTGAAATTGAGGATTTGGGGTGGAAATGAGAATGATTCCCACTCTCTAACTTAGGCTGAGCAATGTTGAAACTATATATTCTCACTTTATTATTCTCTCTCTCCTTCTCTTTATTATTAGCCTCTTTTATCTATAGAGAATGAACCATGAGCCTAGATATGTCCATCTCCTTAATCAACATTGCGGTCCTACACTCTTTGACCATACTATTAGACAGGCTAGACACATACTTACTTATCTTAGATCTGCTATTGGACACCATATGAGGAGTGTATCTATCTAATTGGGTAAAGTTAAGAGAATACTCTTGCACTGTTATGTTTCCCTTCTTTAGATTTTAAACTCCAAAAACTTTTGCTTCCCTCAACTATAGCGGGAAGAACTTATCCAGAAAAGAGTGTATCTGTGGCCCTTTTTGCTTTCCACTATTTGAACAATGAGTGGGCGACATCCTGCAACTAATATATGGAAAACTCAGTGCTCTCAACAGTTGTTACCATCATAATATCTGTAACTTTCTACACTTGATCAAGAAATTCCTGAGGGTCCTCATCTGATTCAGACCTAATAAAAGATGGATGGTTCATTCAGGTAAAATCCTGAATCCTGGCTACAGCAGTATTGGCCACTGGGTTGGATGGAACAATAGTTGGATGTTCATTCTAGGCTGCCACAGAATGAGCTAGGGTGGTGAAAGTTGCTCTGAACTCAGCATGGGAGATATGTTCATCCAGTGGATCTGGATGGATGGGTTGGGGTTCTAGATGGTCTCCCATTCCTTTTCCCTTAGTCTTCTTTGGAGGAATATTCTATAAACGAAAGAGAAACTTTGATTAGGAAAAGAGTTTAACTGGAGCTCATGCTCACTCACACAATATAAGTACTGAAAGAAGGGAAACTCTTCGTAAAACATCTCATAGCCTCCTATCCATAAATGTGGATTTCAAACTTCCTAGGACACTGTTAAACGTTAGGCTCTGATACCAAGTTTGTAATGCCCCGAGTCTGTACCCCAGACGCTATACGGTGCTTATAATACCGAAGGACCACAAACTAACCCATGACTGGTACCTTCTACAATAACTAAATAACAATATTTTAATATGTAGAAATTAGGTGGAAACTTTCCATAAGGTTCAATACTGAATTAAAACTGAATGAGGTATAACAATACCAAACTGAAACAATTGTCTAAAAATATTCTAGCCTGAAAAAGCCTAAAAACTATCTGAAATATGGAGTTGATAGCACAAGTCCCCACCTAACTTAAAACTATTGAAATAAGTTAAAATACTTAAATAATCATCATGTCCTTGAACTAAGAGGACTTACCACTAACTCTGTCAGCTGAATATCTGAACTACTAAGTATGATCGGGATCCTGTACGTCTGAACCTATTATATAAAACATCATAGTGCAAGAGAAAAGTATGCTTCAGTACTTTGAATGTAATGGTATGCTAAGTGAGGTAGGATGAAATGCATAAGTTCATATGCATGAAAAATAATTAAAGAATGAAATGAATATTACTGAATGAGAGTACATGTATGAATATGTAAACTATAACTGAGATCGTTATAACACTAAAAATTGAGTCTTAATACTGATTAAATAACTTCTAAGTATACTGATACTGAATTACTGATAACTGAATGACTGTATTTGACAATCTTGATTCTATGGAACAATACTGAGTTCCGCACTAAGCTAAGTGACTGTGTCTGACAGTCTTGAATCTGTAGAACTAAATAGAGTTCTGTACTGAGACTGAATCTAAAAGTAAGACTGTGGGAGGTAATCATCTAACCGACATGCCCCTTTATAAATAGATTGGGGTCCAACCTATAACCCTATTTTGAAGGGTGTCAATACCGTGCCACTGGTACAAAAAAGTTGTGAGTTAACCCTCCCTGACAAACAGCTCTTTCGTCAACCCTCGTTGGTAGGAAAACTTAAATAAGATGTATGAACCCTCATAATATCTAGAAGTAATATATCTCAACCAACACTGGCTACGTAGTGCTATAATGCAAAGATTGCTGCAAAGGATCAAACACTCAGCTGGCAGGAATGCCCCCATCCCTGGGTTCGCTCGGTGCTGAATCCTACTCCCAACTTCATAGACACTAAATTGATTCCTAGTTCGTACTAGGATTGGCTGAACTTTTACTGATTATACTATCTAACTAAACTGGACTGAGTTCACTGAGTTTCGTTGACTGACGGAATACTACTGAATTCTATTAACTGACTGAATTTACTAAGGTCTGAACTGAATACTGAACTGGACTGGACTGATATTGAGTCTACTGAGTTTTTCTTGAGTTTTGTAACTAATTGAGAGTACTATTGATCATGACATGACTGATACTATCCTGAGACTAACCATGGATTTAGGTAACCAGCTAAATTTTTGGGTATTTAATACCCCCAGGACTCGATAGCATATATTATAAGACATGGCACAATCTTGAAACATGATAAATAACTACTTGATCATCATTCATTCATTGGGACATTCTAGAAAACACTTGAATGACATGAACTTGAATACATGATAACAAGATATAATTTCATTATTTAATTCTCATGAACAACTCATCAAATACTTGGAAGGAATTATATATGCATATAGTACTAATCAACACATGAGCATCACAATTTCAAGGCCTTAACATGAATTCATATGATACTACATAGATAATAGTTGTTTTTACATAAATCTTGCACTTAATCATGGAATGAAAATCCAATCAACATTATAATCATGAATACACTTGAATCCAAATCACGAAAAGCATGAAATCAAGCTACTTGATGTTTAAAAGAGTTTCTTGAACTCCAAGGGTGTAAGAAACCCTTGTATGAACACTTGCCATACATTGGTTGCTAAATTCTTGAAGAAAAATGGAGTAACCTTAAGCCTTGGCTTTGAAATTAAATCACCTAGGGTTCTTGTTCTTGAGCAATTTGAGAGAAAGTGAGTGTATTTTACTTAATTAGGGTTTAATCTCATGTTTTAGTCCTGAATAGGGTGTGGGAAAAAGACCCTAATACCCCTGAAGACCCAGCTTTTTAATTATTAAAAATCAAACTGTCGACGCGTAAGACGATGAGCTGCATCGTTAGCATCAACGTGATAGCCAACACGCCATGTCAAGTCCGTATCAGTTCATTGGAAATTTCCACTGGGATCCAAGGAAAAATATTGACCGACATGATAGCCGATGCACCGCACCAAGATTGCATCGATTCACTATTTTGCATTCCCAAATATGGTTCAAGTAAGGTCCAAAAAATAAGAAACTCATTCGGGAACACCTACTGACATTCTTGATCATGAATCAACCTAAAGATCAATACTTTAAGGTCATAAGAGTCATGAAATAGAGTTTCCAACTTATGAAGGACAAAATAATACTAAGTCTGAATACTTAGCTAGAATTTTCTAAGTCTGGGACCCCTTAGCAAGCTTAAAAAAATGAGTTGAGCTTAGGATTTTGTGGGGTCTTACATTTTAACACATGGTTGCCAATTCATTTATTCATCACATGCATTTCTTTCAGTTAAGACACAAGATCCATTAGCATAAGAAATACCTTTTTTTAAAATGTGCTAAACAATAATGCAAAATGGTTAAAGAGGTATTTTAAAACTCATGAATAATCATCATTCATAAACCAACCCCAACATTAGTTATTTATAAACCTCATGATCAAAAAGGGGTCATAACTCATGCTCTCAAAAAATTAACAATTCATGTCGTGCATTGACCATAAATTTCATCAAGGGGAAAGGAATTTCACAAGTCACATTCATAAATCACTTTTCAAACTCAAATCACATATGCACGAGATTTTATATCAAACTTATGGAAAATCCCATGACAACTACATACTTTCATCAAAATGGGTTCATGATGCATGTTCTTAAAGAAACTTCATAAAACACATTTTATATACAGACATGCATAACTTTAAAGTTTTTTAAAATTGTAAAACCTATGCCGTTGAGATTTAGGATAGCCCCACGTACCATAAGTTTCATACCTTGGGAATGAAACCCTAATCTTGATTCTTTCTTGAAGATTCTTGAACTTGGGGAGCTTAAATTCTAGATTTCTTGGGATAAAAGGAGTTGAATTTTTTTGTTCTTAGAGAAAGAGGAGGGTTTCTTGAAAGTGAATTGGAGATGAAGAGAAAATAATTCCCTAATAAAGGTCCCAATTCATGTTATGGACGATTTGGGTTGGGGAAAAAGACCCAATTACCCCTCAACTATTTAAATCAAAACTAGATGCAATAACATCACTGCAACACGGTCCAAATTGTGGTATTTGATTTTTCCCATTGTGATTCTGTGAATGTGATGTCAGGAATAAGGTTGTGATGCGGTTTTATCGTAGTGACCTACTGGATTCACGGTCCAAACATGCCCCAAACCTTGCCCAAAAAATCCAAAACTCCCCCGAGATGTACTTCTTACTTCCTTGAATATGAATTGACTCAAAAACAAATGCCCCGAGGTCGGGTAGATCAAAATAAAAATCCTCAAAGTTTAGGGGTCGTGAAAATGGCTAAGTCCTCAATGAATGCAAGTAAAAGATGAATCAAGCCAAGAATAATATCGGGTGTTGCATCACACGTAGGAATGACAGTTTGACTTATAGATAAAAAATGTGGGGTGTTACATTAACTTATAAGTTCAGAAAAATCCAGTAACTTTTATTCATTGTAATACCCCGCATTTTTGGGCTAGTTTATGAACCATCGTTCTTATGTGCATAAGCTATAATCCACGTGATTCTCATGTGAATATAAGTTTCATGATCTTTATCCTAGTGAGTGAAGTTTTCTTGAGGTTAAAAATGTTCATAGGAATCACTTAGAGACAAGTTGAGAAGATCATTTGATTCGTCCAAAATTTGTTATTTGATTCTACAAAAGTCTAATTTAAACATGTATAACTTTTGTTACATATTGAATTTTTTAGATCAAGACCCACAAAATTGTAGATACTTTAATTAGCTTTCCATCGATACAAATTTTTCCAAAATCCAATACCCGAGAGAAAAGTTACAATCATTTTTGTGAGAGGATGAAAGCTGAGGCAATATGACCGTGCCGATCGGGTTATTCCATTGAGATAAGGGGGGCACCGTGGGCTCTACTCCCTCGAGATAAAGGGGTGGTTCCTTCTCCATTCACCAGCAGTTTTAAACTCCTTAGGGGTCAAGGGGAACTTTAGTCCTTTCCGCTCAACCCCCAAATATAGGGCATTATTTTCCCATTTTCTTCAACATTTTCTCTGAATAAACCCTTATACTTTCCCATGAACAAGTTTCAAGCTTTTACTCTCAAGAACACAAGTATTCAAGCTTCAAATTCATGATTTCTTCAATAATCCATCGAATTAAGTTATGTGGGAGTTCATCCATGGGTCCTCTTTCACCCATGGAACCCAAAAATCCTTTTCTTTAAATTAAAGTATGAACTTTTATCATTATGATATATTATATGCTCAAGAAGATTGAATTTCATATTTCCATGATGATTTAAATTAAATTCAGCTCATGTATGATTCCATGCAAGATTTAATTTCCTCATGCTATGGATTTTGTTTCCCATGTCATACTCAAGTCAATTTATGTTTTTGAAGTGAATGCTCATGTTTAGAATATCCCCATTCTTTATTCTAGTAAATTCCAAGATAGATCCTAAATTCATAATGTTTAGCAATATTCCCATGTTTTAAATTCATGCCTTTCACATGTTTGATGAAATTCCCATATCATGTTAAGTCAATTTCAAGATGAATCCCCAAGTTATGAATTTTTCATGTAACTCTATTATTCCCTCATATGTAAGACATTCTTACATTCAAGATATGAACTTTACATATTTTGATGAAACACCCATGCCCTATTTCAAGGGAATTACATGTGAATTTCCCAATTCATGATTTTACTTATGTAATTATGCTATGCTCCCATGTTTAAGATATTCCCATGTACAAGTTCATAACCCCCGAGTATTCGATAAAAGGCCTATGTGAATTGAATAGTGAAACCTGACATGTTATTATATGGTCCCATTCATGTGCAAGTTCATGTATATCAAGTGTTTGACAAAATGCCTGTATGAGTGCATTGTTAACAAGAAAGTGTTGTTATGTTTTTATGTTCATGCTATGCCTTATCTTCAAAGCTATTGAGTCTTGGGTATATTTAATACTCGAAAATCTAGTTGTTTACCTAGAGCTACAGTGGCTACAAAATAGTCTTAGTAGTGTCACAAATAGTAGTACACAGTCAGTTATAGAACTCAGTGAAACTCAGTATCAGTCCAGTTCAGTTAATAATCAGTGTCATTCAGTTGGGAGTAGGATTTAGCACTGAGTGAATCCAAGGATGGGGACTCACCTACCAGTAGAGGGTGTAATCCTTAGAAAAAGTCCTTGCATTCCAGAACTACATAGCCAACATTGATTGAGACATCTACCTGCCAGTTGAGGGTACCAATATTCTCATTATGAGAACCAGCCAGATGAGGGTGACTCAGCAACTTGTCTTTACCCATGCCACGGTACTGACACCCATCCAATTGGGGTTATAGGTTGGACCCCAATTAGTTTAGAGAGGGTCATGTCGATTAGATGATACCTCCTACAGTTATAGCTTTAGCTTCAAATTCAGGATAGAACTCTATTCTATTCTATAAATTAGTACTATCAGAAACAGTCACCTAGATATAGAACTCAGTTTAGTTCTACAGAATCAGGGCTGTCAAAAATAGTCACCTAGTTATCAGTAACTCACTTATCCATAATCGCAGCTATTAGTTGCTCATTTATCAAAACTCAGTATTTAGTTCCAGTTACAGTCTCAGTTATAGTCTTACTTATAATCTCAGTTATAGTCTCAGTTACAATCTTAGTTACAGTTTCATTCAAAGTCTCGGTCCAGTCATCAGATCCATAAATCAGTTAAGTTTCAGGCTATCTTGGCCATAGCGTAAAGTTATCAGTTATATAGTTATCAATATTTTAGTACCTTAATTTATTGACTATTTTAGAATCATGTTAAATGCTTGGTCTTGCATTCTTAGATAATATAGTTTTTATGAATTCATGCTCAGTTATCTTATGTTACTCAGTCTGTCCCTTTCTCATTTGCATAATACCCTATAGTTTCAGTCTAGTTATTTAGACTAAGTAAGTTCAGTCTTATATGCCAGTATTCAGCTATCAGTCATTTAGTTAATCAGATAAGTTAGTATGTTTATGCATTTGTGCTCAGTGTGATTGTATATTCAGATCCTCAATCTATGTCAGTCTTCTTCATATAGTCAAAGACTCAATATTCATACAGTATCCATGTTCTACCATATCCCAGCTTTAGTCATACTTATATCATTAAAGTAAGGTTTACAGAAACTAAGTGTAGGGATTCACCATCTTATCAGAGAATGTTTGTTACTCATGCTTTAAGATATTTTCAGCTTTCAGCTTATTCCAGCCTATTGGTGAGTCTACTTACACTTAGCATGCATGTTTTATCATTACGTATGAAATCAGGTTTACTTATTGCATTCACCCTTGTATACTCAGTACGTTCCTGAAGTATTGATCCACATATATGTATGTGTGGCTACATTGTTTCACAATGTAAGTACCAGTTGTAGCCCACATATCACGATCAGACAGTTGCAGATTCCATCCAGCAAGTGATGAGTTCTCCTGCTTTGGGAACTTTGGATAATTTTAGTTCATGTACAACTCATTTACTTTTATGTGTATTGGTTTGTGATAGTTGGAGGCATGTCCTAGCTATCTATAGTTAGTATAGTAGAGGCTTCATAGATGTTAGTCAGAATCAGTCATGGAATTTTAGTTTCATCCTTTGGATTTATCAGATTGTAAAGTTTTATTAGTCTTGTATCTATTTTATATTTCTAGTATTATTATATTTCCGCATAATAGAACAACTATTAAATATGTTATAATTTAGTTGCTTAACAGTATGCCAGTTCATGGGTTAGCTCGGGATCACTTGTGGTTCCAAGCACTATGTGATGACCAGGAGGTAGTCTCGGTCGTTACAAACTTGGTATCAGAGCCCAAAGTTCAAGTGTCATAGGGTGTCTATGAAGCCGTGTATAGTAGAGTCTTGTGGAATGGTACTGAGACGTTTGTACTTCTCTTCGAGAGGCTACAAGGTATGTAGGAAATATTTCTCTTCTTTCAAGTCTCAGATCATGAAGTAGGAATACTATCTAAGAAATTTATGCAGATCCTCACCTTTTTCTATTCATGCTAACTCTGCCTTAGTTTTAAGGTGATAGAAACAGTGAAGCTTAAGTCCCTACAGATAGTGTTTCCCCAGCCAGTCCTCACAGAAAATTATGGGATTGCTTGTTATCTCAAAAAGTATCCCATCAGTGCCTTTATATCTTTTTAAATATTTCATCCTTATTGATGAAAATCCTGCATTGAGCCAAGTTAGATGTGCTCTCAGTTCCCTCCCTAGAATCCTAAAATAGCATATGATCTAGTATTAGAAACATAAACAAAGAAGTTTAGTAGTAGTAGATTTGGGATAGCTTTATCCAGATTAAGCAAATTATATATTCAAAGGGATAGTTTTACGAAAGCTGAATCAGTAGGCTTAAACAGTGTATGTAAGGATTTAAGTTTGTTGATTCGAGATTAAGTATTATGGTGTGGATGAGTTTATCATTCATGTGTATTATTAAACCCTAGACTCTAGAGTAAAGTGATTGCAGTTCAGTTTAAAGTTTAGTAAAGTGGTCACAGACTTAAGATGATGGCTTAAAGTTAAGGGCGAGATGATAGAACAAGTAACCAAGTCAGACTCTAAAATTTTAGTAGTAGTGCCAGTGTGTGTACAAAAGCAGTATGGGGGGATGATTCCCAACCTATTCTTACCTCAGTACATAGTTTTTCAGTCATCACGATATCTACTCATGCCTAACATAGCATCTCCCTCATCACAACTCATATTCATGCACTTTATAAAAAAATCATGTACGCTCTCAGTTTCTAGTATGAGGAGTTTCAGTTTACTCAGTAGTATAAATCATGTTCCATGAAATCATGAACTCCAAACTCAGGTCATGCGGCTCATGACTCATGTACTTATGTTTTATAGTATGTTCAGTTCCAGGTGCTTATGCTACGCCTCGAATGATCAGCGAAATTTAGTTTATGTCATGTATGTCCTCAGTTCAGACCCCTCTAATGAATTCATGTCATTGATACATTACTCCTTAGGCCTCAGTTGGGTGTCAAAATTATTCTTTCATGTTTCAGGTTCTCATGTTCTAAATTTCAGTGACCTCTCCTTATGTCATGATTAGTTGAAATTCTATGTGTGTTTTCTTAGGCTAGTGCATGAAAGTTTTAATGATAGAGGTTTAGAGAGTATGAGAAATATGCATTTGTGGTTGTATTCCTACAAATTCATGTGTGATAATAAAGATAGGCTTGAATGTCATGTTGTTGTACAAGTGGAATTAATAGTTGAGTGTCAGATTTCAGTATAATTCAGTTCATATATCCAGCAATCCAGTCTAGCAGGTAGACAGACAAGTTTCTATGGTTTCCCATCTTTCCTATTCATGAGGTAATTCATTCACGACCATGCAAGTCATAAAATTCAGTTCAGTTCATACATCATGCATCAGATTTAGATTCCAGATGTTAAACCATGGTTCAGTTTATAAGTGTCTCGTGCATCATCTCAGTCTTTCCTTAGTATTTCAGCCAAGCCAATATTATTTAGGGGATATAGTATCCTAAGGGGGAGATGTAATGCCCCGAGTATTCATGTCCTAAACCTTTCATTTTTCTTCACGAAATAGGATCCATCTTGAAGTAATGGTTACTCATCAGTTGACTCTCTCTTTTATATCTTATCCTTATAGTCATTCTCATTTCATTGCATGTGATCAAGAAATCAGTTTAGTTCATGATATTCAGTTCATGTATCATATTTCTGAATCAGTTATGCAATCATGTTCCAAGTAATGCATGTTCATAATATGATCTCAGTTACCTTTGTATAGTATCTCAGTCAAACTAGTCTCATTCAAGGACAAATGTTCCCAAGGGAGAGATAATGTAATACCCTGAATTTTTTGGCTAGTGTATGAACTATAATTCTTACATGTATAAGCTACATCCAAGTGATTCCCAAGTGAATATAAGTTCCATGATATTTATCCTAGTGTGTGAAGTGCTCTTAAGGTTAAAAATGATCAAAGGAATCAGTTAGAGCCAAGTCGAGCTAAGATCATTTGATTCATCCAAAATTTGATATTAGATTCTACAAGGTTCTACTTTTAATGTATATAACTTTTGGTACACATTGAATTTTTTAGATCAAGACCAATCAAATTGCAGATAATTAAATTAGCCTTCCAATGATACCAATTACAACTATTTTTGTGAGAGGCAGTAAGCCGAGGCGATATGCTCGTGCCGCCCGAGTTATTCCATCGATATAGGTGGGGCGTTGAGGGCTCTAATCCCCCGAGCTAAAGGGGCATCGCCTTGTCCATTCACCAGTTGTTTTAAACTCCTTAAGGGTAAAGGGAAACTTTGGTCCTTTTCTCTCAACCCCCAAACGTCTAAGGGACGATTTCAATCATCCAATAGGGCATTATTTGCCCATCTTTTTCAAGATTGGTTCTCAAGAAACCCCCATAATTTCCCATTCAAATTAATGATTTCTTCAATAATCCATTCAATTAAAGTATGTGGGAGTTCATTCATGGGTCCTCTTTCACCCATGGAGCCCCAAAACCCTTTTATTTAAATTAAAAAATAAACTTTTATCATTATGATATATTATATGCTCAAGAAGATTGAATTTTATGTTTCCATGATGATTTAAATTAAATTGAGCTCATGTATGATTCCATTCAAGATTTGATTTCCTCATGCTATGGATTTTGTTTCCCATGTCATACTCAAGTAAATTTTATGTTGTTGAAGTGAATTCTCATGTTTATAATATAACCATGCTTTATTCAAGTAAATTCCATGATAGATCCTAAATTCATGATGTTTAGCAATATTCCCATGTTTTAAATTCATGCCTTCCACATGTTTGATAAAATTCCCATATCATGTTAAGTCAATTTCAAGATGAATCCCCAAGTTATGAATTTGTCATGTAACTCTATTGTTCCCTTATATTTAAGACATTCTTACGTTCAAGATATGAACTTTACATATTTTGATGAAACACCCATGCCCTATTTCAAGAGAATTACATGTGAATTTCCCCAATTAATGATTTTAGTTATGTAATCATGCTATGCTCCCATGTTTAAGATATTACCTCGTAAAAGTTTCTAACCCCCAAGTGTTTGATAAAAAGACTGTGAATTACATGTGAATTTTCCCAATTCATGTATATCAAGTGTTTGACAAAATGCCTAAATGAGTGCATTGTTAACAAGCAAGGGTTGTTATACCTTTATGATCATGCTATGCCTTATCTCCAATGCTATCAAGTCCTAGGGGTATTTAATACCCGAAAAACTAGTTGTTTACCTAGAGCTACAGTAGCTACAGAATAGTCTTAGTGGTGTCATGAACAGTAGTACTCAATCAATTACAGAACTCAGTGAAACTCAGTATCAGTCCAGTTCAGTCAATAATAAGTGTCATTCAGTTGGGAGTAGGATTCATCACTGAGTGAACCCAAGGATAGGAACTCACCTGCCAGTAGAGGGTGTAATCCTTCAAAATAGTGGTTTCTTTCTAGAACTACATAGCCAGTATAGGTTGAGACATCAAACTGCCAGTTGATGGTTGATGAGGTGTCTTACCTGCCAGTTAAGGGTACCACTGTTCTTATTCAAAGCACTTTCCAGATGAGGGTGACTCAGCAACTTGTCTTTACCTGTGGTAGGGTACTGACACCCTTCTAACTGGGTTATGGGTTGGACCTCAATCAGTTTAGAGAAGGGCGTGTTGGTTGGATAATACCTCCCACAGTTATATTTTTAGGTTCATACTATGGATGGAATTCAGTTTTATTCCACTAATTAAGAATGTCAGAAATAGTCACCCAGCTCAGTATAGAACTCAGTTTAGTTCTACAGAATTAGGACTATTAAAAACAACCACCCTGTTATCAATAAATAAGTTATCAATAATCACAGCTATCAGTTACTCAGTTATCAGAACTCAGTATTCATCTCCAATTGTAGTCTCAGTTATAGTCTTAGTTACAATCTCAGTTACAGTCTTAGTTACCATCTTAGTTACAGTCTTAGTTACCATCTTAGTTATAGTCTCTATCACAGTCTCAGTCCAGTCATTAGATTAGTAATTTAGTTTAGTTTCAAGTTTTGTTTACCATAGCCTACAATTATCAGTTATTTAGTTATCAGTATTTTAGTACCTCTATTTACAGACTATTTCAAAATCATGTTATACGCTTGGTCTTGCATTCTCAGATAATACAATTTTCATGAATTCATTCTCAATTATCTTGTGTTACTCAGTCAGTCCCTTTCTCAAATACATAATACCCTATAGTTTCAATCCATCTATTTAGACTAAGTATAGTTCAGTCTTATATGCCCAGTATTTAGCTATCAGTCATTCAGTTAATCAGATAAGTAAGTATGTTTATGCATTCATGATCAATGTGATTGTATATTCAAATCCTCAATCTATATCAGTCTCCATCATGTAGTTAAAGACTCAGTATTCATATAGTATCCATGTTATACCATATCCCAGCTTCAGTTATATTTATATCATTAAATTAAGATTTACTAAAAAAATATAATACCCCAAAAGTTCAGACATTTTTAGGATTATGCTTCGAACTCTTGATTAATAAATTTTAGTGCTTTGGAAGTTCTATGATCAAGGTTGATGCATATTAAGGCCACAAAAGTTTCCTAGCTAATAGACGAATCAAAACATTTTCTTACCGATTGAATTCTTGAGAAAGATATTGGTATAGTCAGATTCAAACGAGTATATCTATTGTTATGTTATGAATCTCTAAGATCATTACCCACCAACATATATATAATTTAATTAGCTTTCCAATGATATCAATTTCGCCTAAATCCAATATCGGAGCAAGGAGTTATACCCATTTTACTCCGGCATGTCAGGCTGGGAAACTGAGTGACGACATTCGTGATAAGCCGTCACGCCCGTGATGGCCTATCACCAATGTCGTCAGCCCTAGGCAGATTTTCACCCCCAGTGAAGACATTTTATGACAATCCGTCACGCCCGTGATGGCCTATCACCAATGTCGTCAACCTTAACTAGAAAACCAAGATTTCACATTTTTGTGATGACAATTCGTAACAACCTATTACCAGTATGACGGCATGTCGCAAATGTCGTCAGCTATTTTTCCCGGAAATTAAGGGAAATTTTATTAAGGGTATTTTGGTCTTTTTCATTCACTTCCCATGACTTATAACCCTCAAGGAGTGTATTATATTCCATTATATTTAGTTAAACATCTCAAAAATCTCACTCATACACTCTCAATCACAAGATTAAGGTTTTCTCTCAAGACCATCTCCTCAAGAGAAAGCCTAAGTAATTCTTCAAGAACCTTCAAAAATATTAGATCTCTTTCAAGATTCAATCACTAAGGTATGCGTAGTGTTCATCCATGGGTACCTTTCATCTATGGAGCTCAACAATCATGTTTTAAATTATAAATTGTGATTTCCTTGTCGTATTATGACTATATTCATGTTGATGATTGTTGTTTGGATTCAAGGTTGTATCTTGATGTGTTTTCATGAAGCATGTGAATAGGTTAGTTGCAAACCATAAATTTTGTATGGATTAAGATGGTTGAATTGATAAATATACCTATGCCATAAAAGAGCACATGCAAGGTGTTTGATAAAATGTCTAAGGAACTAGCTATCATGGAATATAGCTAAATTGTTACTAAGTGAAGGATTCATGATATGCCCCTATGTTCCAATGATTTTTATGTTGATATTGTGTCTTGTAAATGTTGTTGGGATGTTCATGAACTAGTCTTATGAGATTATGCCATGCTTACTTGAAAATCCTACTTATGTACAAAATGTATGATATCTATGCACTTCATGGAATTCCCCAAGTTATGATATTATGGATTGTTGATGTTTGTCACGTACTCAAGTCAGTCATGTGCGTCAGTTTCCTTCCATCGATTCCTGGGGGTACTTGTACCCAAAAACTATTGTTGTGTGCCTAGAGGCTTGTCATGTTTCACAATCTACAAAATCAAGCCATGAATCAATAGAAATCAGTCAGTCATATGACTCAAGAAAACCTCATGATCTCAGTCAGTTATCAAATATCAGAAGTATTCCATCAGTTAACGGAATTCAGTAAGTTCAGTCCATGTATAGTCAGTTACTTATGTTTAGTTTCTTCAGATGGGAGTAGAAGTTAGCACCGAGCAAACCCAAGGATTGGAACACACCTATTATTTGAGGGTGTGGTTCTTAGCAGTCATCCTTGTATTCCAGAACTATGTAGCCAGCATAGGTTGAGACATCGAAGCTTGTTATATAAGGGTATATGAGGTAGCTTAACCTGTTATATTAGGGTTCCCACCATTCTCACTACAGTTACCTATTATTTGAGGGTTTCTCATACGTTATCCTTACCAGTGGCGCGGTATTGATACCCTTCTAGTCAGGGCAGAGATTGGTCCCCGTCTTAGCCATAATGGCACATTTGGGGCATGTCGGTTAAACAACTACCTCCCACAGTTTCAACATCAGTCTCAGTGAAAGAACTTAGATAGTTCTTCAGATTTTAGTATATCAGGACTATCAGATACAGTCAATTTAATTACAGTACGGAACTCATATAGTTCCATCAGATTCAGGACTGTCAGATACAGTTACCTATGTTATCATAACTGCAGTATCAGTCATGATTAGTTATCAGTAAACCATGTATTAGCGTACAAATTTAGCTATCACGCATTCAGGATCTCAGTTACTATGCATGCATGTTTGTACTTTCACATTCATATCAGTCAGTTAGTTAGCATTTCTCATGGATATAATCCCTTTTGAAGTTAGCCTACCTCACTCGTATACTTAGTACATCCACACGTACTGACGCATTTTCACTTTGGTGCTTTTTTTCATGTTACACCATAGGTCCATAGACACGAGCTCCAGATCCACAGTAGCAGTAGCATTCCAGTATACAGAGTTGCAGTGAGTCCTCTTCATTCGAGGATGATATGATTTGATTCATTTATTATCTTAGTTAGCTCTTAGTTTTATGGAGTTAGTTGGAGACATGTTCCTTCATCTCCTTATTCAGACAGTACTTAGAGGCTTTCAGATTTAGTTCAGATTTGTATTCAGTTTTGATTTAGATTCAGTTGTTTTGGGTATTCGTTACCCCACATAGATGTTATGTTTTGACAGATTCTTTATTCAGTTGAACCTTATGGCCTATTGTTCATGTTTTCCGCATTCTTCATGTATATTATGCAGTGTATAGGTACAGATATCAGTCATGGGTTAGTTTGTGGTCCTTCAGGGTCAGAGGCACCGTGTAGCATTACGGTTCAAAAAATTGGTGTGTTACAAACTTGGTATCAGATACTAATGTTCAATAGAGTCCTAGGAAGTCTGAAAGTCGCATCAAGTAGGGTCTTGTACATGGGTGTGTTGCGCGCCACATTTATATGCAGGAGGCTATGAGATGTTTTAGGAACAGTTTCCTTTCTTTTACTATTCATGTCATGCTAGTGAGCAAAATCTCAAGTTAAACTCTAAGTCTAATCCATTCTTCTCTTATTTCAGAATATGCCTCCAAAGAGAAGAAACCAACCAGCTCCTCAGCCCGAAGATTCTTTGGGAGAACATATTTCTCATGTGGAGTTTAGGGAAGCATTCACCACACTTGCTCAGTCTATGGCTGCCCAGAATGAATGGCCACCAGTTATTTCGGCCAATCCAGTGGTCAACTCAGCCGCAGCTAGGATTCAGGAATTCACCTAAATGAACCCTCCATCTTTCTTCAGCTGTAAGTCTGATGAAGACCCTCAGGAATTCATTGACCAAGTCTAGAAGATCATTGACATCATGGGTGTTACTTCTGTTAAGAGTGCTGAGTTAGCCTCATACCAGTTGCAAGATGTGGCTCATACTTGGTACAAACAGTGGAAGTCTGGGAGGGTAGAGGATACAGGTCCTATTGAGTGGGAGGAATTTGTCACTGCTTTCATAGATAGATTCTTTCCCCAAGAGCTGAAGGAGGCCAAAGTTCTTGAGTTCATCAACCTCAAATAGGGAAATATGACGGTTAAGGAGTATTCTCTCAGATTTACTCAATTATCCAGATATTCCCCTTATGTGGTTGCAGACAGCAGGGCTAAGATGAATAAGTTCATGTCAGGGTGAATGATAGCATGGTAAATGTGTGTAGGTTTGCGATGCTGAACAGTGATATGACTTTAGCCAGACTCATGAACCATGCCCAGAAAATAGAGGAGCAGAAGGTTAAGACTAAGGAGAGGCAGAATAAGAGATCAAGATCAGGCAATTTTAGTTTTTCTCAGCCCAATTCAGAGGGAGGAAACCATTCGCAGTTTCATCCTATGTCAGCAATTCTAGCCCCTTCCTCCACCAGTGCCCCATTGCCAAAATTAAGAGACGGCAACAGAGATAGAGCACCGGTCTATAAATCTCAAGGCAGTATTAGCAATGCCCACACTTATCCTCAGTGTCAGACTTACGGTAAGCACCATCAAGGTGGGTGTAGAGCGGGTAGTGGCATTTGTTTCGGTTGTGGAAAGCCAGGCCACAGAGTTAGAGACTATCCTCAGCCAGGTCCTCAGGGTCAGCAGAATCGTTCCACAGCTCAGTCCGGGCGCCCGAACCAGCAGGGTGCCGCTTCCAGTTCTACTAGTGGGCAACGCCCAAATAGACTTTATGCTCTTCAGACCCGACAGGATTAGGAAAATTCTCCTGATATCGTTACTACTATGTTATAGATTTTTCATGTTAATGTTTGTGCTTTGCTAGACCCTAGTGCATCCTTATTTTTTGTTACTCCATACATAGCAGGAGATTTCGAAATCAGTCCCAAAATTTTAGAATATCCCTTTTCAGTCTCTACCCCAGTGGATAAAACCATTATAGATAGGCGGGTATACAGGAACTGCCCGGTTATGATATTTCAAAGATCCACATCAGCAGATTTAGTCAAATTAGAGAT
Source organism: Capsicum pubescens (assembly GCA_030864215.1). Lineage (NCBI taxonomy): Eukaryota > Viridiplantae > Streptophyta > Magnoliopsida > Solanales > Solanaceae > Capsicum > Capsicum pubescens. The sequence continues at coordinate 78,496,551 of CM061544.1, forward strand.
GACTGATTTTGATATCATTCTCGACATGGATTAGCTTCATTCCTTCTATGCCACAGTCGACTACAAAAATAGGATAATTCAGTTTCAGTTCCCGAATGAAACCTTCTTAGAATGAAGGGGTAGTACTCCATCATTCAGGGGTCAGCTTTTTTCCTACCTTCGGGTAAGGAAAATGATTTCTAAGGGGTATGTGTATCATCTCATGCATGTTAAGCATTCTAGTTCTGAATCTCCTAGATTGGAATCAATCCCAATGGTTAATAAATATTCAGATGCCTTTCCTGAAGACCTTCCAGAAATTCCTCCCAAAAGGGAAATAGACTTCGGTATTGATCTGCTTCTAGACACTCAGCCTATTTCTATTCCGCCATACAGAATGGCGCCAGCATAATTCAAGGAACTAAAAGATCAGTTGAAGGATCTCTTAGATAAGGGATTCATCAGGCCCAGTTTATCCCCATGGGTTGCACCAGTCTTATTCGTTCACAAGAAAGATGGCTCTCTTAGGATGTGTATTGATTACCGCCAGTTCAACAAAGTTATGGTCAAGAACTGGTATCCACTTCCCAGAATAGATGACTTGTTTGACCAAGTTCAGGGTGCTAGTTATTTTTCCAAGATAGAACTCAGATCCGGCTACCATCATCTCAGAGTTAGAGAATGTAATATCCCAAAGACAGCATTCCGTACTTGGTATGGTCACTTCGAATTTCTAGTCATGTCCTTTGGTCATACCAATGCTCCAGCCGCTTTCATGGACTTGATGACTGTGTGTTCAAGAAGTATTTGGACATGTCCATCATAGTCTTCATAGATGATATCCTGGTCTATTCTCGCACAGAGCGTGATTATTCAGACAATCTCAAAATTGTTCTTCGGACTCTCAGAGATCATTAGTTATTCAACAAATTCAGTAAGTACGATTTTTGGCTAAGATCAGTAGCATTCCTTGGCCATATTGTATCCGCTGATGGAATTAGGGTAGATCCTCAGAAAATGGAAGCGATAAGAAATTGGCCTCTCCCAATATCTCCATCAGATATCAGGAGTTTCTTGGGTTTAGCTGGCTATTACAGACGATTTGTTGTGGGATTTTCTTTTATTGTGTCTCCCATTTCCGGATTGACTCAGAAGAAGGTCAAGTTTCAGTGGTCAGATTCATGTGAGAAGAGTTTTCAAGAATTGAAGACTCGACTCACCTCTGCTCTAGTCTTAGCTCTTTCAGATGGTTCAGATGGGATTGTAGTATAATGTGATGCATCCAGAGTAGGTTTAGGTTGTGTCCTCATGCAGCATGGTAAGGTCATAGCCTACTTCTCCGGACAGTTAAATCCCCATGAGAAGAATTATCCTACTCATGATCTTGAGTTAGTATCCGTGGTATTTACCTTAAAGATTTAGAGGGATTATTTATACGGAGTTCATGTTGATGTCTTCACAGATCACAAGAGCCTCCAGTATGTCTTTTCTCAGAAAGATCTCAATCTTCATCAGATAAGGTGGTTAGAGCTTTTGAAAGATTATGACATGAGTGTCATTTACCATCCAGGAAAGGACAACATAGTGGACGACGCTCTCAGTAGACTCTTCATGGGTAGTATTTCTCATGTTGAGGATAGCAAGAAGAAGATAGCTCAAGAGATCCATTAGCTTACTAGACTAGGCGTTCACTTAGTCAACTCTTCAGACGGTGGTGTATGTATTCAGAGTAGTTCAGAGTCATCTCTAGTTTCTGAGGTAAAAGAGAAGCAAGACAGGGTTTTTATCTTTGTCAAGCTAAAAGAGTCAATTCAGAAAAAGAAAGTAGAGGTTTTCTCCCAAGGGGGAGATGGTGTTTTTTGTTGCCAGGGTAATCTGTGTGTTCCAGGTGTAGATTACTTGAGGTAGAAAATTATTGTATAAGTTCATGGTGCACGATACTCTATTCATCCAGGGGCCACTAAGATGTACCGTAACTTGTGGGAGATCTATTGGTGGAGTAGGATGAAGAGAGATGTTGTAGAATTTGTGGCTAAGTTCTCTACATGTCAGTAGGTTAAGATAGAGCATCAAAAACCTAATGGTTCCATGCATGAGTTCACCAATCCTACTTGGAAGTGGAAAGAAGTAAACATAGACTTCGTGACGGGTTTGCCTCACACTCGTCATCAGCATGATTCAGTTTGGGTCATTGTAGATAGAATGACCAAGTCAGCTCACTTTCTTCCAGTTTGTAATTCTTATTCAGCCGAGGATTACACAAAACTCTATATCAGGGAGTTGGTCAGATTACACAGTGTTCCATTATCTATCATCTCATACAGAGGTACCCAGTTCACCTTTCACTTCTGGAAAACATTCTAAAAGGGTCTTGGTACCTAAGTTCATCTCAGTACATCGTTTCATCCTCAGACAGATGGTCAAGTAGAATGGACTATTCAGACTCCTAAAAATATGCAAAGAACGTGTGCAATTGATTTTAAGGGTAGTTGGGATGACCACTTGCCTTTGATTGAATTTGCATACAATAATAGCTATCATTCTAGTATTCAAATGGCTCTATTCGAAGCTCTCTATGGTAGGAGATGTAGATCTCCAATTGGTTATTTTGAAGTTAGTGAGGCCTGAGTCATAGGTCCTGACTTGGTATTCGAAGCCTTAGACAAGGTTTAGTTGATCAGAGAGAGACTCCAGGCTTCTCACAGCCGACAGAAGTCTTATGCAGATGTTCATAGAAAGGATTTCGAATTTGAGGTCAATGATTACGTCTATCTTAAGATCTCTCCCATAAAGGTAGTGAAGAGGTTCGACAAGAAAGGGAAACTCAGTCCTCGATATATCGGTCCCTTCAGGATTCTCAGTCTCTTCAGTAAGGTAGCTTATGAGCTCAAATTACCTTCAGACCTAGCCTCAGTTCATCCAGTCTTCCATGTCTCTTTGCTTAAGAAGTTCATAGGTGACCCAGCAGTTGTAGTCCCTATTCAAAGCATTGACATTCAGAACAGCCTCTCTTATGAAGAGATTCTAGTCGAAATCTTAGACTATCAGACTCGTAGATTGAGGAACAAAGAATTCCATCTAGTCAAGGTTCTTTGGAAAATTCAGTCTCATGAGGGAGCTACTTGGGAAGAATAAGCAGATATGCGTACCAATTATCCTCACCTCTTCTCCTCCAATTTAGATCAAGCTCAAGGTAACAGTTCTCCTTAATCTTATTCAGTTTCATATTCATGTTCCCATCATAAAACTTAGTACCTATTACCATTGCATACCCATTCATGAATTCATGCATCATATCATTTATAAGATCATGCATCAGCTATGCATTCTCATCTTGAGAAAATCAGTTTATCAAATTACTCAGTTATGCATTCATGTATCAGTTATCCATGCATCAGATATGAACGAGTTTAGTATATTTATCATGTCATTCATGAGATCATATTTTAATTATTCAGGTTCAGTCATATTCAGTTTGTCTTTTATCCCCTCTCAGTTGATTCTTTTTCGAGGACGAATGTTCCCAAGGGGGAGATATTGTAATACCCCAAAAGTTCAAAAATTTTTAGGATTATGCTTCGAACTCATGAGTAATAAATTTTAGTTCTTTTGTAGTGCTATGATCAAGGTTGATGGATATTAAGGCCTCTAAAGTGTCCTAGCTAATAGACGAATCAAAACATTTCCTTACGAATTGAATTCTTGAGAAGGATATTGATATAGTCATATTCAAACGAGCATATCTCTTGTTATTCTATGAATATCTGATCTCATGACCCACCAACAGATAGATAATTGAATTATATTTATAACGATATCAATTTGGCCTAAATCCGATATCGGAGCAAGGAGTTATGCCCATTTTACTCCGCCATGTCAGGCTGGAAAACTGAGTGACGACATCCGTGACAAGCCATCATGCCCGTGATGGCCTATCACCAATGTCGTCATCCCTAGGAAAGTTTTCACCCCCACTGACGACATTTTTTTACAAGCCATCACGCCCGTTACGTCCTATCACTAATGTCGTCAACCTTAACAAGAAAACCAAGATTTTACCTGTTTATGACGACAATTCCTGAAGACCTATCACCAGTATGATGGCTTGTCACGAATGTCGTCAGCTATTTTTCCCAGCAATTGAGGGACGTTTTAGTAAGGGTATTTTGTTCTTTTCCATTCACTTCGCCCGACTTATAATCCCGAAGGAGGGTATTATCTTCCATTCTCTTTAGTTAAACATCTCAAAAATCTCTCTCATACACTCTCAAACACAAGATTAGGGTTTTCTCTCAAGATCATCTCCTCAAGATAAAGCCTAAGGAATTCTTCAAGAACCTTCAGAAATATTAGATCTCTTTCAATATTCAATCACTAAGGCATGCGTAGTGTTCATCCATGGGTCCCTTGCATCCATGGAGCTCAAGAATCATGTTTTAAATTATAAATTGTGATTTCCTTGTTTTATTATGACTATATTCATGTTGATGATTGTTGTTTGGATTCAAGGTTGTATCTTGATCTGTTTTCATCAAGCATGTGAATAGGTTAGTTGAAACCCATAAATTTTGGATAGATTAAGATGGTCGTATTTATAAATATACCTATGCCTTAAAAGAGCAGATGCAAGGTGTTTGATAAAATGCCTAAGGAACTAGAAAATATCTATGTATGACAAGAAATATTACTTCTTAACAATGGTTGATGATCACAATAGATACACTTGGATACATTTGTTACAGTTAAAGTCTGAAATAATTATGTCTGTCAAAACCTTTGTGTGCATGATACAAACACAGTTTAGTGCATATATTTAAATTGTAAGGTATGATAATGACACAAAAAAATTTAACTCACAATATAGTAACTTATTTAGGTCATTATATATCATACATCAGAGTAGTTGTCCCTATACACCTCAATAAAATAGTCTAGTTGAGAGGAACCAAAGACAAATTTTAAATATAGCTAGAGCCATCAAATTTCAATCACAAATACCTATTAGATTTTAGGTTTTGAATGTTAAGGCTAAAATCTATATAACCAACAGACTACCTTCTTCTTCTATTGAAAGGAAAAGTCCTTATGAGGTATAGTTTTCTAAGCCTCTATCCTTGATATATTTGAAAGTTATTGGTTGTCTATGTTTTTCATCTGTGTTACCAAGGGATGAAAAGTTCTCAGAAAGAGCCAAAATAGCAGTCTTGATAGGCTATTCCCCTACTTAAAAAGGGTGTTCGCTTATGGATTTGTCCACTAACAAGTTATTTTTTACTAGAGATGTTGCGTTCTAGAAGCATGTGTTTCTTTTTGCAACTGGAAACACAATTAAATCCACTGTAGGTTTCATCCAAGAACAATCAGGTTTTGCTGATCAAACAGATGCACACTCTTATGTAAAAGACCCACATTCACATTCTAATGTACCAAGTATAGTTCCTGGTGTTTCTCTTGATGTATCTGGTGTTTCTTCTAATGTCTCACCTACAGATGTATTGACTTCAAATTCTAGTGATAAATCACCTGGTCTTATGCTTAATCAATCTACTGGTAATGTTGTTGCACCTAAGTGTCATGTTCCAAGAATACCTAGGTTAATCAGAAAACCTATTTGGATGAATGATGATGCAACACCAGGGAAATGAAAAAGGTCAAGACATCTTATAGAAACTATTTATCTTACTAGAATGTTACTCCTAGCTACCAAATATATATATATATCAGTCTTGTCTGCATTGGTTGAACCTCCATGCTACATCTAAGCTGTTGAAGATGAGAGGTGGATTGAGGCTATAAAGTTGGATATCAAGGCACTAGATGACAATAAAACTAGGAAAGTTGTTGATTTTCCTCAATATAAACATGTTATTGTGTAATACCCTATGTTTTCATGTTCTAAACCTCTAAAAACATAGATCAGTAAGTAAGATTTCCAACGCTTCAAGTGACACCTCAAGCCAATGTTGTGGCAAAATATATGGAAATTTTTCTTCAAGAGTTTATCAGCTGCCAGTGATCATGACTCATTTGAAGACCCATAACTGAACCTTATAAGTTATTACAAAGAGTCATAGTCATAATAGAAAGGGTCCCAGATTTTAGCCTAGTGACCACAACTCCACTACATGATTCATAATCAGACATTACAAGTCTTTGGGAGGGAAACATAGTGTTAACGGTATACAACCAGTAATGACTTTCAGTGGTTACAAGTATAGCATATGACTTATAATCAAGAGTTACGAGTCATTATGTTGACACATAGCCTAACCAGTGTATGATCCAAGGACCTATCCTCAAGCTATGACTTCACTCAATGACTCGTAGTTAGTCATAACGAGTCATTAGGTGGTGAGTCATAGTCATAAAATAATGAATCCAAGATCCCAAGAGACCAGGATATGACAAGACTACGACTCATAATAAGTCATAACATGTTGTAAGGTGAGTTGTAACAATTGGGAGCAGGTTTGTAATGACCCTTCAGGTTATTATCCATGTTGTCCACTTATTTTATCCATTTGAGCTTTTCCATAGCTTACCTAAGTCATTTGTTACTTGTTGGAACTGATAGTTTGGTTACCAGGCAGTTCGTTTAGTTTTAGGACCAATTCCCTATTTAGAAGTCTTCGTTGGTTCCAAATGTCCGCAGAGAAAAAACTTCAGTTAAACGACCTCAAATGCAAATATCAATAGCACTATTATCTCTGGAATATCAATTTTATGCTAGGAATACCCATGGTTTGGGTCCCTATTCACTCGAGTTCATTTTGATCTATTGGTCAGAAAGTTAAAAAATCAAAAATATGGGTGTGGGGCCCACAATTGGTCTAAACGATCTCCAATGGAATATACGACTTCACCAATGCATCCTTAGCATCAAATTTAGTGTGGTTATAGAGTTCTTTAGTGAAAAATGGAGTCCGTATTGTTGGTCAATGTTTTTCCATTTTCCACTTTCCTTTGAACCCTCGAATCTCTAAAATGACTTAGATAACTTTAAATTGATTCTTCCGGGTGAGTTAGAAGCTTCATTAACATATATATCCATGATTAACAATGGATTTAAGGTAAGAATCCATCCATTTCATGCTCTAATTTCTTAAATTTTTAACTAAACCCCCAATTTGCTTGAGGGCATGATTTTAGCCCAAACAAGCTTGGTTTTCACTTGATTCTTGAGGGTTATGATTCCCTAATGACAGTTGAACATTGGGTTGATCTCAAAAATATGTTTTCCATATGTGAGACCCACTTGGGGTTTTGGTATTTTTTTTGGAACCGAAGCACAATGGTTCAATATGGGTATCAAAATTCTTGTAATGATGTGTATATGGTATTTTTGATAGCTTGGAACCTTAAATAAGCTTCTCAGAAAGGAAAAACAAAGGTTTAGTGGTTCTTGATATTTATTCAAATTTGAGGTAGTCTAGTCTTACTCCTTGTTAGATTCAGATATGTTTTGATATAATTGTGATATCTTGTTTTATTGGGATGGGTTCTAAGTAATTGCTTGATTAAATGAAAGACTTAGTTTAGTTGGAACAATTAAGATATGTGAATCTTAGAGGTTGAAAATTTGAATTTTTTCCCATTATTTTTAGGTGAAATAGACTTCATTACTCGTGTTTAGCATGATAATGCTTAGAACACTTAACCTTAGGTCAAAGGCTTGCGTGCTCATACTTAGAGTAAATTGGTCATAGTTGCTAATACTAGAGGAGGTTTTCTTACTTCTAATTAACTTGGTGAAAGTTCTTGAGTGGGAACATATACCTTAGAGCTTGTGGTGGCTTGATATATATCTAAGAGTTGGTCTAGATGCCTTAGCCTAGTCCCTGGTAGAAATTAACTTAGAATGCATTTCGGGGATTTAGATGTCGTCTTGTTGACCCACCTTAAGTCAAGATTGTGTATTGGTTCCCTTGAACCCTTACGCTTAGTACTTGACTAGAGAGTGCCTTTTTTAGGAAATATTGATGATTCTTAGTACTTTTTTGGTTTATTGGATTGGCGTTGAGAATAATTCCCAAGTGATAATGCCCTTGTATGCCTTGTTGGCTAAAAGATTGTGTCAAGCTATTAATTATGTTATTATGACTATCTATTATTGGGTCTAATGAATGTGCTATTAAATAATCCATTGTCTATAATATGGCCTAAGTCATAAATGATATTATTAAACACACTATGAATAAATTATGGATCATGTAATGCTTTAGAAATTGTTCATACTAATGATGAAATATCTCTACACCAATAGTAGGCCAATGAATATGCTACTAATGGGTCATTGTTAATGATATTGTTTCTGGTTATGCCCAAGGTATAAATAACTAACTTATGGATATTATAATGATGAATCCTCGACTATACTCTTGATTAAGCCATCATTTAGGCTAGTGTTTGAGACGTTAACTATACTATTGCCCAAGTTATCATCATGCGTAATAATTATGCTAATAAATCATATTGGAAATCTTCCTTATTGTTTGTATTGTAAATGATGATGTTAATTGTGTTAGAAGGCATGCTTATTGAATATGTGTAAATCTACTCTATAAATTATGTTGGACTCATGTCATGCTTTGTATAGTTATCCAACTAGTGATTATGTTAGAAAGCCTTCTTTTTGCTAATATTATGAATCATGGTACTAAGGGTTCTAAAAGGTATATTTATGGGCTACATGAGAAGCTATGCTACTAACCATGTTGAACTCGTTAATGCTTTGTAATATTCATGCTATATATATATAACATATATATACACATATTTATGGATAATTTATCCTTGATGATATAATTTTTTCTCGATGATGAATGATGAGATATAAAGGTATGCTCCTCCTTACTTGTCTTTTACTTTAGCCCTCGTGGTGCTTACACTTTACTTTAGCCCTCATGGGGCTTGTCATTTACTTTAGCCCTTGTGGGGCTTGCACTTTACTTTAGACATCGTGGGGCTTGTCATTTACTTTATCCCTTGTGGGGGCTTGTCATTTACTTTAGACCTTGCGGGCATTGTTATTTATTATTGATATTGGTTGACTATTATGATGATATTGTTATAATATAAAGATACCCGACAAGGATGGAGAATGTGTTGATTATATTTATACTCTATTTGAATTTGAAGGATATGTTGGTGATATTGATACTCGATTCAAGTTCAGAGGATATTATAATGATATATCGATACCCCGCAAGGAGAATATTATGATGATATATTGATACCTAGTTTGAGTCCGGGGGATATTATGATGACATGGTGATGTCTGGCACGGCTGAAGGATATGATTATTGATGTGCCTATTTGTGCACCTACTGGTTGAATCTGTCCATACCTATGTATGGAAATTATATATTTATTTATGGGTATATTTGGTTATAATATTGATATAAGAGGTGTCGGTTCCAGTCTTCTAATGGGTTGACGTATAAAGTGGTATAGTTGTTGATTTAAGGATAAAAGATGCTTAGTGGTGGATATTACTTAAGTGGATAGTAGTGAATAGTGTATTTGTTAACCTTAGTGGTAAAGAGGACTAGTGGCATTGATGGAAATTAATAGGAATGATTATTTCATTATGGTGGTTAATGATAATGGGTTTAGCGATAGTGATGATTAGTTGCTATTGATGACTAAGTTTATGATGTTGATTAATTGTTTAATGATGATTTGTGATTTAGTGATTCTAGTTAGTAAGAGATTGTAACACCCCAAAATCCTATCCCGGAGCATCACATGGTTCTTAAGGCTACAAGTAGCCCCAAGCTAATCCTTTGAGCCTGCTACTTAGTATAAAGCTTACTTAAAGATAATGAAAGCAAAATAAGGAATCATGGCATATCATGTCTAACTAAAATACGAATGAGTACTTTAAAAGTAACAAAATACTGCAAATCTAAATATACTGACCATCTTGTCTGACAAAGCCTCTACTACTCAACAAACTAGAGAGACATTGGGATAGATCCCCAACTGACTCGAACTGAACTGAAAGCAGTAGAACAACTACTAAAAATACTGAAGTGTCTGGATATAGTTCCTCGAACCATAAGGACTCACCACAGTAGAGGTGTAGATAAAGGTACTCAGGATCACTGACGTTGCTGGGAATGAGCACCTGAACCTACATTATGAGACAATGTAGCACACAGACGTATATGTGGATCAGCACTTGGGAATGTACTGAGTATATGGGGGTGTATGCAACTAAATATCAATACAATAAATCTTTATGGAAAACATACATGGTTTGTAGATGACTCACATATCTTGAATAAAACTCTCATAAATCATGAATAATGAAACATGTGGTATAATTACTTTATTCTAAATATGTATTCTTTCTTTGATCTCAATCTTGTAAACTAGTTGAACTCTTAAAACAACAACTTTTAGAACATGCACTTTAGTCTTTTGAAAATAAGGAACTTCTTTGAAACTCAAGGACTTAAAACCTTTAAGACTTGAGACTCTAGTAAACTTGGGAATTTCTTCTAACCGACATAAACCATATGAGGTACATGGAGTCCAACGTCTTGCCCATGTTGGGGAGAGTTGTTCTATCCTGGCCATCAGTGTAGAACCTTTTACTATTAGTGATCACTAGCTTAACCCACTTGGGGTAAATCAAATTCTACGGTGGCTCGTAGTTCTGGGGCATGAGACCTTGGAATCAAGCCCAACTCAGTGCTAAATACTACTCCCATACATAATCTCAGAACTTTTAAGAAAAATCCACCTTAAATAACTCAGAACTATGCAATGGAAGCCAACTATGCTTCCCTTTAGCTTAAATCAAATGGGGTGGATTTTCTTTCTTAGCTTAGGATTAAAATGAACTCTATTCTTGAAACATTGGTAGACTATCACCAATAGTCTTTAAAACTTTAATAGCATGGAGATATCAATACACTTCTTGAAACACTTTAGGAAGTATCAACAATTCATTCTTGGACTTAAGGCAAGTATATTCTTAAAGGATCACAATTTCACAATAAAGCTTAATTCATGACACCAATCTTGGAAACCCTTCAATATATCACATCAATATAGGAATGTGCAATTTATAGCATGAATTATCAATTCAAATCATAAATAAGCGAAACAATCATGCAATTCAAAGCTTGAACAACTTATCAATTCATATTCTCAAAATAATATAATTTGGGTATAGACCCACTTGCAAAAACATGAAATTCATTTATAATTTGGGGTTTGAACAAGAACACTTCTTTCGTTATTGTGCCCAAAGATTTGATTTTTATAAATGAATTTCATGTTTTTGCAAGTGGGTCTATACCCAAATTATATTATTTTGAGAATATGAATTGATAAGTTGTTCAAGCTTTGAATTTCATGATTATTTTGCTTATTTATGATTTGAATTGATAATTCATGCTATAAATTTCACATTCCTATATTGATGTGATATTTTTAAGGGTTTCCAAGATTGGGGTATGAAGAATTAATGGTGAACTTAGGAGATTCTTGGAATTGGGTTTTGATGCTTAGGGTTTTTAATTGAGAGAATTCTTTGAGAAAAGTCGTATATGATGCTTCGAATGACCTTGGATTTGGTGTTTGGATGATTTCAGGGGCTTGGAAAATTCAAAATAGGCCTTTTTAACTTTTGTACTAAGCTTAAAAAATTGAACAGGAAAATCCAATTTTATGGGCCACCGCGACGCGCCACAATCGCAGTGGCTCACTAGAATTTGACAAGTGGGATTCTAGGGGTCATCGCGATGCGGTGTTATCATGTTGTCCCACTGGTTGGGACCTAGAACTTAATTGTAATGCATCGCTATTGCAGAATTCCACTGAAAATTGACAACTGTCAAATAGACCCTCACCGCGATGCGCCAAGCACTAAAATGACATTATTTTACGACTAGGACTTAAATTAGCCATAACTTGTTGCCCGGTTATCGGATTTGGGCGGATCTTATATTTTTGAAAAGCTAATTAAATTTACAACATGATAAAAAGTATAAATTAGGAAAATTCTATATGGTTTAAATGATAATCACTTAGAAAGTCATTCCTTAACCTTCTTGAGGCGAAATTAATCTTAAGAAAAGTTTGGGGTATTACAGAGATGTTAATTGAGAGATGAATAAGTTTTATCATGGTGATTAGTGGTTTTTTATTAAATGATGACTAATGGGATTATGTTGTCTATAAATGAATATTGGTTTATTGAAGAATACGATCTAATGGTGAATCTTCACAAGATTCTACTTTTGACTAGTGAGTAAATGATGGTTTGTCATTGATCCATTAATAGTGACTAAGTGATGGATAGTTTATGGATAATAATTAGAGGTTAGATGATGAATAGTAAGTAATTGGTGTAGTAATAAGAATTCGCTAGCTAATAATGAGTGTATAGGGTGTAATGATGAGGTAGGTGCCTATAGGTTGGTATGGTTATGGTTATGAGTGTATTGGTATATTTTATTCATTTATTATTATTGGTGATGATTATAAATATTGGCAAATGGCCGTTTGATTGAAATTGTGAAAAACTATGGATAATGAAAAAATTGATTTTTGATATATATATATGTATGTATATTGGCGATTCAATTCTTTACTTTATGCTTTCTTGGGTATACTCTCCAGTGGTATGAGACGTCATGATGGGTTCTTAGCTTTATGCACTAACTGGTGTGTGGGCGCCAAATTTTTACATATGTTTGCTTGTGATTGGACTTGTGTTACTTTATGATTTTGAATCATTTAGTCCTTATTCTAGATGATATTGGCATTAATTGATACCTTTTATTATATTATTATTTCCGATATTCCATGTTTGTTATGTGCGGAGATATTCATATGTGTTGATGCCTTATGTTATACAATTATTTTGAATTTCTTACTTGTTATATACAGTGATGATGGAGGTGAATCAAGTTCGATTCTGTGCCTAGACTTCATTATGATTAACTTGTACTTTTACATTCTTATATCATGATTTAGCTTAGTCGGCCGATAATGCCTATTAAGTACCAATTGTTTTTGTACTCATACTACACTTATGAGTCTAATGATCCTTTACCTCTTGATGATGATGTACATATTTTGAGTGTGGATACACTAGTTTATCCTATTGATGACCAAATTGACTCTTCTTGTAAGATCAATTTGTGTCCACTTAGTTTGAAGCCATTGTGTTGGATGATAGTACATTATCTTGAGGAAATTATATTGATCAACCTGTGTGTAAAACTAGCCCATCTCTTGAGGATGTGTGTAATGTGATTAGAGAACCTCAAGTGAGTGATGAAATTGAGAATATTGGTCAAGAAAATGGGAGTAACCCTTTGATCTTGTCTTTTAGTGAAGATCCTAATTCTTTCTTGGCTCATTGGGATGATCATGCACTTCAAACATCTTTGACACTTCATAATGGTATTTTAGAGAATGGACTTCCATGTTCTAGATCCTCTCCATGGATAGGTCCTTCTCTTGTTAAGAACAATATCTTGTTCGAAGATGATAAGCTCACTCCTAGTAAATTACCTAGTGGTATGAATAGGATTTTTGATATATCTCATCTTAAGGGCTATATTCCATATGACAGCCCACTATGGTGTGATAACATTCCTCCTAAAGATGGAAATCTCTTCTTGGAAGATGAGAGTACTCTTAAAGGAAAGGAATATAAAGTCTTGGAAAGGAATAATCAATTGGGTGATGATAACTTTGATTTGATTGAATCTTTAAAAAATCCAATAAGTGATTGTTCCTTCAAAAATAATTATGGATGTGATCCTTAATATGACACCCCACCCTTTTTTGATATTTATATGGATGAATTGCTTACTTCTTGTAAAGGCCTAAGTAATAATCCCTTTTATATTGGTGGTGGTATGCGTCCACTTGAGGATTCCTTTGTTGAAAGAGAAGGTATCAATTTCTTGAAAATCGCTTCCTCTTCTGCTTTGTGTGTCCTTACTGTTGAGAATACTTATGGTGATTATTTTGAATCTAATAGTGAGTAAGTGCATGAGGGCACCTTAGTTGAAGTTGACTTGAGTGATACCTTTCTCTACTCTCCCTTTGCTTTTGATAAAGTTTATGCTAATGAGGAGAGTATATATTTTAGTTTAGGAGAAGCTAGTGGGGGGAAAGAGTGTTGTCTTGACCCATGTCTATGGCCACTCTTTCTATTTGACCCTGGTGACAAATTTGGATATGGTAATTATAGCACACCCAACTTATTGCTTGGTACACCTAACAAGCAAAGTTTGAATGAAGGTGTTGGTATCAGTCTCTATGATTGAAGTCTTTCTTGGGGATTCACAATCCACTTGAGGGACCAACATTGGGTAAGGGAAAGAACTCTAAAAAAGATGATGGGTTTTTAAAAAGGAGAGTAGTGAAAAGCTCCAAGAGAGTTCACCATTATGTGTTTCCATTCTTGACCAAGGTTCCACTACTTGTAGGTTATGAAGAGCGTCTTCTCTTGAAATTACTTTAGATGAATTCCATTTATGTTATACCCTTCTTCTATACTTGAGTGGAATTGATGACCTCCTTCTCCAAGATGGTATCATTCTAAAGAACCCGAAGGCAAATATGTCATTGTCTACTTTGGGTGTTTCTTATAAACTTGCATCCTTTCTTGACACACTTGTGCTTAAATTATGTGAATTCCAACTTGTGGATTCCAAGTTGATTATTTGTTTGTTGAAGATCTCATGGATGCTAAGGACTTCTTGTCACCTTCATAGGGTTGGAAAATTTGAAGTATCTTGTGGGGATCTTGGGAGCATGCTTACCTTTGTTAATAGAGATAAACAAACTATTAAGGGCATGGCCCAATTAATGAATTTCCTTTCTTTAGGAAGTTGTTTGAAAGGAAATAGGCATATGTGCTTAAATTCTTTGATTCCATCCTTGTGTGCATTATGTGTTGTGTCTTTTTGGCCAAATGGCCTTCTTATAGATAATGACACCTTGGATGATGCTTTTATAATTGATTCCTTCCTATACTACCTCTTTGCTTATGATGATATCCATGCTATTCTTGGATTTGTTTTATGTAGATGTAGAAAACTTATTGGTTGGTCCACTTGTTTGAATGAGAATGCTATATGGGTCTTGTGGACTTTAAAACCAATTTAGGCACCACTCTTGATGTGGTCTCTTAAAGAAGTAAAGAAACAATTGTATCTTATGTTTCCTAAGATGAAGGTAGCTTTACCCTCTGAACTATTTGATGCCATTATGAACTTTGTGATTTCCTTATCTCTTAATGAAATCCATAGCCAACCCCTATGTGTATTCTTCGATAAGTTTCTAATATTCAAAACAAGGGATCCTTGGTTATATCTTAAGTGTGTGCAACCTTGGCATGATGCTATGATTATTTGTGCTAACCCCAACCCTCATGTCATGAGAATATAGTATTTGTTTTTCATTTCTTTGGTTTGAAAGGTTTGGATTCGAGGTTGAATCCTTTTAGAGAAGGGGAGGATGATACAAGCCAAATTGCCTCCGGACCTTTGGATAAGATATGTATTATGATCGAGGTTCTTGATGACTCCTTAGTTCTTTTAAAACATTCCATATGGAGGATAATTACCATTATGGAGGGTCAAAGGACTTTGGCGAGGTCGAAGGAGTGCAAAACGGGGATCGAAAGCCATTTGGAAAGGTCCTGCACCCAAGGCACTTTGGATCTACTTTTGATCCGCTCTAGAATTTCAAGAGCGGGTCAAAAAAGCCCTTAGTGGGTCTTTTCTTACATTTGGGTCACTTTTGGGCCCTAATTATCTAATATGTATCCAAACTATAAATGTTTGTTAGCTAGGCTTATTTCCTTAGTTTTTTATGGTATTTTTTACATGATGTATTCATGAGACTCCATGGGAGTGTTTGAGTGTTTAGAAAAGAATGTGTTGAACTTTTCTTAGAAATGATGGTTGTAAGGCGGATCTAATCTAATTTCTGGTCACCTTAAGAGTTAGGTGCCTATTGATAGTCATTAACAAACGTTTTAGGATTTGATACACACTTCAATTTCCCTTTTGGAATCAATTTAGTGTCTATCTTTCTATCCTCCTTTTCCTATCTATCTAACATTACTTTTCACCACTTTGATTCAAGTCCTTATAGGTTGATTCATATCACATCATGGGATAAAATTTGCAACGTACCTGAAATAATATCTGGCAACGTCTCTGCATCCTGGCGGTTAGATAAAGCATATAACCTATTGCGACCACCTCCAGTAGTCGAAGTATAACCCTTAGGTGATACTGGAGCTGTGGAGTTTTTCTGAGACTTAGCACCCCCAAAATTCCCCTTCACAGTGGGACAGTCTCTCTGAAAGTGACCTGTTTGACCGCAAGTATAGCACACATTACTACCAAGGTAGCATCTCCCCGGGTGATTCTTCCCACACGAGTAACAGCGAGGAAACGACCTGGCAGGCTGAGCCACGCTCCATTAGGACTGAGTTCCTTGCATTCTTGACCCTCTATTATGTTGGTAGTTATTAAACCGCTAATCAACTGGAGGTCTAGGTATAGGGGCACTAGCTGAAGACTGAGAATTACTCCAAAACTTCTTCTTTGAATAGTTATTACCCCTGTTACTACCTTGGTGTTGACTATTATTCTGGTCTGTAGACATAGCTCTTTTTTCTTGCCTTTTCTTTTCTCTTACCTTATCCAGCCTTTTCTTTTGCTTTTCAACCTATTGCATATGGACGAACAACCATGAGAAATCCATATCTCTATTAAGCATTGCTCTCTTGCATTCTAACACCAAGTCATCCGAGAGACCAAATGCAAACCTCCCCATGTGATCCCTCATGTTTCCCACTAACTCTAGAGCATAAAGGGACAACTGAGTGAACTTCAATGCATACTCCTTAACACTCATCTTTCCTTGTTTTAAATTCACAAATTCTTCATTCTTTTCCTCTCTCATCTCCTTGGGAAAGAAACGGTCCAGGAAAACTTATTCAAACACACCCCACACAGAAGGTTCAGCATTACCACCCTTGAATTCCTCCCACACATTGTACCACTGTTTGGCCATGTCCTTCAACTGATAGGCTACTAACTCAACCCTCTCAACTTCATTAGCACGCATAACTCTTAAAATTTTCTCCATTTCATCAATGAACCCTTAGGGTACTCCTCAACCTTTATGCCTATAATTATAGGTGGGTTTAGTCTCATGAATTGGCCAACCCAAGTAAGTTCAAATGAACCAGACAAAGAACCCATATCTTCAGACCGGCGGGCCTGAGAGGCCACCAGCTGATCAATCATATGGATGGACTATTGGAACTTAGTATTTGAAACATCTCTCTGAGGAGGATGGGGATGGTTAACACCGGTCTGTGGATCCTGGGGTTGACTAGTCGGGACAGGAGAAACTCCTGGAGTAGCAATAGTCTTCGGAGTATGAGCTCTATTATAGGTCAACATCCCATCAGTATGGCGGATATCCTCAGCTTCAGTATTCTGATCGTTGGATCTATGGGGAGTCATGATCAAATTCTTAAATATAGGAAATTATTGATTAGAGGACATTCATACTCAATAGAAAAACTAAGAGATGAAGAAATGGGAGACATTCCTAAGCACCTAGTAGATTCCTCCTTATAAGTGTGGCACGCTACACACCCATAAAAAGGACTCTATATGACGTGATTTCGCAGAAACCCTAGGAACATGAACCATACTTTGATACTACATTTTTCACTACTGAAATGAGGCCCTGTCCTTGATGGGAATCCCGAACCATGGAGGCCCGAGAGTCCTTCCCTAACGGTAAATCATATACACAAATCATATACTGTAAGAAAATATGGAAAACATAGCAAAAAAAAAACATGGTCATTTTTACCTCAACTGAACAATACGGATATAAGGTCATAAATATTCAAAAAAGAACCTGACACTAGTCTGTGAAATCTCTAACAACATAAAAATGACTTCTCTCTGAAAACTGGGACAAGGCCCCCTGTCGGACCATGCACTAAAATCGAATGATAATGTCTCATAAAAAGGCCTTCTGAAATACGGGAGGCTCACCAACTGCAACTGCTGATAAATAACTCTACTTCTTAGAGGGACCCCGGGACTGTACCTCATATCCTAAAATATAGGGGGGCAATAAAAATATACTGGTATGTGAAAAAATCCAAAATAATGTGTCTTTATACAAAATAATGAGAGCCTTTCATAAAATAATGAACATAATGCAAAAGTGAAAACACATGGGCATACTTTAATGAACTTCAAAATACTTCTTTGAAACCATGACTCACTCTTTCTCTTACTTCTGATCTAGATGGGTCGCCCTACATACATGGTAATCCACAGGCTATATGGATCCCACCCATAACCCAGTGACTAGGATCCCAATCCAAGTTTTCCACAAGGATGGGAAATATCATGAAAAAGTATTCTCACTTGACGATATACCATGTTATCTCACTTACCGAATAGCACATATAGACCCTTATCGGCAAAACACGAATTTGGGCTAAGAATTATCTGAACTCAAGCCTTCTTTAGGTAACTAACTAGCTCTTTTTAAGATTAAATTTTGATTCTTTAAAAACCATACTCTATACCTTTACAACATTTGTTTCGTTCAGGTTAAGGGCAAACCATAATAGGTATTGACATACCTTGACTTGTGAACCATTACATATCTTGTTATAAATCATAGCCTTTTTATAAAAGAAGTCATTTAGATGTCCACCCCTAAAGATTTAAATGGTTCATGAGGACATTCTTACTTCCAAACACATGTAGACGTATACCAAAATACTTCTTCTGAAATATATTATCGTATGGTGGCCAATCTTTCTTTTAAAACACATGCATTTCTTTCTATTAACAATTGAACACTTATAAATACGGAGATCTTCCCTCTCACTATGTCATAAACCATATCAACCACAATGATAATAAGGAAATTACTTTCAAAACACTAGTTCATGCATTCAAAACAATCAACAATACAAATAGACAATATCTTTCATATCAAGAGAGAGAATTCGTTGTTCATGCTCTCAATTAAAATTTCCAAAACTAAAAATGTATATATAAGGGGCTATAACTCAATTCCACGAAAAAAAGTTCAATACAACATATATACTTTCATTAAAAAGACTTCATTACATGATTTTTGAAACAATATCAAAACCCTTCTTTGTACATGATTATAAATCCTTAAACTTGATATAGACTATAAAAACTTATGCCCATGGAGTTTAGAATAGTCCCACATACCTTAATTTCAAAAAAATCATGAATAAATTTATCTCTTTAAGCTTAAATGCCCATACCCTAAGTTTCTTTTCTATTTTTATGTTTTTGGAAGATAAACTAGGGATTTAAGAGCATTAAAATGTATTTAGGGACTTTGATTTCGTTTAAGTATGTTTAGGGATGTCTATAGGATGCAAAAATACTTTGTTGCCCTTGAATTAACTAAAAAATGGAGCCCCTATGACATATTTATGAAGTCATGTTCCAAGTCATGCTTGTTCAGAATATGATCTCAGTTTCCTTAGTAATCTCAGTCTAACCAGTCTCATTCAAGGACGAATGATTCCAAGGGGGAGATAATGTAACACCCCGTATTTTTTAGCTAGAATTTTAAGTGTCGTTCCTATGTGTGTAAACTTTAATACAATGATTTGTATGTTAATACATGTGTCATGATCATTATCCTAGTGTATGAAGTGCTTTGAAAGAGAAAAATGTTCAGAGGAATTCCTTAGAACAAAGTTGAATTAAGAGCCTTTGATTCGGCCAAATCTTTATATTCTATTATACAAGGATCTACTTAGAATATGTATAAATTGTGCTATACGTTGAATTTTCAATATAACTACTCACCAAATGATAGATAATTGAGTCATCTTTCTAATGATGCCTATTTTTCCTTAATCTGATACTCGAGCGAAAAATTATAGCCATTTTTGTGAGAGGAAGTAAGGGCATGTGTAAGCCCGCGCCATGCGAGTTATTGGACCAAGATATAGGGGGAGTCATGGGATCTACTCACATGGACTATAGGGGTGCCGCCTGGTCCATTCCCACGCTATTTTCAACTTCTTAAGGGTCAAGGGGCACTTTGGTCTTTTCCCCTCAACCCCAAACGTCCAAAGGACTATTTAAAGCATCTAAAAGGGAATTATTTGCCCATATTCCTCAAAATTTCTCACGTTAAAAAATCATCCCCTTTCCCCCCAAATAAAGTTCATGATTTTCTCTCAATAACACAAGAGTTCAAGTTTTCCAAATTAATGAAAGCATCTATTAGGGTATGTGGGAGTTCATCCATGGGTCACCTTTCACCCATGGAGCACAATAACCCTTTTGTCATCTTAAATTATGAGTTTTACATGTTTCATGCTGAATTATCTCCATATCTTGTTGAATTCAATTACGAGTTATGGTTTCATGTGTTTTCAAGTAGAATAAGTCATATCATGTTTGAGTATTGAAATTTTCATACCATGTTTAATTGAGTTCAGGATGAATCCCCAAGTTATAAATTTATCCATGTTATCCTATTGTCTTTCCATGTTTAACACATTCCCATGTTCAAGTTCATGATTTCCAAGTGTTTGATGAAATGTCTATGCTTTTGAGTCTTTAAACCATGATTCAATCCCAAAGTTTTAAGATTTTTTACTCATTAAGTGTTGGTGGGCTATGAACACCCAATACCTGTGTGATTTATATAAATTAAGCTTTTCAAGTATTCAGACAGTTAATCCATAAATCTTATCATTATACTCAGATATCCATATTCATGATGAGCATTATCAGTTTATGTGTTATTAGTTACCCAAGAATACATATGCACTATTATTTTTAGAATACCATGACCTGAGCATATCAACTATTAGTTAACAGTGAATGCACCAATTAGTATTCCAGTGTCATTAAGTTAGGAGTAGGATTTGCCACCGAGCGAACCCAGTGATGGGGGCATTTATGCCAGTTTAGGGATTGACCCTTAGTAGCAATCCCTGAGTTACAGAACTATGTAGCCTGCGTAGGTTTCAGATGTCTTCCTGCCAGTTTGGGGTTGACAGATATTTTATGAGAGCACCTGCCAGTATAGGGTGACTCTTTAGTCCTTCGGGATATCATCCTTATGGATCCACATCGTCATCCAGTGTTTGTACCCGTGGCACGGTACTGACACCCTTCCAACTGAGGTTATAGGTTGGACATCGATTAGCTTATATTAGGGCATGTTGGTTACATGATACCTCCCATAGTCTCAGTACAGTATTCAATGTATTTTCAGTTTAGGTTTGCTTGACTATGTGTACAGACTTTCAGATATTTAGTATTATATCTTTTAGTCTTTCAGATTATAGATTTCCTCAGTAACATAATAGATATACACTTAGTCTCGCATTCTTAAATATTACAGATTTCATGCATTCGTGCTTAGTTATCTCATGTGGTTCAGTTAGTATTTATCTCATATGCACAATACCCTATAGTTTTAGCCTAGTAACTCAGACTAAGTACAATTTAGTATTACATGATCAATATTTAGTCATCATCTATCTAGTGTTAGGATATCAGAAGTCTGCATTCATATATCAGCTACTCTGTATATAGGTGATAGTTATCCCTTTACATAGATTTCAATCATTCTGTCACTTGGGCATCAGTTATTCAGTTAATTAAGCCAGTTCAGTACATGTATGTCTAGTTTTATATGTTTTGTATTCACGTTTTACCATATCGCAACTTTAGTTCTACATATCCTACCACCATGAAAAATTTTAGAAACAAAGTGTAGTGATTAACTAGCTTATAATGTTTTTTTGTTAATCATGTCTTAAGATGTATCATCTTTTATTTTATTTTAGTCTTTTGGTGAGTCTAATTGCACTTAGCTTACATGTTTTAAGATTAGGTATGCTATCAGTCTTACTTGTAGCATTTACCCCCAATTCTTCATTACATTTCTGAAGTACATATACACATATTTGTCTATGTTCTACATTGTCTTATAATTTAGGTACCAGTTAAAGCCTACGCACCATAATCAGACATTTACAACTTCCATCCAGCAGGTGATGAGTTCTACTATTTTAAGGACTCCAGTCAGTTTTTGTTCATGTACTATGTTGTATTTCTTTTGATTTTCCATATGTATTAATTAGTGGTAGTTGGAGGCATGTCTCGACTACCTATATTCAGTATAGTAGAGGCTTTATAGATGTCAGTCAGAGCCAGTCCTGTAATTTGAGTTCTTTCCTCAATTTTATCAGATTGAAAATTTTTATCAGTTACATACTTATTTAGATTTCATTATGATTATGTTTCCACACAGAAGAACTAGCTATTTAATATATTCTAAATCAGTTGCTCAAGTATCAGGCAAGTTCAAGGGTTAGCTTGGGATCACTTGTGGTTTCAAGCACTGTGTTATGACTAGGGGGAAGTCTCGAGTCATGACAGGAGTGTACAAGATGCCTTTTTGATGGAATAAATTTGAGAAGAACTTGAATTTAAAGCATTGCAAGTTGAACTTTAAGAAGAAACCTTAGATTTGCATCTCTTGAAATTGAAGAGGAGAAAGAGCGATGAAAAATTGATAACTAATGACTAAATAGTGTTTAAAGAGAGATTTAAGTCGTAGGGTAGGGTTTGAGGTGAGAAAAAGACCAAAATGCCTAAAGAAGTTGAAAATATTGCAGAAATTTCTTAGTTGACGACAGAGTTGACAGGCTATCAACTTGTTGATGGCTCATCAACTTAGTCGTCAATGTCTAGATTATTTAGACATTTACTATTTAGGGTTGATGACGGATTTAACAGCCCATCAACTATTTGATAGCTCATTAACTCGGTCGTCAACTCTGGCAGAAAGACACACTTAGGTAAAAAGATCATAACTTTCTACTCCAATACAATATTAAGGTGAAATTAGATGTGCTAGAAAGAATCTCAAGAAAGTTGTTTTTCAGAACAGGAAATTTTTTATCAGTTGTCGGGTATCATAACTAACTCGACTAGATACAACATGATAGTCAAAGAAAAATAATGGAAAGATAAGTTTTTGGGCTAAAAATGAAAGGCTTGATTCTCTTTCATTCTTTTCCTACTGAACTTTCTGAAAAATATACCTTTATCTACCTTAGAGTAGTATCTCTAAGAAAAGACCTCTAATATATCAAGTATATCCATAAATTACCTCTATGTCGATAAGAAAATCATCGTCGTTTTCATCACCGTCATCATCATCACTGTAAGTCATCCATGGAGCAAGTTTGGGTTATCGATCCACCAGCATTATGCAAATTGCCAAAAGTACTTTGTATTCCTCCCTTAATTTATCTAGAACTTGGACCAGTCAACAGGTAAAAAAATGGAGACCAACTCGAAACATCATTTCTACTTATCTCATAACACTCCACAAAAAATCCTAGAGGCATAAATCCCCAGCAAAAGAAATAAGCTTCTTCTCCATCAATAATTGGTGGGGAAGCAACCTTAACGGCTTGAAATTCTCTCATACAATTTTCAAACTTTGGTGTACAATCAGCATACTCCAAAGGGTACTCATGCATAACATAACAATAAGGACTGGTAGTCCAGAAACTCAAAGTCCTTCAATTATCTGATGCATCTACTCTACCTTTTTTCTCCTTCACATTACTTACAATATCATACTAGTACTAGAGCTCTAATATTTTCATTATTTCCAATAAATTTCTCATGTATTCTCCCCTGAGGCTATTGATTCCCATGCTTCTTCTCTACAGACACTACCTTGGGTGCTCTCCCTCAAGTCGAGCTTAATCTGATAACAAATGGTGGAGGGTTTCTCTATTTAAGCTTCTCTTAGAACTTTTCGGTTGATTTTGGTTTAAGAAAAAGAATGTAGCAGGTTATTCTTCTTGTGCAACATCATTTTTCTGATCTGAAGTCCCAATTACATCTTCATCAGCAAGTCGTACAAAAAATATATTGAGAGCTCCCTACAAGCATAATGGAAGGTAGTTCAAACTTAAAGTTTTATTATAATACCTTTTGTTCTTTTTCTTGAGATGGGCTTTTCACAATATCTATTTGTTGAAAAGAGGCCCCAACATCACTGCCTACATTAAATTTTTTTCTCTGCATCATCATCTTACGAGCCTCCTTTTATTTCTTTCTCATTTTAGTTTCATGTCAAAGATATTGTTCAATTATTAAAAACAAAAACAAGTTCATCAAACTATATATCTAAATTCTTGAACTCACGTGTGTCGAAAAGTAAAAACTTCCTTGATAATACTAATGGGTTTTGTAAAACCCCACAAAATCCTAGCTTAACTCAGTCCTTTAGAGCATGAAAAGAGGTCCTAGACATAGAACTTTCAATCAAGTGTTTATACTTGGAATAATTTTTAGCCTTCATAATTTGGAGATCTTATTTTGCGACCTTTATGAACTTAAAATGTCAATCCTTGGATTGAATCATGATCAGGTGTGTCCATAGGTCACTTCGGGTAAGTTTCGAATTTTTCAGACCTCGTTTGAAATGGGTTAAGGTGACCAAAACAGTGGGTTGACACATTCTCAATGCATCGGGTTGCCCATCACGTCGACAGATAATTTCCCCAACATTAAGTGTGAAATTATAGTGAGCCAATGTGATATCGTTGCATCACGTTGACACCATCGATGCGACGTGTCGGTCTGTGCGTCGCTGGGCACGATTTTAGTAATAAAAAACCCAAATCTAGAGGGGTATTTGGGTCATTTTCCCCACCTCTATTCAGCCCTAAAACATGAAATTAAACTATCCTAAGGGTAAAACTCACTTCTTCTCTCTCGAATTTCTCAAGAACAAATCCTAGGGAATCCTAATTCAAATTCATGTTTCAAGAACACAACATCAATCTTCATGAATTTGATTACCAAGGTATGTTAGGGGTTGATCCAAGGGTTTCCTTCCACTCTTTAAGTTCAACAACCTCTTTTAAAACTACAAGTTGATTGTTTTCATGAATTTCATATTGAATTTGATTTAATTCATGTTCATGATATTATTTTTGTTTTAATCCATGATTTACTACAAGTTTGATGAAATTAAAATAGCATATGTGGTGTATTATATGATTTGCATGTTAAACCCTTGAAATTACAATTGATTATTGTATCCATGATATTCATGTGTTGACTATTATTATGTGAAATAACCATGCTCCCCAAGTGTTTGATAGAATGCCTATTTGAATTGAATAGTGAAATCATGACATGTAATCATGTGGTCCCATTCATGTACAAGTTCATGTATCTCAAGTGTTTGAGAAAATGCCTAGGTGAATGTATTGTTAACAAGTATCTATTGTTATGTTTTTCAAAATCATGCCATGTTTTACTTTCAATGCTTTAGAGTCTTAGGGGTAATTAATACCCGAAAATCTAGCTATTTACCTAGAGCTACAGTAGTTACAGAATAGTCTCAGTAATGTACAAAAAGTACTACTCAGTCAGTTACAGAACTTAGGGAAACTCAGTATCAGTCCAGTTCAGCTTAGTATAATAATTAGTGTCTTCAATTGGGAGTAGGATTCAGCATCGAGTGAACCCAAGGATGGGGGATCACCTTCCAGTAGAGGGTGTGATCCCTAGTAGAAATCTTTGCATTCCAGAACTACGTAGCCAGCGTAGGTTGAGATATCAACCTGCTAGTTGAGGGTACCACCATTGTTATTTAGGGCACCTGCCAGATGAAGGTGACTCTTCAGCTTGTCTTTACCTATGGCATAGTACTGGCACCCTTTCAACTGGCGTTATAGGTTCGACTTCAATCCTTTTAGAGAGGGGCATGTCGATTAGATGGTTATCTTCCACAGTTTCAGTATTAAACTCAGTATAGAACTCAGTTCTGTTCTACAGAATCAGGACTATCAGACATAGTCACCCAGCTCAGTATAGAACTCAGTTCAGTTCTAAAGAATTAGGACTATCATAAATTGTCACCAGTTATCAGTAATACGATTATCAGTAGTCTCAAATATCAGTTACTTAGTTATTAGTAATTCAGTTATCAGAAATCAGACTCAGTTTCAGTAATAATCTCAGATACAGTAAATATCTATATGTGCAGCATTATATACTCAGTATTTACAGTAGTTTTAGTAGTCCTTGTGCTCTCAATAAATTACTTTATATTATTCAGTCATTCACTATTCATTCATATGAACCGTTTCATTCAGTCATACCTCATCTAGCATACCTAGCATACCAGTACATTCCATGTACTGACACATACTTTCTCTTTACGCTATGATGTCTCATTATATAGGTTCGGATGCTTAGGTTCCCGACCGTGCTTGGATAAATTTGAATAGAAACAGTAGTTTTAGTAGTGAGTCCTCATCTATCGAAGATATTTCTTTATTTCCATATTCTCAGCAGCTTCAGTATTTTAGTAGTGAAAGTTAGTTGGGGGTTTGTGCAATCAACTCCATATTTAGACAGTTCAGTTAGAGGCTTTTCAGAGTAGACTAGTTTAGACAATATTTAGTTTCAGATATTATTATAAAATGTTATATTTAATAGTATATAGATTATGAACCTTATGGAATTTTAGCCTAATGTTCGTATTATTTTAGTATTATTATCCAGTGCTCACGGCAGGTACCAGTCATGGGTTAGCTTGTGGTCTTTCGGGGTCATAAGCACCGTGTGATATCTAGGATGCAGACTAGGGGCGTTACAAAATTGGTATTAGAGCCTCAGGTTCAACAGAGTCCTAAGGAGTCTGAAAGCCACGTCTAGTAGAGTCTTTGTACATGGGTGTGTAGCACGCCACACTTATGCACAAGAGGTTATGAGGCAGTTTTAGGAAAAGTTTCCCTTTTTTCAATATTCATGTCATGCGGGTGAGCATGAGCTCAAGTTAAACTCTCAATCTAATCCAATTTTCCCCTTTCGTTTACATAGTATACCTCCCAAAAGAACCAACAAAAGAAAATATGGAAATCAACCAACACCTCCGCCCGTTCAGGTAGGTCCCCTAGACGAGCATGTATCCTACACAAAATTTGGAGCATCTTTCACCACTCTAGCTCATTCTGTGGTAACCTTGAATGAACACCCAGCTACCATTCAGGACAACATAGTGGCTAGTACTACTGCGTCTAGAATTCGTAACTTCACCCAAATGAATCCTCCATTATTTATAGGGTCTAAGCCTAAATAGAACCCACAGGAATTCCTTGATGTTGTGCAGAAAGTTACAGATATAATGGGGGTGACTTCCAATGAAAGTGATGAGTTAGCTGCATATCAATTGCAAGTTGTGGCTCATACATGGTTTAAGCAGTGAAAGGCATATAGGCGTGCAGATGCAGGGCCCGTAGAATTGGAAGAGTTTTTTACTGCTTTCCTTGATAGGTTCTTCCTACTGGAGTTGAGGGAAGCTAAGGTTTTGGAGTTTATTAATCTAAAATAAGGTAACATGATAGTAAAAGAGTATTCTCTCAATTTTACTCAGTTAGCCAGATATGCCCCTCACAGGGTAGCAGATAGCAGATCTAAGATGAGTAAGTTTATGTCAAATCTATCTAATAGTGTGGTCAAGGAGTGTAGGACCACAATACTAATTAAGGATATGGACATATCCAGGCTCATGGTCCATGCTCAGCAGATACAGGAGGCTAAGAATTAGGATAAGGAGAGAGAGAATAAGTGAGCTAGATCAGGTAGCTTCAACTTCACTCAGCATAAGTCAGAGGGTGGTAATCGTTCATAGTTCCGCCTAAAATCTTTAGTTATGGATCCGTTCTCAGTCAGTGCTCCAGTGCAAAAGTCAGAGATGACGATAAAGATAGGGCACCAGGCCCTAAACCCCAGGGTACTGTTAGCAGTGCCTGACCAAATCCTCTTTGTCAGAAATATTGCAGAAACCATCAGGGTGTCTACAGGGCCAGGAATGATATTTTTTTCGAGTGTGGCAAGCCAGGCCATAAAATTAGAGATTTTCCTCAGTAAGGTTCTCAGGGTCAGTATAATCGTTCTTCAGCTTAGTTCGGTCTCCCGAATAAGAAGGGTGCCATTTCCGGTGCCACCAGTGGGCAACACCCAAATAGGCTTTATGCACTTCAGTCCAGAAAAAATCAGGAGAGTTCTCCTGATGTGCTCATTGGTACATTATAGATTTTCCATTTACATATTTATGCTTTGGTAGATCCATGAGCTTCTTTGTCCTTTGTAACTTCTTATATAGCTGTTGACTTCGGATTCAGTCCTAAAATCCTAGAAAAGCCCTTCTCAATCCCTATCCCAGTAGAAAAATCTATCATAGCTCGACGGGTGTACAGGAACTGTCCAGCTATGGTATCTCAGAAAACTATATAAGCAAACTTAGTAGAGCTAGAGATGATAGATTTTGACGTCATTCTTGTCATGGATTAGATTCATTCATGCTATTCTTTGGTTGACTATAGAAGTAGGGTTGTACATTTTTAGTTACCGACTGAACCTGTCCTAGAATGGAGGGGTAGTACTTTAGCACTTAGGGGTCATCTTATTTCCTACCTTAGAGTGAGGAAGATGATATCCAAGGGGTGTATCTTTCATCTTGTTCAAGTGAAGGATTCTAGTTTCTAGAATCCTAGTCTTGAGTCAATTCAATAGCATGTGAATTTCCAGATGTGTTTCCTAAAGATCTTCTCGAAGTTCCTCCTGAGATGGAAATCGACTTCAAAATAAACCTTCTTCCAGATACTCAGCCTATCACTATCCCTTCTTCTAGAATGGCTCCTGCAGAACTCAAAGAATTAAAAAAACAATTGAAGGATCTCTTAGATAAGGGATTCATTAGGCCCAATGTCTCCCTGTGGGGTGCACCAGTTATCTTCATGAGTAAGAAAGATGGTTCTCTCAAAATGTGTATTGACTACCGTTAGTTGAACAAAGTCACGGTCAAGAGCAAGTATCCACTTCCCAGAATTGAGGACTTGTTTTACCAACTTTAGGGTGCCAGCTAATTTTCTAAGATAGACCTCAGATCAGGCTATCATCCACTCAGAGTCAGATAAAGTGACATTTCAAAAATATCTTTCAAAAATCTGTATGGTCACTTTGAATTCCTAGTCATGCCATTTGGTTTTACCAGTGCTCCAACAGTTTTTATGGACTTGATAAACCGTGTGTTCAACCATTACTTGGACATGTTCATCATAGTCTTTATGGATGACATTCTTTTCTACTCCCGTAGTGAACATGATCATGCAGATCATCTCAAAATACTATTACAAACCCTCAGAGCCCATTAGTTGTCATCAAATTTAGTAAATATGAATTTTGGATAAGTTTAGTAGATTTACTTGGTTATATCGTTTCCGATGATGGCATTAGAGTTGACCCTCAAAAGATTAAAGTAGTGAGAAACTGACCCAGACTCATCTCTCTGTTAGATATCAGGAGTTTCTTAGGTTTTTCTAGCTATTACTGACGGTTTGTGGATGGGTTTTCATCTATTGCACCCCCCATGTCCATATTCACTGAGAAGAAAGTGAAGTTCATGTGGTCAGCTTCTTGTGAGAAGAGTTTTCAGGAGTTGAAGACTTGACTCACTACAGCCTCAAATTTGACTTTACCGAATGGTTCAGACGGGTTTGTAGTTTATTGTGATGCTTCTATAGTTGTTTTAGGGTGCATTTTGATACAGAGAGGTAAGGTCATAGACCATGCCTCTAGACAACTTAAGCCCCATGAAAAGAATTATCCCACTTATGATCTTGAGTTAGCAGCTGTAGTGTTTGCCTTAAAGATTTGGAGGCATTACTTGTATGGAGTACATATTGATGTGTTCACAGATCATATTGCAGTATGTGTTCTCTCAGAAAGATTTGAATTTGCATCAGAGAAGGTGGTTAGAGTTGTTGAAAGACTGACATGAGTGTTTTGTATCATTCGGGCAAGGACAATATAGTAGTTGATGCTCTCAGTAGGATGTCTATGGGTAGTTCACGTGGAGGATGGTAAGAAGAAGTTAGTTCAAGAAGTTCATTAGCTGGCCCGACTAGGTGTCCTCTTAGTCGATTCAGCAAAGGGTAGCATATAGGTGCAGAAGAGTTTGAAATTATCTTTGGTTCCTGAAGTTAAAGAAAAGTAGGAGAGGGATCCCAGTTTAGTTAAACTAAAAGAGTCAGTCAGAGATAAAAAAGTAGCGGTTTTCTTCCAAGGGGGAGATGGGGTGTTGCATTACCAGGGTAGACTATGTGTTCCATGTATGGATGGCATGAGATAATGAATTCCTACAGTAGTGCATGGTGCATTCTACTCGATTCACCCAAGGGCCACCAAGATGTACCACCACTTGCGGGAAGTCTATTAGTTGAGTGAGATGAAAAGAGACATTGTAGAGTTTGTGACTAAGTGCTAAATATTTCAGTAGGTTAAGATCGAGCATCATAATCCTAGTAGGTCTATGAAGGAGTTCAGTATTCCCACTTGGAAGTGGGAGGAGGTGAACATGGATTTTGTGATGGGTTTGCCCCGTACTCATCGCCGACATGATTAAATTTGGGTCATTATAGATAGGATGAACAAATAAGATCATTTATTACCAGTTCATACTCTTATTAGACCGAGGATTATGCCAAGCTCTATGTTAGAGAGTATTTCATATTTCACAAAGTTTTGTGGTCCATCATTTCATATAGAGGTGTGTTGCCCACCTTTCATTTCTGGAAAGCCTTCTAAAAGGGTCATGGTACCCAAGTTTACCTCACCATATCATTCCACCCTCAGAAATATGGTCAAGCATAAAGTACCATTCAGACTCTAGAAGATATGTTAAGATCTTGTGCCTTTGACTTTAAGGGTAGTTGGGATGACCACTTGCCTTTGATTGAGTTCGCATATAACAACAGCTATCATTCCAGCATTTAAATGGCTCCGTTTGAGGCTCTCTATGGGAGGAGATGTGTATCTATCATCGGTTGGTTTGAAATGGGTGAGGCCGCAGTGGTAGGGCCTAACTGTGTATTTGATACCTTAGAAAAAGTTTAGTTGATCAGGGAAAGGCTTAAGATAGCTCAGAGCCGACAAAAATCATGTGCAGATGTGCAAATAAAAGACCTTGAGTTTGATATTGGTGATTATGTTTATTTGAAAATCTCACCTATGAAGGAAGTGAAGAGGTTTGGCAAGAATAAAAAGCTCAGTCCCCGATATGTCGGTCCTTAACAAATCCTCGACCATTTTGGAAAGGTAGCTTACAAGCTTGAGTTAGCTTCAGACTTAGCTTCATTGCACCTAGAGTTTCACGTATCCTTGATTAAGAAATTCATTGGTGACCTAACAGTTGTAATCCCTATAGAGGGTATAGATGTTCAGAACAGTCTTTCTAATAAAGAAATTCCAGTCAAAATTCTTGATCATTAGGTTCGCAGACTAAGTAACAAAGAAGTTCCTCTAGTCAAGGTTCTTTGGAGGAATTAGTCCTTTGAGGGAGATACTTGGGAAGCTGAAGCTGATATGCAGACAAAGTATCCTCACCTCTTCTCTGCAAACTAGACTTAGCTCAAGGTAGCAATTTTCCTTGAATTTGCTCAGTTCCATGCTCAGATTACCTGTACAAACTCGGTATCATTTTCAGTTGCATAACATACTCATATTATTCATACCCTCATGAAAAAGCTCAGATATGTGTCATGTCATCAGAATTGAGTCATGCTTCAGTTATGCATGTTCAGTATGAAAACTCAGCACATCAGTAGTTTCAATCATGTAATCACACTTCAGTTGTTCATATTCAGTATGTAAACCCAGTCTATCATTCTTCACAGCTTAGTCAGTCTCATTCGAGGATGAATGTTCTATTGTAAGACCTCATAAAATGCTAGCTTAACTCAGTCCTTTAGAGCATGAAAATAAGTCCCAGACTTAGAAATTTCAGCTAAGTGTGTATACATAGAATCATTTTTATCCTTCATAATTTAGTGATCTTATTTTACGATCCTTATGACCTTAAAATGTCAATCCTTAGATTGAATCATGATCAGATGTGTCCATAGGTCACTTCGGGTGAGTTTCTTATTCTTAGAACCTCTTTTGAAACGAGTTTGGGTGACCAAAAAAGAGGGTCGATGCGATCTCAATGTATCGCGTCACCCATCGTATCGATAGATATTTTCCCCAGCATTCAATGCAAAATTCCAGTGAGCTGACACAATATCAATGCATCATGTCGTCCATCGCGTCGACACCATCAATGCGGTGTGTAGGTCTGTGCATTGCTGGGCATGATTTCAGTAATCAAAAACCCATATCCAGAGGGGTATTTAGGTCATTTTCCCCACCTCTATTCATCCCTAAAAGACGAAATTAATCTATTCTAAGGGAAAAAATCACTTGTTCTCTCTCAAATTTCTCAAGAACAAACCCTCGGGCATCCAAATTCAAATTCAAGATTAAAGAAACACCATCAATCTTCATGAATTTGATTACCAAGGTATGTTAGGTATTTATCCAAGGGTTTTCTTCCACTCTTAGAGTTCAAGAACCTCTTTTAAAACTACAAGTTGATTGTTTTAATGAATTTCATGTTGAATTTAATTGTATTCATGTTCATGTTATTATTTGGGTTTCAATCCATGATTTACTACAAGTTTCATGAAATTAAAATAGCATGTGAGGTGTATTATATGATTTGCATGTTAAATCCTTAAAATTACAATTGATTATTGTATCCACGATGTTCATGTGTTGACTATTATTATGTGAAATAACCATGCTCCCCAAGTGTTTGATAGAATGCTTTTCTGAATTGAATAGTGAAATCATGACATGTCATCGTGTAGTCCCATTCATGTACAAGTTCATGTATCTCAAGTGTTTGACAAAATGCCTAGGTGAATGTATTGTTAACAAGTATCTATAGTTATGCTTTTAAAGATCATGTCATTCTTTACTTTACATGCTTTCGAGTCCTAGGGGTATTCAATACCAAAAAATCTAGCTAATTACCTAGTGCTATAGTAGTTACAAAATAGTCTCAGTAATTTCACCAACAGTAGTACTCAGTCAGTTAAAGAACTTAGTGAAACTCAGTATCAGTCCAGTTCAACTCAGCATAATAATCACTGTCTTCAGTTGGGAGTAGGATTCAGCACCAAGTGAGCTCAAGGATGGGGGCTCACCTGCTTGTAGAGGGTGTGATCCCTAGTAGCAGTCCTTGCATTCCAGAACTACGTAGATAGCATAGGTTGAGATATCATCCTGCCAGTTGAGGGTTGATAAGGTATTTTACCTTCTAGTTGAGGGTACCACCGTTCTCATTCAGGGTACTTGCCAGATGAGGATGACTCTTCAGCTTGTCTTTATCTGTGGCACGGTACTGACACCCTTCCAACTGGGGTTATAGGTTGGACCTCAATCCTTTCATAGAGCGGAATATCAGTTAGAGGATTACCTCCCACAGTTTCAGTTTCAGTATTTAACTCAGTATAGAACTCAGTTTAGTTCTACAGAATCACGACTATTAGAAACAGTCACCCGATTATCAATAATATAGTTATCAGTAATCTTATATATTATTTACTTAGATATTAGTTACTCAGATATCAGTTACTTAGTTATCTGTAACTCAGTTATCAGAACTCAGACTCAGTTTTAGTAATAATCTTAGATACAGTAACTATGTATATGTGAAGCATTACATACTAAGTATTTACAGTAGTTTCAGTATTCTATGTGCTCTCATTCAGTTACTTCATATCATTCAGTCAGTTAATATTCATGCATATGAACCCTTACATTCAGCCTTACCTCATCTAGCATACCAGTACATTCCACGTACTAACGCATACTTTCTCTTTGCAATATGATGTCTCATATTATAGGTCCGAACGCTCAGGTTCTCAATCGCGCTTAGACAGATTTGGATAGAAACAGAAGTTTTAGTAGTGAGTCCTCATCTACCGAAGATATGTCTTTATTTCCATATTTTTAGCAACTTCAGTATTTCAGTAGTCGGAGTTAGTTGGGGGCTTGTCCCATCAACTCCACATTCAGAAAGTTCCTTTAGAGGCATTTCAGACTAGACTAGTTCAGACAATATCCAGTTTCAGATATGATTATCAGATGTTAAATTTAATAGTATTCAGATTATGAAACTTATGGCATTTCAGCCTAACTTCCGCATTATTTGAGTATTATTATTCAGTGCTCACAGCAGGTACCAGTCATAGGTTAGCTTGTGGTCCTTCGGGATCGTAAGCACCGTGTGGCATCCGGGGTGCAGACTCGGGGCGTTACAGGTTCAGAGTTGGAAAATGAAGTCTTATAATAAGAAGAAATAGTTCTCAATTAATTGGAAGTGGAACCATTATTTGAAGCTTTCTACATATTATAAACAAAAAATAGAGCATATCATGCTTGTATCGTGTATGAAAATCTTTTACCTATTCTAGAATTATGGAAAAAGAACAAGTGGACATATTTTTTCAGGAAAATTGCAACAAATTAATTATTTTACCTCAATAATAAGGATTATGGATCAAAAAAGGAATTTTTTTTCAATTGTGGTTTCTTTTGCTTATGTCAAACTTAGATTGAGGATATAGTCGTATAAAATTCAAAAAAACCGAGTGACACATTAAACACGGATACATGAGGCCCTCAGTTCAAAATTTACGCAAGAAAAAATAAATCTTGCATTAAGATTTAGCACTTGCAGCAAATTATTATATTAAGATAAGACAGTTTAATAGAGATATGAATAGATGTTATACTCTAATATCCAAATGAGCTATAAAGGAGATTTAAAATCAAACCCGATTTAAATACATTTCGTGGGAAATAAACAACAATCTAACTGATGATGTAACACATGTGATGCCGCAGTGTTAAAGAACGATTGAATACAATGAAAAAAAAAGTAAAATAACAAAATTAGAATAGATTCCGGAAGAATCAAACTCACCATCACATACTAATTGTCCTTTATCGCAAGAGCAAAAAGGGAGTGAACTTGGCGCACCTCTCTCGTATTTATATGTCTCCTCTTGGCTGCTCACAAAAAGGAACGAGATTTAAATAATGAAAAAAACTAATCAGTTAAAGGAAAAATAGCAGATCGAAAACTCCAAAAAAATTCATAATTTAATAGGGAAAACGCCATGCTTTAATGAAACTTAAATGATGTTTAGAGAAAAAATTCATCACTAGAATCACTGAAATAGAAAAAAGATAAGAATCTAGAAAGAAAGAAAGAAAGAAAGAAAGAAAGAAATGGCCAGTTGAGAAAAATCCAAAAGGAATACCTTGAAACTCACTCTTTTTTTTTTGGCAGAAGAACTATGGAGAAAATCTATTTATATAGAATCTATTGTATAGCATTGGATTTAACGATCACTCATACTTACATGCTTTATTTAGAAAAATTGTAACTATTGAGAAACACTTTACATGTGACTTTTTAGAAACACTTTACATATTTTTTGTTTAAAGCATTCACTTGTTTCTTTTTAATCCTTATTTATTAATTATAAATAAATTCTCATTTTATCTCTTTATATATGAGTATGTATATTTAGAACCCATTTTGACAAAAAGTTATCCACTTTATTTAAAAATTAATGTTTGCCATAAAAACTCCAGATCTAATTTGAAATTATACTTTAATTTGGAAATTAATTTATAACCAATTCTTCTACTGACTTTTGACTGTCGATATGTGACAAGCTATGAAACAAAACTAAAACTCATCATTTTACCTAAAAAAAATCTTTGTAAGCTATTAAAAATCAAGGTGCGCTAGCTGAATTGTTTTGTTGTTTTGCTTGCTTTAATTTTTTGAGTTGTTTTATTTTTTTCTTGATCCAATTTTTTTCCTTCCCTCAATTAATTAATATATTTTTTGAAATTGAAAAGATCTTTCATATATAGTACGTATATGGATTTTTCCTCAATGCCATTGGCAAACCATTAAATTTATGATTATGTCACTTTAGTTCATTTGGATTTGCCACAAAAAAATTCTATTCCTTATTATTGTTGTTGTTGTTATTATTTATAGTGCTATAATATTATTGTTTTTAATGACTTCAATCTTGAATTTACCTTTTAGATTTTGTGTTACTTAGCACACACATATTTGAATATTATTTAAACGGCATACACTGAATGATACAAGGGTATCTAATCATCCTATACTAAAAAAGGGAACCAAAAGAGTTAACAAATGAATTATCATAAAATGATCATCCTCGTAGTCTCTTTTATATGTGGGAAATGAAGTTTTTGATTCTTTGAAGAGCCATATATTAACATATAAAGAAAAAGAAGAAAAATTATGTTGTTGATTATGCAGAGGAAGAAGAAGATGATGTTGTAAATTTGTGAAGAACTTCCATCTATGAAACCAAACATCTTAACATCAATAGAAGAATTGTGTGGTTTCATTCGTTAATTAGTCTTAGAATTATATTAAATTTAAGACATTGTTATTTAGTAGTAAGAAAGTTTGGATCCCCTTTTACTTGATATAGAACAATTTTCTTTCAATAAATGAACTCTATTTGTGCAAAGAAGTAATCGATCAGTACTTTGAAAATACTGAGCATGTGAGGTATGCATTATGCTATATAAAACTGAACATAGTGAACATGAGAAGATAAACTGAGCATGAAAATCGAAGGATGCAACTGATGCAATACCAAGTACAACATATAACTGATAATAATGTGCTGAATAAATTGAAGAAGGGGTTGAAACATGAGCAGATAAACTGAACAAGAAAATATAAGGATACAACTAATGCAATACCAAGTACAACATATAACTGGTAATAATGTGTTGAATAAATTGAAGAAGGGGTCATGTAATAACTGAGACTAAAATGTGTGAGCTACTACTAATCGGCATACCCTATATGAGCTAAATAAAGCCAACTAGTAATCGCAGTTGGATGGGTACAAACACTGGTTGGTGTGGATCCACTGATCTGGTGTCCAGAAGACTAAGGTGTCTCTATATATATATATATATTGTTGTGAGCAAGTGGTTGCGCATCACTTACTTCGTTGTAAAACAAGCAAGTGATTGTCTGCGTTGGATCACTTACCGTAAGTTTATCCATACCTCGAAAGCATATAATGCCTATATAAATATCCCCCCCTACTTCACATGTAAAAAATATATACCATCAATAAAATATTACTACTATGTTACTCATCTTATTCTTTTGCCTACATATACTTAAATCTCTTTCTATTTTTCTTTTCTTTCCTTATAATAAGTTTTATTATACGGTCTTTAAATTACAACACTTTATCAGCACGAAATTTCTTATAAGGTTTGTATTTATTATGTAATTATTTATTTTTAGATTCTAAATACACACACAAAAAAAAATATAAATTACTAAAGGAAACCAACTTTTGATAATAATCTATTAACAATATATGATTATATTTAAATTACGAAATTTTATTTTTGAAAATTATCATTATATCTAACTTATTAATTTTTTTATGATAGTTTCACTATGTCAAATTTATCGAAACTTGAGTTTGTGGAATTCGATATTTTCAAAAAGAATTATTTATCATGGGTTGGTAAAGCTAGTATACCAGGTATTATATTTTGTACTTTATTCATCTAAATAATACTTTGTGGAATATCTAAAAAAAATTTATCAAATAAGTCTATCATAATTAATAAATTAATCAAATAATAAATTAATCAAATAAATCTAATAAATCCAAATATATACCACTTTCGTAACTTTAAACAACATAGTCTCTGATACCAGACATATAATTACCCAATACCAAATAGTGAGATTATGGTTTTCAAATTTAACTGAAAATAGCAAGAAGGTATTAAGAACTGATGAACCTACAGAAGGAACATCATCAACTACAACTAAATTAACAACTATAGAATTATTAAAAAAATATGAAATAGCTATAAAAGACGAATTTAGCAGCATGACAACAACAGAAGAATAACAAAATAAAGAGAAAGATACAAATAGGAACCGATATCACCACCTAAAATTGATGGTATTACAAAAAGCTAAATATGACTGGATACACCTTCGGTTACAAGATTTTAAAATCGTAGTTGAGTATAATTCTACTATTCATAAAGTAAATTCAATATTAAGATTATGTGGAGAAACCATCACAGATGAGGACTTACTAGAGAAAACTTTTTCCACTTTTCATGCTTCTAATGTATTGCTACAATAGCAATTTCGTGAAAAGGGTTTTAAGAAATATTCTAAATTGATTATATGCCTACTTGTGGTAGAGCTGAATAATACTTTATTAATGAAAAATCATGAAGCTCGTCCCGCTGGATCTACTCCATTCCCTAAAGCGAATGTTGTAGCAGCAAATGATCAGTCAAAAATAAGGTAAAATTATTATCGCGGTCGTGGTCAAGGCCATGGTTGAGGACGTGGCAGAGGACGAAATACTTATTGTCATAATGGTGGAAATAAACATGAGAACAATAAAGGTTCTCAAAATAATCCTTCAAAGGGTAAAGTTAATATTTTTCACCAATGTGGTATAAAAGATCATTGGACACGTGTTTGTCGTACACCTGATCATTTTGTCAAACTTTATCATGTTTCTCTTAAAATAAAATAAAATGATGTGGAAGCTCACCTGAACTTTCGAGATAATGATGATGAAGCAGGTCCATCAAATACATTTAATGATATTAAGGCAAACATTGCTTACAAAGGTGATGACTTTAAGGGCCTCTCAGATATTACTCATTTGAGAGCTGCAGATTTCTATGAGGATATTGATTGAAGAACTGATTACCTTACTGGAGAATAAGTTATAAAAAAATTTAAGGTTTTCTTTCGTTTCCAATTATGTTTTTCTATTTTATTAAAGTACTATGTATCTCTAATTTCTACATTTCTAATGCAATTTCTTATGTTAGCTCTTTCAAAATTTCTTATTGTATGCTTTTTTTTTTAAGAATATGAAAATTCTCCAATCATCAATTGGATCCAAAATCAGTTACGATGATATATGTCTTATAGATAGTTCTACCATACATACTATTTTAAAAGATAAGAAATATTTCGCTTATTTGGTGATGAATGAAGTGAATGTTAATACATCTGGTAGTGCAAGATTAATTGAAGGATCCGGAAAAGCTAATTTATTACTTACTGGAGGAATAAATTTGATAATTGATGAAGCATTATATTGTAGTAAGTCTCAGAGAAACTTATTAAGTTTCGAAGACATTCGCCAAAATGGCTATCATATTGAGACTACAAATGATAAAAAGATTGAACATCTTTATATTACTACAATAATGTCGGGTAACAAATATATACTTGAAAAATTACTCGCTCTTTCTTCCAGCTTATACTACACAAGTATTAGCACTGTTGAAAAGCATGTCATAGTAAATTAGAAGTTTACTAATTCAAATAATTTTATTATTTGGCATGACCGGCTGGGTCATTCCAGTTCTAATATGATGCGCAAAATAATTGAGAATTTATATGGACACTTATTGAATAATGAAGATTCTTCAGTATAAAGAATTATCTAGTGTTGCATGTTCTTAAGGAAAATTAATTACTAGACCATTAACAATTAAAGTGGGAATTGAATTTCCTGCATTACTAGAACATATACAGGGTGATATATGTTGGCCCATTCACCTTCCATATGGTCCATTTAAGTATTATATGGTTTTAATAGATGTATCTACAAGATGGTCACATGTATATTTATTATCAACTCGTAATTTGGCATTTGTGAGATTACTTGATCAAATAATAAAGTTAAGAGCACAATTTCCAGATTATACAATAAAGATAATTCGTCTTGATAATGATGGTGAGTTTACATCCTAGGTTTTTAATAATTATTGTACATCAACTGAAATAACAATTGAACATTCGATTACCCATGTTCATACTCAAAATGGTCTAGCAGGATCACTGATTAAACGCCACTAACTAATCGCTAGACCAATACTTATGGGAACAAAACTTTCCATTTTAATATGGGGTTATGCTATTTTGCATGAAGCAACTCTTGAGCGGATAAGGCCCACAAGTTATCATAAAGTCTCCCCATTAAAGTTGATTTCGGTCAAGAGATGAATATTTCCCATCTAAAATTTTTGAATGTGTGGTATATGTTCCAATTGCTCCAGCACAATGCACAAAAATGAATCCCCAAAGAAGATTGGGGATATATGTTGGATATGAATCTCCTTCTATTATAAAATATTTGAAACCTTTGACTGGAGATTTATTCACGGCAAGATTTGTTGATTGTTATTTAGATGAAATAATATATCAAACATTAGGGGGAGAAAATAAGCAGTTGAAAAAAATAGATTGGAATGCATTATCAGTATCTTACTTATATCCTCGTATAAATAAATGTGAACTATAAGTTCAATGAATAATTCATTTACAAGATATTGTAAATCAACTTTCAGATACATTCACTGACCTATCGAGAGTTACAAAATCTCACATTCCAACTGCTAATGCTCCCATTCGAGTTGATGTCCCGATAGGACAATTGACTAATGCAAATGAGTCTAAACCACACTTAAAACATAGTAGACAAATCGATTCCAAAGATAAAAATCCTCGAAAAAGAAGAGGAGAAAATGATTAAAATAATCGTAATATGAAGGAAGCTGTTCAAGAAGAGAAGCAAGACATAACAATTGATAAAACCTCAGAAGAGGTTCAGGTACCTAAAAATAATAAAAATAAAAAAATCTCAGTCAGTTATGTCTTATCAAGAAAAATATGGAATCGAAATGATATAATTATCTATATTATTTTTGCTTATAATGTTGCTAATGAAATAATACAACAAGATGAGAATCTTGAACTAAAATCTATTGAAGAATGTAGAAAGAGAAATGATTCGCCAAAATTTAAAGATGCAATAAAAATTGAATTAGCATCGCTTGAAAAACACAAAGTTTTTGGGCCTATTGTCCTAACACCTGAAGGTATAAAGTCGATGGGGTACAAATAGATTTTTGGTTGAAAACAAAATAAGAAAAATAATGTCGTAAGATATAAAGCACGACTTGTGGCACAAGGATTTTTACAAAGACCTGGAATTGATTATATGGAAACATATTCTCCAGTAGTGGATGAAATCACCTTCAGGTATCTTATCAATTTGACAGTTCGTGAAAAACTTGATATGGATCTGATGGACGTTGTCACAACCTATTTATATGGCTCATTAGACAGTGATATTTATATGAAAAATCCTGAAGGATTCAAAAGTCCTGATGCGTATAAAAATTCTTGAGAAAATTGTTCAATCAAGCTTTAGAAATCCTTATACGGATTAAAACAATCAGGCCATATGTGGTGTAATCTCCTTAGCAAATACCTATTGCAAAAGGGGTATAAAAATGATTCAATCTGTCCTTGAGTCTTTATTAAAAGGTCTTTAGCTAAATTTTTCATAATACTTGTATATGTTGATGACTTGAATATCATTGGAACTCCTGATGATCTTCCAAAGATAGTAAAATGTTTGAAAAGGAAATTTGCAATGAAATACCTCGGAAATATAAAATTTTGTCTTGGTCTACATATTGAATATTTTACAAATGAAATCTTTGTCCATCAATCCACATATGGTGAAAATATTTTAAAGAGATTTTGTATGGATAAAGCACATTCATTAAGTACTCCGATTGTTGTGCGATCACTAGATATTAATAAAGATTCATTTCGACCTCATGAAAATGATGAAGAAGTTGTTGGTGCTAAAATACCATATCTTAGTGCAATTGGGGAATTAATGTATCTTGTTAATAATTCACAACTAGTTTTATCTTTTGCTATAAATTTATTAGAAAAATTTAGTTCTTTCCCAACATAAAGACATTGGAATGGTATTAAGCATATATTCAGATACCTCCGAGGAACTATTGATATGGGACTATTTTATTCAAATGAGTCCGATTCACAATTAATTTGTTATTCTGATGCAGGATATTTTTCTACATATTCAAATCATGCAGAGATAATAGTCATTCATGAAGTAAGTCAAGAATCCATCTGGTTGAGGTCAATAATTCAACACATCCGGGAAATATGTGGCCTTATTTTGAAAAAGAATATTCCAACAATATTGTATGAAAATAATGTCGCATGCATAGATCAATTAAGAGGAGGATACATCAAAGGAGACAAGACAAAATACATCTCACCAAAATTATTTTTTATTCATGATCTTCAAAAGACAGGTGAAATAAATGTTCAACAAGTTCGTTCAAGCGATAATCTAGCAGATATGTTCACTAAAGCATTGCCAACATCAACCTTTGAAAAGTTGAGATACAAGATAGGGATGTGTCGTCTCCTAGATATTAAGTGATGTATTCATTAGGGGAGTAAATACACATTGCACTTTTTTTTCCTTAACCAAGGTTTTTATCCTCTGGGTTTTTCCTGGTAAGGTTTTTAATGAGGCAGCAAACAAAGCGTATTACAAACAACTGTGTACATCTTATTCTTTTTAATTTTTCTTTCTTGTACATGGGCATCCAAGGGGGAGTGTTATGAACAAGTGGTTACCCATCACTTACTTTGAACAAATAAGTGGTTTCCCATCACTTACTTTGTTGTGAAACAAATAAGGGATAGTCCACGTTGGATCACTTACCGTAAGTTTACCCATACCTCCAAGTCATATAATGCCTATATATATATCCCCCCTACTTCACATGTAAAAGATATATAAAATCAATAAAATACTACTACTAAGTTACTCATCTTATTCTCTTGCTTACATATACTTAAATCTCTTTATATTTCTCTTTTCTTTCCTTGTAATAAGTTTTATTATTCGGTCTTTAAATTACAACACACACATCTATATATATATAAATATATACATACATACATATATATATATATATATATATCTTTGTGTGTGTGTATATATATATATATACTACCTTAAAAATACCAACTCAAAAAACTTAAATTGAAATTACTAAATTACCCCTAACTTAAAACACCCAACATAAACCTCGCGCATCACTTGTCTTTGGGAAGAGTAGTCACCTGACATTCTGGACAGATGCCAGCCTCCACCCAATCCTTTACAATTGCACCTTTTCGATTTTCTTTCTTAAAAGAACCAAACCCAGATGCCTTTGCTACAACATAACTCCAACTTTTCGGTTTCTCTCTTTAGAAGAAAAAGACACATGTGGCTCTGTTCTAACTTTCGTGTACAACAAACAGGTATGTGATGTTACTTTTCCTCAACCAATCTTACAGTCTTGTAAAATAAATAAAATAAAAAAAAGCTTCACTACTTTAATTGATTGTGTTCTTTGACTGTAGATTATTGGCAGTTTCAGAATTCAGATTGCTTCCCCTACAATTTACAATTACAGATTGATATTAGACTGTGATATAGGAGGAAATAGCAAAATGGACTTAGTAAAGATAACTAAAGATATACATACATCCTACGATTTAGAATTTAAATTGCTCGATTGATATTAGACTTTTTTAGGCTGTCATACACAGTACATCATCTTACTTACAAAAGGATACTAGGGAAAGATAAAATTAAAATGATAAACTTCTTGTAATAATTACATTTTCCCTTCGTTTAATTTTATATTCTCCTATTTAATAGTCAAAACTGAGTTTGAACTTTATAAATTAGGTTGTACCTGTTGCTTTTTTGTGCCTCTTTTCCATTTAATCTATTGCCTACTGTTGGGACAATAGACTGCAAAAACTCAAAGAGTAGAGGTTGAGAGTAAGAGGGCTCAATATATGTTGAAACTCAACTTTTTTTGTATATTAAAAACAGATGAAAATAAGTCTTTATATAGACTTATAAAACAAATAAACCACTAACTCACTAAGTTAACAACTATCCACTAACTAAGCAACAAACTATCCACTATCTGTTAACTAAAAATATACTGCAGCATGAATGCTGACAGTCCAAGAAAATAGGAAACTACTAACAAATTGAATTTGACTTGGTCATATATTGAATTAGTCTTCAATACTCCCCCTTAATTCAAAGTTACAGACACCAAGCAAAGCCCTCAAATAAATAAACTTGACTGTTGCCAAAGACTTCGTCAGTATATCAGCTAATTGCTTATGAGTGTTGCAATGTTTCAGTATTATTTCCTCTTTTGCTACCAAATCGCGAATGAAATGGAAGCGGACATCAATGTACTTAGTTCTACTGTGAAAACTTGGA
Organism: Capsicum pubescens; assembly: GCA_030864215.1. Classification (NCBI taxonomy): domain Eukaryota; kingdom Viridiplantae; phylum Streptophyta; class Magnoliopsida; order Solanales; family Solanaceae; genus Capsicum; species Capsicum pubescens. The sequence continues at coordinate 78,540,793 of CM061544.1, forward strand.
TTCTTTGTCATGGCGATTGATGCTTTGTTGTCACAGTATATCTATGTTGCACTTTCTTGCTTATGCTGAAGTTCTGCAAACATCCTTCTAAGCCAGATGGCTTGATAAGCTACTGAAGTTGCTGCAATGTACTCAGCTTCTGAGGTTTACAACGTTGTTGTAGATTGCTTCTTTGAACTCCAAGTCACCACACCTGAACCTAGAGTGAAAACATGAGTTGAAATTCTCCGTCTATCATCTAACGAACCAGCATATTCACTATCACTGAACCCACATAATCTAAAATTAGAAACTTGTGAATACCAAATGCCATAGTCCATAGTTCCAGCAATATAACGCAGAATCCTTTTTGTTGTTCCAAAATGAACCTTTGAAGGTTGTTGCATGAACCTGGAAACGACACCAACAGAGAATACAATATCGGGGAGAGTACGAGTTAGGTAAATCAAACCTCCAACTAGGCTTCTGAAACTTCTATCATCATCCATCTCTGCTCCATCATTAAGCTGCAATTTTTCACCAACATTCAGAGGTGTAACTACAGGCTTGCAATTAAGTAAACCAAATTTAATGAGAAGGTCCCTGGCATATTTCCTTTGTGATAGAAATATTCCATCTTCCTCTTGATGGATTTCAAGGCCAAGAAAATAATGTAATAAACCCATATCTGACATCTCAAATGCATTCATCATTTGCGACTTGAATTCATCCACAAGAGAAATAAAAGAGCTACTATAAATAATATCATCAACGTAAAGTCAAACAATGATGAAATCAGTACCTCTCTTCTTTACATACAATGTGGGTTCATTCTCACTTCTCATAAATCCCTTTTTCTGGTGATACCCATCGATTTTGCTACACCATGCTCGAGGGTCTTGCTTCAAACCATATAATACCTTTTTTAGCCGGTAGACCTTTGTTTCATCACCTTTCTTTATGAAACCTTCTGGTTGTGCTACGTAGACCTCTTCTTCTAAGTCTCCATTGAGAAATGCTGACTTGACATCAAATTGATAAACTAGCCATCGTGACTGTGCAGCTAATGCTAGAACAAGTCTAACAGTTTTAAACCGAGCAACTGGAGAAAATGTTTCTTCAAAATCAGTACCACATTGCTGCGCATATCCTATTGCCACAAGACGAGTTTTATGCTTCTGTAGGCTCCCATCCACTGCAAACTTTGTCTTGAAGATCCACTTCAAGACGATTGCATTTTTTTCTTCTAGTAACTCCACCATCTCCTATGTGCCATTTTTTTCGATAGAATTTATCTCTTCTACCATAGTACTCCGCCACTCTTCATTTTCAGTTTCTTCTCCATAATGTGTAGGACCTAAAACAGCAAAAGAAAATTGACAAGATGTATACATATCATTAGCATACTTGGGATTCGGCTTTGTAGGCCTTGTTAATCTTCTTAATGGAATTAGCTCAGCTGGAGACTCTTCAAGAGTTGTAGATGAAGATTTTTTGCTCGGTGAAGCTGAAAAGGATGAATCCGAGCAAGTTGTAGAAGAACCCGTTCCTGTAGCTATAGCATTTGGCTATTGAATTCCATCAAAAGTGATTCCAATCGGCATAGGAATCTACTCTTGCATCTTACCATTGCTTCCACTCCAATTTCAGCTTGTTGTCTCATCAAATACTACATCTCTTCTAATCAAAATCTTTCTGCTAAGGGGGTTATACAATCTATATGCTTTGGATTGTGTATAATAACCAATAAAAATGCACTTCTCAATTTTTCATCCAACTTATGACGGAATTGTGAATTTATCAAAGCATAAGCAATACAACTAAAAATTCTTAAATAGCTTACAAATGGTTTTCTACCCTGCCAAGCTTCAAATGGAGTTTGATTTAGAACAGTCCTTGTGGGAGACAGATTCAATAAATGGACTGATGTCACCACAGCTTCAGCCCAAAAATGATTCAGAAGTCCCTTTACTTGCAACATATTTCTTGCCATCTCCACACCAGTGCGATTTTTTAGCTCATCGACACCATTTTTCTCCGGTTTATATGGTGTTGTTATCTCCCTGTGGATGCCAGTTTCTTCATAAAAGAAATTAAATTCCTTGGACAAGAACTCGACACCTCTATCAGTGCGAAAGGTTTTGATGGATAGACCATTTTGTTTCTCAACCATGGCTTTGAATTGCTTGAATATTTGAAATATTTCTGATTTTCTTTCGAAAAAATAAACCCAACTCATGCGATTATAATCACCAGTAAAGAGTAGAAAATAACGACTACCACCAAAAGATGTAGTATGCATATGTCCACACAAATCAGCATGTATTAATTCAAGACATTTTGAAACTCTCCAAGCCTTTCCAACAGGAAAAGATTTTTTAGTTTGTTCTCCATAAATGCATCCTTCACACAATTCAATAGAATCAATTTTTGGTACTCCAAGAACCATACCTTTGTCAACGACTAATTTCAAGACTTTTATATTAAGGTGACCGTTCCTCAGATGCCACAACTTTAAGTCATTGTTTGCACTTGCAGCAAGGGAAAAAATTTTCATATTGGAAACATCCAGCAGAAACATATTATTTGGCGTCAAGGTGATGCGAAACTTTTTGCCTGACTTCTTATTTGTAATGACACACACATCTTCATCAAACCAAAGACAATATCCATCAGTCATCATTTGTCCAACACTTATCAAATTGTATCCTAGATCATATACAAACTAAACATTATCCAACACTTTTAATTTGTCATGGCTAGTGTCGACAATCACCTTGCATTTTCCTTCAACCTGCATCTCTTTTGTGTTGCTAAGTTGCACCTTTTTTCTTTTTTTCTCATCAAGTTCTTGGAACATAGATTTACTTCCTGTCATATGATTTGAACAACCACTATCTACAAACCATAACTCTCTTTGCTTATGATTTGTATCAACGTAAGCAAAGAGATAATTCTCTTCCTCTTTTTCTCCGGCAACAAAGTTTATTTTCTGGTCTTTATACCAGCAGTCATCCCTTATATGTCCGTAGAGCTGACAGTGATGACATTGAATGCCATTTTTCTGGTTACTTTGCTCATTGGACTGCGTGTGCTCATCATTCCTTCCTCTTCCTCATCCATAACCATGACCATCGTGGAATCCTCTTCTTTCTCGTCCTCTACTTGCTGGACCATTGTTTTCTCCATACTTAGTTGTAGCATCCTTCACCTGAAATGCCTTCTCTTCATTCTTTTCAGTAGATCGATTGAGTCTCGCCTCATGAGCTTGAAGAGATCCCATCAATTCATCAAAGGAAAATACTGAAAGATCCTTAGACTCTTCAATCGCAGCAACTACATGATCAAATTTTGGAGTCAAGCTTCGCAGTATATTTTCCACAATGGTCTGATCAGTAAATTTCTCGCCATAGGATTGCATTTTGCTAACAATTTCCACTGCTTTGGACAAAAAATCAGCAATAGATTCTCCACTTTTCATCATCAAGGTTTCAAAGTCATGCCGAAGTGATTGAAGTCTCACCACGATGACCTTTGAATCACCTTGAAACTCCTTCTACAGAATGGACCAAGCCTGCTTTGATGTGGTTGCTTCCGCAATCTGTGAAAAAATACTATCATGGACAACTTGTTGGATAAACACCAGCTCCTTAGCATCTTTTTTCTTGTTGTTTCGCAGTCTATCTCCTTTGTTGGGATCTGCAAATCCAATTTCTATCAAGTCCCAAAGATTTTTGAATTTGAGTATAGTTCTCATACGAATACTCCAGAATTCATAACTTTCTCCCATGAAGATGGGAATGAGTGGTTGTGTCATACCCGAGGAATTACTGCTACTTTCCATGGCTCTGATACCACAGATATTGGGATAATAGACTACAAAAACTCAAAGAGTAGAGGTTGAAAGTAAGAGGGCTCAATATATGCTGAAACTCAACTTTTTTTTGTATATTAAAAACCGCTTAAGATAAGTCTTTATATAGACTTATAAAATAAATAAACCACTAACTCACTTAGTTAACAACTATCCACTAACTAAGCAACAAACTATCCACTATCTGTTAACTAAAAATATACTGCAACATGAATACTGACAGTCCAAGAAAATAGGAAACTACTAACAAAATTGAATTTGACTTGGTCATACATTGAATTAATCTTCAATACCTACTTCTCATTTTGTTTATATTTATAAAACTGTAAAATTAAATAAATACATTTAGCCCGTACAACTTTACTTCACGCCTTAGGATTTTTCTCTTTAAAAACCTTGATTTAGATGCCTAGCATGAACAACCCGAAACAGTTGAACTGAGTAAGAACTTCCCCAATAACTTTATTGTCGTTTCTTCTCTGTTGCCTTTGTTCTTAGATAATCTTTTCCGAACTTCTCATTTTGTTAATGAAATTTGTAAAAATAAATTAATACATTCTAACCTAAATAACACTATTTATTCCTTTATGATTGTTAGTTTTAAAATTTCAATTTTTTATATCTTGCATGGTCAGCCAATCCTCATCATTTAAGGGTATTTGGGTCTTTTTCCTTCACCCAATTCATCCATAACATGAATTTGCGAACCCCAAGGAGCATTATTTGCCCTTTTTCTCATAAATTCTCTCAACAAAATCCCCTCTTTCCCCAAGAACAAAACCTAACTCTTTTACAAGAAATAAAGGATTCCAAGCTTCAATTTCAAGAAAATCCTCAAGAATCCTCACAAATTCACCTAGTGAGGTATGTGTGATGTTAATTCAAGGGATCTTTTCACCCATGGAGTCCAAGAATATCTTTTTAGTTTTAAATTATAAGTTTTCATCTTCAAGTTGAAATATCTCCATAAATCTTTTGTGAATTGAATTTAAAGTTATGTTTATAAGTGTTTTCAAGTGGGAAGAGCCATTATATCTTTTAAATGTTCTAATCTTCATGTTAAACCCCTAAGTTATGATTTTGGTCTTGTAATCATGTTATTTTTTCATGCTTTACTCATTCCCATGCTTAAGTTCATGACTCTCATGTGTTTGATGAAATGCGTAAGTGTTGGATTTTGAACAATGATCCTCTAATATAGTTTTAAATCTTTTAAATGTCATTATTGTTATTTTCACTAAATTTTGGTGGGTTATGAACACCCTATACCTATGTGATTTACATTAATTCATCTCTTCAAGTACTCGGACAGTTAATCCATGACTCTTATCAGTATACTTACATGTTTATAATCATGATGAGTACAATAGGTTATGTAGTAATGTATAGTCTAGTTCAGTTTATCCCAAAACTAGTGTCAGTTCAGTTAGGAGTAGGATTTAGTACCGAGCAAACTCAAGGATGAGGGCTCACCTGATAGTAGAGGGTGTGACTGTCACGACCCGAGCCTAGGCCCTAGCCGTGACGAGCATCCCGAACCATGAAAGCCCGGAACACCCATTCTCTATCTGGTTATCATGCACAATATTCATAATCATAATAAAATGCGGAATTGAAACTGAGTACGGAAAGCATGGTCAAGTTCTGCAATATTTCTGAATAATACTATCTAACATCAGTCTGCGAAATCTCTACTAAGAACATAAATATCTGTCTGAAAAGAAACTGGGACAAGGCCCCCAGTAAACCAAAAACATAATAAATAAGATAATGTCTGACATAATTAGGCCTTCCGAATAATATAAGGCTCACCACTGTGAGATCAAGTCTGCAAATCCGAGAATGTCTATTGAGTAGCTGGACCCCTAGACTGTGCCTCAGAACCTGGAAGGAGGGGGGGTCAGCACAAAAGTACTGGCACGCGAAGCAATCCAAAAAAATAGTATAATGGAACATACATACATATATATATATACACATATTAAGTGAAAGCAATTTTTCATCAAGACATCATGTGTAAAACTGTTTCTGAAAAATACATGGGCACTTTCTGAAAACATGTAACCTTTATGTTCATTTCAAATCATGATCTGTGTTTTACTTCTGAGTTAGGTGGTATTCCCCTACAAGTCTGATATTCCACGGGCTGTATGGAATCCGCCATTGACTCGGCGGGGAAGCCCCCAACCCAAGTGTGCCGCAAGGGTTGGAGTGTCTGAGTCTGATACGCCACAGGACATTTAAGTCAGCGCATAATAGTATACCCGGGTCGGCAAACCACGGTTTTAGGAAATGAGTCGCTTGAACTCAAGCCCTCTTCGGGGAACCACCTAACATCTCTGTATGCCCATTTTAACCTTTTCTGTAGATGCAACATTCTGAATGTCTAAAATTATGAAAGTCTGAAATGTCTGTTAGTCTGAGTCTGATATGGCATTAGTCTGAGTTGGTATCGTCATACCAAGACTTGCAATTCATGATTTTTCTGAGCCATAATGTATTAAGCAAGAACTTTCATTCAAAACATAGTTTAGACCACCAAAACATGTAACTGATGTAAAGGATTTCATATTCCGAAACTTAAAGTTCAATTCATGCAGAAATTTCATCAAACACCTGGTGGTCAAATGTCTTTAGCAAGTTCATGTATTCAAAATTGAAACACATTCATTCATATATGTATATAAACTGTCAAATCAGTTTGGAGATGGTCAAAAGACCAAAACAATGATGTTAAAACATCTTATACATAAATATATATACATAATTTAAAACCCCATTCTAAAACATGATTTTTCTATACCCATGAGAATTTAGGAAAACCCCGCGTACCTTGTTCTCCACGAATTTTGGGTGTCTATCGAAGCCTACGTCGAGGGGATTCCAAATCTGTAATTTGTTTCACGAACCCGCGGTTGAATCTTGAGTTGCTTGGGTTTTAATGTTGAAACCCTAGGGAGAGTTCTTGAGCAATTTTGGGAAAAGTATGTGTATTATGGTGTTTGAGGGATTAAATCCCGTGTTGGTGGTATATATAGGGGTGGAGGATTACCAAAATACCCCTAAGGAACAATTAAGGTCAAATCTGTCCCTCAGTTGATAGTTTGGTAGACTGGAGTAAATCGATTATAACTTTTTACTCATATACTCAAATTGGATGAAACCAACTGCAATTGAAATAGGACTCGAAGAGATTTTGTTTGATATATTATAGCTCACACATTTCATTATATACAGGGAGTTATGATCGTTTGAAATTGACACTGAAATGCTGAAAACTGGGCAATAGTCTATGTGTTTTGCTACTGTTTTTAAATCCAAACGCAGCCTTATGCGTTCCGAAAAATTCCGAAATTTATCCGAGATGTACTATGAGATTTCCCGATCATAACGCAACTTGAAAATCTAAAAGCGGATGTCGGGAAGGTTGAAAAGTTGTATCCCGAAGATTGCCAGCTAAAATGACTCTAAGTCCTCATTACACTTAGAAAAACTTTCAAGTTTTTAAGTCTAAGGGCACTCTATTAAAGGCTAATCCATGCACGACTTTTACAGGGTGTTACAGTGACCCTTAGTAGAAATCCTCGAGTTCTAGAACTACGTAGCCAGCATAGGTTTGAGATGTCTACCTACCAGTTGAGGGTTGACAAAGTGTTTACATGTCAGTTGAGGGTGACACATATCTTATTAGAGCACCTGCCAATTGAGGGTGACTCCTTATTCCTTCGGGACACTAGTTTAGTGGATCCACGCAGCAATGTTAGTAACCGTGGCATGATACTGGCACCATTTCGACTGGGTTACAGGTTGGACCCTGATTAGCTCAATTGGTGCATGTCGGTTAGATGATACCCCCCACATTCTTAGTACAGTATTTAGTATAGTTTCGATTTAGGTTACGTGACCAAGTGTACAGATTTTTAGTTATTCAGTTATACAGTTTACAGTCTTTTAGATTTTAGACTTGTCTCAGATTACAGATTTATGCTTGGTCTTGCATTCTTAGATGTTACAGTTTTCATACATTCATGTCCATTTATCTCATTCTATTAAGTTATTCCTTATTTAATATGCACAGGACCCCATGTATATTAGCCTAACCTCATCTCATATACCAGTACATTAAAAGTATTAATCGCATTCTCTTTTTTTGCTATGATATTTTATATCATAGGTTTGGATACACAGTTTCCCGACCGCAGTCAGATAGCTCAATGTAATCTAGCAGCCGTAGTGGTGAGTCCTCATCTATCGAGGACATATTATGTTTATTCAATTAATTCAGTATTTTATTTTGTTCAATCAGTTGGAGTTAGTTAGGGGTTTGTCCCATCAACTCCTCAGTCAGTATAGAGACTTTTAGACATTCAGAAAGAATAGTTAGACACTCACTTAGTTACTTTTATTTCTTGTTAGCTGCTTTAGATATTCAGTATTTTGTATTTCAAAATTAAGATATATATATTAGCCTTTTCAGTTTATATTCTACACAGATGTAATGTTCATATTTATGCAGTGCTCACATTAAGTACCAACTCATTGGTTAGCTTGGGGTCACTTGTGACCGTAAGCACAGTTGTCGAGACTAAGGGGTAGCCTTGGGTTATGACAAAAAGCCTCTAAACTCTTTCAAATATCAAGCTAGTTCAGGACATGCCCCCGATCATGACCATGAAAATAACAATAATAATGTTAATGTGAACTTTTCAATTCTAAAATATTGAAAGTGTAATACCCCGCATTTTTCCTAGCTTAATTTCATCCCAAGAATGCCAAAGATTAGCTTCAAGAATGAATAACATTTATTTCATATGGAATTTTTCAGATTTAGACCTTCCATTGTGTATTAAATTGAATAAACTTTCCATCAATACCAAATTCGTCCAAATACGATACGCGGTTGAAAAGTTATGGCATTTTAATGTTGACAGTGTGCCATTCAAGCAACCGTCGCGTCGCGGTGAAGGGTGAATTATAATTATCAAATTTCAGTAGCTCACCATAATTTCACCATGTCACGGTGAGTATAGCTCCAAGAGGTTCATCACGTCATGGTGGAGTGTAAAAATGCAATAGTCAATTTCCAGTAACTCACCACAATTGCACCGCATCACGATGAGTATAGCGATGGGAGGATCACCGCGTCACGGTGAAGGCATATTTTCCATGTCCTTGATCCATAAATTAAAATTCATGTTTCATGAACTAATCCTAGTGTATGAAATCCTTATTAGGTGAAAAATGATCCTAGAAATCTCTTAGAGCCAAGTTGAGATAATACCCCTTAATTCGTCCAATGTTTTATGTTTGATTCTACAAGGGTCAACTTTGAAAGTGTATAACTTTTGATGTATGTAGAATTTTTTAGGTAAAGACCCACCAAATCTGCGATAATTGAGTTAGCTTTCCACCGATACCAATTTCGTCAAAATCCGTTACCTGACTCAAAAGTTATGATATTTTTAGTTTGAGGCAGTAAGCTATCGCGATTACACCGTGTCGCGGTGGCCCTTCAAACGGAAATATAAGGTACGAATTTTTGTTTTAAACTATGGAGGGGCAATGGGGCCTTAACTCTCCTCAACCTAGGTCGTAAAAACACAATCTAAGGCTTCAATTGGAGGCATTATTTTCCCCCATTCTCCAATTTTTCCCTCAAGAACAACCCTAGTCAATACCCTCAAGAATCATCAATTCCATTATATTCTCCTCAACAAAAAGATAAATAATTTAGGGTTTCTAATCCAAGAACTTCAAGAATGTTTTCAAGATCATATCCAAAGGATTCAAAGTTAAAGCTTTTACATTCAATTCATCATAGAAATCCAAGATTCAAGTTTTCTCATCTAAGATCATAAATTAAGGTATGTGGGATTTGAAAAAGGACAATTCTTTCGTCTTTCTGTCCAAAACATGCTTTAAATTATAAAATTTATTTGATTTTATGAGATTTCCTATGAATTTGAAGTTAGGGTTTATACCAATGTTGCTATTCATGAGATTATGAGATTTTCAATGATTTAGAAGTTGAATTACATTAGTATGTTTATATCTTTATGCATATTGCTGAAATTTCCAGATTTTGAGTTGATTTATCAATATTACATTATCAAGCATGAACCTTTTTGGTATGTTAACATGAATATGTTGTATGGGTCACTAAGCCCTAATGAGTATGTTATGAGACATCGATTTTCTAGATTTTCCCAATTTAGTTTAAGCATGATATTGAGATTCTTGATTTTATTATTTTGATATTGTTGAAATATTTTCAAGAAGCATATAGAACATGATGATTTTCTATGAATTTACATGAATTTGAAGCATGGGCATTAAGCACTACGATTAAGTTTTGATATTTCAAGAAGATTATATTTTAGCATGCTTTAATAAGAAAGTATTCAGATTTTTAAGAAAGAATTAATCTCTTGATCCTAAGCTAAGGTAAGGAATCCACATTGTTCATAATGTTTGAGATTTAAAGAAGAAAAGCATAACTTGTTTGGTTATAAACCCTTATGCTATTTTAAGGTGAATTTCCTAAAAGTTCTGAGCGATAAGTATGGGAGTAATATTTAGCACCGAGTTGGGTATGATTCCAAGGTCTCATGCCCCACACCTACGTGCCACCGTAGGTTCCTGATTTGCCCATAGTGGGCTAAGATAGTGATCACTTAAGTTAAGACTCTATTCCGATGGCAAGGGTAGAACAGCTCTCCCAAATATGGGTAAGACGTTGGACTCCATGAAGAATGCTCACATGGTTTATGTCGGTTAGAAGAACCTCCCAAAAGAAGTCCCCTACTCTTCTTAAGAATAAAGTATATGTTTTGAAAGTTATGGTTTTAAGATTTCCCAAAGTTCCTAAGTCCCAAAGTTCCAAAAAAAGATTTTCAAAGCTCCCAAAGTCTCTAAGTTTCAAATGAAAAGACTGATATAAAATCTTTTATAAGACTAAGTGTAAAGGCTCACACATTTATTCATATTATACTTTACGGAAAGATAATAGTTATAGCTTTCAATTTTCAGATTTCTGATTCAAACGTGGGCTCTCTTTTTACTTAGCCAGCATGATTTCAAGAAAAAGTTTAAGTGCAATTTTTAGAACTAAATGTTATGGCTCACTAGATTTATAAAGCATGATTTGCTTCTCATGATTGTAATTCTTCAATATTTAAGATATTTCAGCTTATGTGAGTCATTTACATTTAGCATGCTTTTTTTTATAAATTATGATGATGAGATAATATTTTACTTATGCATTGCACTACCATATACTCAGCACATCCTTAAAGTACTGATCCACATATATGCCTATGTGTTACAATGTCACCTAATGTAGGTACAAGGTGTAGTACACATACCATATTTAGCCAATTTGTAGTTTCCAGTCAACAGGTGATGAGTCTTTTTGATTCAAGGGCTTGAGTTACTTATATAGTTTGAGAATTATTTTATTTTTCTTTATTCAGTCGTATTGAGATGGGATAGTTGGGAGTCATGACCCGGCTACCTATAGTTAATACTAGTAGAGGTTTCATAGACAGTCAGTAAAAGTTAATGTAATTAAACTCCAGTTTGTTTTGTATAATTAGAGATGTATCATTTTAAGATAGATTTGTACTGATCAAATTCCAAAAAAAAAATTGTTTCCGCTGATTTTTTTCAGATTTATGTATTTTATTCAGTTGCTGGTAAGTTATGCCAGTAGATGGGTTTGCTTGGGATCACTTGTGGCCTAAAGCACCGTGTGACGTCTTGGGACCCATTTTTGGGGCGTTACAAACTTGGTATCAGAGCTTGGTTTCAAGTGTCCTAGGGTGTGTGTGAAGTCGTATCTAGTAAAAGTTTGTGGAATGGTACGGAGAAGTCTGTACTTTTCTTCGAGAGGCTACCAGGCATTTAAGAAAAGTTTCCTTTCTTTCCTACTCTAGATCGTGCAGTAAAGTTGTTCTCTCAGAATCTCCTATATATTCGTGTGTTACCCCAAAATTCCTCATCTATGACTTATTCTTGAGATAACATAATTAGCAAGTTCTAATTTCCTCCCTAGATAATGCTCTCAGATTTGCTAACAAAAGTTTCAGAAGTCACACAAAAGGCTTAAAAGGAGCTCTCTAGTGTGTCATAAGTCCCTCAAGTTGAAAGTTATGTCCTCATCCTTATGAGTTGTTTGGTTGAGACAGAATTAGATATGTATTCAGATTTCCCATTAACCCTTTTAATACAGATAATGCTCATGAGAGAAGATAGTACGAACTTAGATTATTAGATAAAGTGTGCATTCGAGGGATATTATGAACTTCAGTGTTTTGATTTATGAATAGCAGAATCTTATTATAGTTGGAAGTATGTGTATAGAAGAGTAGTGACAAGATGAGTGGGAATGATAATTAGTAGAAAGTATAGATATAAGCTTATGCATGTTATCGAGATGTGTTAATGTGATATGTCCTTGCATTTTAGTTTAGTAGAGATTGAAGAAGGAGTTATTAGTTATGGTGAATTGTTGTTTGATTGAAGTACTAAAGGAGTTATTGATGGTATTTATTGTGTTTGAAAAGTATAGGACATTGATAAATTATTTGGTGGTTTTGTATCATTAATTTAGGCTTCCCTTAGAGTTACCAAAAGGAGTTTACCTGAAATTTATAGAGCTGTGATAGTAATTTAGATGTATAGAAGGGTAAATAGTAATGATGTGTATAAGGAGGATATGTTAATGGATTATAATAAGATAGTCCATATGATTATGATCGATTATTATCGTTATGAGATTCTAGTGGGCTAGTGTTTCTTAATATTTTATTATATAGCTTTCCAGTGAAAATAGTATAGTATATGAGGTTGGATTGTTACTCATGTTTAGCATAAGACACTAAGCTTGTATAGTAGATGATTATCAAGGTGGATGTAATGATTTTGTGGTCAGTGTAGCTAGATATACGGAAGTGATCTAGTAGGCTTGAACAGTGTACGCAAGAGTTTAAGTTCAGTTGCTCATAATTAAGTATGATGTTGCAGGTATGTTGTAGAGGTGTGCCCAAGGTGATATAGGGCTTTATTAATTTCGAAATTTTTTAAGTGTTGTAGGGTTATTAGTACCCTTGAGTTGATAAGTATGAATGAGGCTATATGGTATACAATGTCCTTGTTAATTAACTTATGGGTTAAAGGTTGATGATGATGTAGTTAGAGATGTAATATTAGCAGAGTATGAAGAAAGTTAGTATGGTTCAGCAAAGGTTTAGAGATATCCATGTTAAGTGTTAGAATCTAAGTTGGTGAGTGTTTAACTTATCATATGATGACTTTTGAGGCTATAGAAATCTAAGAGTTGAATCTCCGAAAAGGGTATTAGCATTGGGTGTTATATGTGAAGATATGGTCCTTCAGGGTAAGTTTAGTTTTGCGTGTATTGATTATATCCCATAATCTAGAGTAAAGTGATTTCAGTTTAGACTAGAGTTTATATAGTGGTTCACAGACTTAGAGTGATGGCTTAAACCTAAGGGGGAGATGATAGAATGAATAACCAAGTCAGACTTCCAGATTCTAGTAGTGATGTCAGTATAGTGTAGTAAGGGAGGATGAGGGTCAACCCATTCCTACTTCAGTATCTTTAGTCATCCCAATACCTCTATCTACTCATATCTTACATGTCGTTTCCATGACCACAGTTCATATTTATGCACCTTATAGAAAAATCATGTATATTTCCAGTTCCTAGCTTAAGCAGTTCCAGTTCACTCAACAGTACAGATTATGTTCCATGAAATAATGGATTCTAAGCTCAGGTCATGCAGATCATGACTCATGTACTCATGTTTTACAGTAAGTTCAGTTTTATTACTCATGCAACACTCTTAACGATGAGCAAAATTCTGATTTATATCAAGTTTATCCTCGGATTAGATCTCTTTAGTGAATCTATGATGTTGATTCTCTATTCCTCAGGCCTGATTTAAGTGTCAAGTTACGTATATTATCCTTCCATACTTCAAGGTCTCATGTTCTAACCTTTCAGTAACTTCTCCTTATGTAAGGATAGTGGTGATGAGTAAATGTTTCTTGTTGATGAAAGATCATTGTATGCTTGTTTTAGCTAAGGCCATAAATGTGAAGTAAGATTAAGGCCAACTCTTTGATACATGTTATGGTTAGTTGAAGTTTATGTGTTATGTTTGGGAAGATTGTTGTATGCTTGCTTTATGTAAGTCTATAAAAGAAGGAATATTGAGGTAAAGTTTGTTTTATGTGTGTACGACTTGGTTAGTTGGGAATATTTTATGTGTGTCTTCTTAAGAATGGTGCATGGTATTTTTTCTTGATAGAGGTTTGTATGATATGAGAAAGGTGTTTATTTAGAAGTGCATTTGTGGTTATAGATATAGGCTTGAACATTATGTTTGTATGTATCTGGATGAATTCACTGCGTATTGGTGAATGTCTAGTATGAGGTTGAATGTTGTTGTTAGAGTCGTAATGAGAATTATTCATGAGATAAGAAGTTGTGAAATACAGGGTATGTTGAGTTTATGATTCAGACTAGTATTACAGTATTATGTGGTGTATCTTTTAATTTTGAGTTAGGCTTGAAGAGGGTGAGAGAATTTAGTGCAGTTTAGACATTACTACATGAATTTATCAATGCCCTATGAAAATTATAAGTTGAATCAAGCAAGTATGATATTTGAAGGGAATGGTATAATTGAGAGAGTATTTTAGAAATGTTGTTAAGCTTAAAAGTAAGGAGTTGCGTTGCTTAAGGCTAAGTGATTCTATCCTGACTTATGATTTATAGGTCTATGTTCCATGATATATATTTGGGGCAATGTTGTAATATCTTATTCTAAGGTCTTGTTCAGATCATGCCCTGAGTCCCTTACTCCTCAATAGCATTAGAAATTTCTTAGAAAAGTGTTGAATAAATACCCTATTTGGGCGAGAGCATTCAGCATGATTCAATCCGTGCAGCCAGAAATCCAGTTTAATAGTCAGACAAACAAATCTCTAGTTTTTCCATCTTCCGATTTAGTCCAGACTCACTACCTAAAATTTCGTGAGTATGGCCATTTCAAGAGATAGTTTATTTGCATCCAAATAAATTGCGAAATTCAGCTCAGTACATGCATCATGCATCAGTTTCAGATTCATATATTAAGTCATGGTTCAGTCCATAAGTATCATGTATATCATTTCAGCCTTTTCCAAGTATATCAACCAAATCAGTATAATTAGGGGACGAACGATCCCAAGGGGGAGATGGTGTAATACCCCGAGTTTTTATGTCATAAACCTCTCATGTCTTCTCCACGAGCTCAGATCCAGCTGAAGGTGATAGCCTTCCTTTATTCAGTTCTTTTCAAGTCTAAGATTCAGCCATATAGCTATTTTCATGTAAGTTCATGCACTCAAAGAACAATTCAGTAGATCACTATGTTTAGATTCAGTCATACAATTTATTTCAGAAGTGCGTAATAGCTTATAGCCTCGATTGTTCAGTATTTTTATCCTAACCATCCACATTCGAGGATGAATATTCCCAAGGGGGAGATAATGTAATACCCCACATTTTTTCTAGCTTAATTTCGTCCCTAGAATGCCAAAGATTAGCTTTAAGAATGAATAACATTTATTTCATATGGAATTTTCCAGATGTAGACCTTTCATTGTGTGGTAAATTGAATAAGCTTTACATCAATACCAAATTCTCCCAAATACGATACACGGTTGAGAAGTTATGGCATTTTAGTGTTGAAAGTGTGCCATTCAAGTAACCACCGCGTCGCGGTGAATGGTGAATTCACAATTGTCAAATTTCAGTAGCTCAACGCAATTCCATCGCATCGTGGTGGAGTGTAAAAAGGCAATTGTCAATTTCCAGTAACTCACAGTGATTGCACCGTATCGCAATGAGTATAGCGATGGGGGATCACCGTGTCGCAGTGAAGGCATATTTTCCATGTCCTTGATCCATAAATTGAAATGCATGATTCATGAACTTATCCAAGTGTATGAAATCCTTATTGGGTGAAAAATGATCCTAGAAACCTCTTATAGCCAAGTTGAGCTAAGACCCCTTAATTCGTCAAATGTTTTGTGTTCGATTCTACAAGGATCAAATTTGAAAGTGTATAACTTTTGATATATGTAGAATTTTTCAAATCAAAATCCCCCAAATCGTAGATAATTGAGTTATCTTTCCAATGATACCAATTTCGTGAAAATCCGCTACCCGAGTCAAAAGTTAGGACATTTTTAGTTTGAGGCAGTAAGCTACCGCAATTACAACGGGTCGCGGTGGCCCTTGAAACGGAAATACGGGTTATGAATTTTTGTTTTAAACTATGGAGGGGATGTGGGGTCTTATTCCACCTCAACCCAGGTTGTAAAAACACGATCTAAAGCATCAATTGGAGGCATTATTTGCCCCCATCCTCCAATTTTTCCCGCAAGAACAACCCTAGTCAATCCCCTCAAGAATCATCAATTCCATCATCTTCTCATCAACAAAAAGATCAAGAATTTAAGGTTTCTAATCCAATAACTTCAAGAATGTTTTCGAGATCATCTCCAAAGGATTAAAAGTTCAAACTTTTACATTAAAATCATCATAGGAATTCAAGATTCAAGCTTTATCATCTAAGATCATCAATTAAGGTATGTGGGGTTTGAACAAGGACTATTCTTTCGTCCTTGTAACCAAAACATGCTTTAAATTATAAAATTAATTTGATTTTATGAGCTTCTCTATGAATTTTAAGTTAGGTTTATACCAAATATTGCTATTCATGAGATAATGAGATTTTCAATGATTTAGAAGTTGAATTACTTCAGTATGATTATATCTTTATGCATATTGCTGAAATTTCCAAATTTTGAGTTGATTTATCAATATTACATTATCAATCATGAACCTTTTTGGTGTTTTAACATGAGTTTGTTGTATGGGTCACTAAGCCCTAATGTGTATGTTATGAGACATCGATTTTCCTAATTTAGTTTTAGCATGATATTGAGATTCTTGATTTTATTATTTTGATATTGTTGAAGTATTTTCAAGAAGCATATTGAGCATGATGATTTTCTAAGAATTTACATGAGTTTGAAGCATGGGCTTTAAGCCCTAAGATTAAGTTTTGATATTTCAAGAAGATTATATTTTAGCATGCTTTGATAAGCAAGTATTCAGATTTTTAAGAATGAATTGATCTCTTGATCCTAAGCTAAGGTAAGGAATCCACATTGTTCATAAAGTTTGAGATTTAAAGAAGAAAAGCATAACTTGTTTGGTTATAAACCCTTACGCTATTTTAAGTTGAATTTCCTAAAAGTTTAGAGCGATAAGTATGGGATTAGTATTTAGCACCGAGTTGGGTAAGATTCCAAGGTATCATGCCCCACACCTACGTGCCACCGAAGGTTCCTGATTTTCCCATAGTGGTCTAAGATAGTGATCACTTAAGTTAAGGTTCTATTCCAATAGCAAGGGTAGAACAGCTCTCCCAAATATGGGTAAGACGTTGGACTCCATGAAGAATACTCACATGGTTTATGTCGGTTAGAAGAACCTCCCAAAAGAAGTCCCCTACTCTTCTTAAGAATTAAGTATATGTTTTGAAAGCTATGGTTTTAAGATTTTCCAAAGTTCCTAAGTCCCAAAGTTCCAAAAAAAGATTTCCAAAGCTCCCAAAGTCTCTAAGTTTCAAATGAAAAGACTGATATAAAATCTTTTATAAGACTAAGTGTAAAGGATCACACATTTATTCATATTATACTTTATGGAAAGATAATTGTTATAGCTTTCAATTTTCAGATTTCTTATTCAAACGTGAGCTATCCTTTTACTTAGCCAGCATGATTTCAAGAAAAAGTTTAAGTACAACTTTTACAATCAAATGTTATGTCTCACTAGATTTATAAAGCATGATTTGCTACTCATGATTGTTATTCTTCAATATTTAAGATGTTTCATCTTATGTGAGTCATTTACCTTTAGCATGCATTTTTTTTATAAACTATGATGATGAGATAATGTTTTACTTATGCATTGCACTACCATATACTCAGTACATCCTCAAAGTACTGATCCACATATATGTCTATGTGTTACATTGTCACATAATTTAGGTACAAGGTGTAGTACACATACCATATTCAGCCAGTTTGCAGCTTCCAGTCAGAAGGTGATGAGTCTTTTTGATTCAAGGGCTAGAGTTAGTTATACAGTTTGAGAACTATTTTATTTTTCTTTATTCTTTCGTCTTGAGTTGGGATAGTTGGGAGTCATGACCCGGCTACCTATAGTTAATACTAGTAGAGGTTTCATAGACAGTCAGTAGAAGTTGATGTAATTAAACTCCAGTTTGTTTTGTATAATTAGAGATGTATCATTTTAAGATAGATTTGTACTGATCATATTCTAAAAAAAAAATTGTTTTCGCTGATTTTGTTCAGATTTATGTATTTTATTCAGTTGCTTGTAAGTTATGCTAGTAGATGGGTTAGCTTGGGATCACATGTGGCCCTAAGCACCGTGTGACATCTTGGGACCCATTTTCAGGGCGTTACAAACTTGGTATCCGAGCTAGATTTCAAGTGTCCTAGGGTATGTGTGATGTCGTATCTAGTAAAGTTTTATGGAATGGTACGGAGGCGTCTGTACTTTTCTTCAAGAGGCTACCACGCATTTAAGAAAAGTTTCCTTTCTTTCCTACTCTAGATCGTGCAGTAAAATTGTTCTCTCAGAATCTCTTATATATTCGTGTGTTACCCCAAAATTCCATATCTATGACTTAATCTTGAGATAACATAATTAGCAAGTTCTAATTTCCTCCCTAGATAATGCTCTCAGATTTGCTAGCAGAAGTTTCAGAAGTCACACAAAGGTCTTAAGAGCAGCTCTCTAGTGTGTCATAAGTCCCTCGAGTTGAAAGTTATGTCCTCATCCTTATGATTTTTTCAGTTGAGACAGAATTATATATGTATTCAGATTGCCCATTAACCCTGTCAATACAGATAATGCTCATAAGAGGAGATAGTATTACTTAGATTGTTCGATAAAGTGTGCATTCGAGGGATATTATGAACTTCAGTGTTATGATTTATGAATAGAAGAATCTTATTATAGTGGGAAGTATGTGTATAGAAGAGTAGTGACAAAAAGAGTGGGAATGATGATTGGTAGAAAGTATAGATATAAGTTATGCATGTTATCAAGATGTGTTAATGTGATATGTCCTTGGATGTTAGTTTAGTAGAAGTTGAAGAAGGAGTTATTAGTTATGGTGAATTGTTGTTTGATTGAAGTACGAAAAGAGTTATTGATGGTATTTATTGTGTTTGAAAAGTATAGGATATTGATAAATTATTTGGTTGTTTCGCATCATTAATTTAGGCTTCCCTTAGAGTTACTAAAAGGAGTTTATCTGAAATTTATAGAGCTGTGACAGTAATTTAGATGTATAGAAGGGTAAATAGTAATGATGTGTATAAGGAGGATATGTTAATGTATTATAATAAGATAGGCCGTATGATTATGATCGATTATTATCGTTATGAGATTCTAGTGGGCTAGTGTTTCTTAATATTTTATTATATAGCTTTCCAGTGAAAATAGTATAGTATATGAGGTTGGATTGTTACTCATGTTTAGCATAAGACACTAAGTTTGAATAGTAGATGATTATCAAGGTGGATGTAATGATTTTGTGGTTAGTGTAGCTAGTTATACGGAAGTGATCTAGAAGGCTTGAACAGTGTACGCAAGAGTTTAAGTTCAGTTGCTCAAAATTAAGTATGATGTTGCAGGTATGTTGTAGAGGTGTGCCCAAGGTGATATAGGGCTTTATTAATTTCGAAATTCATTAAGTGTTGTAGGGTTATTAGTACCCTTGAGTTGATAAGTATGAATGAGGCTATATGGTTTACAATGTCCTTGTTAGTTAACTTATGGGTTAAAGGTTGATAATGTTGTAGTTAGAGATGTAATATTAGCAGAGTATGAAGAAAGTTAGTATGGTTCAGCAAAGGTTTAGATATATCCATGTTAAGGGTTAGAATCAAAGTTGGTGAGTGTTTAAGTTATCATATGATGACTTTTGAGGCTATAGAAATCAAAGAGTTGAATCTCAGAAGGGGGTATTAGCATTGGGTGTTATATGTGAAGATACGATCCTTCAGGGTAAGTTTAGTTTTGTGTGTATTGATTATATCCCATAATCTAGAGTAAAGTGATTTCAGTTTAGACTAGAGTTTATATAGTGGTTCACAGACTTAGAGTGATGGCTTAAACCTAAGGGGGAGATGATAGAATGAATAACCAAGTCAGACTTCCAGATTCTAGTAGTGATGTCAGTATAGTGTAGTAAGGGAGGATGAGGGTCAACCCATTCCTACTTCAGTATCTTTAGTCATCCCAATACCTCTATCTACTCATATCTTACATGTCGGTTCCATGACCACAGTTCATATTTATGCACCTTATAGAAAAAATCATGTATATTTCCAATTCCTAGCATAAGCAGTTCCAGTTCACTCAACAGTACAGATTATGTTCCATGAAATATTGGATTCTAAGATCAGGTCATGAAGATCATGACTCATGTACTCATGCTCTACAGTAAGTTCAGTTTTATAATTCATGCAACACTCTTAACGATCAGCAAAATTCAGATTTATATCATGTTTATCCTCGGATTAGTTCTCTTTAGTGAATCCATGATGTTGATTCTCTATTCCTCAGGCCTCATTTGAGTGTCAAGTTACTTATATTATCCTTCCATGCTTCAAGGTCTCATGTTCTAACCTTTCAGTAACTCTTCCTTATGTAAGGATAGTGGTGATGAGTAAATGTTTCTTGTTGATGAAAGATCATTGTATGCTTGTTTTAGCTAAGGCCATAAATGTGAAGTAAGATTGAGGACAAGTCTTTGATACATGCTATGGTTAGTTGAAGTATATGTGTTATGTTTGGGAAGATTGTTGTATGATTTCTTTATGTATGTCTATGAAAGAAGGAATATTGAGGTGAAGTTTGTTTTATGTGTGTATGACTTGGTTAGTTGGGAATATTTTAATGGTGTCTTCTAAAGAATGGTGCATGGAATTTGTTCCTGATAGAGGTTTGAGGATATGAGAAAGGTGTTTGTTTAGAAGTGCATTTGTGGTTATAGATATAGGCTTGAACATCATGTTTGTATGTATCTGGATGAATGCACGGCGCATTGGTGAATGTCTAGTATGAGGTTTAATGTGGTTGTTAGAGTGGTAATGAGAATTATTCATGAGATAAGAAGTTGTGAAATACAGGGTTTGTTGAATTTATGATTCAGACTAGTATTACAGTATTATGTGGTGTATCTTTTAATTTTGAGTTAGGCTTGAAGAGGGTGAGAGAATTTAGTGCAGTTTAGACATTAGTACATGAATTTATCATTGCCCTGTGAGAATTATAAGTTGAATCAAGCAAGTACGATATTTGAAGGGAATGGTATAATTGAGAGAGTATTTGAGAAATGTTGTTAAGTTTAAAAGTAAGGAGTTGTGTTGCTTAAGGCTGAGTGATTCTATCCTGACTTCTGATTTATAGGTCTATGTTCCATGATATATATTTGGGGCAATGTGTTAATATCTTATTCTAAGGTCTTGTTCAGATCATGCACTGAGTCTCTTACTCCTCAATAGCATTAGAAATTTCTTAGAAAAGTGTTGAATAAATACCCTATTTGGGCGAGAGCATTCAGCATGATTCAATCTGTGCAGCCAGAAATCTAGTTTAATAGTCAGACAGACAAATCTCTTGTTTTTCCATCTTCCGATTTAGTCCAGACTCACTACCTAAAATTTTGTGAGTATGGCCATTTCAAGAGATAGTTTATTTGCATCAAAATAAATTGTGAAATTCAGCTCAGTACATGCATCATGCATCAGTTTCAGATTCAGATATTAAGTCATAGTTCAGTCCGTAAGTATCATGTATATCATTTCAGCCTTTTCCTTGTATTTCAACCAAATCAGTATAATTAGGGGACGAACGATCCCAAGGGAGAGATGTTGTAATACCCCGAGTTTTTATGTCATAAACCTCTCATGTCTTCTCCACGAACTCAGATCCAGCTGAAGGTGATAGTCTTCCTTTATTCAGTTCTTTTCAAGTCTAAGATTCAGCCATATAGCTATTTTCATGTAAGTTCATGCACTCAAAGTACAATTCAGTAGCTCACTATGTTGAGATTCAGTCATACAGTTTATTTCAGTAGTGCGTCATAGCATATCGCCTCGATTCTTCAGTATTTTTAGCCTAACCAGCCACATTCGAGGACGAATATTCCTAAGGGGGAGATAATGTAATACCCTGCATTTTTTCTAGTTTAATTTCGTCCCTAGAATGCCAAAGATTAGCTTCAAGAATGAATAACATTTATTTCATATTGAATTTTCCAGATTTAGACCTTCCATTGCGTGGTAAATTGATTAAGCTTTCCATCATTACCAAATTCGCCCATATACGATATACAGTTGAGAAGTTATAGCATTTTAGTGTTGAAAATATGCCATTCAAGCAACCACCACGTTGCGGTGAAGGGTGAATTCACAATTGTCAAATTTTAGTAGCTCACCGCTATTCCAACGCATCACGGTGCGTATAACTCCAAGAGCTCCATCTCATCACGGTGGAGTGTAAAAAGGCATTTGTCAATTTCCAGTAACTCACAGCGATTGCAATCACCGTGTCGCGGTGAAGGCATATTTTCCATGTCCTTGATCCATAAATTTAAATTTATGTTTCATGAACTTATCCTAGTGTATGAAATCGTTATTGGGTGAAAAATGATCCTAGAAATCTCTTAGAGCCAAGTTGAGCTAAGACCCCTTAATTCGTCCAATGTTTGGTGTTCGATTCTACAAGGGTCAAATTTAAAAGTGTATAACATTTGATATATGTAGAATTTTTCAGATCAAAACCACCCAAATCGAAGATAATTGAGTTGGCTTTCCAACGATACCAATTTCGTCAAAATCCTTTGTCCGAGTCAAAAGTTAGGAAATTTTTAGTTTGAGGCAGTAAGTTACCGCGATTACAACGCGTCGCGGTGGCCCTTCAAACTGCAATACGGGTTACTAATTTTTGTTTTAAGCTATGGAGGGGAAATGGGGTCTTATCCCACCTCAACCCTGGTTTTAAAAACATGATCTAAGCCATCAATAGGAGGCATTATTTTCCCCCATGCTCCAATTTTTTCCTCAAGAACAACCCTAGTCAATCCCCTCAAGAATCATCAATTCCATCATCTTCTCAACAACAAAAAGATCAAGAATTTAGGGTTTCTAATCCAAGAACTTCAAGAATGTTTTCAAGATCATCTCCAAAGGATTCAAAGTTCAAACTTTTACATTCAATTCATTAAAGGAATCTAAGATTTAAGATTTCTCATCTAAGATCATCAATTAAGGTATGTGGCTTTGAACAAGGACAATTCTTTTGTCTTTGTGACCAAAACATTCTTTAAATTATAAATATAATTTGATTTTATGAGCTTTTCTATGAATTTTAAGTTAGGTTTTATACCCAACATTGCTATTCATGAGATTATGAGATTTTCTATGATTTAGAAGTTGAATTATATGAGTATGTTTATATCTTTATGCATATTGCTGAAATTTCCAGATTTTGAGTTGATTTATCAATATTACATTATCAATCATGAACCTTTTTGATGTTTTAACATGAGTTTATTGTATGGGTCACTAATCCCTAATGTGTATGTTATGAGACAGCGATTTTCCTAATTTAGTTTAAGCATGATATTGAGATTCTTGATTTTATTATTTTGATATTGTTGAAGTATTTTCAAGAAGCATATTGAGCATGATAATTTTCTGTGAATTTCCATGAGTTTGAAGCATGGGCTTTAAGCCCTAAGATTATGTTTTGATATTTCAAGAAGATTATGTTTTAGCATGCTTTGATAAGCAAGTATTCAAATTTTTAAGAAATAATTGATCTCTTGACCCTAAGCTAAGGTAAGGAATCCACATTGTTCATAATGTTTGAGATTTAAAGAAGAAAAGCATAACTTGTTTGGTTTTAAACGCTTATCCTATTTTAAGGTGAATTTCCTAAAAGTTCTGAGAAATAAGTATGGGAGTAGTATTTAGCACCGAGTTGGGTATGATTCCAAGGTCTCATGCCCCACACCTACGTGCCACCATAGGTTCCTGATTTGCCCATAGTGGGCTAAGATAGTGATCACTTAAGTTCAAGTTCTGTTCTGATGGCAAGGGTAGAACAGCTCTCCCCAACGTGGGTAAGATGTTGGACTCTATGAAGAATGTTCACATGGTTTATGTCAGTTAGAAGAACCTCCCAAAAGAAGTTCCCTACTCTTCTTAATAATAAAGTATATGTTTTGAAAGCTATGATTTTATGATTTCCCAAAGTTTCTAAGTCCAAATGTTCCAAAAAAAGATTTCCAAAGCTCCTAAAGTCTCTAATTTTTAAAAGAAAAGAATGATATATAAGCTTTTATAAGACTAAGAGTAAAGGGTCACACATTTATTCATATTGTACTTTACTTAAAGATAATAGTTATAGCTTTCGGTTTTCAGACTTCAGATTCAAACATGAGCTCTCTTTTCACTTAGCCAGCATAATTTCAAGAAAAAGTATAAGTACAGCTTTTAGAACTAAATGTTAAGACTCACTAGATTTATAAAGCTTGATTTTCTTCTCATGATTGTTATTCTTCAGTATTTAAGATATTTCAGCTTATGTGAGTCATTTACATTTAGCATGCATTGGTTTATAAATTATGATAATGAGATAATGTTTTATTTATGCATTGCACCCCCATATACTCAGTACATCCTCAAAGTACTGATCCACATATATGTCTATATGCTACATTGTCTCATAATATAGGTACAAGTTATAGCACACATACCATACTCAGTCAGTTTGCAGCTTCCATTCAACAGGTGATAAGTCCTTTTGATTCAAGGTCTCGAGTTAGTTATATAGTTTGAGAACTATTTTATTTTTCTTTATTTAATTGTATTGAGTTGGGATAGTTGGGAGTCATGACCCGGCTACCTATAGTCAATACTAGTAGCTACTTCATAGACAGTCAGTAGAAGTTGATGTAATTGAACTCTAGTTTGTTTTGTATAATCAGAGATGTATCATTTTAATATAGATTTGTACTGATCAAGTTCAGAAAAGTTTTATGTTTCCGCTGATTTTGTTCAGATTTATGTATTTTATTCAGTTGCTTGTAAGTTATGTCAGTAGAAGGGTTAGCTTGGGATCACTTGTGGCTCTAAGCACCATGTGACGTCTCGAAACCCATTTTTGGGGCGTTATAGAAAAAAACTGATGGAATGTCCAAGCTTTCAGAAAAATAGAAGCTCACCACTTTGCCACAAACCTGATAGACAAACACACTACCTAACATTGCACAAACCAATTGAAGAAACTCCTAGAACCCTACATCATGAAAGGATATAGCATATGCGGACGGTTAGCGGGGTGAGCGCTAGCATGTAACTCTCGGAAGGGATAAAATGATGCCATTTCTAAACTCAACGTACTTGTTCACATACAGGCCTATATACATATATATATATAATGCTGGGATAAGGAACAAGGTTTAGCATGAGATTTAAAATCATTAACTTGGATTGTGTAGCTCTAACCATCCTAAGTGCACCCACGGGCTATATGGGTCCTACTCTCCCCACCGAAAGGGCTCAGTGCGTGTTTGCCCCTCGAACTAAAGAAATCAAAGGAAAGGACAGGGAATCTGCAAACCTAGAAATTCCAAAGTGTGTGTGTATATATATAGTGTGAACTATGCACACGATCATAAAGACCCCCTTGATAGCAAATGTGTTTTTCAATATTAGTACCCCCCCCCCCCCGGACCTCCACCTTCTATAGTGAGCTACATAACCCCCTTTAAGCCCAAATTAAAACATTTACACATAACTCAATACATTTATCCAGGAATCATTTATAAAGGAATTCACCAGTGGTATTGTCATACCAATAAGTTTGCAAGCTTACAGAATCATGTCATTCCAATCATCTACCAACTTGGGGGAATCCACGCCCCCAAGCTCCAAGTTAAAACCAAATCATGGACACTAAGGCCTTTCAAATCATTTCTATTCCATTAATCTTTTATGCAATGTAATAGTTTCTAAAATGGTTAAATCATGCATGTAACCATGTTTTAAAATAAATTCCATAAGGTAGGTTGAGGTTATTACCAATTTCAATACCAAAATCCATAAAATTTGGGGGAATCCACGACCCAGATTCCATTATCCATACCCATGCACCCAAGAAATTCCAAAAACCATCAATAAAGAATAAACAAGTACATGTAAACTAGGGTAATAGCATTCAAATAGTAATCATCCAAAACCCTCAACCCAAATTCCAAAACCAAACTTTAAAACTATATGAATACCAAACCATTGCATGCCAGGATAAAATAAAAGTTTAGGTAAGAGATACATGCCTGAAAACACCAAGAATTTGGAGAAGAAACCACACTTTGAACCCTAGATAACCAACCCTTAGAAACCTTAGCTTTGCTCTTGACTTGGTAATTTGAGAGAGAAAAGAGTGTATTTGACTTATCAAAATAATGATAAAGGGACCCTTCGGGTGATTGATAGTCGTGGGTTATAATTGGGGATAAAGGTAAACGACCAATGTTCCCCTAATAAAAATACAAGAAAAACTGTCGCCGGTGAATACGGGTAACATCACGACTCATGGTTACTGATCATGAGTCATCACCAAGACTCATAGCCTAGGCATAAACTCTGGTCCTCCTTACTATTTTAGTCACGAGTCCTACCCTATGAATCGTGACCTCATCCTATGACTCTTGGAATCTAGTCGTTACTAAGACAATAATCTTAGTCCATCTCACTGGTAAGGTCAGGAGTTCCTCTCCACTACTCATGACATTACCTTAAGACTCTTATGATCCTAGTCATGACCATGAAAAAACATTAGTAAAACCTTATTTGTTAGACAATGATTAGCGTTGTACGACTTGTGATGAGTCTTTGTGACTCATCGCTTCAGTCGTACCCTGAGTAGTAAGCATAATTACTAAGAAAAAATCAGAATTAAAAACCTAGGGTATTACAAGTTCCTAAAGAAATTTAGCATTTCTAGTCTCAACAAGTTTAGGAGAATGAGAAGGACAGCAAAATATAAATCCTTTAGATTTAACCACATAGCCTATAAAGAAACAGCTTATTATTCGTTCGTACAATTTTTAAAAATATAGATTAGAAATCCTCACTTCAGTTGGACATCCCCAAACGTATAAGTGGCTTAAAATAGGTTTTCATCCTTTAAATAATTTAAAAAATGTCTCAAGGATAGACTTGGATGGAACCCTATTTAAAATATACACAATAGTTTTTAAGATTTCACTCCATAATAATAAAGATAAACTTGTTTTGCTAATCATTCTTCTTACCATATCCATTAGTGTTTGATTCCTTCTTTCTTCCATACCATTTTATTGTGGTGTTTCTTACATGATATATTGTGTAATCTTATTTTCCCTTTCAGGAAACTCAGAGAATGGACCTTTAACTTGTCTCTTTTCAGTGTGCCTACCATAATATTCTCAACCCTATCAGACCTTACAACTTTGATCTGAGCTCTAATTTTTTTCTCTACTTTTGTTTTAAAACTTTAAAAGTATTAACTTCTTATAATTTATTAAAAAAAAGATAGAGATACATATATCTTGAATAGTAATCAATTAATGAGATAAAATATCTCTCACCATTCAAGAAAGGGAAAGGAAAAAATCCACAAATAGTTATATGTATGATCTCAAGCAATTGAGAACTCTTTTTGATACCTTTAGTGGATTTATTGGTCTACTTATCCTATATGTAGTCCACACAAGTCCCAAAGTTAGAAAAATCAAGAGATCCAAGAACTCCATCATTAACTAACCTTTTGATTCTTTCAATAGAGGTATGTCTCAATCTTTTGTGCCAAATACTAGATGTTCTCATTGATAATACATCGCTTAGCACCAGATTATTATCATACAGAGTTATGACATTACATTAAGTTGTGGAGGCTAGCTAAAATTTAAATAGCTTTGCATAAAAAAATTTAAAACCAATAACTTTATAGCCTTTCAAATGTTTCATTGTAAACAAATGAAAGTTGAAATCATAACCAGTTATTGATAGTCTAGAAAGAGAAATTAAATTCATAGAATATGATTGTCATACCTGTGCCTTTTTCTGAGCTAGAAATCATCTCAAGGATGCTAGGACTTACTTTGAAAATAAAACCTATCTTTGTACACATAGTATTTATGATATTTTCACTTTCTATCATCTGGGAAATTGAGTTAGCTTTCCAATGGTATAAATTTTTTCTAAATCCAACATCAGACGAGGAAGTTATGGACGTTTTACTTGGAACTGTCAGAAACGCCAAGGTATGACGGCCAAGTTGATGGACCACCACATAAGTGATGGACTGCCACTTTGACTGTCACAGCCAAGGAAGTTAAGCCACGTACTGGATAAGAACTGATAGATGAGTTGACGGGCCGTCAAAGTAGTGACGGACCGTCATCTAGGCTGTTAACTCTTATCCAGTGAACCCTATTTCCGGTCCACGTCTAATGGGCTAGGTGATGGACTATCAAGTATCTGACGGACCGACTGTCGGACCATCACATGACATGTTCAGTATATTTCCAGGTCATTTTAATAGGGGTATTTAGGTCACTTACCACTCGCCTATATACCCAGATGAGTCCAAATTCAGCCATTTTGCTCATTGTTACTCCACAAACAAAAACTAGGGTTTCTCTCTGAATTTAATCCCCAAGAACAAGACCCAATCCTCTTCAAGAATCAAAGGATTTCAAACCCTTCAAGTTCAAAAATGACAAG
Organism: Capsicum pubescens; assembly: GCA_030864215.1. Lineage (NCBI taxonomy): Eukaryota > Viridiplantae > Streptophyta > Magnoliopsida > Solanales > Solanaceae > Capsicum > Capsicum pubescens. The sequence continues at coordinate 78,569,609 of CM061544.1, forward strand.
AACCCTGAGTCAGGTACGCGTAGTGTTCATCCACGGATTCTTTTCATCTGTGGAGTTCAAGAATCAATCTTTAAATACCAAATCATAAATGTTTTATGGTAATATGATTGTATTCATGTTGGTGGTTGTTTTTTGTGCTATAGAGTAGTAATTTGATGAATTTTCATAAAGGTTATGATCATGTAGTTAGAACCCATTAATTTGGGTAGTTTAATATGGTAAAATTCATGAACACGCATATGCCTTAAAGAATACATGCAAGGTGTTTGATAAAATGCTTAGAATGCTAGAAATTTCATGTTTACATGGTCCCATATTATCTACATGACAAGTCCATGTTAATTATAGAATTCAATATGAATTCCATGTCATTGTTTTGTTGCTATTGTTGTGGTATGAAGCATTTATGATAATGAAGTAATGCAATATGTACATGATATATATCCCATGCACTTCCTACCATGCACAAGATGATGAAAACTACATGTGGTATATTATCCCCTACTTATGATATTATGAATTATGAACTTTAATCTTGTGATCAAGTCATGTCATTTGTGTCAGTTTTCTTCCATCGAGTCCTGGGGGTATTCGTACCCAAAAAATATAGTTGTGTCCTAGATTCAAGTCATGTTATCTTGATAATATCAGTAAATCCATGATATATAGAACTCAGTCAGTCATGTGACTCAGGAAACCTCTGAAATCTCATGATCTCAGCAAAATCTCAGATAGTAGTGTTATTCTGCCAGTCAACGGAAGTCAGTTACTCGGTCCATGTGCAGTCAGTTAAATTATGTTCAGTCTCTTCAGATGGGAGTAGAAGTTAGCACCGAGTGAAACCAGGGATAGGAACTCACCTGCCAGTTTAGGGTGTGATTCTTAGCAGTTATCCTTGTGTTCCAGAACTACGTAGCCAGCGTAGGTTGAGACATCTTAACCTGTCAGACTAAGGTTGATGAGGTGGCTTAACCTGTCAGTTTAGGATTCCCACCATTCTTATTTGAGTACCTGCCAGATGAGGGTCACTCACAACTGTCCTTACCAGTGACGCAGTATTGACAACCCTCCAGTCGGGGCAGAGATTGGACCCCAACATAGCTAGATGCATTATTAGGGTATGTCGGTTAAACAACTACCTCCTACAGTTTCAGGCTCAGTCGTAATAAAAGAACTCAGATAGTTCTTCAGATATCAGTATACCAGGACTGACAGATACAACTAAATTCAGTTATAGTACGAAACTCAGATAGTTTCACCAGACCCAGGACTATCAAACACAATCACCCATGTTGACAGAACCATAATTTCAGTCATGTCAGAAATCCGTAAATCATGTATTAGAGTACAGGTCCACTATTAAGTATTTATGTTTCCAGTTATTATGTATGTATGTTTGCACTCTCACGTTCATATTAGTCGGTCATTTAGCATTGCTCATGCATGTAAACCCTTTTTATTTAGCCTACCTCACTCGTCTACTCAGTACTCGAGTTGTACTGACGCATTTTCGCTATGGTTCTTTCTTTTCATGTTACACCATAGGTTCAGAGACACGAGTTCCAGACCAGCAGTAGTATTCGCATTCCAGTATACAGAGCTGCAGTGAGTCCTCTTCATTCGAGGATGATATGATTCGATTAATTTATTATTTCAGTTAGTTTTCAGTTTATGGAGTTAGTTGGAGACATGTTCCTTCAACTCCTTATTCAGTCAGTACTTCAAAGCTTTCAAATACAGTTCAGATTTAGTTCAGTTTTGATTCAGACTTCAGTTATCTTGGGTATTTTCACCCATATGGATGTTATAATTATTTCAGTTGAACCTTATGGTCTATTGTTTATGTTTTCTGCATATTATATGTATTTTAAGAAGTGTACAGGTACGAATATCAGTCATGGGTTAGCTTGTGGTCCCTCAGGGTCATGAGCACCGTGTAGCGTTTTGGTTCAGAAATCGGGGTGCTACAAACTTGGTATCAAAGCCTAAGGTTCAATCGAGTACTAGTAATTCTCAAAGCCGAATATAGTAGAGTCTTGTGCATGGGTGTGTTGCGCGCCACATTTATGTACAGGAGGCTATGAGATGTTTAAGGAATAGTTTTCCTTCTTTCAGTATTCATGTCGTACTACTGAGCATAATCTCAAGTTAAACTCTCAGTCTAATCCGCTCTTCTCTTATTTTAGAATATGCCTCCAAAGAGAAGAAACCAGTCAGTTCCTCAGCCCAAAGACCTTTTGGGCAAGCATTCTTCTCATGCGGTGTTTAGAGTCGCATTCACCACACTTGATCAGTCCGTGGCTGCCTAGAATGAATGGCCACCAGTTATTCTGGCCAATCCAGTGGCCAATTCCACAGCAGCTAGAATTAGGGACTTCACCCGAATGAACCCTCCATCTTTCTTCAGGTCTAAGTTTGGTGAAGACCCTCATGAGTTCATTGGCCAAGTCCAGAAGGTCATTTACATCATGGGAGTTACTTCTGTTCAGAGAGCCAAGTTAGATGCATACCAGTTACAGGATGTTTCTCACACTTGGTACAAATAGTGAAAGTTTGAGAGGTTAGAGGATGTAGGTCCTACAGAGTAGGAGGAATTTGTCACGGCTTTCTTAGATAGATTTTTTCCCCAAGAGATAAGGGAGGCCAAAGTTCTTGAGATTATCAACCTCAGGCAGGGAAATATGATGGTTAGGGAGTATTCTCTTATATTGACTCATCTAGCCATATATGCCCCTCATGTGGTTGCAGACAATAGGTCGAAGATGAGCAATTTCATGTCAAGAGTGAATGATAGCGTGATAAATGAGTGTAGATCTGCGATGTTGAACAGTGATATATGTTTAGCCAGGCTTATGACCCATCCTCAGCAAATAGAGGAGCAAAAGGTTAGGTCTAGGGAGAGGCAGAATAAGAAAGTAAGATCAGGCAGTTTTAGTTTTGCTCAACCCAAATCAGAGGGAGGAAATCATCCCCAGTTTTGTCCCAAGTCATCAGCTTTAATTCAGTCTTCATCCAGTGCTCCAGCTCCTATGCTTAGAGATAGAGCACCTGGATCTAAATCTCAGGGCAGTGTCAGCAATATCCGAACTAATCCTCTATGTCAAACTTGTAGTAAGAACCACCAGGGTATTTGCAGATCCGGTAGTGATGTTTGTTTCGGTTGTGGCAAGCCAGGCCATAGAGTCAAAGATTGTCCTCATTCCAGTTATCAGGGTTAGCAAAATCGTTCCACAACTCAGTCCAGTTTCCCAAACCAGCAGGGTGCCATTTCCAATGCTACTAGTGGGCAACGCCCAAACAGACTCTATGCTCTCCAGACTCGATAGGATCAAGAAAATTCTCCTGATGTCGTTACTGGTACGTTATAGATTTTCCATGTTCATGTTTATGGTTTGCTAGACCCAGGTGCATCCTTGTCTTTTGTTACCCCTTACACAGCAGGTCATTTTGGAATCAGTCCTAAAATTTTAGCAGAGCCCTTTTCAGTCTCTACCCCAGTGGGTAAAACCATCGTAGCTCGGCGGGTATACAGGAACTTCCCGATTATGATATTTCAGAAATCCATGTTCGTAGATTTAGTCGAGTTAGAGATGACAGATTTTGATGTCATTCTCGGCATGGATTGGCTTCATTACTGCTATTCCACAGTTTACTGCAGAAACAAGATAGTTCAGTTACAGTTCCCGAATGAGCCCGTCCTAGAATGGAAGGGTAGTACTTCATTTTTCAGGGGTCAGCTTGTTTCCTACCTTCGGGCAAGGAAAATAATTTCTAAGGGGTGCGTGTATCATCTCGTACATATTAAATATTCCAGTTCCGAATCTCCTAGTTTTGAATCAGTCCTAGTGGTTAATGAATATTCAGACGTGTATCTCGATGATCTGCCAGGCATTCCTCCCGAAAGGGAAATAGACTTCATCATAGACCTTTTCCCAGATACTCAACCTATTTCTATTCAGCCATACAGAATGGCACCAGCAGAACTCAAGGAACTAAAAGATCAATTGAAGGATCTCTTAGATAAGGGATTCATCAAGCCCAGTATATCCCCATGGGGTGCACCAGTCTTATTCGTATGCAAGAAAGACAGTTCTCTCAGGATGTGTATCGATTACCGTCAACTCAACAAAGTTACGGTCAAGAACAAGTATCCTCTTCCCAGGATAGATGACTTGTTTGACCAACTTCAGGGTGCCAATTATTTCTCCAAGATAGACCTCATATCAGGCTATCATAAGCTAAGAGTTAGAGAATGTGACACCCCAAAGACAGCTTTCCATACTCGGTATGGTCACTTTGAATTTCTAGTTATGTCCTTTGGTCTTACCAATGCCCCTGCATCTTTCATGGACATGAACCGGATGTTCAAGCAGTACTTGGATATGTTCGTCATAGTCTTCATAGATGATATTCTAGTTTAATTTCGCACAGATCATGATCATTCAGACCATATCAGAATTGTTCTTCAGACTCTTAGAGATCATCAGTTGTTCGCCAAGTTCAGTAAGTGCGAATTTTGTCTAAGATCAGTAGAATTCCTTGGCCATATTATTTCCAGTGATGGCATTAGAGTAGATCCTCAGAAGACCGAAGCGGTAAGAAACTGGCCTCGCCCTGTCTTTCCGTCAGACATCAGGAGTTTCTTGGGTTTGGTTGGCTATTACAGACACTTTTTCAAGGTATTTTCTTTTATTACATCTCCTATGTCCAGATTGACTCAGAAGAAAGTTAAGTATCAATGGTCAGATTCATAAGAGAAGATTTTTCAAGAGTTGAAGACTCGACTCACCTCAGCCCCAGTTCTAACACTTCTAGATGGTTCAGACGAATTTGTAGTCTATTATGATGCGTCCAGAGTGGGTTTAGGTTGTGTCCTCATGCAGCATAGTAAGGTCATTGTAACGCCCCAAGAACCTATCCCAAGACGTCACATGGTGCTCAACGCCACACGTGGCCTTAAGCTAACCCTCTAAGCCTGTCATCAATTTCAGAACTCATTATAGTGCAAATTATGCTAAGATAAAGAAGAATAACCATGTCATGAACATACTGAAACATGAAGTAACACTGCCCTGTACAAAAAAATCACTGAAATCTCTATACACGCTGGTACACTAGTCTGACAAAGCCTCTACTACATAGGACTGAGGAGCCATTGGGATAGATCCCCAACTGACTCGTACTGAACTGAAAGTAAACAACCATCTATTAACAAGACAAAATTGGAGACACGGGTCCTCGAACCATGAGGACTCACCAACCGCAGAAATGTAGATGAAGGTACTCAAAGATCACTGTCGCTGCTGAGACTGAAAACCTAAACCTATATCATGAGGAAATATAGAATACAAAAGAGTATGAGAGTCAGTACTTGGGGATGTACTGAGTATGTGGGGGTGGATGCAACATTTTAAATAATATCATAAATGTATAAGAAAATTATACATCCTAACAATAATAACTCTCTTCACTTGAATTATCTAAAACATCATTTCCGTAAGTCATCAGTAACAATATATGCTTCATAAATCTCATAAATCATTTAACTCAACTCAAACTCTTTGACTCATGACTTATAGTGACTCGGTAACTCATGGTACTTAGATCATTATGGATGTGGGAGTTTCTTATAACCGACATAACTACACCATGTGAGCGGCATGAAGTCCAACGTTTTTCCCTTCTAAGGAGAGAACCCCACATTGGCGGGGGTGTCCTACTCTTGCCAGGGAGTACAACCTCAATCTCGTTATCACAATCCCATACTCGGCCTCTGGCCTACAATTATCAACATCAATCCTACGGTGGAACGTAGTTTCAGAGAAATACCATATTTCCCGCTCGGTGCTAAATACTCCTCCCAGACTCAGCTCAGAACTCGTTAAGAAATCCACCTTAATCAATATCAACTCATGGATCTATTTTAAAGACCAAAACATAAATATATCTCATCTGCAAATCATAAACATCCTGTGGATTCCTAACCCGACTTAACTCAACACAATCTTTCTCAACATCAAGTACATTTGCTTTTCGAATCATTTTCAAATATCAAAGCTTCAAGGAAACATCATAGGACTCATTCTTGAATTTCAATCTCAAATATCAATATATATATTCAATAGTCAAATTTCTCATAGAAAGGCATAACTCATGACACTTGTCTTAAATCGCTTAGAAATCATCAATATGTAATGACAATATACAACTCATGGAATAAATTCTCAATTTAAGAAACATGATGGTGAAATAATCATAAATATCAAACTTATTCAACTAAAATCTCATAAATCATAAATAAAATAATTTGGGTGTAAACCCACTTGAAAAATCATGTAAATCAATAATAGAAAGTAAATCTTTAGGCACAAGAACGGAAGGAGTGTTCTTGTTCAAGCCCCACACACCTTGGATTATAATTTTTGGAGATGTAGAAACTTGTTTGGAACTTCTTCCTTACATTTTTGAGCTAAGATCCTTGATACCTTTGACTAGGGGAGCTTAATTCTTGGAAAACTTGGAAAAATCTATGGAAGATCCTTGAATTTCTTGAAAGGAGTTTTGATTTTTGGGTTGAGAGAAAACCCTAGTTTTCTAGAAAATAATAGGAGAAATTGGAGAGAAATAGGATAAAATGATCTTATCTTTACTACGTTGATGTATATATAAGGAAAAAAGGATCGGAAATGACCAAAATGACCTTTTGAAAGAGATAAAATTCGTTGATCAGGGCTTGTGACGGTCGAAGTGACGGTCCGTCAAGTTCCCGACAGTCCACCAGATTGTCCGTCACTCAAGTACCAAAACTGGAACGTTCTGCCTCAACGTGACAGTCGAAGTGACGGTCCGTCAGGAAACTAACGGTCCACCAAGTCGTCCATCACTCGAGGGCCAAAAACGAGACATTCTATCTCGACCTGACAGACCCCTTGACCGTCCGTCAACTTTTGACGGTCCACCATCTTGGCCATCATATGGTGACCAGGAAGAGGGGTCACTGCCTTGGGTTGACGGGACACTTGATGTTCCATCAGGGACCTGACGGTCTGCCAGGTCGACCGTCAGAACTGGGCAATCCGATATTGCTGAGTAAAACGGCTATAACTCCCTGGTCCGAAGTCGGATTTCAATGAAATCGGTATCGATGGAAAGCTTATTCAATGATCTACATGACAAAAAGTAGAAATTAGAGAAATAAAATATGGTTTAAACATCAATCGCTTTAGAAGTCATACATATCCACTTAAAAGATGGATTTAGGCTTAAGAAACGATCGGGGTATTACAATAGCTCCCCCTTGGACACATTCGTCCTTGAATGTTACTAGATAGGACAAGAACAACAGAAAATGAGGACCTATAGCTGGAACGACTCACATCTATGGGCTCACTTTACTCTAAACTTTTGAGTACTTCCCCAAATGCACGAACCATAGAGAGAATAACCATATAGTTGAATACATTAGATTAGAAGGAAACTGAATTAAGGGAATAGTACCTTCATATTGATTCAAACTCATGGAGAAAAGATGAGGATAACTGGCTCGCATATCTGCTTCTGCTTCCCAAGTGGCACCCTCGACTGATTGATTTCTCCATAGAACCTTAACCAAGGGAGCTTCCTTGTTCCTCAGTCTACGAACTTGATAATCTAGGATTTCAACCAGGATTTCATCATACGAAAGGCTATCCTGAACATCACAACCTTCCAACGGATCAACAACAACAGAGTCTCCAATGTGCTTCTTGAGCATAGAAACATGAAACACAGGATGGATAGCTGACAACATTGCAGGCAACTCAATCTCATAAGCTGCTTTCCTAACACGATTCAAAACTCTATATGGGGCAACATATCTGGGACTCAGTTTCCCTTTCTTTCCAAAACTTTTTACCCCTTTCTTGGATGAAATTTTCAAGTACACCATATCACCAACTTCAAACTCAAGAGCTCTACTTCTCACATCTGTGTACGACTTCTGACGACTCTGGGTTGTCTTCAACCTCTCCTAAATTAACTTAAATTTCTCCATAGCCTCAAATACAGCATTAGGTCCAATCACAGCAGCTTTACCCACTTTAAACCAACCTATGGGCGATCTACATCTTCTCTTATACAAAGCTTCAAATGGAGCCATTCCAATGCTAGCATGAAAACTATTGTTGTAAGAAAATTCAATTAATGGAAAATATTCATCCCAATTTCCTTTGAAATCAAGAACACAAGCCCTCAACATATCCTCCAAAGTCTGGATAGTCCTCTCAGCCTGACCATCTGTCTGCGAATAAAAAGCGGAGCTAAGATAAACTTGGGTGCCAAGACCCTTCTGAAAGGCTCTCTAAAATTGAGAAGTAAACTGAGTACCTCTATCGGAGATGATAGAAAACGGAACTCCATACAACCTGACTAACTCTCGAATATACAGTTTAGCATAGTCCTCCGCGGTGAAAGATGTATGCACTGGTAGAAAATATGCTGACTTAGTCAACTATCTACAACAACCCAAATAGAATCATAGAGACGACGAGAGAGAGGTAAACTGGTCATGAAATCCATATTCACCATTTCCCACTTCCAAGTAGGAATGTTAAATTATCGCATCACACCACCGGGTCTCTGGTGCTCTATCTTTACCTGCTGGAAAGTTGCACACTTTTCTACGAACTTTGCTATATCCTTTTTCATAGCATCCCACCAATAAATTTCCCGTAAATTGTGGTACATCTTGGTAGCACCGGGATGAATAGAATACCGCACACCATGTGCCTCATCCATAATTCTCTGCCTCAAATCATCAACATCAGGCACACATAATCTATTCTAAAATCTCAATACACAATCTCCCCCTTGGGAGAAAACCTCCACCTTTTGGTCTTTAACTGATTCTTTCAGTTCGACCAAACGAGAATCTGTATCCTTCTTCTCCTTCACTTCCAAAACTAGGGAAGATTTGGAACTACTTTGGACCTAAACATTACCCTTAGCTGAGTCAAGAAATCTAACACCTAACCTAGCGAAACAATGCACTTCACGGGCTAAGTCCCTCTTATCTTCCTCAACATGTGCTACACTACCCATGGACGATCTGCTAAGGGTATCTGCCACTATATTGGACTTTCCCGGGTGGTAAAACACACTTATATCATAGGCCTTCAATAATTCTAACCATTGCCTCTGCTGAAGATTCAACTCTCTCTGAGTGAACACATACTGTAAACTCTTGTGATCCGTAAAGACATCAACATGAACACCGTACAAATAGTATCTCTAGATTTTCAAAGAAAAACCACTGCAGCTAACTCGAGGTCATGGGTTGGATAATTCTTTTCATGAGGTTTCAACTGCCTGGAGGCATAGGCTATAACCTTACCCTTCTGCATCAACACGCAACCTAAACTAACTCTGAAAGCATCATAATATACCAAAAAATCATCAACACCATTAGGAAGGGTCATCACAAAGGCTGAAGTGAGTCGAGTCTTCAACTCCTAAAAACTCTTCTTGTAAGAATATGACCACTGGAATTAAACCTTCTTTTGGGTCAACCGGTTCAAAGGAACAGCAATGGAAGAGAAACCTTCGACAAAACAATGGTAGTAGCCAGCTAGACCCAAGAAACTCCTAATATCAGACAGGGAAATAGGTCTAGGCCAATTCTTCACAGCTTCTACCTTTTGAGGATCAACTCAAATACCATCAGAAGAAATAATATGACCCAGAAAGGCAACTGGCCGAAGCCAAAATTCACACTTGCTAAATTTGGCAAAAAACTGTTGATCCCTCAGGGTCTGTAAGACAACTCGAAGATGATCTGCATGGTTGTTTTAACTCTGGGAATATACAAGGATATCATCTATAAACACAATAACGAACATATCTACGTACGGTCTAAACACCCAATTAATGAGGTCCATAAAAGTTGTTGGGGCATTCGTTAGCCCAAAGGACATGACCAAGAATTCAAAATGACCATAACGAGTGCAGAAAACCATCTTTGGAATATCACACTCTCTTACTTTAAGTTGGTGATAATCAGATCTCAAATCTATTTTAAAGAAGTAGTTGACACTTTGCAGCTGATCAAATAGGTCATCAATTCTAGGAAGAGGGTACTTGTTCTTGACTGTGACCTTGTTAAGCTGGCGATAGTCAATGTACATACGCAATGAACCATCTTTCTTTCGTACGAATAGAACGGGTGAACCCCAGGGAGACACACTGGGCCTTAAAAAACCCTTATCAAGAAGATCTTTGAGTTGTTTTTTCAACTCCTTAAGTTCTGCGGGGGCCATACGATATGGAGGAATAGAAATAGGCTGTGTATCAGGGAGAAGATTAATTTTGAATTCTATCTCTCTATCGGGAGTTACCCTTGGGAGATCTTCCGGGAAAACATCAGGAAACTCCTTGACAACACTAAGAGACTGAATAGTTGGAGTCTCATACTTAGTGTCCTTAACTTGGACTAAATGATAGATACAACCCTTGGATATCAATTTCCTAGCTTTAAGATAGGATATGAAATGACTTTTAGGATATACAGAATTTCTGGGCCACTCAAAGACTGGCTCATTGGGAAACTAAAACTTGACTACCCGGGTACGACAGTCTATAGACGCATAACAAGAATAAAGATAATCCATACCTAGAATAATATCAAAATAAACCATGTCTAGCTCAATCAAATCTGCAAATATGACCCTGTTAAGAACAGTGATAGGACACTTCTTATATACTTTCTTAGCAACAACAGATTCACCCACTGGTGTAGAGATTAGAAAAGGCTCAGAAATCTTTTCAGCACTGATTTCAAAATTCACAGCCACCAATGGAGTCACATCAAAAAGACTTGACCCAGGGTCCATCAACACATACACATCAAAATGAAATACACGAAGCTTACCAGTAATAACATCTGGTGAATCCTCTAGCTCCTGGTGGGGTGGTATAGCATAAAAGTGATTCTGGTGCTGACCACCTGCAGTACAAGATGAGGCACCCTGAGGAGGAGTAGGATGAACTACAGGGGTTGGAGCACTAATAGCCTGACTCTGGGGACGAACATTGCGACTCCCCTGTCTAGCATAAAGGAAATCCCTAAACTTGTGGCCTAACTTACCACAACTAAAATAACCCCTCTGACTGACTAAGCACTCACCGGTATGGTCTCTACCGCACTTCAGACATGGGGGAGAATGAGGTTTGTTACTCACACTATCCTGGGACCTGGACATAGTAGGCCTACTACCCTACTCCGGCCTAATTTTGGATGTAGGAGTACTGGCTGATGAAGGCACTGGCATAAGAGAACGGCTCTGGAACTGAAGGCGGATCCCTCCAGAAAATCTAGTCTGACTATAACCCTATTGCTCTAATCTAATTCTCTTATTCCCTCTCTCACTCTCTCTCTCTCCTTTACATTGTCCACTTCAATTTGCTGAGCATGAATCAGTAGTCTTGAAAAGTCCATATCTCTATTAAGCATAGCGGATCTACACTCTTTCATAACATAACCAGATACACCAGCCAAGAACTTACTCATACTAGTTCTAGAATCAGCAATCATATCGGGAGCATACTTAGATAACTGGTTAAACTTATGGCAATACTCCTTAACTATCATGGGGTCCTATCTCAAGTTCATAAATTCTTCTAATTTTGATTCCCTCAGCTCCGAGGGAAAGAATCTTTCTAAGAAGGCATCTTGGAATAATTGCCAAGTCACAGGAGCATCATTCTCCCCTCTACTCTTCCTCCACATCTCTACCCAATTATAAGCAACATCTTTCATTCGATAAGTAGCCAATTCAACACTCTCCTCCTTCGTCACGTGCATAATCTAAGTGATCTTTCTCACTTTATCTACATATATTTATGGGTCTTCACCTACTTTAGACCCAAAGAACTCAGGTGGATTCATTCGCATAAAATCACGAACCCGGGTTGCCGCAGAATTATTCCCTTGCGGAGGTAGAACAGTAGCCTGGGTGTTGGCTTAGGCATTGGTGGTGACCACCTGGGCTAGCGCTTAGAAATCTGCTCGGAATTCGGCATGGGACACCGTCTCACCTAAAGGATCAACAGTTTAAGGTCGTTCATTGTTTCTGTGAGCTCTACGAGGAGGCATTTTCTATCATAAGAGAGCATCAATTAATAGTAGAGAGAAATAGCCATATGCACGATAGACTCTTGAAAGAAACAAACAACTTTTCCTAATACGTCTCATAACCTCTTGCTCATGGATGTGGCGCGCTGCACACCAATGATCAAGACTCTACGTAACGCAGCTTGTCATACTCCCTAGGACTCCTTTAACCTTAGGCGCTCTGATACCAAGCTTGTAACGCCCCAAGATCCTATCCCGAGACATCAAATGGTGCTAAAGGCCATACGTGGCCTCAAGATAACCCTCTAAGCCTATAATCACTTTCAGAACTCATTATAGCGCAAATCATGCTAAGATAAAGAGGAAAAACCATGTAATGAACATACTGAAACATGAAGTAATACTTCCCTGTACAAACAAAATACTGAAATATATGTACACGCTAGTACACTATTCTGACAAAGCCTCTACTACATAGGATTGAGGAGCCATTGGGACAGATCCCCAACTAACTCGTACTGAACTGAAAGTAAACAACCATCTATTAATAAGACAAAATCGGAGATAGAGGTCCTCGAACCATGAGGACTCACCAATCACAGAAATGTAGATGAAGGTACTCAAAGATCACTGTCGCTACTAAGACTGAGCAGCTGAACCTATATCATGTGGAAATATAGAATACAAAAGAGTATGGGAGTCAGTACTTGAGGATGTACTGAGTATATGGGGGTGGATGCAACATTTTAAATAATATCATAAATGTATAAGAAAATCATTCATGCTGAAAATAATAACTTTTTTCGCTTGAATTATCTAAAACATCATTTTCGTAAGTCATCAGTAATAACATATTCTTCATAAATCTTATAAACCATTTAACTCAACTCAAACTCTTTGACTCATGACTTAGAGTGACTCGGTAAATCATGGTACTTAGATCATTATGGACGTGGGATTTTCTTATAACCGACATAACTACACCATGTGAGCTGCATGGAGTCCAACGTTTTTCACTTCTAAGAAGAGAACCCCACATTGGCGGGGGTGTTGTACTAATGCCAGGGAGTACAACCTCAATATCGTTATCATAATACCATACTCATCCTCTGGCCCACAATTATCAACATCAATCCTACGGTGGCACATAGTTTTGGGAAAATACCACATTTCTCGCTCGGTGCTAAATACTCCTCCCAGACTCAGCTCAGAACGCGTGAGTAAATCCACCTTAACCAATATCAACTCATAGGTCTATTTTAAAGACCAAAACCTAAATATATATCTCATCTGCAAATCATAAAAATCTTGTGGATTCCTAACCCGACTTTACTCAACACAATCTTTCTCAACATCAAGTAAATTTGCTTTTTGAATCATTTTCAAATATCAAAGCTTCAAGGAAACATCATAGGACTCATTCTTGACTTTCAATCTCAAATATCGGTATATATTCACTAGTAAAATTTCTCATGGAAAGGCATAACTCATGACACTTGTCTTAAATCGCTTAGAAATCATCAATACGTAATGACAATATACAACTCAAGGAATAAATTCTCAATTTAAGAAACATGATGGTGAAATAATCATAACTGTCAAACTTATTCAACTCATAAATCATAAATAAAGAAATTTGGGTGTAAACCCACTTGCAAAATCATGTAAATCAATAATAGAAACTAAATCTTTAGGCACAAGAACGAAAGGAGTGTTCTTGTTCATGCCCCACACACCTTGGATTATAATTTTTGGAGATGTAGAAACTTGTTTGGAACTTCTTCCTTACATTTTTGAGCTAAGATCCTTGATGCCTTTGACTAGGGGAGCTTAATTCTTGGACAACTTGGAGAAATCTCTGGAAGATCCTTGAATTTCTTGGAAAGAGTTTTGATTTTTGGGTTGATAGAAATCCCTAGTTTTCTAGAAAATTCTTGGAGAAATTGGAGAGAAATAGGAAAAAATGATCTTCTCTTTACTACTTTGATGTATATAAGGCAACAAGGATCGGAATTGACAAAAATTCCCTTTTGAAAAAACCGAAATTCTTTGATCGGGGCCTGTGATGGTAGAAGTAACGGTCCGTCAAGCCTCCTGACAGTCCACCAGATCGTCTGTCACTCAAGTGCCAAAACTGGAACGTTTTGCCTTGACATAAAGGTCAAAGTGATGGTCCGTTAGGAAACTGACGGTCCACCAAGTCATCCGTCAATCGAGGGCCAGAAATGAGACATTCTTTCTCGACCTGACGGACCCCTTGACGGTCCGTCAATTTTTTACGGTCTACCATCATGGCTGTCACACGGTGACCAAGAAGAGGGGTCGCTTCCTTGGCTTGACAGGACACTTGACGGTCCACCAAGGACCTGACAGTCCACCAGGTCGACCGTCAGACCTGGGCGATCCAATATCTCTGAGTAAAACGGCTATAACTCCCTCGTCCGAAGTCAAATTTTAATGAATTGGTATCGATGGAAAGCCTATTCAATTCTCTACATGATAAAAGGTAGAAATTAGAGAAATAAAACATAGTTTAAACATAAATCACTTTGTAAGTCATACATATCCACTCAAAAGACAGATTTAGGCTTAAGAAACGATCGGGGTATTACAGCCATAGCCTACATCTCCAGACAGCTAAATCCCCAAGAGATGAATTATCCTACTCATGATATTGAGTTACCAGCTGTAGTATTTTCCTTAAAGATTTTTAAGGCATTATCTATACGAAGTTCATATAGATTTCTTCCCAGATCATAAGAGTCTCCAGTATGTCTTTTCTCAGAAAGATCTCAATCTTCGTCAGAGAAGGTGGTTAAAGATTTTGAAAGATTATGACATGAGGGTTCTTTATCATCGGGCAGGGACAACGTTGTTGCTGACGCTCTCAGTAGACTCTCCATGGGTAGTGTTTCTCACATAGAGGATAGAAAGAATAAGATAGCCCAAGAAATTCCTCAGCTTGCCAGACTAGGCATTCTCTTAGTCGACTATTCAGAGGGTGGTGTATGTGTTCAGAGTAGTTCAGAGTCATATCTAGTTTCTGAGGGAAAATAAAAGCAAGACAGGGATCCCAGTCTTGTCAAGCTAAAAGAGTCAGTTCAGAATCAGAAAGTAGAGGCTTTCTTCCAAGGGGGAGATGGTGTTCTTCGTTGTCAGAGTCGGCTGTGTGTTCCAGGTGTAGATGACTTGAGACATAGAGTTCTTGAAGAGGTGCATGGTGCACGATACTCTATTCATCCAGGGGTCACTAATATGTACCACGACTTATGGGAGATATATTGGTGGAGTGGGATGAAAAGAGATGTTGCAGAGTTTGTGGCTAAGCGCTCTACATGTCAGCAGGTTAAGATAGAGCATCAGAAACCTAGTGGGTCCATGTAGGAGTTCACCATTCCTACTTGGAAATGGGAAGAAGTGAACATGGATTTCGTGATGGGTTTGCCTCGAACTCGTCATCAATATGATTCGGTTTGGGTCATTGTCGACAGAATGACCAAGTCAGCTTATTTCCTTCCAGTTCGTACCTCTTATTCAGCTTAGGATTATGCAAAACTCTATATCAAGGAGTTGAACAGATTACACGATGTTCCATTATCTATCATCTCAGACAGAGGTACATAGTTCACCTCTCATTTTTGAAAAGCGTTCTAAAAGGGTCTATATACCTAAGGTCATCTCAGTACTGCCTTTCAGCCTCAGACAGATGGTCAAGAAAAGAGGACCATTAGGACTCTTGAAGATATGCCAAGGGCGTGTGCAGTTGATTTCAAGGGAAGTTAGGATAACCACTTGCCTCTGATTGAGTTTACATACAACAATAGCTATCATTCCAGTATTCAGATGGCTCCATTCGAAGCTAAAAATAGTAGGAGGTGTAGATCTCCATTCGGTTGGTTCGAATATAGTGAGGCCTCAGTCATCAGTCCTGACTTGGTATTCAACGCCTTAGAGAAAGGTTGGTTGATCAAAAAGTGACTTTGGGATGCTCATAGCCGACAGAAGTCTTATGCAAATGTTCGTAGAAAGGATCTCGAGTTTGAGGTCAATGACTATGTCTATATCAAGATCTCTCCCATGAAGGGAGTGAAGAGGTTCGATAAGAAAGGGAAACTCAGTCCCCGCTATATCGGTCCCTTCAGGATTCTCAGTCGCTCTGGCAAGGTAGCCTATGAGCTTGAATTGCCTTCAGATCTAGCCTCAGTTCATCCGGTCTTCCATGTCTCCTTGATCAAGAAATACATAGGTGACCAAGATGTTGTAGTCCCTATTCAGAACATTGATGTTCAGGAAAGCCTCTCTAATAAAGTGATTCCAGTTGAAATTTTAGACTATCAGATTCATAGGCTGAGGAATAAAGAAGTCCCTCTAGTCAAAGTTCTTTGGTAAAATAATTCCATTGAGGGAGCTACTTAGGAATCAGATGTAGACATGTGTACCAAGTACACTCACCTTTTCTTCGCAAACCCAGATCAAGCTCAAGGTAACAGTCCTCCTCAAGCTTATTCAGTTTCACGTTCAGCATTCAATACAACTTGATATTTCGTTTCATGTTCATGTTCCATCACAAATTTGGTATCAAGTACCATTGCATATTCTGTCATGCATACATGAATCTATCTAGTAAATAATCATGCATCAGATATGCAGTCTCATTGCTAGAACCTCAGTCATGCATTCATGAATTAGTTACACGTGAATTAGATATGCATGTTCAGTATAATGCATACAG
This sequence comes from Capsicum pubescens, assembly GCA_030864215.1. Classification (NCBI taxonomy): domain Eukaryota; kingdom Viridiplantae; phylum Streptophyta; class Magnoliopsida; order Solanales; family Solanaceae; genus Capsicum; species Capsicum pubescens. Next base: position 78,586,447 of record CM061544.1, read on the forward strand.
TTTTTTAGTCATAATATCATGTTCCATCTACTTATGTTTAGATTATTTTTTCCCCTCTCAGTTAGTTCCATTCGAGGATGAATGTTCTCAAGGGGGAGATATTGTAATACCCATGCCTTTTTCCTAGATAGAAATAATCTCAAGGATGCTAGGACTTACTTTGAAATATAAAAATATCTTTGTACATATGGTATTTTTTTTATTTTTACTTCCTATCATGTGGTAAATTGAGTTAGCTTTCCAGCAGTACCAATTTTGTCCAAATCCGATATCGGACGAGGAAGTTATGAACGTTTAACTTGGAACTGTTGGAAACGCCCAAGTATGACGGCCAAGTTAACGGGCCACCACATAAGTGACGGACCACCACTTTTACCGTCACATCCAAGGAATTTGAGCCACATAATGGATAAAGACTGCCGGATGAGTTAACGGACTGTCAAAGTTGTGATGGACCGTCATCCAGGCCATCAACTCTTATCCAGTGAACCCCATTTCTTGTCCACGTCTGACGGGCTAAGTAATAGACCATCAAGTATATGATGGACCGTCAGTCAGACCATCACATTCCACGTTCAGTTTATTTCTAGGTCATTTTAACAGGGGTATTTTGATCACTTACCACTCGCCTATAAACCCAGATGATTCTGAATTCAGCCATTTTGCCCATTCTTATTCCACAAAAAAAAACTAGGGTTTCTCTCTGAATTTAATCTCCAAGAACAAGACCCAATCCTCTTTAAGAATCAATGGATTTCAAACCTTTCAAGTTCAAAAATGTCAAGAACCCTGAGTCAGGTATGCGTAGTGTTCATCCATGGATTCCTTTCGTCCGTGGAGTTCAAGAATCAATCTTTAAATACCAAATCAAAAATATTTTGTGGTAATATGATTGTATTCATGTTGGTGGTTGTTTCTTGTGCTATACATTAGTAATTTGATGTATTTTTATGAATATTATGATAATGTAGTTAGAACCCACGAATTTGGGTAGTATAATATGGTGAAATTCATTAACACACCTATGCCTTAAAGAATGCATGCAAGGTATTTGATAAAAAGCTTAGAATGCTAGAAATTTCATGTTTACATGGTCCCATATTATCTACATGACAAGTCCATGTTAATTATAGAATTCAATATGAATTCTATGCCATTGTTTTGTTGTTATTGTTGTGGTATCAAGCATTTATGATAATGAAGTGATACAATATGTACATGATATATATCCCATGCACTCCCTACTATGCACAACATGTTGAAAACTACATGTGGTATATTATCCCCTACTTATGAAATTATGAATTGTGAACTCCAATCTTGTGATCAAGTCATGTCATGTGTGTTAGTTTCGTTCCATCGAGTCCTCGGGGTATTCGAACCCAAAAAATATAGTTGTATACCTAGAGAAAAGTCACGTTATCCCGATAATCTTAGTCAAGCCATGATCTATAGAAATCAATCAGTCATGTGACTCAGGAAACCTCCGAAATCTCATGATCTCAGCAAAATCTCAGATAGTAGTGTTATTCTATCAGTCAATGAAAGTCAGTTACTCAGTCCATTTACAGTAAGTTAAATCATGTTCAGTCACTTCAGATAGGAGTATAAGTTAGCACCAAGTGAACCCAAGGATGGGAACTCACCTGCCAGTTTAGGGTGTGATTCTTAGCAGTCATCCTTGTGTTCCAGAACTACGTAGCCAGCATAGGTTGAGACATTTTAACCTATCAAACTAGGGTGGATGAGATGGCTTAACCTGTCAGTTTAGGGTTCCCACCATTCTCATATGAGTACCTGCCAGATGAGGGTCACTCAAAACTATCCTTACCAGTGGTGCAGTATTGACACCCCTCCAGTCGGGGCAGAGATTGGACCCCAACTTAGCTATATACATTATTGGGGTATGTCGGTTAAAAAACAACCTCCCACAGTTTTAGTCTCCGTCTCAATAAAAGAACTAAGATAGTTCTTCAGATATCAGTATACCAAGACTGGAAGATACAGTCAAATTCAGTTATAGTACGGAACTCAGATAGTTCCATCAGACCCAGGACTGTCAGACACAGTTACCCATGTTGACAGAACCATAGTTTTTTCATGTCAGAAATCTGTAAATCATGTATTAGCGTACATGTCCACTATTAAGTATTTATGTTTCCAGTTATTATGTATGTATGTTTGCACTCTCACGTTCATATTAGTTGGTTAGTTAGCATTGCTCATGCATGTAAACCCTTTTTATTTTGCCTACCTCACTCGTCTACTCAGTACTCTAGTTGTACTGACGCATTTTCACTATGGTTCTTTCTTTTCATGTTACACCATAGGTTCAGAGATACGAGTTCCAGACCAAAAGTAGCATTTGTATTCCAGTATATAGAGCTACAGTGAGTCCTCTTCATTCGAGGGCGATATGATTCGATTCATTTATTATTTTAGTTATTTTTCTATTTATGGAGTTAAATGGATACATGTTCCTTCAACTCCATATTCAGTCAGTACTTCGAGGCTTTCAGATACAGTTCAGATTTAGTTCAGTTTTGACTCAGACTTCTGTTATCTTGGGTATTTTTCACCCATATCGATGTTATAATTATTTCAGTTGAACTATATGGTCTATTGTTTATGTTTTCTGCATATTACATATATGTTATGCAGTGTACAGGTACGGATATCAGTCATGGGTTAGCTTGTAGTCCCTCGGCGTTATGAGCACCGTGTAGCATTCCGGTTCAGAAAATTGGGGTGTTACAAACTTGATATCAAAGCCTAAGGTTCAATAGAGTCCTAGGAAGTCTGAAAGACACATCTAGTAGAGTCTTGTGCATGGGTGTGTTGCACGCCACATTTATGTACAGTAGGTTATGAGATGTTTTAGGAACAGCTTCCCTTCTTTCAGTATTCATGTCGTGGTAGTGAGCATAATCTTAAATTAAACTCTCAGTCTAATCTGTTCTTCTCTTATTTCAGAATATTTCTCAAAAGAGAAGAAACCAGCCTGTTCCTCAGCCTGAAGACCCTTTTTGAAAGCATGTTTCTCATGCGGAGTTTAGAGCCGTATTCACCATACTTGCTCAGTCTGTGGCTGCCCAGAATAAACGGCAACCAGTTATTCCAGCCAATCTCGTGAACAATTCCACAGTAGCTAGAATTTAGGACTTCACCCGAATGGACCCTCCATGTTTCTTTGGGTCTAAGTCTGATGAAGACCCTCAGGAGTTCATTGACCAAGTCCAAAAAGTCATTGACATCATGGGAGTTACTTCTGTTCAGAGCGTCGATTTAACCGCATACTAGTTACAGGATGTTGCTCACACTTGGTACAAATAGTGGAAGTCTGAGAGGTTAGAGGATGCATGTTCTATAGAGTGGAAGGAATTTATCATGGATTTCATAGATAGATTCTTTCCCCAAGAGCTGAAGAAGGCCAAAGTTCTTTAGTTTATCAACCTCAGGCAGGGAAATATGACGGTTAGGGAGAATTCTCTCATATTTACACCGCTAGCAGGATATGCCCCTCATGTGGTTGCACACAACAGGGCAAAGATAAGAAAGTTCGTGTTAGGACTGAATGATATCATGATAATTGAGTGTAGATCTTCAATGCTGAATAGTGATATGACTCTAGCCAGGCTCATGACCCATGATCAGCAAATAGAGGAACAAAAGGTTAGGGATAGGGAGAGGCAGAATAAGAGAGCAAGATCAGGCAGTTTCAGTTTTGCTCAGCCCAAATTAGAGGAAAGAATTTGTTCCCAAGTTCGTCCCAAGTCATCAGCTCCAGTTCAGTTTTCAGCCAGTACTCTAGCTCCTAAGTTCAGAGGTAAATCACCTGGCTCTAAATCTCAGGGAAGTGTCAGGAATACCCAAACTAATCCCCTATGTCAAACTTATAGTAAGAACCACCAGGGTATTTGCAGATCCGGTAGTGATATTTGTTTTGGTTGTGGAAACCCAGGCCACAGAGTCAAAGTTTTTCTTTAGTCCAGTTATCAGGGTCAGCAAAATCATTCCACAGCTTAGTTCGGTCGCCTGAACTAGCAGGGTGCCACTTCTAGTGCTACTAGTGGGCAACACCCAAACACACTCTATGCTCTCCAGACTCGACAGGATCAGGAAAATTCTCCTGATGTCATTACTGGTATGTTATAGATTTTCCATGTTCATGTTTATGCTTTGCTAGACCCAGGTGCAACCTTGTCTTTTGTTACCCCTTACACCGCAGGAGATTTCGGAATCAGTCCCGAAATTTTAGAAGAGCCCTTTTTAGTCTTTACCCTAGTTAGTAAAACCATCATAGCTCTGCGGGTATACAGGAACTACCCGGTTATGATATTTTAGAAATCCATGTCAGCAGATTTAGTCAATTTAGAGATGATTGATTTTGATGTCATTCTCGGCATGGATTGGCTCCACTCCTGCTATTCCACAGTCGACTGTAAAAATAGGATAGTTCAGTTTCAGTTCTCGAATGAGCCCTTCCTAGAATGGAAGGGTAGTACTTTATCTTTTAGGGGTCATCTTGTTTCCTAGCTTCAGGCAAGGAAAATGATGTATAAGGGGTGAGTGTATCATCTCGTGCATATTAAAGACTCCAGTTCTGAATCTCCTAGTTTTGAATCAGTCCCAGTGGTTAATGTATATTCAGACTTGTTTCGCGATGATCATCTAGGCATTTCTCCCAAAAGGGAAATAGTCTTCGGCATAGACCTTCTCCCAGATACTCAACCTATTTTTATTCCGCCATACAGAATGGCAACAGAAAAACTCAAGGAACTGAAAGATCAGTTGATCGATCTCTTAGATAAGGGATTCATCAGGCCCAGTGTATCCCCATGGGGTGCACCAGTCTTATTCGTGTGCAAAAAAATAGTTCTCTCAGGATGTGTATCGAATATCGTCAGCTCAACAAAGTTATGGTCATGAACAAGTATCCTCTTCCCAGGATAGATGACTTGTTTGACCAACTTCAGGGTGCCATTTATTTCTCCAAGATAGACCTCAGATCAGGCTATCATCATCTCAGAGTTAGAGAATGTGATACCCCGAAGACAGCTTTTCGTACTCGGTATGGTCAGTTTGAATTTCTAGGTATGTCCTTTGGTCTTAAAAATGCCCCTGCATCTTTCATAGATTTGATGAACCGGGTGTTCAAGCAGTACTTAGACATGTTTGTCATAGTCATCATAGATGATATTCTAATTTATTCTTGCATAGAGCGTGATTATTCATACCATCTCAAAATTGTTCTTCAGACTCTCAGAGATCATCAGTTGTTTGCCAAGTTCAGTAAGTGCAAATTTTGGCTAAGATCAGTAGTATTCCTTGGCCATATTGTTTTTGTTGATGCATTAGATTAGATCCTCAGAAAACCTAATGGGTAAGAAATTGGCCTCGCCCTGTCTCTACATAAGATATCAGTAGTTTCTTGGGTTTGGCTGGCTATTACAGATACTTTATAGAGGGATTTTCTTCTATTGCATCTCCTATGTCCTGATTAACTCAGAAGAAGGTTAAGTTTTAGTGGTCAGATTCTTGCGAGTAGAGTTTTCAAGAGTTGAAAACTCGACTCACCTCAGCCCCAATTCTAACTATTCCAGATAGTTCAGACGGTTTGGTAGTCTATTATGATGCGTTCAGAGTGGGTTTAGGTTGTGTCCTCATGCAGCATGGTAAGGTCATAGCCTACGTCTCCAGACAGCTAAAGCCCCATGAGCAGAATTATCCTACTCATTATCTTGAGTTAGCAGTCGTAGTATTTGCCTTAACGATTTGGAGGCATTATCTATACGGAGTTCATGTAGATGTCTTCACAGATCATAAGAGTTCTAGTATGTTTTTTGTCAGAAAGATCTCAATCTATATCAGAGAAGGTGGTTAGAGCTTTTGAAAGATTATGACATGAGTGTTCTTTATCATTCGGTCAAGGCCAATGTTATAATTGATGCTCTCAATACTCTCCATGGGTAGTGTTTCCCACATAGAGGATGGTAAGAAGAAGATAGCCCAGGAAATTCATCAGTTTGCCAGACTAGGCATTCCCTTAGTCGACTCTTCAGAGAGTGGTGTATGTGTTCATAGTAGTTCAGAGTCATCTCTAGTTTCCAAGGTAAAAGAAAAGCAAGATAGGGATCCCAGTCTTGTCAAGCTAAAAGAGTCAGTTCAGAATCTGAAAGTAGAGGCTTTCTCCCAAGGGGCTGATGGTGTTCTTCATTGTCACGGTCGTCTGTGTATTCCAGGTGTACATGAATTGAGACATCGAATTCTTGCAGAGGTGCATGGTACACGATACTCTATTCATCCATGGGCCACTAAGATGTACCACGACTTGAGGGAGATATATTGGTGAAGCGGGATGAAAAGAGATATTGCAGAGTTTGTGGCTAAGTGCTCTACATGTCAGCAGGTTAAGATAGAGCATTAGAAACCTAGTGGGTCCATGAAGGAGTTCACTATTCCTACTTGGAAGTGGGAAGAAGTGAACATGGATTTCGTGACAGTTTTGCCTCGAACTCGTCATCAGCATGATTCGGTTTGGGTCATTGTAGATAGAATGACCAAGTCAACTCATTTTCTTCTAGTTCGTACCTCTTATTAAGCCGAGGATTATACAAAACTCTATATCAGTGAGTTGGTCAAATTACACAGTGCTCCATTATCTATCATTTTAGACAAAGGTACACAGTTAACCTCTTACTTTTGGAAAGCGTTCCAAATGGATCTTGGTACCCAAGTTCATCTCAGTACCACCTTTCATCCTCAGATAGATGGTCAAGCATAAAGGACCATTCAGGTACTTGAAGATATGCTAAGGGCGTGTACAGTGGATTTAAAGGAAAGTTGGGATGACCACTTGCCTCTAATTGAGTTTGCATACAACAAAAGCTATCATTCTAGTATTCGCATGGCTCCATTTAAATCTCTCTAAGGTAGAAGGTGGAGATCTCCATTCGGTAGGTTTGAAGTTAGTGAGGCCTCAGTCATCGGTCCTGACTTGGTAGTCGACGCCTTAAAGAAAGTTCAGTTGATCAAAGAGAGACTTTGGGCTGCTCAGAGCTGACAGAAGTCTTATGCAAATATTCAAAGAAAGGATCTCGAGTTTGAGGTCAATGACTATGTCTATCTCAAGATCTCTCCAATGAAGGGAGTGAAGAGGTTCGATAAGAAAGGGAAACTCAGTCCCCGCTATGTCGGTCCCTTCAGGATTCTCAGTCGCTCTGGCAAGGTAGCCTATGAGCTTGAATTGCCTTCAGATCTAGCCTCAATTCATCCGGTATTCCATGCCTCCTTTCTCAAGAAGTACATTGGTGACCTAGAAGTTGTAGTCCCTATTCAGAACATTGATGTTCAGGACAGCCTCTCTTATGAAGAGATTTCAGTCAAAATTTTAGACTATCAGATTCGTAGGCTGAGGAACAAAGAAGTCCCTCTAGTCAAAGTTCTTTGGTAAAATCAGTCCATTGAGGAAGCTACTTGAGAAGCAGAAGAAAACATGTGTACCAAGTACCCTCACCTTTTCTCCGCCAACCCAGATCAATCTCAAGGTAACAGTCCTTCTTAAGCTTATTCAGTTTCACGTTCAGCATTCAATACAACTTGATATTTTGTTTCATATTCATGTTCCATCACAAATTTGGTATCAAGTACCATTGCATATTCAGTCATGCATACATGTATCAGTCCAGTAAATAATCATACATCAGATATGCATTCTCATTGCGAGAACCTCATTCATGCATTCATGAATCAGTTACACGTGCATCAGATATGCATGTTCAGGTCGTCAAAGTTGTGACGAACCATCATCCAGGCCGTTAACTCTTATCGAGTGGACCCCATTTCTGGTCCACGTCTGATGGGCTAAGTGACAGACCGTAAAGTGTCTGATCGACCGTCAGTCAGACCGTCACATGCCACGTTCAGTTTATTTCCAGGTTATTTTAACAGAGGTATTTTGGTCACTTTCCACTCACCTATATACCCAGATGAGTTCGAATTCAACTATTTTATCATTGTTATTCCACAAACAAAAACTAGGGTTTCTCTCTGAATTTAATCCCCAAGAACAAAACCCAATCCCTTCAAGAATCAACAGATTTCAAACCCTTCATGTATAAAAAGGTCAAGAACCCTGAGTAAGGTATGCTTAGTGTTCATCCATGGATTCCTTTCGTTTGTGGAGTTCAAGAATCAATCTTTAAATACCAAATCATAAATTTTTTGTGGTGATATGATTGTATTCATGTTGTTGGTTGTTGTTTGTGCTATAGAGTAGTAATTTGAAGACTTTTCATGAAGGTTATGATCATGTAGTTTGAACCCATGAATGTGGGTAGTTTAATATGGTGAAATTCATTAACACACCTATGACTTAAAGAATTCATGTATGGTTTTTGATAAAATGCTTAGAATGATAGAAATTTCATGTTTACATGGTCCCATATTATCTACATAACAATTCCATGTTAATTATGGAATTCAATATGAATTCCATGCCATTGTTTTGTTGCTATTATTGTGGTATGAAGCATTTATGATAATGAAGTGATATAATATTTACATGATATATATCCCATGCACTCCCTACCATGCACAGGATGTTGAAAACTACATGTGGCATATTATCCCCTACTTATGATATTATGAATTATGAACTCCAATCTTTTGATCAAGTCATGTCATGTGTGTCAGTTTCCTACCATCGAGTCCTGGGGGTATTCGTACCCAAAAAATATAGTTGTATGCCTAGATCGAAGTCACATTATCCCAATAATCTCAGTCAAGCCATGATCTATAGAACTCAGTCAGTCATGTAACTCATGAAACCTCCAAAATCTCATGATCTCAGAAAAATCTCAGATAGTAGTGTTATTCCATCAGTTAAAGAAAGTCAGTTACTCAGTCTATTTACAGTTAGTTAAATTATGTTCAGTCTCTTCAGATGAGAGTAGAAGTTAGCACTGAGTGAACCTAGGGATGGGAAATCACCTGCCAGTTTATGGTGTGATTCTTAGCAGTCATCCTTGTGTTCCAGAACTATGTAGCCAGCGTAGGTTGAGACATCTTAACCTATCAGACTAGGGTTGATGAGGTGGCTTAACCTAGCAGTGTAGCATTCCCACCATTCTCATTTGAGTACCTGCAAGATGAGGGTCACTCACAACTATCCTTACCAGTGGCGCGGTATTGACACTCATCCAGTCGGGGAAGAGATTAGACCCCAACTTAGTTATATGCATTATTGGGGAATGTCGGTTAAATAACTACCTCCCACAGTTTCAGGCTCTATCTCAATAAAAACACTCAGATAATTCTTCAGATATCAGTATACCAGGACTGCCAGATTCAGTCAAATTCAGTTATAGTATGGAACTCAGATATTTCCATCAGACCCAGGACTATCTGACACAGTCACCAATGTTGACAAAACCATAGTTTCAATCATGTCAGAAATTATTAAATCATGTATTAGCGTACAGGTCCACTATTATGTATTTATGTTTCCAGTTATTATGTATGTATGTTTGCACTCTCACATTTATATTAGTCGGACAGTTAGCATTTCTTATTCATGTAAACCCTTTTCATTTAGCATACCTCACTCGTATACTTAGTACTCTAGTTGTACTGACGCATTTGCATTATGGTGCTTTATTTTTATGTTACACCATAGGTTCAGAGACACAAGTTCTAGACCAGTAGTAGTATTCGCATTCTAGTAAACAGAGCTGCAGTGAGTCCTCTTCATTCGAGGACGATATGATTTGATTCATTTATTATTTCAGTTTATGGAGTTAGTTGGAGACATGTTCCTTCAACTCCTTATTCAGTCAGTACTTTGAGGCTTTTAGATACAGTTCAGATTTAGTTCAGTTTTGATTCAGACTTCAGTTATCTTTAGTATTTTTCACCCATATGGATGTTATAATTATTTCAGTTAAACCTTATGGTCTTTTGTTTATGTTTTTTGCTTATCACAAGTATGTTATGCAGTGTACAGGTACGGATATTAGTCATGGGTTAGCTTGTGGTCCCTCGGGGTTATGAGCACCGTGTAGCATTCCGGTTTAAAATATCGGGGTGTTACAAACATGGTATCAAAGCCTAAGGTTCAATAGAGTCCTAGGAAATCTTAAAACCACATCTAGTATAGTCTTGTGCATGTGTGTGATGCGCGCCACATTTATGTACAGGAGGCTATGAGATGTTTTAGAAATAGTTGCCCTTCTTTCAGTATTCATGTCGTGCTAGTGATCATAATCTCAAGTTAAACTCTCAATCTAATCTATTCTTTTCTTATTTCAGAATATGCCTCCAAAGAGAAGAAACCAGCCAGTTCCTCAGCCTGAAGACCCTTTGGGTGAGCATGTTTCTCATGTGGAGTTTAGAACCGCATTCACCACACTTTCTCAGTTCGTGGCCAATTCTGTCCAATCCAGTGGCCAATTCCGCAGCATCTAGAATTTGGGACTTCACCCGAATGAACCCTCAATCTTTCTTCAGGTCTAAGTATGATGAAGACCCTCAGGAGTTCATTGACCTAGTCCAGAAGGTCATTGACATCATGGGAGTTACTTCTTTTCAAAGCGCCGAGTTAGCCGCATACCAGTTACAAGATATTGATCACACTTGGTACAAATAGTGGAAGTCTGAGAGGTTAGAGGATGCAGGTCCTATAGAGTAGGAGGAATTTGTCACAGCTTTCTTAGATAGATTCTTTCCCCAAGAGATGAGGAAGGCCAAAGTTCTTGAGTTTATCAACCTGAGGCAGGGAAATATGACTGTTAGGGAGTATTCTCTCAGTTTTACTCAGCTAGCTTGATATGCCCCTCATGTGGTTGCATACAACAGGGCTAAGATGAGAAAGTTCGTGTCAGGAGTGAATGATAGCGTGATAAATGAGTGTAGATATGGATGTTGAACAGTGATATGACTTTAGCCAGGCTCATGACCCATGCTCAGCAAATAGAGGAGCAAAAGGTTAGGACTAGGGAGAGGCAGAATAAGATAGTAAGATCAGGCAATTTTAGTTTTGCTCAGCCCAAATCAAAGGGAGGAAATCGATCCCAATTTCTTCCCAAGTCATCTGCTCCAGTTCAGTCTTCAGCCAATGCTCCAGCTCCTAAGTTCAGAGATAAAGCACCTGGCTCTATATCTCAGGGCAGTGTCAGCAATTCCCGAACTAATCTCCTATGTCAAACTTGTGGTAAGAACCACCAGGGTATTTGCAGATCCGGTGGTGATGTTTGTTTCGATTCTGGCAAGCTATTCTACAGAGTCAAAGATCGTCCACAGTCCAGTTATTAGGTTCAGTAAAATCGTTCCACAGCTCAGTTCGGTCACCCGAACCAGCAGGGTGCCACTTCTATGGCTACTTGTGGGCAACGCCCAAATAGACTCTATGCTCTCCAGACTCGACAGGATTAGGAAAATTCTCCTTATATCATTACTGGTATGTTACAAATTTTGTATGTTTATATTTATGCTTTGCTAGACCCAGGTGCATCCTTTTTTTTGTTACCCCTTACAGAGCAGGCGATTTCAAAATCAGTCCCGAAAGTTTAGCAGAGCCCTTTTTAGTCTCTACCCCAGTGGGTAAAACCATCATAGCTCGATGGGTATATAGGAACTGCTCGGTTATGATATTTCAAAAATCCATGTCAGCAGATTTAGTTGAGTTAGAGATGACTGATTTTGATGTCATTTTCAGCATGGATTGGCTTAATTCCTGCTATGCCACAGTCGACTACAGAAAAAGGATTGTTCAGTTTCAATTCTCGAATGAGCCCATCCTAGAATGGAAGGGTAGTACTTCATTTTTTAGGGGTCAGCTAGTTTCCTACCTTCAGGGAAGGAAATTGATTTCTAAGGGTTGCGTGTATCATCTCGTGCATATTAAAGATTCCAGTTCCAAATCTCCTAGTTTTGAATCAGTCCCAGTGGTTAATGAATATTCAGACGTGTTTCCCGAAAATCTTCTAGGTATTCCTCCCGAAAGGGAAATAGACTTCGGCATAGACCTTCTCCCAGATACTCAACCTATTTCTATTCTGCCATATAGAATGGCACCAGCAGAACTCAAGAAACTGAAAGATCAATTGAAGGATCTCTTAGATAAGGGATTCATCAGGTCCAGTATATCCCCATGGGGTGCACCAGTCTTATTCGTGTGCAAGAAAGACGGTTCTCTCAGGATGTGTATAGATTACCGTCATCTCAACAAAGTTACGGTCAAGAACAATTATTCTCTCCCCAAGATAGATTACTTGGTTGACAAAATTTAGGGTGCCAGTTATTTCTCCAAGATAGACCTCAGATTAGGCTATCATCAGCTTAGAGTTAGAGAATGCGACACCTCGAAGATAGCTTTCCGTACTCGGTATGGTCAGTTCGAATTTCTAGTAATGTCCTTTGGTCTTACCAATGCCCCTGCATCTTTCATGGACTTGATGAACCAGGTGTTCAAGCAGTACTTGGACATGTTCGTCATAGTCTTCATAGATGATATTCTGGTTTATTCTTGCACAGAGCGTGATCATTCAGACCATCTCAGAATAGTTCTTCAGACTCTCAGAGATCATCAATTGTTCGCCAAGTTCAGTAAGTGCAAATTTTGGCTAATATCAGTAGCATTCCTTGGCTACATTATTTTTGGTGATGTCATTAGAGTAGATCCTCCAAAGACCAAAGCGGTAAGAAACTCGCCTCGCCCTGTCTCTCCATCAGATAGAAGGAATTTCTTGGGTTTGGCTAGGTATTACCGATGCTTTGTCGAGGGATTTTCTAAAATTGCATCTCCTATGTCCAGATTGACTCAGAAGAAGGTTAAGTTTCAATGGTCAGATTCTTATGAGAAGAGTTTTCAAGAGTTGAAGACTCGACTCACCTCAGCCCCAGTTCTAACTCTTCCAGATGGTTCAGACGGTTTTATAGTCTATTGTGATGAGTCCAGAGTGAGTTTAGGTTGTATCCTCATGCAGCATGGTAAGGTCATAGCCTATGTCTCCAGAGAGATAAAACCTCATGAGAAGAATTATCCTACTCATGATCTTAAGTTAGCAGCCGTAGTATTTTCCTTAATGATTTGGAATCATTATCTATACGGAGTTCATTTAGATGTCTTCACAGATCACAAGAGTCTCCAGTATGTCTTTTCTCAGAAAGATCTCAATCTTCATCAGAGAAGGTAGTTAGAGCTTTTGAAATATTATGACGTGAGTGTTCTTTATCATCCAGGCAAGGCCAACGTTATGGTTGATGCTCTCAGTGGACTCTCCATGGGTAGTTTTTCTCACATAGAGGATGGTAAGAAGAAGATAGCCCAGGAAATTCATCAGCTTATCAGACTAGGTATTCGTTTAGTCGACTCTTCAGAGGGTGGTGTATGTGTTTAGAGTAGTTAATAGTCATCTCTAGTTTCTGAGGTAAAATAAAAGCAACAAAGGGATCCCAGTCTTGTCAAGCTAAACGAGTCAGTTCAGAATCAAAAGTAGAGGCTTTCTCCTAAGGGGTAGATGGTGTTCTTTGTTGTCAGTGTCGTCTATATGTTCCAGGTGAAGATGACTTGAGACAACGAATTCTTGCAGAGGCGCATGGTGTGCGATACTCTATTCATCCAGGGGACACTAAGATATAACGCGACTAGCGGGAGATCTATTGGTGGAGTGGGATGAAAAGAGATGTTGCAGATTTAGTAGCTAACTGCTCTATATGTCAGTAGTTTAAGATAGAGCATCAAAAACCTAGTGGATCCATGCAGGAGTTCACCATTTCTACTTGGAATTGGGAATAAGTGAACATGGATTTCGTGATGGGTTTGCCTCGAACTCATCATCATCATAATTTGATTTGGGTCATTGTAGACAGAATAACCAAGTTATCTCATTTCATTCCAGTTCGTACCTCTTATTTAGCTGAGGATTATGTCAAACTCTATATGAGCGAGTTGGTAAGATTACATGGTACTCCATTATCTATCATCTTAGATAGAGGTACACAGTTAATCTCTCACTTTTGAAAAGCGTTCCAAAAGGGTCTTGGCACCCAAGTTCATCTCAGTACCACCTTTCATCCTCAGACATATGGTCAAGAAGAAAGGACAATTCAGACTCTTGGAGATATGATAAGGGCGTGTGCAGTTGATTTCATGGGAATTTGGGATGACCACTTGCCTATGATTGAGTTTACAAACAACAATAGCTATCATTCCAGTGTTCAGATGACTCCATTCGAACCTCTCTATGGTAGGATCTGTAGATCTCCAATCGGTTGGTTCGAAGTTAGTGAGGCCTCAGTCATCGGTCTTGACTTGGTATTCGACGCCTTAGAGAAAGTTCAGTTGATCAAAGAGAGACTTCGGGCTGCTTAGAGATGATAGAAGTCTTATGAAGATGTTCATAGAATGGATCTCAAGTTCGAGTTCAATGACTATATCTACTCAATATCTCTCCTATTAAGGGAGTGAAGGGGTTCGACAAGAAACAAAAACTCAGTCCCCACTATGTCGGTCCCTTCAGGATTCTCAGTCGCTTCGGCATGGTATCCTATGAGCTCGAATTGCCTTCAGATCTAGCCTCAATTCATCAAGTCTTCCATGTCTCCTTTCTCAATAAGTACATTGGTGACCTACAAGTTGTAGTCCCTATTCAGAACATTGATTTTTAGAACAGCCTCTCTTATGAAGAGATTCCAGTCGAAATTTTAGACTATCAGATTTGTAGGCTGAGAAAGAAAGAAGTCCCTCAAGTCAAAGTTCTTTGGTGAAATATGTCCGTTGAGGGAGCTATTTGGGAAGCAGAAGAAGACATGCGTACCAAGTACCCTCACCTTTTCTCCGCCAACCCAGATCAAGATCAAGGTAACAGTCCTCCTTTAGCTTATTCAGTTTCACGTTCAGCATTCAATACAACTTGATATTTCGTTTCATGTTCATGTTCCATCACAAATTTGGTCTCAATTACCATTGCATATTCAGTTATGCATACATGTATCACTCCAGTAAATAATCATGCATAAGATATGTATTCTCATTGCGAGAACCTCTGTCATGCATTCATGATTCAGTTGCACGTGCATCAGATATGCATGTTCAGTATAATGCGTTCAGTTTTTTAGTCATAAGATCATGTTCCAGCTACTCATGTTCAGATTATTGTTTCCCCTCTCAGTCAGTTCCAATCGAGGATGAATGTTCTCAACGGGAGATATTATAATACCCGTGCCTTATTCCTAGCTAGAAATCATCTCAAGGATGATAGGACTTACTTTAAAAGGCAAACCTATCTTTGTACACATGGTATTTTTGATATTTTCACTTTATATCACGTGGGAAATTAAGTTCTCTTTCCAACGATACCAATTTTGTCCAAATCCAACATCAGATGAGAAAGTTATGGACGTTTTACTTGAAACTGTCGGAAATGCCCAAGTATGACGGACCACCACATAAGTGACGGACTGCCACTTTGACCATCACAGCCAAGGCAGTTGATCCACGTACTGGATAAGGACTAACGGACGAGTTGATGGACCGTCAAAGTAGTGATGGATCCTCATCCAGGCCATCAACTCTTATCCAGTGAACCCCATTTTTGGTCCACGTCTGACGGGCTAAGTGACGGACCATCAAGTATCTGATGGACCGTCACATGCCACGTTCAGTTAATTTCTAGGTCCTTTTAACAGGGGTATTTTGGTAAGTTAACACTCGCCTATATACCCAGATGAGTCCGAATTCAGCCATTTTGCTCATTGTTATTACACAAACAAAAACTAGAGTTTCTCTCTTAATTAATCCCCACGAACAAGACCCAATCCTCTTCAAGAATCAAAGGATTTCAAACCATTCAAATTCAAAAACATTTAGAACCCTGAGTCAGGTATGCTTAGTGTTCATCCACGGATTTCTTTCTTCCGTGGAGTTCAAGAATCAATCTTTAAATACCAAATCATAAATATTTTGTGGTGATATGATTGTATTCATGTTGGTGGTTGTTGTTTGTGCTATAGAGTAGTAATTTGAAGACTTTTCATGAAGGTTATGATCATGTAGTTAGAACCCATGAATTTGGGTAGTTTAATATGGTGAAATTCATGAACACACCTATGCCTTAAAGAATGCATGCAAGGTGTTTGATAAAATGCTTAGAATGCTAGAAATTTCATGTTTACATGGTCCCATATTATCTACATAACAAGTCCATGTTAATTATAGAATTCAATATGAATTCCATGCCATTGTTTTGTTGTTATTGTTGTGGTATAAAGCATTTATGATAATGAAGTGATACAATATGTACATGATATATATCCCATGCACTCTCTACCATGCACATGATGTTGAAAACTACATGTGGTATATTATCCCCTACTTATGATATTATGAATTATGAACTCTAATCTTGTGATCAAGTCTTGTCATGTGTGTCAGTTTCCTTCCATCGAGTCCTGGGGTATTCGTACCAAAAAAATATAGTTGTGTGAATAGAGACAAGTCACGTTATCCCGATAATCTCAGTCAAGCCATGATCTATAGAACTCAGTCAGTCATGTGACTCGGAAAACATCCGAAATCTCATGATCTCAGTAAAATCTCAGATAGTAGTACTATTCCATTAGTCAACGGAAGTCAGTTACTCAGTCCATGTACAGTAAGTTAAATCATGTTCAGTCTCTTCATATGGGAGTAGAAGTTAGCACAAAGTGAACCCAAGGATGGGAACTCACCTGCCAGTTTAGGGTGTGATTCTTAGTAGTCATCCTTGTGTTCCAGAACTACGTGGCCAGCGTAGGTTGAGACATATTAACCTGTTCAACTAGGGTTGATGAGGTGGCTTAACCTTTTAGTTTAGGGTTACCACCGTTCTCATTTAAGTACCTGCCAGATAAGGGTCACTCACAACTATCCTTACCAGTGGCGCGGTATTTACACCCCTCCAGTCGGGACAGAGATTGGACCCCAACTTAGCTATATGCATTATTGGGGCATGTCAGTTAAACAACTACCTCCCACAGTTTCAGGCTCAGTCTTAATAAAAGAACTCAAATAGTTCTTAAGATATCAGTATACCAGGACTGCCAGATACAGTCAAATTCAGTTATAGTATGGAACTCAGATAGTTACATCAGACCCAGGACTATCAGACACAGTCACCCATGTTGATAGAACCATAGTTTCAGTCATGTCAGAAATCAGTAAATCATGTATTAGCGTACAGGTTCATTATTAAGTATTTATGTTTCCAGTTATGTATACAAATATACATAACATCAAATACCAATACATATGATCCTCGAATAGATCTACGAAAATTATTCAACTATATAAATGAATACATATGAAATATATAGAAAATACATATACATATGAAATATACAATACTTATGACATGAGACATATCAAACACATATTAAAATACATAAAACATCAAATTCGTATACATTTTCTATTAGGAAAAAGGACATGAGTTGGCCCATTTTAAAAACAGTTGGCCTATGTTTGGGCATTGCCAGTTTGACCAAACAAATTCCATGTTATGACCATTTCATAAATTGAGTCATTTGGCCCAGGTTGTTCAGAATTCAGATACAATTCATATACTGTCACGACCCGACCCGAGCCAGGGGCCTGGTCGCAATAGTATCTCAAACCATGAAGGTTTGAGAGCTCTCTTAACTTGTACTCATATGTATAATTCATCAGATGATAAAAATATGGAAGTAAACCAAAATCATGGTCATCTTATTAATTCAACTAAATAAAAAGAACATAAACTCATAAATACCCAAAGCCATCTAACACATGTCTACGAAATCTCTACTAAACTGAAACAACATCTGTCTGAAATCGATACAAGGCCACCGATCAAACTATGAACTAAAACCAAATGGAAAACATCACATGAAACAAATCTTTCCAAAATAAGGAAAGATCACCAACTCTAAACATCTAACAGCAATCTACTACTTAGCGGGACCCTGGGAGTGAACCTCAGATCCTGAAATATAGGGGATCAATACAAATGTACAGGTATGTGAAATAATCCAAAAGAACATGTTCTTATACAACATAATGAGAGCATTCCATAAAATAATGAACATAATGCATAAGTGAAAATACATGGGCATGCTTTAATGAACTCCGACTCAAGTATTGGAAACCATGACTCATCTTTATTTTACTTTTGTGCTAGGTGGATCACCCTACAAATATGGTAATCCACAGGCCATGTGGATCCCGCCCATAACCCGGCAGTCAAGCCCCTCCAAGTTTCCCACAAGGATTGGATAATCATGAAAAGGTATGCCTAACTTGCCGACATACCATGCTATTCCACTTGTCGAATAGCACATAAAATCCATATCAGCAAAACACGATTTCAGATTAGGATTTTCTGAACTCAAGCCTTATTTGGATAACCAACTACCTCTCTTTAACCCCAGTTTTTAGTTCCTTAAATCAATGCTTAAAGCATTTGTTTCTTTCATGTTAAGGGTAATCCATAATAGGCATTATCATACCTAGACTTGCAAGCCATATCATATCATGTCATAATTCATAGCCCTTTTTATAAAAGAAGTCATATTGACGGCCACCTCCAAAGATTTAAATATGTCATAATGACATACTTAATTCAAAACACATGCAGACGTCTACAAAACACTTCTTTTGAAACACATTATCATATGGTGGTCAATCTTTCTTTTAAGCACATGTTTTTCTTTCTATCAACATAATGGACTCATGTAAATAAGAAGATTTTTCCATCTCATCATGTCATTAACTATGTCAACCACAATAATGTTAAGGAACTTACTTTGAAAACCCTAGTCCATGCATTTAAAATAACCAGCAATATAAATAGACAATATATTTCATATCAAGCGGGGAAATTCGTTGTTCATGCTCTCAATTAAACTTTTCAAAATTGAAAACGTATATACATAAGGGGCAATAGTTCAATTCCACGAAAAAGAATTCAATACAATAGATATACTTTCATCAAAAATGATTCCATGACATGCTTTTCAAAACAATATCAAAACCCTTCTTTGTAACATGATTATAAATCCTTAAACAATGGAAAAAATCAACAAAATTTTATGCCCATAGAGTTTAGGATAGTGTCGCATACCTTAAGTTTCTTAAATTAAAGAATGAAACCCTAATCTTGCTATTTTCTTATTATTCTTGGACTTGAGAGGATTGAATTCTTGTTTTTCGGTAAGAGGGAAGGGTTTGCTTGAGAGTATAATTGATGAGAATGGGAAATATTTGCCCTAACAGATGATATAATCCAACAGTTTACCAATTGGAATGACAGAAAAAGACCACATTACCTTTTTGGAAATTAAATTCACGACTGGAATGGCGATGACAAGGTCACTGCGATGCAGTGAAGGTCTCACTGTTATTCCACCACAACGCACCGCTATCGCGGTAAAGTTCTGGAATCGAAAACCAAACACAACCTAATCCGCATTCAAAAAATCTAAAACTTCCTGGAGGCATGACCATTACACCCCTGAACATGAATTAACTCAAAAATCTACGTCTCAAGATTGGAAAGACCAGTTTAAAATTTTCAAAGTTAAGAGGCTTAAAATATGACTATGTCCCCAACAGTTAAAAAAAATTCAAGCCTTAAACTCCCTATGCATGCAACTAAGAGCTGGATCAAGCCAAGAATAACACGAGATGTTACATATACTATATTCATACAACCCATATACCATCCTAATACAGTTAGTAAAAAAAAGTGCAGCAAAATTTATTGATAAAAGTTGCATCATTGTTATATGAATATGCATTTTTTTAATTTGATGTGAATAGAATTTATATCATTATTGTATAATCTTTGATATTTATATATATATAAGATGCATAGAGAACTTGTATCTTTATTGTATAGAATATAGATATATGCATCAAATGTGTATCAGTATTATATAAAGCTGCAAGCAAATGGCTAGAAAATAGAATTAAAATTAAATGGTCATTTTTGTGTCAATAGTTTCATCTGAAAAGTTATTTCAAATTATAGTTATTTCAAATCTTAGCCAAAATATGGATGTTTTCTACGTTACGTAATTTTTCCCAAGTTAAATGATGTATAAATAACATAAATCCCAACCCTATGGGAATTATTTACACTCTCTCCCACTTCTTTAATTACTTTACTCTCTCTCCCGATTCATATACATAAGACAACGACATATACATAGAAACCTTTGTATATGCGAATTTGTTAATGTATTTAAAAATGGAAATAATGAATTTTCTTATTTTTAAGCACATAATTAACGCAACTAAATTAATAAGTGGATTATTGCATCCCTTAAACTATGTAACATCTACTGTAATTCAAATTTTGAAAACAACAAATACATAAAAAGCAAATCAAATGAAAAACACAAATCAAAAATAGTTTGATCGCTGATTTTTTATCTTTTTGGAAAAAAAATTATTGGTATTCTAGAAGATGAATATTGTTATTCTTTTGAGGTATTCTGGTGAATGGAAAATCAAAACAAAATATATTAATTATAAAAGTGAAGGGGTCGTTGTCACAAAATCAATAAGTTATTTAAGGTTGATTTTGTCAATTGCAGCCAAATTAAATATTTACAAAGCTCGAAAAACTATCGATATATTTATGTTGTCGATGAAAATGAATCACCTTTTCATATCCGAAAAGACAATGGAGTTCAGTTGTATGTCGAGTTGAAGAAATTTCAACCAGCCTTCGTGATGTATCTGTTGTACATATCAACGATTAATATATGTGCAGAGGACTTATAGTTTGATAGATAAATAGGAGATGTGATTTGTATGGAGGGTGTTGAATCTGATGATATGGCTCTCTTTGTTGCTGAGATACAAAATCAATATTTTTTATATGTGCCAGAGTTTAAAGTTGTTAACTTGATCTGTGATAGCGAGAGTATTGATATGAAGGTGAAACGGATGTATAATGATAAAAAGACGCTCGTTTCAGTGATGTCAAAATTTGTGGTGTCACATGAATTCAATTGAAAAGCAAAACGTTCAGAAAAAAAATATTATGTTATTTTATTCTGTTAATTAATTTGCTTGCTTAAATTTTATGTGTTTAAATCCTACCTTTACCATATTTGATAACTATATATATGAATTTATACCTGACTTTAATATAATATTAATTATTGCATGAAGGTTATTCTAATGTTTATATTTGTGTTGCATAGATTGTTTTCATGTTCTAATAACAATGTTATATATAGTTGTATGTAATTTACAGTATCTTGAAGTTTTTATCGGTTGAAGTTGTTGCGATAAAAAGTAGCAAAAAATTAAATAGCGTATTCATAGGAAGAAGATAATTGTAATATAACATATACATTCAATATGTTTGTATATGAAATCTATGCAAATTTTAACATACCTAACAAAACCTTATTCTGATGTATAAAAGAAGAAGTGGTTATTTGGTCACATATACATAATCATTGGTATGTACATGTCATTCTGACAAACCCAAAATTGAGTCAATATTATATATATAGTAAAAATATTTTTTAATAATTCACATATACATAGACTGTGATTTATAAATGTGTAATAAAATAATTTGTATTCTTTTTTGTTTTTTTACAAATTGTTTAACAATAAAATGCATATATGTTTAATTTGTTTATTAATGTGTAGTAGATAAGTTGTTTTATATATGTTTGTATTTAAATATAATAGATTTGTAATGTACAAATCCTAAAAACTTATAAATTGTTATAAATACTAATCATATTATTGCCTATTTCTATTTCAGCTATGCCCTTCGATGTTATAATGAGGATTGTAGATGGACGTTGGAAGTATCTAGTTACAAAAAAATAGATATTTTTGTCATTCGGAGAATTAATCCAGAACATACGTGCCATTTGAGTGATAGTGTATTGAAGAATATTTTTGCGACTACTGCTTTTGTATGTGAATTCATGGCTCCGAAGTTAGTTAACCATAAGAGAAAGCACACACCTGGACACATCATCAAAAAAATAAAAGTTGTATATGGTGTTGATATAAATTATATGAAGGCATGGCGTGCAAAGGTATGCGCCATAGCGATGCTTAGGGGTGGTCCAGCTGATGGTTATAGACAGATGCTGAGATATATTTATATGTTAAATCATGTGTATCTTAATTCACACATTGCAATACACAAGTCATGGGATAATCAGTTCATGTATCTGCTTATAGAGTTGCATCTAATGATAAGGGGTTTTGAGTTTCGCAGACCCGCTATAGTTATTGATGGTGCGTATTTAAGTGGACCATATAAAGGGACTTTCCTCTCAGCAAGTACACTGGATGGTGAAGGTATGTGGATTTCTATTTTATTTTTTTGTCAAACTTTGCATTTCATATAGAAAAATAGTTTACTGTATAAAAAATAGTTTAGATTAATTTTTTAAGAAAAAATTTATGTTGACTTTTATTAATATAGTTGATACGTAACATAGGATGCATATTACCGATTGCATGTGGGGTTGTGGATACGGAGAATGGCAACTCATGGACATGATTTTTCAACCAATTCAATACTACTTTCAGAGAACGTGACAATATGTATGTTGTATCTGATAGGAATGAAAGTATTATCAAAGTTGTTAGTGTTGTATATTTAAATGTTCCATATCTTACATGCATATGGCATCTCTGAAAAAATATTTATGGTTACTTTCGTAACAGAAAAGAAAGTATTTGTGATTTGTATTACTCAATGGCTAAGACTTATAGAAAAGACAATTTTGACTATCTATGGCAATGTTTGAAAAGTTAATCCGAGAGTGAAAAAATATCTACAAGAAGCTGGATATGAAAAGTGGAGTAGGTGTCATTCATGGGTAAATAGAGGTTGGATGATGACTCGAATATTACTAAGTGTATTAATGGGTGTTTGGTAGAGGCCCAAGAATTTCCAAAATATGAATTCTTAGAAGAGGTGCAAATGTTATTTGGTTCTTGAAACTGTAAAAATAGTGAGATAGCTTCATAGACAAATACGACTTTGGATCGTAGATTTGATGAAATTTTAACTCTCAATGATGTGAAAGCTTTGAGGATAATGGTATGTATAAATTTTTTGAATTTATATTATGCATTTAGATGTAGTATTTAATTAACTGTAAAACATTGCATGTAAATATTTTTTGCCAAAAAAATAGTCTGGTTGAATTTTTTTTTGTTTGTTCAGGTGAAGGCTTCCTCAACCTATATATACTCAGTTTATGAATCTGAAAGAAGATATATTATCGACCTTAAAAGTGGCTCATGCAACTGTGGGAGGTTTCAAATAGATCAAATACCTTGTCCTCGCGTTATTACCGTCTTGAAGTCTAAACATGTAAAAGATTTTGGTCCTTACTATTCAGAATACTACAAGCCAATCACTTTGGTGAAGACTTATGAAGTTTCAATCATTCCAATGCTAGATAATAAAGACTGGAATATTCCTAATAGTGTAGATGAGGAAAAAGTTTTTTCATTGATATATAAAAGACTTCCAGGAAGATCGGAGAAAGAGAGGAAGAAGAAATCCAGCAAAACTCTTTCATCAAGTATAAATAGTTATGGACGATGCAGACATGCGTGGAACAATAGGAATTCCTGTAACTTTTTCTCAAAGGAGAACTAACTTATAGTTTTCCTAAGCTCTTGAAAATTAATCACTCTATTATCATTTTCAATTTTTTAGTAATGCTTCATTGAACTATTTTAGTTTGGTATTTATACGTTGAAATAAATGTGAGTTTTCTTAAGTTTACTATTTATGTTTGATGTATTTTTTTCTTACTTGTGTTGTGTATGTGTGTTGCGTTAATTATTTGTTTCATTGATGCTTGTACATGCATTTTTAATTTATTAATGTTTGTAATCATTTGTAGATAAGCATAACTTATTTACGATAAATAAATTACTTGTCAACGTGGCTTATAATACAATGTATATGTAAAAATTATATTACATGTAAATATTTACATATATACTGATTATATAGTTAGTAATTTGTGATGTATATAAATTCTACGTATATGCGTACATACACACGGATAAAAATATATAATAAGTGTATCGACAAATGAGTATAAAATTTTTAAGAAAGTACACATAAAATTTTGTCCAGTTGTCATGTATGTATGAATCAAGCTATGCCATAAGTTTATCTTTAAGTTGTCATGTATGTATGAATCAAGCTATGTTATAAGATATGTCATAATATTTACATTTATCTTTAAAATTATATCTAAAGTTGTTTAAAATTCAACATTCCTAACAAATCAATAGAAATAAAATACCTTCACCATAATCATCTTTAAGACTACTCAATGTTAACAATTCCACTTTCATCGGGAAGAGGAAAAGTTTTTGTCCTTGGTCTTGGAGGGTCGTCATTGTCACTTACATAATATTTTTTTGCTTTTCGAAGACTGTAATTTAGGAGGAGTGACGTATATCAAATACGATGGTATTCTGTATCAAAACCAACTGAAGGCACGTTTATTCCTTCACTTAGATATTCTGCATACCCAATAACAAACACTCCATAATCCTGACTGCATACAAACAAACACATTATTTTGTCTAACACATAATAAGTAATAGTTCATAAAAAAATATAAAAGATCACTTACAAGCTGTCACATTCTTATTGTATAATATTTTGCACATACTCAAAATCAAATAGGCGTTGATTCACTAACTGAATCTTTTGACTCATCTTATTCCTATATGCATCAAGATTTGTCCAATATGTACGTAATATTTCTTTAAAAAATCCATTGTCGGACAAGTAAGTTGTCAGCATCACTACCAACTTGTGAATCTCAGGTAATGATTCCATATTTATTAAATTGGATAGTGAGTCATGGACGCGTATGCGTCTATCTTTTAGAGAAATAACAGCTAATACCCAGTGAAACTTTTCATTGCAGTTCACAGGAACATACACTTCATCGACTTGGTGCCATGGTAATCCAACTGGAATGCAAAATTCCTTGATTATGTTTGGTATTGCCTCTTTATTTTGGACCGCAACAAAAAACTGAGCATAATCCTTCTGCATATAAAGTACCATATCTGATTCATCGGGATAATATCTACCGTACGTCTTCTCAATATAGCTTTTGAAAAAGTAGTTTGTTGTTTTGAATCTGTATTCTTTATCAATTCTTAATTTTGATTTCTTTTGCAAGTGATAGAATATCACATCACTATGCTACAAAATTGAAATACAAATAAGAATCATTATGTCGGGTTATACTTTGAAAATATTTATATGTTTATACTAAGTAGAAATAGTTGAAAAGACTATACATAATTGTAGAGATAATATTCATAACATGCAGGAAGATATATTAATAAATTGGTAGTGCAGATACATAACAGGCTGATATATACATAAATTTTATTCATTAGCATTTGAAAATACATAAAAACAATCATACATATACATAGAATTAGGCAGACATATTGCAAATACATAAATATTATACTTTGCACTCGGGCATATATATAGGCAACTAACTATCAACAACAGTCATACATAAACTTTCTAGTCAGGCAGATTTATACATACTGATAAAGCACATACATAACAGACATACATATATATAAATTTAATGTGCATACATAAATCACCATTCTAAAACTAACTTTGAAAAAAAACATAACAAATCTTTGTATATGTAAGTCAAACGGGCTTAGGTATATGTATGTAAATATGAAAGTTGTTAAAATATTAATTTAAAATACCTCTTCGATCCAGCATACATTTTTTTGAGATATCAAGTAAAACCAATTTATAAGCAACATCAAAATTGATTTCTTAAACTCTGAGAGCAGATGTTTTTGCTCTATAGTGGTCATCTTTCATTTTTCTATAAAATAATACATTTTGTTAGTAAGAAAAAAATATTAATAGTCTACGCATATTGATAAATAATGTTCAGTTTAATAATGATAAAACTTTCTCTATTGCTTGAAACTTCAATAGACCTTCCTCAACCCACTGCTTGTACACTTCAATGACACCCCTCGGCATGTTGTCAGATATTATGAAACCATCAAATGCAAATTTCTATTTCATTTTAGTTGTTTTTTCCTCAATGTCTTTTGAACCAGAAGCATACTTTGGCAGGTATGGTGAATTGAATACTTTAAATTTAGTCTTGGTCCTCTTAGCAGAGGTTTTTGCAAATTGATGTGCCGCAACAACTACATCGAGAAAATCTGGAGAAATCTGACTATCAAATATGAAATGTTGGCTCACTGTTTCTTCTGATGATTTAACAACTTCGAGAGGAAGATCATTCACCGATGCTGTCAAACTTTTCATTATGGTATTTAACTCGGCTTGAGCAGATTCTAGAATTGTACTCGAGTAATCATCCTAATAGTAAATATTATATGGATAGTGTTAGTTTTTTTAACCACGTTAGTAAAAGTAGTGTCATGTATAAAATATTTGACATATACATTGGGAAAAAAATTGAATTTACATATTTACTTGGTGATCTTTATGGATATGCACGGTAATAGATGTTTCAACACTGGCATAATCCAATTTCTGATTTACCACAGCTTCGTCAGAGCATGTAATGTGACAATTTCAATATCCACACTACATCCTTCAATATCCTGGTAGATATAACATTAAATATATACAAAACTAAATTAGTTTATTAATTTAATTATAAGATTTAAAATATGAGATATCTAACCTCAGATTGCTTTTGTATAGGATTGCGGTTTCAATCAAAATAAGCATCCTTCATTATATCATCACCAAACATGTTGCCTAAAGATTTATCAGTGATGCCGACAACCTACAATTTTGAAATGAGAATTTCATGGCTTATGATAACGTTCTCATATTGATGTCCTACATATGTATATTATAACCATATACATATAAAATGTCACATATACATTTTAATAATAATAGAACTAGCAGGCACATTAGTCAAAATCCACAACAAACTAAGCTCAAAATATATTATAAAATTAAAAAAGTAAAAAAAAATCACATATAAAATTACTTATGTAAAACAATTATTTAGGAAAAAATACCCTTTTTTCTTTGTCTTTCATGGTTGTGAAGACAGTTATCTCTTCAACATTGTCTTGTGATGGTACATCTCCCATTTTAAAACCTCCCACTTCATGATCTTGTTGAAATTAGTATTGTATAGGTGTAAGTATAATTTTTATAACATCAATGTAGGATAAGAAAAAGGCATATTTATAAAAAAAATTACCCCTTTTTCTTTGTCTTTCACGATTGGGATGATATCTATCTCATCAACCTGCTCTTATGATGGTACATCTCTGGTTTTTGAACCTTTCACATCATGATCCTATTGATTTTTCTATAATAGATCAATTAGAGGCTATACAGACAAACAGTTAGACAGTCAATCAATTACTTCCAGCTTTTATCAGTCATTGCGAACATGACAGTATAACGTATTTAAGTATTTTTAGTTTTTCAATAGTTTATCAGCTTATCTTATGTATATGTTATACCAGTGCTATTTTATTCAGTGTTCACAGCAAGTACCAGTTCATGGGTTAGCTTATGGGTCACTTTAGATCGTAAGCACTGTTGTTGCGGCTAAGGGGTAGCCTCGGGTCGTGACAAAATATAGTATCAGAGCCTAAGGTTTTATAGTGTCCTAGAGTGTCTAAAAATTGTGTTGAGTTGAGGTTTTTGCATGGGTGTGAAGCGCGCCACACTTATGGACAAAAAGCTATGAGACATTTCAAAATGTTTCCCTTCTTTCAGTATTCATGTCGTGCGAAAGAGAATGAGATTTATTTAAACTCTCTTTCAAACTCATCCTTCATTACATTTACAGACCATGACTCCTATAATAAATAACAAAAAAAGGAACGGGGACCAGCTCGCACCTCCGCCTGTTTAGAAAGATCCCCTGAATAAATATGTCTCTCACGTCGAGTTTAGATTTTCTTTTACTACTTTAGCCCATTTAGTAGCTGCTCAAAACAACTAGAAAGTTGTTATCCCAGCCAATCCAGTGGTAAATACAGCTACAGTTAGGATTCGGGATTTTACCCGAATGACTCCCCCTTTATTTTTTGGATCCAAGCCTTAAGAGAATTTGCAGGAGTTTCTTGATATGGTTCAGAAGGTGACAAATATAATGGGCATCACTTTGAGTGAGAGTACAAAGTTGGTTGCATATCAATTGTAGGATGTAGCTCACATCTAGTTTAAGCAGTGAAAGGAGGACTGTAGTGTTGATGTTGGGCCTGTTGAGTGGGAGGAGTTTTCCACGGCTTTTCTATACAAATTATCCCATTAGATTTAAGGGAGGCTAAGATTTAGGATTTCATTAATTTAAAGCAGGGCAGCATGAGTATGATGGAGTACTCTCTTAAGTTTACTCAATTGGCAAGGTATGCTCCTAATATGGTGGCTGAAAATAGGTCTAGAATGAGTAAGTTCATGTCTGTTGTAGCTGATAATATAGTTACGGAGTGTAGGACTGCTATGTTAATTAAATAAATAGACTTATCTTGACGTATAGTTCATGCTCAGCAGATTGTGGAAAATAAGCCTAAGGAAAAAGGGAAAGAGAATAAAAGGGCCAGAACAGGCAGTTTTAACTTTTCTCAGCCAAGATTGGAAGGTGGTAACCATTCTCAATTCCATCAGAAGTTTTCATCCCCAGCTCCATCTTCAGCTAGTACGCCAGTGCCTAAGTTCAGGAAAGATAGTCGGGATAGGGCACTAATCTCTAAGTCCCAGGGTAGTGTGAACAGTGGTCGTACTAATTTGGTATACTAGAAATATAGCAGGCATCATCAGGGTGTATGTAGATAAGATAGTGATATGTGTTTTGGATGTGGAAAACTAGGCCACAAATTCAGATATTGACCAAAGGCTGGTCACCAGGGTCAGTCAAACCGTTCTCTAGTCCCAGCCTGTCGCCCGACTCAGCAGGGTAACGCTTCCAGCACAACCAGTGAGCAGCGTCAGACTAGGTTGTATGCCCTCCAAATCCGATATGATCAGGAAAGTTCTCCTGATATAGTTACGATTATGTTGCAGGTCTTTCATCTCCATATTTATGCTTTATTTAAACCCAGAGCTTCACTCTCCTTTGTAACCCCTATATAGCAGTCGATTTCGATGTCAGTCCTGAATCTTTAGCAGAACCTTCACAGTGTCTACCCTGGTGGATAAATCTATTATCGCTAAACAGGTATACAGGAATTTCCTAGTCACAGTATCTCAGAATGTTACCTCAGTTAATCTTGTGGATTTAGAGATGACAGATTTTGATGTCATTCTCAGCATGGATTGGCTCTACTTATGTTATGCCTCAGTTGATTGTAGAAATAGAGTAGTTCAATTTTAGTTTCCCAATGAACCAGTTATTAAATGGAGGGGTCAGATTGTTTCTTATCTTAAGGCAGGAAAAATGATATCTAAAGGGAGTGTTTACCATCTTTTGCGAGTCAAATACTCTAGTTCTTAGACTCCAAGTCTCGAGTCCATTTCAATAGTAAGGGAATTTCTAGATGTGTTCCCTGAAGACCTTCCTAGAGTTCCTCCCAAAAGACAAATTAACTTCGAAATACATCTCCATCAAGATACCCAGACTATCTCTTTTCTACCCTATAGAATGGATCCACATGAGCTTAGGGAATTGAAAGATCAGTTGGAAAATCTCTTAGATAAGGGATTCATCAGACCTAGTGTTTCCCCATAGGACGATCCAGTCTTGTTCGCGCGTAAGAAAGATGGTTTTCTCAGAATGTGCATCGATTATCATCAGTTGAACAAAGTTACAATCAAGAAAAAGTATCCACTCCCTAAAATTGATGACTTGTTCGACCAAGTTTAGGGTGTCAGTTACTTCTCTAAGATAGACCTCATATTTGGCTATCATCAGATCAGACTCAGAGAATGTGACATTCCAAAGATAGCTTTCGAAACTCGGTATTGTCACTTCAAATTCCTAGTTATATCCTTTAATTAACTAATACACCTGCGGCTTTCATGGACTTTATGAACAGAGTGTTCAAGCAGAACTTGGACATATTTGTCATTGTCTTCATTGATTGTAACGCCTTGAGTCTATACCTCGGATGCTATACAGTGCTCATAATCCTGAGGGACCATAAGTTAACCCATGGCTGGTACCTGCTGCAATAACTAAATATTAATACTGTAATTATGCAAAAATTAGGCTGAAACTTTCCATAAGGTTCAAAACTATAAATAAATACTGAATATGGTTCATTAATACTAAAACTTAACATTTGTCTGCAAATACTCTAGTCTGACAATCCTCTACTGTCTGAATAAGGGATTGATGGGACAAGTCCCCAACTAACCCCGACTACTAAAAAATTGATAAACTGAGATACTGAAGAAATAATCATGTCCTTGAACTACGAGGACTCACCACTAATCTGCTTCTAAAAGGTTCGAGCTACTAAGTACGATCGGGAGCCCGTGCGTCTGAATATATAATATAAGACACCACAGCCTTAAAGAAAGGTATGCATCAGTACTTTGAATGTACTGGTATGCTAAGTGAGGTAGGCTGAGATGCATGGGTTCATATCTATGAACAATACTGACTGAATAACACGAGTATAACTTAATGAGAGTACATACATGAATACCTAAACTGTAACTGAGGTCATGATAACACTGGATACTGAGTTCTTAATTACTGATCTACTGATATCTGAGTTTATTGATACTGTATAACTGATAGTTGAATGACTGTATCTGACAATCCTAATTCTATGGAATTATACTGAGTTCCTTACTGAACTGAGTGCTTGTATTTGACAGTCCTACTTTTGTAGAACTGATCTAAGTTCTATACTGATACTAGAATTGAAACTGAAACTATGGGAGGTAATCATCTAACCGACGTTCCCCTCTCTGATCTGATTGGTGTCTAACCTGTAACCCTAGCTGGAAGGGTGTCAATACCGTGCTATGAGTAAAGAAAAGCTGAGTCACACTCGTCTAGAAGGTGCTCTGAATGAGAATTGTGGTACCCTCAACTGGCAGGTTAAAACACCTCATCAACCCTCAACTGGCAGGTTGATGTCTCAACCTATTCTGGCTACGTAGTTCTGGAATGCAAGGACTGCTTGTAAGGATTACACCCTTTACTGACAGGTGAGTACCCACCTTGGGTTCACTCGGTGCTGAATCCTACTCCCAACTGAATAGACACTGGATTGATTTCTAAACTATTCTAGGCTAGACTGAATCGTTACTAACTCGGCTAACTGACTGAATTGAACTGAGTTTGCTAGGTCCTGAATTGATTTCTAACTAAGTTCTGAACTGGTTACTAACTGAGTTCGAAACTAATTGCTAACCCCTAATCATGATATGACTGATACTATTCTGTAACTGACATTGGTTGTAGGTATACAGCTAAATTATTGGGTATTAGATACCCCCAGGACTCGATAGTATAAAATTACAAGACATAGAAAAATCTTGAAATACGATAACTAATTACTTGGTCACCAATCATTCATTGGGGATTTTTGACAAAAACTTGCATGACATGAAGTGGTATGCATGCTAACATGATATAACTTCACTATTCAACTCACATGTACAATTCATCAAACACTTGGAGGGCATAGTATAGGCACATAATTCTAAACAACATGTGAGCATCACAATTTCAAATATCAAATTCACAACTTGACAGTTTTAGCATAAATTCACATGATACTGCATACATAGTAAATAATATGAAATGAATCTTGCAACTAATCATGGATTAAGAACTCCATTAACATGATAGTCATGAACACATTCAAATCAAATCATGAAATTCATTAAATCCATTAACTTGTATTTCAAAAAGTTTTCTTGAACTCCAAGGGTGGAAGAAAACCCTTAGATGAACACTTCACATACCCTGGTATTTAAATTTGCAAAGAATGATGGAGTGTTCTTGAAGGCTAAATCTTGAATTAGAGGTCCTAGGGTTTGCTTCTTAAGAAATTTTGAGAAAGATGAATGGATTTTTCCTCTAAAGAGGCTTAATATCTTGTTTTGGGGGCTGACATAAGGTGGGAAAAGACCCAACTATCCCTGAGGATGCATATTTTTAATGACTGAAAACTGATTTAGCGACGCGCAGACCGACGCACCGCGTTGTGGGCATCGATATGATAGCTAATGCGTTGCATCGAGTCCACGTTGGTTCACTCAAATTTGCACTGAGATCTATAGGAAAAATATTCATCAATGTGATGGACGACGCGGTGCGTCGAGATCACGTCGATCCACTGCTTTAAGCTTTCAAATGTGTTTCAAACAAAATCCAAAAAATCCAAAACTTGTCCGAGAATACCTACAGACATTCCTGATCATGATTCAACCTAAAAATTAGTACTTTAAGGTCATGAGGGTCGTGAAATTCATTCGCCAACTTATGAAGGCTAAAATAACACTAAGTCTGAATACAAAGCTAGAATTTAAGTCTAGGACCCCTTAACAAGCTTTAAAGGACTAAGGTAAGCTTAGGATTTTTACGGGGTCTTACATTATCTTCCTCTTGGGATTCATCCTCGAATGAGACTAACTAAGATGAGATTACTGATAGGCTAAATTTAGATACTGGACATGCATAACGGTAACATGGTTTCACAACTGACACTACTGATATGCTGAAATTTCACACTGAACATGCATATCTGATGCATGAGTACATAGCTGAACATGATTCATGAATGCATGACTAGAATTGCTGATAAGCTGAGTTTCTCATGTTGAACATATATATCTGATGCATAAAAACACAACTGAATATGCATTGGTAACTGGTACCAAGTCTATAAGGCAAATCTGAGCATGGATCTAAATAAGTTCAAGGAAAATATGTTACCTTGGGCTGAGTCTGAGTTTGCGGAGAAGACGTGGGGATACTTGGTCTGCATATCTACCTCTACTTCTCAAGTAGCTCCCTCAACTGATTGGTTCCACCAAAGAACTTTGACTAGAGGGACTTCTTTATTCCTCAATCTGCGAACCTAATAATCAAGGATTTCAACTGGAACCTCTTTGTAAGAGAGAATATTCTGAATATCTAGGCTCTCTATAGGGACTACAGTTGTTGGGTCACCTATGCACTTCTTAAGCAAGGAGACATATAACACTGGATGCACTGAAGCTAAGTCTGAAGGGAACTCAAGCTCATAAGCTACCTTTTCACAACAGTTGAGAATTTGATAAGGACTAACATATCGAGGAATGAGCTTCCCCTTCTTGTCAAACCTCTTCACTTCTTTCATAGGGGATATTTTCAAATACATATAGTCACTAATTTTGAACTCGAGATCCTTTCTACGTATATTTGTGTACAATTTTTGTCAGCTCTAAGCTATCTTAAGCTTCTCCCAGATCAACTAAACTTTTTCTAAGGTTTCAAACACCTAGTCAGGTCCTACCACTACGGCCTCACCTACCTCAAACCAACCAATGGGAGACCTACATCTTCTCCCATAAGGCACCTCAAATGGGGCCATCTGAATGCTAGAATGATAGTTGTTGTTATATGCAAATTCAATCAAAGGCAGGTGGTCATCTCAACTACCTTTAAAGTCTATCATACACGCTCACAACATATCGTCTAAAGTATGAATGGTCCTTTCTTCTTTACCATCCGTCTGAGGGTGAAAGGTTATACTAAGATGGACTTGGGTACTGAGACTTTTTTAGAAGGCTTTCCAAAAATGAGAGGTGAACTGCGTACCTCTATCTGAGATAATAGATAACGGGAATCCATGTTATCTAACCAACTCTTTGACATAGATCTTGGCATAGTCCTCGGCTAAATAAGAGGTATGGACTGGTAGGAAATGAGCTAATTTGGTCATCCTATCTATAATAACCCAAACTAAATCATGCTGACGACGAGTACGAGGCAAACCCATCACAAAATCCATGTTCACCTCTTCCCACTTCCAAGTAGGAGTACTAAACTCCTACATAGATCCACTAGGTTTCTGGTGCTCAATCTTAACCTGTTGACATATTGAGCACTTAGCTACAAACTCTGCAATGTCTCTCTTCATCCCACTCCACGAATAGATTTTCCACGAATCACGGTACTTCTTAGTAGTCCTTGGATGAATAGAGTAACGCGCACCATGAGCTTCTGCAAGAATCCGCTGTCTTAGGTCATCTACACCTAGCACACATAGCTAACCCTTACAACGCAGAACACCATCTCCCCCTTGGGATAAAACCTTTACCTTCTAATCTCTGACCTATTCTTTCAACTTAACTTGGTTGGGATCCCTATCCTATTTTTCCTTCATCTCAGAAACCAGAGATGATTCTGAACTACTCTGCACCCATACACTACCTTTTGCTGAATCGACTAAGAGGATACCTAGTCGGGCAAGCGGATGAACTTCCTGATCTAACTTCTTCTTACCATCATCCACGTGAGCAATACTACCCATAGACATCCTACTAAGGGCATCAGTTACTACATTGGCCTTGCTCGAATTATATAGTACACTCATGTCGTAGTATTCAACAACTCCAAACACCTTCTCTGATGGAGGTTTAGGTCCTTCTGAGAGAAAAAATACTGAAGGCTTTTGTGATCTATGAACACATCTACATGCACCTCATACAAACAGTTCCTCTAAATCTTTAAGGAAAATACTACTGCTACTAACTCAAGATCATCAGTGGGATAGTTCTTTTCATGGGGTTTGAGTTGTCTAGAGGTGTAGGCTATGAACTTACCTCTCTGTATCAAATCACACCCCAAACCAACCCTAGAAGCATCACAATATACCATAAATTCATTTAAACCATCTGGTAGAGTCTAAACTGGGTTGTAGTAAGTCAAGTCTTTAACTCCTAAAAACTCTTCTCACAAGAATCTGACCACTAAAATTTGACTTTTTTCTGAGTCAATCTATACTTAGGGGATGCAATATATGAAAATCCCTCAACAAATCGAGGGTCATAGCCTGCCAAGCTCAAAAACCTCCGGATATCTGATAGAGAGATGGGTCTAGGCCAGTTTCTTACTATTTCTATTTTTTGGGGATAAACTCTAATGCCATTATAGGAAATGATATGGACGAGGAAGGATACTGACCTTAGCCAAAATTTGCACTTACTGAATTTGGCGACCAGCTGATGGTTTCTGGGAGTCTACAATACTATTCGGAGATTATCTGCATGATCACGCTCACTGCAGGAGTAGACAAGAATGTAATCTATGAAGACTATGACGAATATGTCCAAGTACTTCTTGAACACATGGTTCATCAATTCCATGAAAGTTTCTGGGGTATTGGTAGGTCCAAATGACAAGACTAAGAATTTGAAGTGACCATACCAAGTTCTAAAGGCTGTTTTTGGGATGTCACACTCCCTGAATCTGAGCTGATGATAGCCTGATCTAAGGTCTATCTTAGAAAAGTAACTGGCACCCCGAAGTTGACCTAACAAGCCATCTATTTTGGGAAGTGGATACTTGTTATTGACCGTGACTTTATTTAACTGGCGGTAGTCAATACACATTCTGTGGAACTGTGTTGAGTTTTGTACTGAACTAAGTTACTGTATCTGACAGTCCTGATTCTAAAGAACTGATCTAAGTTCTATACTAAAATTGGAACTGAAACTGATACTGTGGGAGGTAATCATCTAACCTATATTCCCCTCTCTGATCTGATTGGGTTCAAACCTTTAACCCTATCTGGAAGGGTATCAGTACCGTGCCATGGGTAAATACAAGCTGAGTCACCCTCGTCTGGAAAGGGCTCTGAATAAGAATGGTGGTACCCTCAACTAGCAGGTTAAAACACCTCTTCAACCCTCAACTGGAAGGTTGATGTCTCAATCTATGCTGGCTACGTAGTTCTGTAATGCAAGGACTGTTTCTAAGGATCACATCCTCTGCTGACGAGTGAGTCCCCATCCTTGGGTTCACTCAGTGTTGAATCCTACTCTCAACTGAATAGAAATTAGACTGATTTCTAAACTGTTCTAGGTTGGACTGAATCATTACTAACTCTGCTAACTGACAGAACTGAACTGAGTTCTCTAGGTTTTGAACTGAGTTCTAACTGAGTTCTGAATTGGTTACTGAGTTTGAAACTGATTACTTAACCATTGATCATGATATGATTGATATTATTCTGTAACTGACACTGGCTCTAGATATACAGCTAAATTATCAGGTATTAGATACCCCCAGGACTCGATAGCATAAAATTAAAAGACATAGAAAAATCTTGAAATATGATAACTAATTACTTGGTCACCAATCATTCATTGGGGCATTTTGAAAAACACTTGAATGACATAGAGTGGTATGCATGTTAACATGATATAACTTCACTATTCAACTCACATGTACAATTCATCAAACACTTGGAGGGCATAGTATAGGCACATAATACTAAACTACATGTCAGCATCACAATTTTAAATATCAAATTCACAACTTGATGGTGTTAGCATAAATTCACATGATAATACATACATAATAAATAATATGACATGAATCTTGCAACTAATCATGGATTAAGAACTCCATTAACATGATAGTCATGAACACATTCAAATTAAATCATGAAATTCATTAAATTCATTAACTTATATTTCAAAAAGGGTTCTTAAACTCCAAGGGTGGAAGGAACCCCTTGGATGAACACTTTACATACCTTGGTATTCAAATTTTGAAAGAATGATGGAGTGTTCTTGAAGGCTGAATCTTTAATTGGAGGTCCTAGGGTTTGCTTCTTGAGAAATTTTGAGAAAGATGAATGGATTTTGCCTCTAAAGGGGCTTAATCTCGTGTTTTGGGGGCTAACATAAGGTGAGAAAAGACCCATTACCCCTGAGGATGCATCTTTTTAATGACTAAAAATTGATTTAGCGACGTGCAGACCGACGCACCGCATTATTGGCATCGATGCAATACCCAACGCACTACATCAAGTTTGTATCGGTTCACTTGAATTTGCACTGGGAGCTGGAGGAAAAATATTCATCAACACGATGGGCGACACAGCGCGTTGAGATCACGTCGATCCATTGCTTTGTGCTTTCAAATGTGTTTCAAACAAAGTATGAAAAATTCAAATCTTGTCCAAGAACACCTACTGACATTCCTGATCATGATTCAACCTAAAAATTATTACTTTAAGGTCATGAGGGTCGTGAAATTAAGTCGCCAACTTACGAAGGCTAAAATAACACTAAGTCTAAATTCTTAGCTATAATTTCTAAGTCTGGGACCCGGGGTCTTTCATTGATGATATTTTTGTCTATTTACGTAGTGAAAATGATCATGCAGACCATCTGAGAATTATATTGCAGACCCTTAGAACTCGTCAGTTATTTTCCAAGTTTAGTAAGTGCGAGTCTTGGCTAATATCAGTAGCTTTCCTTAGTCATATTATTTCCGGTTATGGAATTTGAGTTGACCCTCAACAGACTAAAGCAGTGAGAAACTATCTCAGACCCATTTCTCTGTCAGATATCAGGAGTTTCTTAGGTTTGTATCGCTATTACAGATGGTTTGTTGAAGGGTTTTCTTCTATTGTATCCCCCATGTCTCTATTGACTCAGAATAAAGTCAAATTTCAGTGGTCATATTCATGTGAGAAGAGTTTTCATAAGTTGAAGACTCGACTCACTTCATCCCCAGTATTGAATTTTCTAGATAGCTCAGACGGGTTTGTAATTTCTTTTGATGCTTCTAGAGTTGATCTTGGTTGTGTATTGATACAGAGAGGTAAGTTCATAGCCTATGCCTCTAGATATCTTAAACCTCATGAAAATAATTATCGTACCCATGACCTTGAGTTGGCAGCTATTGTTTTTGCCTTAAAAATCTAAAGGCATTATCTTTATGGGGTTTATGTTGATGTGTTCACAGATCACAAAAGTTTGCAGTATGAGTTCTCATAGAAATATTTGAATATTTTTCAGAGAAGGTTGCTTGAGTTGTTAAAAGATTATGATATGAGTGTGTTGTATCATCCGAACAAGCCCAATGTAGTGGAAGATGCCCTTAGTAGATTGTCTATAGGTAGTGTTGTAAAGACCCCCAAAGTTCTAATTCAATTCAGTCCCATATAGCTTATAATATGGGGGTCCTAGACTTAGAAATTCAGCTAAGTGTTACGATTTAGAACCAGTTTTGGCCTTCATAATTGGATGATCTTATTTTCGATCCTTACGACCTTAGAATGTCGATTTTTAAGTTGATTCATGATCAGGGATGTCATTAGGTCATCTTGGGTGAGTTTCAGATTTTTTGAACATCATTTGAGTCACGTTTGGGTAACCATAATATCAATCCAACGCGATCTCAATGCGTTGCATTAGCTACCGCATCGGCACCATCAACGTGATGCGTCAGTTATCGCATCGGTACTATCGACGTCGAGCCTCAGCCATCGTGTCACTAGTCACTTTTGCTTACTAAATTATGGGTTTGTGGGGGCAAGGAAGTTGTTTTCCACCCATCTTGACCCACCTATATCACGAAATCAAGCCTCTTAAAGGGAAAAATTCACTCATTATCTCAAAAATTCTCTCAAGAGTAAAACCCTAGTTCATCAAGTCTAAGATCATGTTTCAAGAAATCACCAACAATCTTCACAAAATTAACAATCGAGGTATGTTTCATCCTTGGATTTCCTTTCACCCTTGGAGCTCAAGAACCCTTTTTAAAACTATAAGTTTTTAGATTCATGTTTGTGTAGTTGTATGGGTTTCAATTCAAGATTTTATAATACTCCGAGAATCCCAACCGATAGTAGAACCATGATTCAAACTCATGTTAAATAAATATTAGTGATTTGGTAGTTTTATGATCATGTTTTATGTGTATTAAGGCATTAAATATGTCCTAGATATTAGACGAATCAAAACATCCCTTACTGATTGAATTCTTGAGAAGGACATTGCTATAGTCAACTTCAAATGAGCATATCTACCATTATACAAAGAAATTTTGATCTCATAACCTACCAACAGATAGATAATTAAATTATCTTTCCAACGATTCCAATTTTTGCCAAAATCTGATATCAGAGTAAGAAGTTATGGTCGTTTTACTGAGAGCTGTCAGAGCTGTCCAGGAGTGACGGACAAGCTGATGGACCGTCAAGTTAGTGACGGCCCGCCACTTTGGCCGTTAGAACTGAAGTAGTGAGGGCCTTTTCTGGACCTAAAGTGACGGTGGGAGTGATGGTTAGTCACCAGAGTGATGGTCCGTCACTCTGACCATCAGAATTGTCCGAGACAGCGCTGAAGCACCGTTTTAAAGGGATTTTTGGGTCATTTTTCACCCTATTTAATTCCCAATCACCCCAAATCAAAGATCATAACTTCTCTTTCATCCAAAACATCAAATTAGTATTTATTTTCAAGATCAAAACCCTTATTTCTACTTCAAGAAAAATCAAGAGAAGTCAAGAAATCAAGAATCTCTCCAAGAACATTCAAGAAAGAAGCTTCCCCAAGGTATGTAGATGTTGATTCTTGGGTCCCTTTCATCCAAGAAGCTCAAGTACCCTTTTCTAAATCTCCAAAATTTATGTTTATGAATTTTTAATTATTCTTGTGAGTTGTGATTCATGTTTGTCTACAAGAATCAAGTCTTGGCCTTAG
Source organism: Capsicum pubescens (assembly GCA_030864215.1). Classification (NCBI taxonomy): domain Eukaryota; kingdom Viridiplantae; phylum Streptophyta; class Magnoliopsida; order Solanales; family Solanaceae; genus Capsicum; species Capsicum pubescens. The sequence continues at coordinate 78,626,166 of CM061544.1, forward strand.
TATGTGGTATTTGTGTGGTAAATGGATTATGTACTTGTTGCTGATGTTGAATGATCTCCAAGATGGGATATTTATGTGGTTTGTATGAATCTATGATAGTATATGAGTTAGAAACATGTAAATTTGGTTGTTTATGATGAGTAGTTGAGTCATTATACTTATGCCTAAGTTGTGCATGTGAGGTGTTCGATAAAATGTCTAAGAGACTAGAAATCAAGCATTGTGGTTAAATTGTGATCTAATGACACATCCATGCTACACCCTTATGAAAATAATGACTTCTAGGATATTGTTATGTGTTATGGTTGTTGATGAAATATTCGTGAATCTAGGTTGATGGACGTATGGCATGTTGTTATATGCACTCCCCTCTATGTATAAGACTTTGAGAACTATGAGTGTCACGAAATGCCCTAGTTAATAAATTGTACCATGATAGTGTGAAATCCCCAAATAAGTGTGAACCTATGCATGTCTAGTGTTTGTTGAAGGACCTTAGTGAACAAGTAGAGATGTGATAGTAGTAAATTCCCCAATTATGTTCCCTTTGACATGCTAAGTTTTTAATACATTCCAAGTGGTTAGAAAGTAAGTTATGACATGATAGTATGAAGTTTTCCTAAGCCATGGATACCCAAACATATGTCAAGACTGATATAGGTATGAAATAGTTGACGTAAAAACCTTATTGAATAGAGTACGATCTAATAGCATGTTTTCCCTATGTTATTATATGATTATTATTCCAAGATGCTTAAAGCGACCCTTTGGCAATTGTGATGATGCATGAATGATTATGATGATGAATGAACGCTTGTGTTGATGAATGAATGATTGTGATGATGAATGGATGATCGTGATGATGCAAGAATGATTATGTTTTACTTTTATGTTATCAAGTCCTAAGGGTATTTATACCCGACAATAGAGCTGTTATCTAAAGCCCGTGTTAGTTTCACGATAATTCCAATAGAGCCACAATTCTCAAAACTCAGTGAAATACAGAACTCTGTATCCTTAGACAAGTGTAGAACATAAGAAAACTCAGTAATCTCAGAAATCTCTATAATCACTATATCGCTAGTAATCTAGCCCTAGTCCTGTAAATCAGCTCAGATCTAATAGTATTCAAATGATTCAATTATAATCTCAGAAGTGATTTGAGTAATTTATTCAAGATCTGTATCATCAGTTAGATACCATGATTAGATACCTTTTTCCATCAGATACGAAACTAAGTAATCTCAGCGTAACTCAGTCAGATCTCTTGAGAAACATGATCAGTATCAGATTCAGCTCAGTCTAAGTTCAGTTAAGAATCAGATCAGTGTCTTTCAGTTGGGAGTAGGATTCATCACCGAGTGAGATCAAGGATGGGAACTCACCTACTAGTAGAGGGTGTGATTCTTAGAAGCAATTCTTGCGCTCCCAAACTACGTATCCAGTGTAGGTTGAGACATCATACCTACTAGTTGAGGGTAGATGAGGTGTCTTAACCTATTAGATGAGGGCTCCACCATTCTTGTTTGAGTACCCGATAGATGAGGGTCACATAAAGTTGTCTTTACCGGTGGCGCGGTACTGACACCCTTCCAAATGGGGCACAGGTTAGACCCTGACTTATCTAGGTGGGGCATGTCGGTTAGAAGACTACTTCCCACAGTCTCAGTTTTAGAATCAGTCTCAGACATCAAAAAAGAGCTCAGTTCAGTGTACAGAATGCAAGGCTGTTAGATACAGGCCATCAAGTATGATTATTTGCAAATTCAAAGATCCTTAGCTAGATAGGCTGATCTCAAAATCAGTTATCAGATCTCAAAATCAGTTATCAAGTGGTATTATTATCCACAGATTCAGAGACTACCTGCTAGATAGGGTTGATCTCAGTTTCAGTCAATCATTCTTATTATTAGGAGATTCGGAGACAACCTGTTAGATAGGGTTGATATCAGTTTCACAAGATTCAGATACTCGTAATCTCAGTATGTCCAGAAATTTCAGAATTTCAGTATATTCAGTATTAGTTACCAGAGTTATTTCGAGTATGCTTAGTGACAGTATGAGCAGTATGTTCAGTAATTACAGATTCTTTCTGTATGCTAATCCATCTTTTGCATATTATTTAGTTAAGTTATGTTCATGCATAAGCCCTTACATTTAGCCTTACCTCATCTACATACTCGGTACATTTTTGTACTGACGCATTTGCGCTATGGTGTTTTATTTGACACCGTAGGTTCAGAGGCACAGGATCGAAAGTATCCCCATCAGTTCAGTCCCAGTCAGCAGTAGTAGCAGTGAGTCCTCTTCTTTTGAGGATGAATCTCAATTTACTATTATTGCATTAGATTTTTTTTATATTTTCAGTTGACGGAGTTAGTTGGGGACATATCCCATCAACTCCACAGTTCAGACAGTTTAGAGGCTTTTCAAATGGATATTGATGTATTAGTATTCAGTTTTCAGTTTTAAGTATGTGCAGATGTATTGAACCTTATGGCCAGTTTCCGTATTTATTTTAGATATTATGCATTTTACAGGTGCAGATATCAGTTGATGGAGTTAGTTGGGGACATATCCCATTAACTCCATAGTTCAGACAGTTTAGAGGCTTTTAAGATGGATGTTGATGTATTAGTATTCAATTTTGAGTATGTGCAGATGTATTGAACCTTATGGCCAGTTTTCATATTTATTTCAGATATTATGCAGTTTACAGGTACAAATATCAGTAAAGGGTTATCTTGTGGTCCTTCAGGTCCATAAGCACTGTGTGATATCTCGGGATGGGATCTCGGGGCGTTACAGATTTAATTGTAAGTTTCATGAACATAAGATAGCATGTATGTTGATAGATGTAATCCCATGTTAAAGCCCTTAAAATTGCAAGTTTAAGTTATAGTCATGATGCTTATGTGTTGTTCATTACCATGTGCATTAATTATGCTCCCCAAGTGTTTGATAAAATGTCCATATGAATTAAATAGTGTAATCATGACATGCTATCACGTGTTCTCATTTATGTACAAGTTCATGACCTCCAAGTGTTTGACAAAATTTCTTAGTGAATGAATTGAGAACAATTGACTATTGTTATGCATTCAAGATTTGTTATGTTTTATTATTGATGCATTTGAGTTCTGGGGGTATTTATTACCCAAAATCTAGTTGTTTAATTAGTTACAATAGTTATAGAATAGTCCCAGTAAAGGTCAAGAATAGTAGTACTCAGTCAGTAAAAGAACTCAGTGAACTCAGTCCAGTTCAGTCAATCAACACGATCAGTGTCATTTCAGTCAAGCCTAGTACAGTCTAGTGAAAATTCAGTGTCGATTCAGTTGGGAGTAGGATTCAGCACCGAGCAAACCCAGGGATGAGGGCATTCTTTCAAGTAAAGGGTTTGATCCTTAGTAGCAGTCCCTGCATTACAGAACTACGTAGCCAACATAAGGTAAGTCGTCCTCCTTCCAGACAAGGGTTGACGCCATCATATATATATTTCATAAGTCTTCCTGCCAGATTAAGGTTGACCCAGCATTGTTAGTATCCCGTGGCAAGGTGTTAACACCCTTCCAACCGGGGTCATAAGTTAGACCCTAAATCAATATATATTGGGGTATGTCGATTAGATGAACACTCCCATAGTTACAGTTTCAGTCTAGGTATTCAGTAAGGAACTCAATCAGTTCCACACAACCATGGCTATCTGTTATCAAATACTCAGCCATCAGAATTTAGTACTCAATTTTAGTATAATCTCAGATACATGATGTATACCTATATGTGCAGTATTGCATGTTTTGTATGTTCATTAGTTACAGTTTTACATGTACACTCATACAGTTACTTCACAATGTTCATTCATTCAGTTATCATTTCATGCTTATAAACCCATATTCATCGGCCTTACCTCACTTAGCATACCAGTACATTTCACGTACTGATGCATACTCTCTCATTCGTGCTATGATGTCTCATATCATAGGTTCAGACACTCAAGTTCCTGACCGTATTTAGCAACTCAGGATATCAGTAGCAGTTATAGTGGTGAGTCCTCATATTTTGAGGACAGAGTTTATCTACTTCAGTATTCCAATAGTTATTTTAGTCAGAATTAGTTGGAGGTTTGTCCCATCAACTCCATATTCATAAAATTAGAGGCTTTCAAACTAACATAGGTTGTTATTCAGTTTTCAGATGTTATTATCAGTTATACTAGGTTATTATATCAGTATTTTGAGAACCTTATGGCATTTTTAGATTTCTTTCGCATATATATTTCAGTATTATATTCAGTGCTCATAGAGGTACCAGTAATGGGCTAGCTTGTGGTCCTTCGGGATTGTAAGAATTGTGTGATGCCCAGGGTATAGTCTCAGGTCATTACAAAGTTGGTATCAGAGCCTAAGTTTCTAAATGTCCTAGGGAGTCTGAAAGCCTCATCAAGTAGAGTCTTGTTCTCTTGTGCATGGGTGTATAGCGCACCATACTTATGGATAAGAGGCTATAAGGCATTTTTAGGAAAAAGTTCCCTTCTTTCAGTGTTTATTTTGCATGAAGGAGCATGAGCTCTATTTAAAAATATTTTCCTAATTCATCCATCCTTCCATATACAGAAAATGACTCCCAAAAAGAACAACGGAAGGAGAAATGGGAATCGGCCTGCACCTCCGCCTGTTCGAGAAAATTCCTAAAATAATCATGTCTCTCATGCCAAATTTAGAGATAATTTTAATTCCTTAGCTTATTCAGTAGTTTCTTAGAGTAATCTACAGGCTATTATCCTATCTAGGCTTTTGATTAATGCTCAGCAGAGTGAGGAGGGGAATCATAGAAAGAAGGTGAGAAATAATAAGAGGCCCAGAATAGGTAGTTTTATGCCAAGGTCAAGGGGTAGTAACCGCTCCCAAGTTTGTCAGAAATTCTCTGCCCCAGCTTCGCCTTCAGTTATCGTGCCAGTGCCTAAGTTTAAGAATGACAGTCAAAATAGAGCACCAGGCTCTAAGTCACAAGGTAGTAAAAAGGATGTTTGTACTTATCCGCTTTGCAGAGAATGTGGTAGGAATCATAAAAGTATGTGTAGAGCCGGTAGTGGTGTGTGTTTTGGGTTTGGTAAACCAGACCACAAAGTCAGAGATTACCCAACGAGCAGTCAGCAGGGCCAGTCCAACTGTTCTCCAGTCTGATAAGGTCGCTCAACTCAGTAGGGCACCACTTTTAGTGCCACCAGTGGTTAACATCAAAACAGACTTTATGAACTCCAGTCCAGAAATGATCAGGAAAGTTCCCTTAATATGGTTATGGGTACGTTATAGGCCTTTTATATTCTTATGTATGTTTCACCAGATCCAGGGCTTCATTTTCTCTTGTAACCTTCTCATATAGCTGTCAACTTCGATGTCAGCCCAAAATATTAGCAGAGCCCTTCTTAGTGTCTACCTCAGTGGGAAAACCCTTCATAACTAGAAGGGTACATAAAAATTGCTCGGTTACAGTATCGCGACAACCCACTTCAGTTGATTTCAAAGATAGCGACATTCAGTTTCAGTATCTTGATGAACCAGTTATTAAATAAAGGGGTAGTACCTCCTTAGTACTTAGGAGTCTTACGTGTTTCTAGATTCTATCTCAGAATCCTATGTTAAAATATAATCTAGAATTTGAAGCATGAAACCAAGAGTTCAGCCACAGTAGTAGAGTTGGGATTATGTTATCTGAAGTTGAGCAGATTATATATTTCACAGGACTTTCCAGGTGAAAGATGGATCAGTAGGCTTGCAGCAGTGTATACAAGAAGTTAAAGGTGTTGATTCAAAATATGTGTTGTGTATGTGATATTTGTAGGCTATGATAAAAGCAGTATAGTTATTAAAGAATTGGGGATATCCATGTTATGTGTTAGGATCTCAGTTTGAATCTTTGAAGGTTAAGCTAATATAAAGAAGAGTTGAAAATTCTAAGTTATTCAGTTCTTAAGTTGTTATATGATGTATTTCGGGCTATAGAAACTTAATAGTTCTATCTCAGAAAAAAGGTATCAGACGTAGGGTTTTACACTTTCAGGTGTAGTCTTTCAAGGTGAGTTTAGTGTTTATGAGTATGGTTATATCTCGAACTCTAGAGTAAAGTGGTTTCATGTCAATTTGGTTTTGTTAAGTGGTCCACAGACTTAGAATGATGGTTTTAAGATAAGGGGGAGATGGTAGAACAAGCGACCAAGTTAGGCTCTCATATTCTAATAGTGATGCCAGTGTGTTGTAGAATAATACTAGGGAGGGAGATTCCCAACCTATGCTTATTTAAGTATTTGCACTTTATTTATTATGATACCTACTCATGCCTTACGCATCAGCTCTGTGCTCAAAGCTAAAACTCATTCACTTTCCATAGAATCATGTACGATTCCAGTCCTTCATATGAAGAGTCCCAATTTACTCAGCAGTACAAATCATGTTCCATGAGTTCAAATATTCCAAAACTTAGGTCATGCAACTCATGACTCATGTGCTCATGCTCTACAATATGTTCAGTTCCAATACTCATGCAACACTCCTAATGATCAGTGAAATTCAGATTATGTCATGTATATCCTTAGTCTAGGTCTCTTGATGAACCCATGATGTTCATATTCTTTTTCTCAGGCCTCTTAAGTGTTAAATTTTGTATAGTATTCATTCATGCTTCAGGTCCTCATGTTTTATCCTTTCATTGATCTCTCTTTATCAAATGATAGTAGTGATAAGCAATTGTTTAGTTGGGAAAGAGTAAATATTTCATGTTAAGGAAAGATTGGTGTATGCTTGTTTTAATCGAGGCTCATGTTGGTGTGTAAGTGGATAAATGCATTCCGTATTGGTGAATGGCTGGTAAGAGGTTGTATTTGGTTGTTGAAAGGGAAATCATAATTATTCATGAGATGAGAAGTTGTGAAAATGCGGGGTGTGTGGAAATTCATGATTCAGACTAATATTACAGTGTCATATGTATATTTCGTAGATTCGAGTAGGCTTGTACATAGTGGGAGAATTCAGTCCAACTCAGACTTCAGTAGGTAGAGTTAACAGTGCCCATGTGAATATTTTTAATAGTCTCAGGTGAAGTGCAGTATTAAGGCAGAAGGTATAGTTGAGGAAGTATTCGAGGAGTATGTCTAAGCTTGAAAGATAGTAGTTGCAGTGCATAATTCCTAGTAACTCTATCTTGGTTGATGTTTCGTAGGCCTGTGTTTCCTATTACCGAATTTCAGCCTTGTTGTGATTTCTTATCCAGATGTTTGATTTAGACCATACCCAAGATTCCTTACTCCCTAAGAATCATTTGAACTTCTTAGAAAGAGTGTCGAAGAAACACTCCAGTTAAGTATAAGCTTTCAGTATGAGTTAAACTGTATAGCCAGTAATTTAGATTAGCAGTCAGACAGATAGGTTCCTATGATGTTTTCGTCTTCCAATCTAGTCTTACTATCTGAAGTTTCATAAATATATTCCTTCCAAGAAATAGTTTGTTCGCATCCATGTAAATTTTGAATCTAGTTTTGTTCATCCATCATATTCCAGATCCCAGATAGTCAGTCATGATTCAGTCCGTAAGCGTCCCGAGCTTTTCATGTACTAAATCTCAAATCTTTTTTCACGAAATCAGATCAGTTTGAAGTAATAGTTACTCATAAGTTGACTATCTTGTTTATATCTCAATTGTACAACCATTCTCATGTTAGTGAATGTATTCACGAAAATCAGTTCATTTTGGGGTTTGCTTGACCATTGCATACAGTTATCACTTATTCAGTTATCTGTATTTTAGATTAAAGACTATTTCAGAATCATATTATACGTTTGGTCTTGCATTCTCAGATATTACAGTTTCCATGCATTTATGCTTAGTTATCTCACGTAGTTTAGATAGTCCTTAACTCATATGCACAGTACTCCACAGTTTCAGTTCAGTTATTCAAACTAAGTACAGTTCAGCCTCACATGACCAATATTCATCTAGCAGTCATTCAGTTAATTAGATAATTTAGAATATGACTATGTTTGGTTTAGTATGTTTAGGTATTGGTGCTTAGTATAATTGTATATTCAGATCCTCGAGTTATGTCAGTCTCCATCACGTAGCTAAAGACTCACTATTAATACAGTATCCATGTTTTACCATATCCCAGCTTCAGTTCTACTTATATTATTAAAGTAAAGTTTTACAGAAACTAAGGGTAGAGATTCACCATCTTATCAGAGTATGCTTGTCATTCATGCTTTAAGATATTTTAGTTTTTAGTTTACTCCATCCTATTGGTGAGTCTGCTTACACTTAGAATGTATGTTTTAAGATTACGTATGAAATCAGTTTTACTTATTGCATTCACCTCTTCATTACTATATTCCAATCTCAACATAGTTGTATAACATTATCATATCATTCATGCATTTATGAAATAATTCAGTCACGTGCCATGTCTCCAGAATTCAGTCATGCTTCAGTTATGCATGTTAGTGTAAGAACAGTTCCTCAGTTTAGTCAGTCTCATTTGAGGATGAATGTTCCCAAAGGGAAGATATTGTAAGACCCCGCAAAATTCTAGTTAAATTCAGTCCCATATAGCTTGTACTAAAGGGGTCCCAGACTTAGAAAAATTCATCTAAGTGTTAAGACTTAGAACCATTTTTAGCCTTCATAATTGGATGATCTTATTTTCGATCCTTATGACCTTAGAATGATGATTTTTAAGTTGATTCATGATTAGGCATGTCAATAGGTCATCTTGGGTAAGTTTTTAATTTTTCGAAAATCATTTGGCTGACCAAAACAGCAATCCAACATAGACGCGCAGCATTGGCTATCACGTCGGCACCATCGATGTGATGCGTCGGTTATCGCATCAGTACTATCAACGCGGAGCATTGGCCACTACATCACTAGGCACTTTTGCTTACAAAATAATGGGTTTGTGGGGGTAAAGGGGTTATTTTCCACCATCTTAACCCACCTATATTACAAAATTAAGCCTCTCAAAGGGTAAAATTCACTCATTATCACACAAATTCTCTCAAGAGCAAAACCCTAGATCATCAATTCTAAGTTCAAGTTCCAATAAATCACTAACAATCTTCACAAAATCAACAATTGAGGTATGTTAGGTGTTCATACTTGGGTTTCCTTACACCCTTGGAGTTCAAGAACCTTTTTTTAAAACTATCAGTTCTTAGATTCATTATTGTCATGCGCAAATGGAGTTGTATTCATGTTTGTGTTATTGTATGGATTCGTATTCAAGATTTAATTGTAAGTTTCATGAACATAAGATAGCATGTATGTTGGTTGATGTAATTCCTATGTTAAAACTCTTGAAATTGCAAGTTTAAGTTGTAGTCATGATACTTATGTGTTGTTCATTACCATGTTCATTAATTACGCTCCCCAAGTGTTTGATAAAATGTCCATGCGAATTGAATAGTGTAATCATGACATGTTATCATCTGTTCTAATTCATGTACAAGTTCATGACCTCCAAGTGTTTGACAAAATGTCTCAGTGAATGAATTGTGAACAATTGACTATTGTTATGCATTCAAGATTTGTTATGTTTAATTATTGATATTATCGAGTCCTGGGGGTATTTATTACCTGAAATCTAGTTGTTTACTTAGTTGCAGTAGTTATAGACTAGTCCCAGTAAAGGTCAAGAATAGTAGTACTCAGTCAATAACAAAACTCAATGAACTCAGTCCAGTTCAGTCAGTTAACACGATCAGTGCCAATTTAGTCAAGCCTTGTACAGTCTAGTGATTAGTTTAGTGTCGATTTAGTTTGGAGTAGGATTCAGCATCGAGCGAACACAGGGATAGGGGCATTCCTACCAATAGAGGGTTTGACCCTTAGTAGCAGTCCCTGTATTACAGAACTACATAGCCAACATAGGGTAAGTCGTCCTCCTTCCAGACTTGGTTTAACGCCATCACATATATATATTATGAGTCTTTCTGTCAGATTAGGGTTGACCCAGCATTGTTAGTATCCCATGGCAAGGTGCTAACACCCTTCCAACTGAGGTCACAGGTTGGACCCCGAATCAGTCTATATCGGGTTATGTCTGTTAGATGAACATTCCCAGAGTTATAGTTTCAGTCTCAGTATTCAGTAAGGAACTCAGTCAGTTTCACATAAGCATAGATATCAGTTATCAGATACTCAGCCATCAAAATTCAGTACTCAGTTTCAGCATAATCTCGTATACATGATTTGTACCTATATGTGTAGTATTACATGTTCTGTATGTTCAGTAGTTACAATTTTGTATGTACTTTCATCCAGTTACTTTATGATATTCATTCAGTCAGTTATCATACATCAGCCTTACCTCACTTAGCTTACCAATACATTCACGTACTGACGCATACACTCTCTTTTGCTCTATGATGTCTCATATCATAGGTTTGGACACTCAGTTTCCTGACCGTACTTAGTAAATCAGGCTATCAGCTACAGTTATAATGGTGAGTCCTCATATTTTAAGGACAGAGTTTATCTATTTTAGTATTTTAATAGTTTAGTAGTTATTTCAGTCAAAAATAGTTGGGGGTTTGTCCCATACACTTCATATTCAGACAGTTAGAGGCTTTCAGACTAACATAGTCAGTTATTCAGTTTTCAGAAGTTATTCTCAGTTATACTCGATTATGATATCAGTATTTTGATAACCTTATGTTATTTTTAGATTTCTTTCATATATATATTTCAGTAATATATTCAGTGCTCACAATAGGTACTAGTCATGGGTTAGCTTGTGGTCTTTTGATATTGTAAGCACCGTGTGACTCTAAGGGTATAGTCTCGGGAATTTCAAGTGTTGCTCATGTTGAGGAAGATAGGAAGAAGTTCTTCCGTGAGGTTCATCAATTTGCTAGATTAGGTGTTCGGTTGGTTGACTCAGCTGAAGGTAGTGTATGGGTTCATAATGGTTCTAAATTTTTAATGGTTGCCGAAGTAAAGGAAAAGTAAGATAGGGATCAAAGTTTGGTTAGGTTAAAATAATCAGTTAGAGATCAGAAAGTAGAGGTTTTCTCCCAAGGGGGAGATGGTGTGTTACGTTGTCAGGGCAGGTTACGTGTTTCATGTGTTGAAGATTTGAGGCATTAAATTTTGGCTGAAGCACATGGTGCACGATATTCCATTCAAAATTTCTCATGTAAGAGCTCTCCCCTTTCCCCCATGAATAAAGTTCAAGTTTTTCCTCTCAAGGACACAAGGATTAAAGCTTTAATTACAAAAAAACTTCAAGAAATCATCTATTAAGGTATGTGAGAGTTCATCCATGGGTCCCTTTTCACCCATGTAGCCCAAAAACCTTTCTTTCAATTAAAGTATGGATTTTTCCATTTATTATAAAGTTTATATGTTTAAGATGCAGTTAAATCATATTTCTCCTTAGTAATATGACTCAATTCATTTCCTAGTATGATCACATGAAAAGATTGGTTATCTCATGTCTCAAGTTTCGATTTCCCATGTTGTGTTCAATTGAATTTCATGTCAGAATATTGAATTGTGAATTTAGACATGTAATCATGTTGTTCTTACATGTTAAGACATTTCATGTTTAATTCTATGATTCCCAAGTGTTTGATTAAAAATGTCTATGCTTTTGGGTCTTCGAATCATATTTGTTTATTACAGTGTTTCAAGTTTGATATCTTATTATATACTCATTCAGTGTTGGAGGGTTATGAACACCCGATACCTATGTGTTTTTACATATTTGTGTTTTCAAGTAGAATTATAATTTTATTCCCATATTCAGATTATCATTTTTATAATGAACTCTTAAGTTTTACTTCAAGTTAAAAACATCAATTTACATGTTCATAGTTACTTCAGATTATGCATGAACTGTCAATTTTCAGAATACCATGTTTGAGCATATCAGTCATTGGTGTATGTACTAGTTTATGATTCCAATGTCATTCAGTTAGAAGTAGGATTTAGAACCGAGAGAACCCATGGATGGGGGCTCACCTACCAGTATAGAGTGTAACCCTTAATAGCAATCCTAGAGTTACAGAACTATGTAGCCAGTGTAGGTTTGAGATTTCAACCTGCCAGTTTAGAGTTGGCACATATCTCATGAGAGAACCTGCTAGTATAGGGTGACTCATTAGTCCTTCGGGACACCTGTTTAGTGGATCCACATAGCCAGTGTTAGTACCCGTGGTACGGTAATAACACCATTCCAACTGGGGTTACAGGTTGAACCCCAATTACCTCATATTGAAGCATGTTGGTTATATGATACCTCTTATAGTCTCAGTACAGCATCCTGTGTATTCTCAGTCTAGGTTTGCTTGACCAAGTGTACAGACTTTAAGTTATACAGTTTACAATCTTTTAGATTTCAGACTTATTTTAGATTACAAATTTATGCTTGGTCTTGCATTCTCAGATATTACAATTTTCACGCATTCACGCTTAGTTATCTCATGTTTTTCAATTAGTCCTTACCTTATATGCATAGTACTCTACAGTTTTAGTCCATTTATTCAGACTAAGTACAGTTCAGTCTTATATAATCGGTATTCAATTATCAATTAATCAGTATCCAAATACCAATTATTTAGTATTCAGGCATTAGTTATTTAGTAATCATCTATCAGTCATTCAGTTAATCAGATCAGCTTAGTATAGGCTATGTTAGTTTTCTATGTTAATGCATTCATGCTCGATATAATTGTATATTTAGATACTCGAATTATGTCAGTTTCCATCAAGTAGTTTCAGACCCAGTATTCATACAATATCCATGTTTTACTATTTTCCATCTTCAGTTCTACTTATATTATAAAAGTAAAGTTTTTAAGAAACTAAGTGTAGTGATTCACCAGCTTATCAGATTATATTTGTTATGCATGTTATAAGAAAATTTAGCTTTTAGTTTATCTTAGTCTTTTGGTGAGTCTACTAACACTTAGCATGCATGTTTTTTAAGATTTTATACCTATTTAGTTTTCCGTATTCTACTCACCCCCACTTACTCAGTATATTCCAGAAGTACTGATCCACATATATGTCTATGTGCTACATTATCTCATAATGATGGTACCAATTATAGCCTACGTATCATAATCAGACAATTGTAGCTTTCAGCTAACAGGTGATGAGTTCTCCTATTTTTGGGACCCCAGTCAGATTTATTTCCTATACTGTGTTGTATTTTTTATTTTCCATGTGTATTGATTAGTGGTAGTTGGGGGAATGTCCCAGCTATCCATAGTCTATATAGTAGAGGCTTCATAGATACCAGTCAGAGTCAGTCATGTAATTTGAGTTCTTTCCTCAGTTTTATCAGATTGTAAATTTTAATCAGTTACAGACTTATTCAGATTTCATTATGATTATGTTTCTGCATAGAAGAACTAGCTATTTAATATATTGAATCAATTGCTTAAGCAGTATGCCAGCTCATGGGTTAGCTTAGGATCACTTGTGGTTCCAAGCACCGTGTTATGACTAGGGGGTAGTCTCAGGTCATGATAAACTCGGTATCAAAGCATAAAGTTCAAGTGTCCTAGGGTGTCTATAAAGTTGTGTCTAGTAGATTCTTGAGAAATGGTACGGAGACATTTGTACTTTTCCTCGAGAGGATACAAGGTATTTAGGAAATATTTCCCTTCTTTCCTGTCTCAGATCGTGCAGTATAAGTGCTCTCTAAGGAACTTATGCAGATTCCCATGTTAATCCATTCGTGTCAACTATGCCTTATTCTTGAGGCAACAGAAGTAGTAATGCTTAAATTCCTATAGATAGAGTTTTCTCAGACAGTTTCCACTGACAGTTATGTGATTACACATGGGCTAGAAAGTATTCCAGCAGTTCTTTTAAGTTCCAAAGTTTGAAAGACTTTATTCATGTTCATGAAAATCGTGCTTTAAGCCAAAGACAGATGTGCTTTCATATCTATTCTCAGAATCCTTTATTAGTCTATGATCTAGAGTTAGAAGCATGAACCCAGAAGTTTAGCAGTAGTAGAGTTGGGATAATGCTATCTGTATTAAACAGATTATGTATCCATGAGGCTAGTTGTATGAAAAGTGAATTAGTAGGCTTGAAGCAGTGTATGTAAGAATTTATGTATGTTGATCAAAATTATATGTTGTTGATGTTGGGTATATTGGTGTGATGGTAATTCTCATGGTTTAGGGAGAAATATAATTTTAGAGATATGATATTAGTAGGCTATAATGTAAGTCAATGTGGTTCATTAAAGGTTTGGGGATATCCATGTTAAGTGTTAGAATCTAAGTTTGAATCTTGTATGATTTACCTAATCGGAAGAAGAGTTAAAACTCTTGATAGTGTGACCTTAGTGTCAAGTGTTACCCCTGAAAATTCTAAGTTAGTCGGTGTTTAAGCTATTGTATGAAGATTGTTTGGACTATAGAAAGTTAAGAATTCTATCTCAGCAGGAAGTATTAGCAGTGGGTTTTACATTGTCAGGTGTAGTCCTTCAGGATTATATTATTATCTATGTGTGTTGTTATATCTTAGACTCTAGAGTAAAATGGTTGCAATTCAGTTTTGAATTTATTAAGGGGTTCACAAACATAGAATGATAGCTTAAACCTAAGGGGGAGATGATAGAATAAGTAATCAAGTTAGGCTCTCAGATTTTAGTAGTAATGCCAGTGTGTTGTAGAACAGCAGTAAGGGAGGAAGATACCCAACCCGCTCTTGACTTAGTGAAAAGTGTTGTATTTCAGTCATCACGACATCTACTCATGCCTAACAAGTCAGCCCTATGATCATAGTTCATATTCATGCACTTTCCATGGAATCATGTATGCTTCCAGATCCTAGTATGAGGAGTTGCAGTTCTCTCAGCAGTACGAATCATATTCCATAAAATCTTGAACTCCAAACTCAGGTTATACAGCTCATTACTCATGTACTCTTGCTTTATAGAATGTTCAGCTCCATGTACTTATGGTACGCTCTTAATGATCAGTGAAATTCAGATTATGTCATGATTATCCCTAGTTTAGCTCTTTTTGATGAATTCATGCTTTTGATACTCTATTCTTCAGGCCTCAGTAAAGTGTCCAAGTTATGCATAGTATTCTTTCATGTTTCAGGTCCTCATGTTCTAACCTTTCGGTGACCTCTTTTTATGTAATGATAGTGGTGATGAATAATTATTTAGATGGGAGAGAGTAAATGTCTCATGTTGGGGAAAGTTTGTTGCATGCTTGTTGTATCTCAGGTTATAAGTGTGAAGGATGATTGAGGCAGAGCTCTTGATGTATGTCATGGTTAATTGAGAACTCCATGTGTGTCTTGTGAAAAATAGTGTGAGAAAGTTGTTATTGATAGAGGTTTAGAGACTATGAGAAATACGCTTTTGTGGTTGTTTGCCTAGAAGTTCATGTGTGGTTATAAAGATAGGCTTGAATATCATGTTGGTGTATAAGTGGATGAATGCATTGTGTGTTATTGAATTCCTAGTAAGGGATTGAATTTTGTTGTTGGAGTGGTAAGAAGAATTATTCTTGAGATGGAAAGTGGTGAAAACGCATAGGGTATTGAATTCATGGTTCAGACTAGTATTACAGTGCTATGTGTAGACTTTGTAGATTCGAGTAGGCTTGATCATTGTGAGAGAATTCAGTTCAGCTCAGACTTCAGTAGATAGAGTTGTTAGTCCCCATATGAATATTTTAAGTAGCCTCAAGTGAAGTACAGTTTTGAAGTGGAATATATAGTTGAGTATAAGCTTTCAGTATGATTCAGTCCATATAACCAACAATCCAGTCTAGCAAGAAGATAGACAAGTTCCTATGGTTTTCTATCTTTCCATCTAGTCATACTACCCGGAGTCTCATTGTCACGACCCAATTTTTGAGTCATGATGGCACCTACCACATCCCACTGCCGATACCATAACCCGGAGCTAATGCAATGGGTTACCTTGGTACAAACGTCCACCATGAACCCTATATGTTAACATAATATAAACAATAACATTCCACACCTAAATACAACCGATATTCAAATACCTATCCGAAGACCTGATAGTATTAGCACAAGAGCGTCTAGACTTAACAATAGAATTTACAACTCAAAGTCAAAGATGTCTTAAATAATCTCATATATTTGTGTTAAAAACAAAAGACAAATAAAGATAGAGGGAAAAGAGGGCAACTCAAACTCCAAGAGCTCACCCTATCTCTGAATGATCAACGCGGAACGAATCCAACTCAACGAAGGCAACTAGAACCTGGGTCTGCACCAAAATATAGAGAAGCGTAGTATGAGTACCAAAACAGGGGTACTCAGTAGGCATCATTGGCCGACTGAGCTAAATTGTGATATAAAGATGATATAAAGTAAGACAATAACTTAAAGTCAAGGTATACGATCGAACCTGAATCTTCTCCAATATCACTGTAACAATATCTATACTACTAAGGCAATAGCTCGATATACTATATCAATAGACTTTATAATTGTCATATCACATAAGTATCATTTTAGAAGCGTAAAGTCACATACCCAATATCAATCATGTCATTTCATATTCAACACATACACCTACTAAAGTATAAAACACAAGACTTACCACGACGTCCCATACCACCGGGAAGTACATGTAAAAGAACACAACCAAGAACTCGTCACAGCGTCCCATACCATCGGAGAGTACAACAAAAGATCAACCAATAATACAATAAAGCATAACTACTCCACACTTGCCGAATCCACGGGTAGCACAACCCCTCCATGGCTTATTACCGAGAACCACATTCAATATCCATACCGTAATTTAATCAAAATAAAACCAATATTGTTATAGCATAGTTATATTGTTACTAGATCTATATCTCATTGAGAAACTCCATCTTTTAGTCTATAGAATTTAACCTCCATTTCCATAAGCCACTACATTACAAGTCTTATAGCTACTAACTATAACTTAAGGAATGGCTACAAGTTACCCATATTATTCGTTATTCATCTATCCCAAGGCCATTGTCTAACTAGCATTTCCATGGTATAAGTCACCAATTAAACCACCTCAATATCACATATTAGAAGTTGACCTAATGATTCATCATGCAATACTAAGTCTATTATCATTAAGCTTATTACAACTTTAAGGACTAATTTTCATATTTTAAGCAAGTAAGGTTCACCAACTAGTTTACTAGACTTCTAGTATTCAAGTCATAGACATTTAGTAGAAACCACTAGTTATCACCTAAGCCACTTTACTAGGAGAAATTCCATAATAGCAACCATTAGTCCATGTCAAGTAGATTTACTAGGTGAGCCATTGGTTCCACATAAGATTACACATGTCAATTAGCCTTAACCAAATACTAGGAATAACTTACCTCTCGTTATCAAATGGAGTCAACAAGGGTCATGTCTCTTATTTAGTGAATATATGAAAAGAATGAATAACCATTTATTTAGATCAAGGAAGACAATATATCCCAAGAACATAAGTGGTTTGGACCCACATGGCCTAACCTCACAAATATTCATACATTTATGTAAATTCATCCCACACGGCATCATAACCTCTTTACCTCTTTTGAATTCACAGGGCATTATCATAACATCAACATATCTTCTGAATTCACCGGCCATTATCATAACATCAACATATCCTTCGATTCACCAGGTATCATCATAACATAAACATATCCTTCGGATTCACCAGGTATCATAATAACATCAACATATCCTCCGAATTCACCGGGTATCATCATAACATCAACATATCCTCCGAATTCACCAGGTATCATCATAACATCAACATATCCTCCGAATTCACCGGGTATCATCATAACATCAACATATCCTACGGATTCACCGGGTATCATACAACATCAATATTTCCCAAGGAAACAACATATGCACACATACATAGCCACGTCCATGAACACATAATTTCATAATAGTGGAGTAATAAGGATGTAAGATAACATCTACCATTCTACCTTGCTATTAATCATCTCAACATAAAATGAGTGTAAGCATGAGTATTCATATGATATATATATATACATAACCACCACTCTTCCAAGGCTATCCATATCATGACCAGAAGGTAATCAATCAAGTAGATACATTATCCAACCATTGACCACATCTATAATTCGACAATCGAGTTTAACAATCAATATCTAAACAAAGTAACTTAGACATTTATCAAGTATCTAGGTCTCTAAGGGATTTCATAGTTCAAGCTTAAGGCGGGTCAAGTCCCACACCTAAATCCAAAGAATGCCAAGGTTTACTATCACAAGACTAACTTCTACCCAGAATTAGGCTTAGCTATCTAAATCACACCATAAGGGCTTATCAATCCTTATTAAGCCTATAGGGGAAATCTTCTTCAAGTATCTTTTCTAAGTAAACCCAATCACCAAGGTCATTTCCTAACTAAGCAATTTATATGTCAACACACCCTTAAGGTTAGTGAACAACATCGCCCTTATCTACTAGAGCAACTAACGTAATCTCATACTAGTCATGAGATTACAAGTAGGACTATCCAAGGTACTAGGCTAGAGGTCAAACATCACACTTTGCAATTTTAATAGCCTATAATAACCAACTAACCACAAGTCTCATAATTTAATCAATTATCATCTAAAACCCAGCCCAATCTTGCAAGATATCAACAATTATACTATAATCAAGATTAATCTAGTCTACAAGTAAGCCTAACCTACCTTGAGTCCAAGAAACTCACGTACCAACAAGTTTTTCCTTTCCTCTTCTTAAAGCTTCCTATTTCCTAATCCAAGCTCTCATAACACAATCTATAAGCATTACAACAAGAATAACCATACCCATTATGGAACCATTGTGCCATGGGTCCAAAATGACACCAAACCCCCAAGTGGGTTTCACCATTGGAAAAAGAGTTTCCAAGACCAACCCATTGTTCAACTATCTTTTGGGAATTATAACCCTCAAATAATTTGAGTGAATCAATCAAATTTGGGGCTACAATTGAGCCTCAATGATTTAGGGGTATTGAGTCAAGAAATCATGATCAATGCCAAACTAGAAGACATTTTACCTTAGATTATAGCAAGATTCAATTACACAAGTTGTTTAAGCTCCAATTCAACCCACAAGACTCACTTAGAAGATTTCACACCCCATTAGGATTTTAGCCAAAGAGGGAGGCACAAAATGGCCTAATTTCTTATAGAAATAGCCTTTAAATAGGCTTGCCCAACCGTCAGGTCTCGCGGTTGTGCCACCCATCTATCCACGGTTGTGGTACCACAGTCGTGTCCTATCTTCCACGGACGTGACATCTCACTCTATGCAAGGCATGGTTGAAGCTTGGAACTTGGTTTCAAGCTTTGGCCAATACCTCGAGATACATCCTAGGTCCGTTTCAAATAAATAATATATGTAATCACATAGTTTTTGATGTTCCACACACATTGGAGAGATTGAATTTTTATTTAGGGTCTATTGCCAAAGTTTTTGCTTGGTGGTCAATTAGGACCATCGAAGACTTCAAATTAGGAAAGTGGCTCTAAAAACCCAACGAACCATCAGGTTACTGAACTATCGGTTCCCGCAAGTCACTAATGAATTAGGACGTCTATAGAGAAGATCTATCAGTGGAAATAAGCAATAACACAAACAATGAAGGGTCATTACACTCATGAATATGGTTATTCCAAGAGGTAATTTGTTTACATCCAGGTAATTTATGAATTTGGCTCAGTTCATGCATCAGTTTTAGATTCCAGATATTCAGCGCTAATTTAGTCTGTAAGTGTCCTGTGCATCGTCTCAGTCTTTCCTTAGTATTTCAGCCAAGTAAGTATCATTCGGGGGATGAAATATCCCTGGGGGTGTATTATAATACCATGAGTATTTATGTCCTAAAACTCTCATCTTTTCTTGATGAAACCAAATCCAACTTGAGGTAATGATTACTCATAAGTTGACTCTCTCATTTCTATCTCAGCCTCATAACCATTCTCATGGCGTTGCATGTATTTGTGAAATCGCTTCAGTTTATGCATCATGCTCAGACTTAGTTATGCAATCATATTCCAAGTTATGCATATTCAGAATATGATCTGAGTTGCCTTAGTACTCTAAGTCTAACCATTCCCATTTGAGGATGAATGATTTTGAAGGGGAGATAATGTAACACCCCGCATTTTTGGGCTAGACTTTGAAGCGTTGTTCTTACAAGCGCTAACTCTAATTCCATGATTTGTCTTTGAATACATGATTCATGATCTTTATCCTAGTGTGTGAAGTACTTTTGAGGTGAAAAATATTTGTAGAAATCACTTAGAACGAAATTGAGCTAATAGCCTTTGATTCGGCTAAATTTTTGTATTCGATTTTACAAGAGTATACTTTGAACGTGTATAACTTTTGATATACGTGGAATTTTTCAGATCAAGACATACCAAATGATAGATAAATGATTCGTCTTTCCAACTATACCAATTTCGCCTTAATACGATACCCAAGCAAAAAGTTAAATCCATTTACGTGAGAGGCCGTGAGAGCGCGTGATAATCCTGCGCCACTTGGGTTATTGCATCGAGATAAAGTGAGCGACGTGGGGGATACTCCCCCGGGATAATAGGCGCGACACCTGGTCCATTCCTACTCTTTTTTAACTTCTTAAGGCTCAAGGATCACTTTGGTCCTTTCCTCTCAACCCCAAACATCCAAAAGACGATTTATAGCATCCAAAAGTGCATTATTTTCCCATCTTCCTCAAAATTTCTCATGTAAGAGACCTTCCCTTCTTATCCAAATGCCTCTCAATAAAACCTTCTCCCTCCCCGAAGAACAAGAATTCAATTCCTTTCTCTTCAAGAAATCAATAATTCAAGTTCCCCAAGTTCAAGAACTCTCAAGAAAGCATCAAGAATAGAAGTTTTCCTTTCAAGTTAAAAGCATAAGATATATGGGGTGTTCATTCATGGGTCCTTTTACCCATGGAGCCCAAAACCCCTCTTTAGAATTAAAGAATGGATTTTTCTATCATTATTGTATTATGTATTGCTTAAGATGGGTTTAATTCATGTTTTCATGGTGATTTTAATTCAATTCAGCCCATGTATAATTCCATGCAAGATTCGATTTACTCATGCTTTGAATTTCAGTCTTCCATGTCCTATTTCAAGTAATTTCCATGTTAAATCTGCAATTTATGATTTCAGTTATGTAATCATGTTGTTTTCACCTATTCAAAGCATTTCCATGTTTAAAATCATGATCATCACATGTTTGATAGAATGTATATGTTTATGGGTTTTGAACCATGATCTTTTACTCCAGTTTTTAAGCTTGTTATTACATTAAGTGATCATTTAGTTACACAATACCTAAGTGTTTTTACATGAATTCGGATTATTTCAGAAATGATTTAGTTAAACCAAGAATTCTATTATTTACTCAATTGGTGTAATCATGATGAGCACTATAAGTTATGAAATAATATTCAGTCAAGCTTATTTCAGTTTAGATCCAATGTCAATTTACTTGGGAGTGGGATTTAGCACCGAGCGAACTTAAGGATATGGGCTCAGCTGACAATACAGGGTGTGACCCTTAGTAACAGTCCCCGAGTTACAAAACTACATAGCCAGTGTAGGTTAGAGATGTCTACCTGCTAGTTGAGGGCTGACAAGGTGTTTACCTACCAGTTGAGAGTGACACATATCTCATTAGAGCACCTACTAGTTGAGGGTGACTCTTTAGTACTTTGGGATACCATTTTAGTGGATCCACATAGCCAGTGTTAGAACCCATGGCACGGTACTAACACCCTTCCAACTAGGGTTACAGGTTAGACCCCAATTAGCTCAGATTGGAGAATGTCAATTATGTTATACCTCCCCCAGTCTTAAGACAATATTCAGTGCATATTCAGTTCAGGTTTGCTTGACCAAAGCATACAGATTTACAGTTATTCAGTTATACATATTTCTGTCTTTCAGTTTACAGATTATTTCATAAATATGAATATGCTTGGCCTTGCATTCTCAGATATTATAGTTTTCGTACATTCATGCTCAGTTATTTCATGTTGTTCAGTTAGTCCTTATCTCATGTGCACAGTACCCCATGCATTTCAACCAGACCTCATCTCATATACCAGTATATTCAAAGTACTGATCACATACGTTTCTTTGCGCTATGTTGTCTTGTAACATAGGTTCGAACGCGCAGTTTCTCGATCACTCCTAGACAGCTCTGCGTACCAGCAGCAGTAGTGGTGAGTCCTCATCCATCGAGGACATGATTGCTTAGTCTAGTTATTTTTATAGTTTTTTATATTCAGTCAGACGGAGTTAGTTTGGGGCATGTCCCATCAACTCCTCAGTCAGTTAGAGGATTTTTAGACAACAGTTAGACAGCCAGTCAGTTAATTTCAGTTATTGCAGATATGACTGTATTACGTATTTCAGCATTTTTGGTTTTTCAGTAGTTTATCAGCTTATCTTCCACATATATTTATATCAGTGCCATTTTATTCAGTGCATACAGCAAGTACCAGTTCATGGGTTAGTTTATGGTCACTTGTGACCATAAGCACCGTTGTCGTGGCTAGGGGTAGCCTCGGGTCGTGACATTGTGAATACACAAAAGTATGAATGAAGTAAAGTATGGACATGTTCAAAGCATCGGTATTGTTGTCAAAGTTTTCCAACTTGAATCGTTGTACAAAAATAAACATTTTGACAGAATTTCTTGCATCTGGAAACACTTCGCCATTAATACAGACTTTGACGATTCAGTATAAAGGTGTTCCTCAATGTTCTCTATACATTTAGGTCCGGATATTATAGCAAACTCAATAATAAAAAATTTGAGAATAGTTCTCTATACGTAAACGTGAATTTCATCCAGGTTGTCTTGCTCTATCTCAAGCATTAGTAAACATTTGGAAATCTGACCCTGAAAGTTACACTGAGGCATGTCTAAAAAGGAACCAAATATTCTTTGACGGAAAAGATTTTGAACTTCTTCCCCAATATAATTCTTTATGTCTGATCCAAAATCGTGGTCGCAATAACTACCGAAATGCAACGAATGCGCAGAGACATTTTTTATCTTGTATTTCAGACCTTATTGGAAATGAAAAAGACATCATATGTAAGTCTATATGCTCAAAACATATACAGTACCTATGTATATAATAACATATACATAAAAAATGATGTATATAAACTAGGCATTTCATTACACATCTAACAACATATCAAAACTTATGTATATGTTAGACATATACATATGTAATGTCCATTGCCTCAAATACACATAACAAAATTGATAATATATACATAAAAAAATATGATGTATATGAACTAGGTATTTCATTACAAGTTTAATAACATATCAAAATTTATGTATATGTTTAGCATATACATATGTAATGTCCATTGCCTCAAAAACACATAATAAAATATAATCCCAAACATAACTTATGTATATGTTCAACAACATTTAATGAATTACATACTTACGAATATATAAACACCCGATCAACACACATGTATATGAACTATACATATCATTGTAGTTCAAACAAACCCATCATCACATACGTATATGCCTAATATATACAAAGAGTTATTTTGTATTTATACAGACAACTTCTAAAAAACTTCAAATTGATGAAAAAATCCAAAATCTGTAGAAGAACTAACAATCATCCCTTATTAATTATTAGTTTTAAAACCTCATATTACTGAAAAAAAAACACAAAAAACCCAGAACAAAATAAACAATAAAAATCAAAATCGAAAAATCAGAAATACCTTTGATAGACATGGCCATACAGTATCGTCTTTTTTGGCTTTTCTTGACGATTCTCCAATTTGTTTTTTCAACCTTCCAGCAGCAACTTTGTTAAACTTTTTCATCTTGATGGGGTCGTTACAATGTTTTGATCTGTTTTCAACAAAGTTAGGTTCCACATAATCAAATACTTCGGGAACAAACCCAACAACCCGTTTGTTGGTTCATTATACTCTAACTGGGTTAATCCTAAACTAAAAGAAGGAGAATCATCCATTTACTAAGTACTATGTTGTCAATTTAGTACTTGAAATAGACGATTTTGAAAATAAAAAAGGAAAATCCAGATATCCAAACTATATTTTGGTAAAGTAGAAACCCAAAAAATTACTTAATTACAACATGCAACAATTTGTTCATTCGAAATCTCTAATTTTCAGTAATTAAAGAAAAAAAATTACTAACCTCATATCTTAAAAATTCAGAATGTTAAAAGGAGATTAAGTTAAAATTGAATGTCAGTGAGTAGCAGTTGGACTCAAACAGGATCGTGATTTCAAAAATGATAACCGCCCCTTGATTACAGCCTTTTTTAGGAGAAAACCCATGAGAGAAAAAGCATAAGCTATGTATATGTACTTTAAAAGAGAGTAACTTAAAAAGTGAGATTTTTGTAATATGTTTAGGGAGTTGGAATTTTTTGTCATAAGTGAAACATAACTTGTGGGTTTGTGTAATTTTTAGTTAAATGATATTGTGCCAACACTCAAATGGAGCCTGTTTTTATACAAATTAGAGAGCCACCGAGTCTAATTGTATAGACAGTAGGGGTGTGCAAAAATCGAATCGATCGATAAACCGAACCGATAAAAATGTTATTGGTTTATTATTATTGGGTTATTGGGTTAATGGTTTTATAAAAAAAATTATTGGGTTATTGGTTCGGTTCGATTTTTTCTTATTGGATTATTGGGTAAACCGATAACCCAATATATATATATATATATATATATATATATATATGACTTATTATATATTTCTCTTTAAATCTACCAGTTAACAAACCTATTATTTCAATTATACAAACTCTTAATTTCTCCTAACAACATTTAGTTCAAACTTGAAGATTAAAACAAATTATGTAGGATTTTTGGTTGCAACTAAGATTCGATTTTTTTTTCATGTTAGTTACTACTATTTCTATTTTATGAGTATTTTCTTATCGGTTAAATCGAAAACCAAACCGTTAAGGCCTAAAAACCGATAAACCGAAAACCAATAAAAAATATCCTATTAATTTGGTTATTGGTTTAGCATATTTAAAAATTGAAAATCGATAAACCAAATAAATAATATATAAAATCGAACCGAACCAACTGATGCACACCCCTAATAGACAGAACTGAAAGCCCAGTAAAAGTAAGGCCCAACTAATAAATTATCAAAAGGCCCACTACCCAAAAAATTAAGGCCCTACTAATTAATTATCAAAGGGCAAACTATTTCGAAACTATTTCTGAATTTCGATTTCAAGACTATTTCACGTGAGAACTTGAAATTAGCTAATTAGGTTAATTTGGAGCCCTCGTTAAAACAATTTTTCTGATATTCTATTTCTTTTTCAAAATAAAATTATTTTCTTGAAAAAAAAAACATGTTACTTTATACTTCGAAAGAAACAAGCTTCTTATTGAATTATGATTGACCATAGAAATTTATGACCAAATTAGGATTTTATTGAGCTTTGACTTTTTCTTTTTGAAGACAATATAAGTGTAGTAACTTTTAAAAGTTTAGATTGAATCTAACAATCGGAAGTGTTAGGATTGATGGTAGAAAGTTGTATATTAAAATTGAATCCATTTGGAGTTGATTAAGGCTTATTTTGAAACAAAATATTTTGGGAATTTCTACCCAAGCATAATAATTGGATTTCGTTGGATCCCTAGAATTTCAACCACAAATATTAAAAGGAACTTGTGATATGTTAGGATTTGAGCAAAAATACTGACGAATCACCATAACTTGTTATATCAAGTCTTGATCAATAAAAATTAAGAAAATTACAACAAAAAAAAATGTAACTAGTAATGTTATATCACAAAATATAGCCACTCTATGTTACATTACCAAATATGACCCAATTCTATAAAAGAAAAAAAAATTACTTTATATCCTTAACTAGATTATTAATCTCTCTTACATCTTCCATCTTAATCTTACAAAATAGGAGGAATGACAATAGAAATTACTTACTCGTGTGTAGATCATCACAATGTGACCTACATTGGTCAAACATATGTCCCTGATTTGTTCAGTTGCTTTAGAATGTAAGGAGAATTCTATTGGTCAAGACATTGAATTTTAGAGCCTTTAAATGTTACGACTTGATCCACTATGCACTGATATTGACTAAAGAAAAATTAGACTACCTGATCTCCTTTCGTCACCCCATTCGGTAACTATATTTTTAAAATTAACTTCATTTTATCATTAATTTTTTTTAATAAAGGAAGAAGACAAAATTAAATTTTTTTGTGTAATATCTATTGTATATGAGTATAGTATACACCTCTTATAATTTTGAATAATGTTGTATATTAGGTGTATATATACAATTATACAAGAATATGCATAATTATACAAATATATACATATGTATATATAATCAACAACAACATACCCAGTGTATTCCGATATAGTGGGGTCTGAGAAGGGTAGAGTGTACACAGACCATATCACTACCTCAGGTGAAGTAGAGAGATTGATTCCGATAGACCCCCGGCCATATGTATATATAATGTTTAGACAATATATCCACATTGTACAAGAGTGTATAAAATGGAGAGTAAGAAGAAAATTACCGGAAAAAAAAGTTTGTATTGTATATATACAACAATATATAATACAGTATACTAATATATATATATAATAATGTACTACACAATGCATAAATATATACATTGTTA
Source organism: Capsicum pubescens (assembly GCA_030864215.1). Lineage (NCBI taxonomy): Eukaryota > Viridiplantae > Streptophyta > Magnoliopsida > Solanales > Solanaceae > Capsicum > Capsicum pubescens. Next base: position 78,652,937 of record CM061544.1, read on the forward strand.
CACCAGAAAATAGATTATGTCTTCTTCCACGAATCCAAGCATCAAATTCACTGAAACACACTTTAAAACTACACCAAATCATCCTGAATTTCAGATTTGGACTCCTCAATATATAACCGATCTTTATAACTATACGCACTCAAAATAGAGTATTTACAAAAATATTAGAACCACAATTGTAGAACAACAACAACAACAACATACCCAGTGTATTCCCACATAGTGGTGTTTGGGGAAGGTGGAGTGTATGCAGACCATACCACTACCTCGGGTGAAGTAGAGAGGTTGTTTCCGATAGACCCCCATCTTAGGACCGATAACAGTATAACAAACACAAAAGATAAGTGCATATGAACTAGTACAGTATGCAAAATAAACTAAAAGTATAACAAACATAAAAGATAAATTTATATAAAATAGTACGGTATGCAAAATAAACTAACACTACTAGCCAAGAGATAATACTACAGCCACAATACCACGAAAAAAAAACTCTAGACATAAAAGAACGCTCCCCTACTATTACCGATGCACTCCCACCCCCTAATCCTCTACCCTAAACCGTGACCTCCACACCTTTCTATCAAGGGTCATGTCCTCCGTAGGCTGTAACTGCTCCATATCATGCCTAATCACCTCCCTCTAATATTTCTTCGATCTACCTCAACCCCATCTAAAATCATCCATATCCAGTGTCTCATACCTCCGCACTGAAGCATCTGATCCCCTTCTCATCACATGCCCGAACCAACGTAACCTCACTTCTTGCATCTTGTCCTCCACCGAGGAAACTCCCAACTTCTTCCGAATAATCTTATTCCTCACCCTATTTTTCCTAGTATATCCACACATTCATCGTAACATTCTCATCTCCGCCACCTTCAACTTTTGGATGTGGGATTTCTTAACTGGACAACACTCCGCTTCATACAACGTAGTCGGTCAGACTACCACTCTATAGAACTTACCTTTAAGCTTCGAGGGAACCTTCTTATCACATAGAACTCCCGAAGAGAGCCTCCATTTCAACCACCCTTCCCCAATACGATGTGTGATATCCTCGTCAATCTCACCATTGCCCTGAATCATAGACCCCAGATACTTTAAACTCTCCCTCTTATGAATGGACTGAGAGTCTATCTTCACAACCACTCCAACCTCCTGCGACACATCACTGAACTTACACTCCAAGTACTCCGTCTTATTTTAACTTAACCAAAATCTTTTAGACTCAAGCGTCTGTCTCCAAATTTTTAAATTATCATTAACTCCTCATCGAGTCTCATCAATCAGTACCACATTATCTACAAATAACATACACCAAGTCACCTCCCCTTGAATATGTCGCATCAAAATATCCATCAACAAGGCAAATAAAAATAGGCTAAGAGTCAATCTTTGGTGCAACCCAATCAAAATTGGGAAATGCTCTGAATCTTTACCTACCGTCCTCACATGAGTCTTCGCACCATCATACATATCCTGAATCGACCTAGTGTATACCACGGGCACCCCTCTAGCCTCCAAGCACCTCCACAGAATCTTCGTGTGAACTTTGTCATATGTCTTCTAAAGATCAATAAACACCATGTGCAAGTTCTTCTTCCTCTCCCAAAACTGTTCAACTAATCTCCTCACAAGATGAATGGCCTCAGTGGTCGAGCGACCTAGCATGAAACCAAACTGATTCACAGATATCTTCACCATCCTTCTCATTCTCAGCTCTACCACCCTTTACCAAACCTTCATAGTATGACTCAACAACTTAATACATCTATAGTTGTTGTAAATCTGGATGTCTCCCTTATTCTTATACACTGAAATCATCGCACTCTACCTTCACTCTTGAGACATATTTGCCGCCCTAAAATTAATGTTAAATAACCTTGTCAACCACTCCAAACCTACCCCGCTAGTGCTCTTTCAAAAATTCACTAAAATCTTGTATGTCCCCGTCGCCCTACCTTGCCGCACCCTGCAAATAGCTTTCTTGACCTCCTTAACCTCGATATACCTACAATAACCATAATTGTGACACTCCTCAAATTTCTCCAAGTTCCCCAACATGAAACCTTTGTCCCCTTCGTCGTTCAAAGATTTATGAAAATAAGGCTGCCACTTCTCCCTAATGAGGGAATCCTCAACCAACACTATACCATCCTCTCCTTTGGTGCACTTCACTTGGTCAAGGTCTCGAGCCCTCCACTTTCTGGCCTTGGAAATCCTATACAACTTCTTATCCTCGTTTTTCTTCTCTAAAGCCGCATATAAGCTCTCAAAAAATATTTTATTAGTCGTCGTAACCGCTAACTTAGCCTCTCTTCTAGCTACCTTATACTCCTCCTTATTCGTCTGCCTTTTTTCATCATCCTTGCTCTCAACCAACTTAGCATAAGCCACTTTCTTAGACTCTACCTTTCTCTTAACCTCTTCATTCCACTACCAGTCTCATCTATGCTTTCCAGATCGACCACTCGAAACACCTAACACCTCTCTAGCGGTCTCCCTAATGCAACTGGTAGTCATCTCCCACATACTATCCACACTCCCTCTACTCTCCCAATCCCCCCTACTCTTTAACTTCTCCCTTATTTCCAAAGTACTAGCCAAGTCCAGCTACCCCACTTAATCCTGGGCCAAGCCTCCACACTTCTCTTTTTTTTCCTTTATTGATAACTAAGTCCAGCACCAACAACCTATGCTGTGTCAAAATATTCTCGCTAGGTATGACTTTACAATCGTTACATAACGCTCAATCCTATTTTCTAAGAAGCAAAATGTTTATCTGAGTCTTAGCCATAGAACTGCGGAATGTAATAAGGTGTTCCTCCTTATTTGAAAAGCTTGAATTCTCTATCCACAACCTAAAAGTCCTAGAAAAATCTGAAATAGAAGCTTTTTCTTTATTTCGCTCAGCAAAACCAAAACCTCCATGCACATCATCATAACCTCTCTATAAAGACCCAAAATGCCCATTAAAATCTTCTTCCACGAAAAGTTTCACAGTGCTTGGGATGATCCTCACCACCTCATCCAAAACATCCCAAAAGTCCTTCGTCTCCTCCTCGTCCAAACCTACTTGTGGGGCGTAGGCACTAATAATGTTCACCGTAGACCCCAGGATTTTATGATACTTTTACGCAAAAACCTCCAATGACCAACTTCATAGACATCAACCTATCACTAACTCTTTTAACCTCTATCACCTTTTCCCTAAGTTTTTCATCTACTAAGATACTAAAGACCCCACAAAATTCTTAGCTTAATTCAGTCTTTTAAGGTTGTTAAGGGGTCCCAAACTTAGAAAATTCTAGCTAAGTATTCAGACTAAGTGTTATTTTAGACTTCAAAAGTTGGCAATCTTATTTCGCGACCTTTACATCCATTAAATGTTGATATTTGAGTTAATTCATGATCAGGAATGTCAATAAGTATTTCCGGATAAGTTTCTGATTTTTTGGACTTCGTTTGAAGCACCTTTGGGATCCTAAACTAGTGAATCAACATGATCTTTCCACGACGCGTCGACTATCGCATTGATAAATGTTTTTCCCAGCTCCCAGCGTCCAATTCCAGTGAACCGACGTGGACTCGATGCGGCATGTTGGCTATCGTGTTGATGCCAATGACGCGGTGCGTCAGCCTGCGCATCGATGGTTCAGTTTATAGTCATTAAAAAGGTCTCATCCTCCGGTTTAATTAAGTTTTTTTCCCACACCCTTCAGCCCCTATAACACGAAATTTAGCCCTCTTTTAGCAAAATATAATCATTACTTCACAAATTACTCAAGAATAAAAATCCTAGGTGAATTAAATTCAATTCAAGACTCAAGATTCCACCGTTAATTTTCCAGAATTCACCAACTAAGGTATGTGAAGTGTTCATCCAAGGGTTCCTTCTACCCTTGGAGTCCAAGAAACTCTTTTAAAGCTTATGTAGAGTGATTTTATGAATTTCATATTTTGAATTAAAGTGTATTCATGATTATTACTTAATTGAGTTTCTATTTCATGATTTACTACAAGATTCATGTAGAGTTAATTGATATGTGTGCTTTATAATGTGAATTCATGTTGAAACTCTTGGAATTATTTAATTGGAATTGAATCACGATGCCTACATGTTGTTTTAGTATTATGTGCATATATTATGACCCACAAGTGTTTGATGAATTATCCATGTGAGTGAAATTATATCATGTTAGCATGTATGCAAGTTCATGTCATGCAAGTGTTTGCTTGAATTCCCAAATAAATAAACGATGACTAAGTAGTAATTACCATGTTTCAAGATTATGCCATGTCTTTTAAGTTTATGCTATCGAGTCCTGGGAGGTATTTAATACTCGACAATATAGCATCTTGTCTAGAGCCATGGTCATTCATAGAGTAGAATTAGTCATGTCTCGATCAGTAGAATTCAGTCAGTTACAGAACGTAGAAAAACTCAGTGAACACAGAATCAGTCCAGTTCAGTTCAATAAAATCAGTTTAGTTTAGTTATACAATAAGATCAGTAATAGTTCAGTCCAGCCTAGTACAGTTTAGATTTCAATCAGTATCTATTTAGTTAGAAGTAGGATTCAGCACCGAGAGAACCCAAGGATGGGGGCTTACCTGCCAGTAGAGGGTGTAATCCTTAAAAGCAGTCCTTTCGTTCCATAACTACGTAGCCAGCGTAAGTTGAGACATCAACCTACCAGTTGAGGGTTAATGAGGTGATCTACCTTCCAGTTGAGGGTACCACCATTCTCGTTCAGAGTAACTACCAGATAAGGGTGACTCAAAATTTATCCTTACCCATGGCACGGTATTGACACCCTTCTAACTGGGTTATAGGTTTGACCCCAAATCAGTTAGAGAAGAGGCATGTTGGTTAGATGATTATTTCCTATAGTCTCAGTTTCAGATTCGGTCTCAGTATGGAACTCAATTCAGTTCCACAGATTCAGGACTATCGAACACAGTCACTCAGCTCAGTATGGGACTCAGTATAGTTCCATAGAATCAAGACTATCAAACACAGTCATTCAGATACCAGTAATTCAGTATCAGTATACTTAGATATTAGTTAATCAGTATTCAGTGTTATTATGATCTCAGTATAGTTTACATATTCATGTGTGTACTCTCATTCAGTCATACTTATGATATTCAGTTAGTATTGTTCATGCACATGAGCCTATGCATTTCAGCCTACCTCACTGAGCATACCAGTACATTCAAAGTACTGACGCATGTTTTTCTTTTGCGCTATGATATCTTATATCATAGGTTCAAACGCACGGGCTCCCGAGCATCCTTAGCAGTTTAGATTCTCAGCATACAGAGTTTGTGGTGAGTCCTCGTAGTTCAAGGATGTGATTATTTATTTCAGCATTTCAATTTATTTTTAGTAGTCGGAGTTAGTTGGGGACTTGTCCCATCAACTCCACAGTTCAGACGGTTTAGAGGCTTTTCAGACTAGAGTATTTTCAGACAGTTGTTCAGTTTTCAGTATTGATGTTAAGTTTTGGCATTGTGATACCATAGTCAGTATTATTTACAGTATTGAATGTTATGGCCAGTTTTTCACCTATTTTCTGCATATTTACCAAATTATTATTCAGTTATTGCAGTAGGTATCAGTCATGGGTTAGCTTGTGGTCCTTCGAGATTATAAGCACCATGTAGCGTTCGGGGTATAGACTCGGGGCATTACAAACTTGGCATCAGAGCCTAAGATTCAACAGAGTCCTAGGAAGTCTGAAAGCCACATCTAGTGGAGTCTTTTATATGGGTATGTTGTGTGCCACACTTATGGAGAGAAGGCTACAAGATGTTTTATGAAAGTTTTTCCTTCTTTTAGTATTTATATCGTGCGAGTGAGCATGAGATACAGTTAAACTCTCAGTCTAATCTTTTCTCTTCCGTTTATAGAAATATGCCTCCAAAGAGTACTAAGAGAAGAGGAACAGGAGACCAGCCAGAACTCCAGCCTGTCCAGCCAGATCCACTAGACGAACATGTCTCCCACTCTGAGTTCAGAGTAATATTCACCACCCTATCTCATTCTATAGTAGCCCAAAATGATTTTCCAGCTGCCATTTTGGGCAACCTAGTAGGCAATACTGTTGCTGCCAAGATTCGGGACTTCACCCGAATAAACCCTCCATCGTTTATTGGGTCTAAGTCAGATAAGGACCCTCAGGAATTTTTTGATCAGGTGCAGAAGGTTACTGATATTATGGGGCTGACCACTTTCAAGAGTGCGGAGTTAGCCGCATATCTGTTGAAGGATGTGGCTCACTCATAGTTTAAATAGTGAAAAGCAGAAAGGGTCGCAGATACGGGGCCCATAGAGTAGGAAGAGTTTGCCACTACTTTTCTAGATAGGTTCTTCCCACTGGAGTTAAAGGAAGGGAAGGTGTTGGAATTTATCAATTTTAAGCAGGGCAATATGATAGTGAAAGAGTATTCTCTCAAGTTTACTCAATTAGCTAGATATGCTCCTTATGTGGTGGAAGACAACGGATCCCGAATGAGTAAGTTCGTGTCAGGGGTGTCTAGCAGTCGGTCAAGGAGTGTAAGACTGCAATGCTTATTTAGGAGATGGACATATCCAGGCTCATGGTCCATGCTCAATAGATAAAGAAGGCTAAGAATAAAGAGAAAGAGGGGGAGAATAAGAGAGAAAGAACAGGTAGTTTCAACTTCGCTCAGCCTAAGTCAAAGGGTGGGAATCGTTCTCAGTTCCACCCAAAATCTTCAGTCCCAACTCCGTCCTCAACCAGTGCTCCTCTACTAAAATTTAGAGACGGTATTAGGGATAGGGCACTAGGCCCTAAACCCTAGGGAAGTGTTAGGAGTGGCCAAACCAATCCCCTTTGTCAGAAGTATGGTAGAAACCACCAGGGTATCTATAGAGCGAGTAGCGATATGTGTTTCGGGTGTGGTAAGCTATGCCACAGAGTCAGAGATTATCCCCAGTCAGGTTCTCAGGGTCAGATTAACCATCCCCCAGCTCAGTTCGGTCGCCCAATTCAGTAGGGTGTCGCTTCCAGTTCCACCAGTGGGTAGTGTCCAAACAGACTCTATACTCTTCAGCCCTGATAGGATCAGGAGAGTTCTCCTAATATGGTCACTGGTACGTTACAAGTTTTCTATTTGAATGCTTATGCTTTGCTAGATCCAGAAGCTTCTTTGTCTGTTGTTACTCTATACATAGCAGTTGATTTCGGAGTCAGTCCCAAAATTCTAGCAGAGCCTTTCTCAGTCTCTAACCCAGTGGGTAAATCCATCATAGCCAGGCGGATATACAGGAACCTCCTAGTTATGATATCTTAGAAAATCACTTCAGCAGATTTAGTTAAATTCGAGATGCCTGATTTTGATTCATTCTAGGCATGGATTGGCTTCATTCCTGCTATGCCTCAATCGACTGCAGAAAAAGAATTGTCCAGTTTAATTTCCGAATAAACCTATCCTAGAGTAGAGGGGTAGCACTTCAGCACTTAGGGGTCAGCTTGTTTATTACCTTTAGGCTAGAAAAATGATATCTAAGGGATGAGTCTACCATCTCGTTTGGGTCTAGGACTCTAGTTCAGAAATCCCTACTCTTGAGCCAGTGTCAGTAGCATGTGAATTCCCAAATGTGTTCCCTGAATTTCTTCTTGGAGTTCCTTCCGAAAGGGAAATTAATTTTAGAATCAATTTTCTTCCAGATACTCAAACCATGTCTATTTTGCCATACAGAATGACTCCAGCAGAAATTAGAGAATTAAAAAATCAGTTAAAAGATCTCCTAGATAAGGGATCTATCAAACCCAGTGTGTCCTCGTGGGTGCGCCAGTTTTATTTATGCATAAGAAATACGGTTCTCTCAAAATGTGTATTAACTACCATCAGTTAAATAAAGTCATGGTCAAGAACAAGTATCCACTTCCCATAATCGAAGACTTGTTTTACCAACTTTAGGGTGTCAGTTACTTCTCTAAGATAGACCTCAGATCAGGCTATCATCAGCTCAGATTCAGAGAGTGTGACATCCCGAAAATAGCTTTCAGAACTCGATATGGTCACTTTGAATTCTTAGTCATGTCCTTTGGTCTTACCAATTCTCCAGCAACCTTCATGGACTTGATGAACGGTGTGTTCAATCATTACTTAGACATGTTCATCATAGTCTTCATAGATGACATTCTCATCTACTCCCGCATTGAACATGATCATGCAGACCATCTCAGAATAGTATTAAAGACTCTCAGAAATTATTAGTTATTCTCCAAATTTAGTAAGTGCGAATTTTGGCTAAGGTCAGTAGCTTTTATCTTCTACATAGTTTTCGGTGATGGCATTAGAGTTGATCCCCAAAAGACCGAAGTAGTGAGAAACTTGCCCAGACCCATCTCTCCGTCAGATATCAGGAGTTTCTTGGGTTTGGTCGGCTATTACCGATGGTTCATTGAGATATTTTCATCAATTGCATCCCCTATGTCCAGATTGACTCAGAAGAAAGTCAAGTTCCAGTTGTCAAATTCTTGTGAGAAAAGCTTTCAGGAGTTGAAGACTCGACTCACTACAGCTTCAGTTTTTACCCTACCAGATGGTTCAGACATCTTTGTTGTGTATTTTGATACCTTCATAGTTGGCTTGGGGTGTGTTTTGATGCAGAGAGGTAAGGTCATAGCGTATTCTTTTAGGCAGCTTAAACCCCATGAGAAGAATTATCCTACTCATGATCTTGAGCTAGAAGCAGTAGTATTTTCCTTAAAGATTTGGAGGCACTATTTGTATGGTGTGCACGTTGATGTGTTCACTGATCATAAAGTCCTGTAGTATGTATTCTCTCAAAAAGACCAAAACCTCTATCAGAGAAGGTGGTTGGAGTTGTTGAAAGACTACAACATGAGTGTTTTGTACCATCCGGGCACCGCCAATATAGTGGCCGACGCTCATAGTAGAATGTCTATGGGTAGTATTGCTCATGTTGAGGACAGTAAGAAGAAGTTATCTTAGGAAGTTCATCAGCTAGCCCGACTAGTTGTCTGCTTAGTTGATTCAGCAGAAAGTAGTGTATGGCTGCAGAGTAGTTTAGAATCATCCCTAGTTTCCGAAGTAAAGGAAAAGCAAGATAGGGATCCTTGAAAGAATCAGTCAGAGATCAGAAGGTTGAGGTTTTCTCCTAAGGGGGAGAAGGTGTTTTGCGTTGTCAGAGTTGACTATGTATGCCAGGCGTAGATGACTTGAGGCAGCGAATTCTTGCAGAAGCACATGGTGCACGCTACTCTATTCATCTAAGGGCCATTAAGATGTATCGTGATTTTCGAGAGATCTATTGGTGGAGTGTGATGAAGAGAGATATTACAGTGTTTGTGGCTAAGTGTTAAACATGTCAGTAGGTTAAGATTGGGAATCAAAAGCCTAGCAGGTCCATGCAGGAGTTCAGCATTCCCACCTAGAAATGGGAAGAAGTGGGCATGGACTTTGTGATGGGTTTGCCTCATACTAGTCGTCAGCATGATTCAGTTTGGGTCATAATAGATAGGATGACCAAATCAGCTCATTTCCTACCAGTCTGTACCTCTTACTCAAATGAGGATTATGCCAAACTCTATATTAAGGAGTTGGTCAGATTGCATGGTGTTTCATTGTCCATTATCTCAGATAAAGGTACCTAGTTCACCAGTCATTTCTGGAAAGCATTTCAAAAGGGTCTTGGTACCCGAATTTAACTTTGTACAGCCTTTCACCCTCGGAAAGATGGTCAAGCAGAAAGGACCATTTAGACTTTAGAGGATATGCTGCGAGCATGTGCGATAGACTTTAAAGGTAGTTGGAATAACCACTTGTCTTTGATTGAGTTCACATACAACAACAGTTATCATTCCATTATTCAGATGGATTCATTTGAAGCGCCTTATGGGAGGAGGTATAGACCTCCCATAGGTTGATTTGAAGTGGGTAAGGTCGTAATGGTAGGTCCTTACTTGGTATTTAATACCTTAGCAAAAGTTCAGATGATCAGTGAAAGGCTTAAGACAGGTCAAAGCCAACAGAAATCGTACGTTGATGTACGCAGAAAGGACTTTGAGTCTGAGATTGGTGACTATGTGTACTTGAAAAACTCTCCTATGAAAGGAGTGAAGCATTTTGTCAAGAAGGGGAAGCTCAATCCCCGATATGTCGGTCCTTACCGAATTCTCAGTCGTTTCTGAAAGGTAACTTACGAGCTTGAGTTGCCTTCAGATCTATCTTTAATTCATCTATTGTTTCATGTCTCCTTGCTAAAGAAATGCATAGGTGACCCATCAACTATAGTCCCCATAGATGGCATAGATGTTCAGAACAACCTCTCTTACGAAGAGATTCTAGTTGAAATCCTTGACTATCAGATTCGCATACTGAGAAACAAGGAAGTTCATCTAGTCAAAGTGCTTTGGCAAAATCAGTCCGTTGAGGGAGATACTTGGGAAGAAAAAGTAGATATGCAGACCAAGTATCCTCACCTCTTCTCCGTAAACTCAGATTCAGCTCAAGGTAATTGTTTTCCTTAAGCTTATTCAGTATAATGCTCAGATTTTCCATTACAAACTTGGTATCAGTTACCCTTGCATATTCAATCATATGTTTAGGCAGTTCAGTCAACTACTCATGCATCAAATATATATGTTCAGTATGAAATTCAATATGTCAGTAATGACAATCAGATAATCATATTTCAGATGTTCATGTTCGGTAAGTAAGTTCAGTCTACCAGTATTCTCAGCTTAGTCAGTCTCATTCGAGGACGAATATTCCCAAGGGGGAGATAATGTAAGACCCCACAAAATTATTAGCTTAATTCAGTCCTTTAGGCTTGTGAAGGTGTCCCAGACTTAGAAAAATCTAGCTAAGTATTCAGACTTAGTGTTATTTTAGCCTTCGAAAGTTGTAAATCTTATTTCACGACCTTTACATCTATTAAATGTTAATATTTGAGTTAATTCATGATCAGGAATGTCAATAGGTGTTCCCGGACAAGTTTTAGATTTTTCGGACTACATTTAAAGAACCTTTGGGATCCTAAACCAGTGAATCAATGCAATCTTAACGCAACACGTCGACTATCGCATTGATAAATATTTTCCCCAGCTCCTAGCGTCCAATTCCAGTGAACCAACGCAGACTTGACGCGGCGCGTTGGCTATCGCATCGATGCCAACAACACGGTATGTCGACCTGCGCATCGATGGTTCAGTTTAAAGTCATTAAAAAGGCCGCATCCTCATGTTTAATTAAGTCTTTTTTCCACGCCCTTTATCCCCCATAACACGAAATTTAGCCCTCTTTTAGCAAAATATAATCATTCTTTCACAAATTGCTCAAGAACAAAAACCCTTGGTGAATTAAATTCAATTCAAGGCTCAAGATTCCACCGTTAATTTTTCAGAATTCACTAACTAAGGTATGTGAAGTGTTCATCCAAGGGTTCCTTCCACTCTTGGGGTCCAAGAAACTCTTTTAAAGCTCATGTAGAGTGATTTCATGATTTTCATGTTTTGAATTAAAGTGTATTCATGATTATTACTTAATTGGGTTTCTATTTCATGATTTACTACAAGATTCATGTAGAGTTAATTGATATGTGTGCTTTATAATGTGAATTCTTGTTGAAACTCTTAGAATTATGTAATTAGAATTGAATCACGATACCTACATGTTGTTTTAGTACTATGTGCATATATTATGCCCCACAAGTATTTGATGAATTGTCCATAAGAGTGGAATAGTAAAATTATATCATGTTAGCATGTATGCAAGTTCATGTCATGCAAGTGTTTGCTTGAATGCCCAAATGAATGAATGAATGACTAAGTAGTAATTACCATATTTCAAGATTATGCCATGCCTTTTAAGTTTATGTTATCGAGTCCTGGGGGTATTTAATACCCGACAATTTAGTTGCTTGTCTAGATCCATGGTCAGTCACAGAGTAGAATCAGTCATATCTCGATTAGTAGAATTCAGTCAGTTACAGAACGTAGGAAAACTCAGTGAACTCATAATCAGTCCAGTTCAGTTAAGTAAAATCAGTTCAGTTTAGTTATACAGTACGATCAATAATAGTTCAGTCTAGCCTAGTAGAGTTTAGATTTCAATCCAGTGTCTATTCAGTTGGGAGTAGGATTCAGCCCCGAGAGAACCCAAGGATGGGGGCTCACCTTCCAGTAGAGGGTGTAATCCTTAGAAGCATTCCATGAGTTCCAGAACTATATAGCCAGCGTATGTTGAGACATCAACCTACCAGTTGAGGGTTGATGAGGTGATCTACCTACCAGTTGAGGGTACCACCGTTCTCGTTCAGAGTACCTGCCAGATAAAGGTGACTCAAAATTTTTCCTTATCCATGGCATGGTATCGACACCCTTCTAACTGGGGTTACAGGTTGGACCCCAAATCAGTTAAAGAAGGGGTATGTCGGTTAGGTGATTACTGCCCACTGTCTCAGTTTCATATTCAATCTCAGTACGGAACTCAATTCAGTTCCGCAGATTCAGGACTGTCGGACATAGTCACTCAGCTCATTACGGGACTCAGTATAGTTCCACAGAATCAAGACTATCAGATATAGTCATTTAGATACCAGTAATTCAGTATCAGTATACTCAGATATCAGTTAATCAGTATTCAGTGTTATTACGATCTCAGTACAGTTTACATATCATGCATGTACTCTCATTAAGTCATACTCATGATATTTAGTTAGTATTGTTCATGCACATGAGCCCATGCATTTCAGCCTACCTCACTGAGCATACCAGTACATTCAAAGTACTGACACATGTTTTTCTTTTGCGCTATGATGTCTTATATCATAGGTTCAGAAGCACGGGTTCCCAAGCATCCTTAGCAGTTCAGATTCTCAGCATACAGAGTTTGTGGTGAGTCCTCATAGTTCGAGGACGTGATTATTTATTTTAGAATTTTAGTTCATTTTCAGTAGTCAGATTTAGTTGGAGACTTGTCCCATCAACTCCACAGTTCAGACAGTTTAGAGGCTTTTTAAACTAGAGTATTTTCAGATAGTTGTGCAGTTTTCAGTATTGAAGTTCAGTTTTTGTATTGTGATACCATATTCAGTATTTTTACAGTGTTGAACCTCATGGTCAGTTTTTTGCCTATTTTCTATGTATTTACCGTATTATTATTCAGTTATTGCAGCAGGTACTAGTCATGGGTTAGCTTGTGGACCTTCGGGATTACGAGCACCATGTAGCATTCGGGGTATAGACTCAGGGCGTTACAGATACCTACCCCATTTCTATGTCTCACTCTATCCGAGTACCATAACTTATATACATCCACATCTCTCACCTTAGTGACTACTTTCCTGGACACACGCTATACTAACCCTCCTCTTTCTAAGAATCTTCACCATCTCTATAAACTTACCTTGAAGCGATCCTATGTTCTAGGACCCAACTCTCAACCTAAAAACACCCTTATCTCTCCTAGCCCTACTCCCCTTCGCCCTCAACCCTTGACTTAAACCTAGACCTGATCCCTGCCCCGACCCCAACCTATAACATGACCCTAATCCAGCATCTATCACCCCAGCCACCACTCAAATGGATATAATAGAATAAACCAAAGAACAATATGATGAGCAAAAGAGGATGGCTAAAAATAGCTAAATAGGAAAACAAAAACCAGACGAGATGAAAAATATATATATCAAATGAGACAGGACATATCTGCCTTTAATAGTCAAGAAATCGAGACCAAATAAACTAAAAAAGATGGAACGAGTGCACCTGATTTGATGAGAAGATGAAGTAAGTACGAGTTCTTGAATCTGTTTGTCTGATTCCGATAATTTGATGTAGAAATTGATCGTCGGAATTATTGTCGTCGTTTTTATCTACTGTTAATACCAAACCTTGACTTGATCGCCGAAAATATATTATTCATCGAGAAATATATGTCGTGGAAGATTGACCGGACTTTTGATACCTGAAGAGCTTATAAAACACAAAAAGAGAGCCTAGAGAAGAAAAATAAGTACAAATCTGGTCGCTGGAGAACTCTTTCCTAAAATTTCTATTCAAATGAGATGGTCGGAAATTATATTTTGATGAGATGGTCGGGAATTATATTCCAACGAGATGATCAAAAATTCTACTCTAACGAGATGGTCGTAAACAGAGTTCTTGTATTCTTCAAGCTTGTTCTGAACATGTTTTGGGTGAGTTTGGTCGAATTTTGAGTGGGGTCATTTTGGGGTGGGTTTTAGCATTTTTAATGGGTTTTTCGGCGATGGATTTCATCGCCGGAACAGTAAGGGATGTTGGGTCTCTGATTTTCTTTGAGGTTTTCGGTGAGGGAAAGATGATTTTGGGATTTTCCGACGAGGTTTTTAGGGTTTCGATGAGGTTTTCTCACCAGAGGTGGTGAGGGCAACACGTTCGTCGGTGGTTGGCTCACCTGTGGTGGTCAGATATTGTGGGGAGAGAGAGAAGCTTTAGTATGCATTTCAAGAATATCCCCCGGAACTTCGAATTGCACAGTACCATCATCTTGAACAATTGCAAGCCAAAAAAAATGTTGCATTCATTTGCAGTTTTTGAGAGTGAATTGAAGTGAAAATCGTGAAGAAGGAGCTGAGTATTTAGGATGAGAAGTGTTGTTTCCTATATAATTAAAAAGAAAAATTTTACAATGAATGATCAAATCAGGTTTTGAGTTATAAAGTGTAAGATATATTTTTAAATACTTAAATATAAAGTATATTTGCTAGTTATACTTTTATGTAATTATCCCATGAAAAATCTTGATGATTTGAGATTAATTATCATAAGTCATCCGACAATTTCAAGTGTGAAAGTTATTTTTAACGAGGTCAAAATTTACACTGCGATATCGAAATATTTTATTTATGCAAAACCATCCAAGTTTGCATGGACCAAACTCTTCATGTATCTTTACCAGGCTTATCTAATAAGTTTGTCTCAATGAACAAATGTATGGCTAAGGTTTTAGAGATTTTTTAATAAATAGTCAATATATGTTAGTACAAACTTTTTTCCAGTAACTCCTAGTTAGTCCCAAAACAGTTGCTTTCAAACTTTGAACCCCTAGTTAGTCCCAATACTGTTGCTTTCGAATAATAATGTTTGATGGGACAACTCTGTGAAACTCAATTTAACACTACTATTGAGTCATCGGACTTATCCACCAATAGATTTGTGAAATTTATGTGGATTGTACTAGGAAAAATCTATCAAGTTTGCCGTGAAACTCAAAAAAGCGAACGTCTTGAAGAGGACAGACTCACCAGTCAGACATAACATGAGGTTGAGTACAATAAGTTGAGAGGTTCGCTATTTTAGTCATTTTACTTGGCGTATGAGCAAAGTGAACAAATAATATTGAACTTTATCTTTACGACAACATTGTCTGGTTTTAAATCACTTGACTCGGACTAATGCCACAAATATGAAATCAATAATATCTCTAGGAAAAAGAAATAGAAATTAGCTATGGACGATTTTGGTCGCGCAACAACAAAATTAGTCTATCATTAATACTATTTAATAACAAATTAACGAAAGGTTGTTAAAAAATTTTGTTGATTATAAATTTGATAGACTAGCAACAAATTTTATAGTTTTTCTTTAATGGATGTTGAGTTGTGTCTTCGCGATCACAAATAACCTCTTGAGCAATTTCACCAAATTTAAATCACTTGATTTTGGACTAATGCCGAAAATATTAAATCAACAATATCTCTAGAAAAAAAATAGAAATTAGTTATGTGCGATTTTTGTCACTCAACAAAAACATCCCATCACAAATCCTATTTAATAACGGTTCAACGAGATATTATTAAAAAAAGATTTTTAGTTTTGAACTCGATAGATTAGCAACAAATTTCGTAAAAAGAATTTAATGGATGTTGAGTTGTGTCTTCACAAAATTTATACACTACTAAATGAACAAGTGATGCTTATGCTTCTAGCATATGAATTTAACAGGTTTTCATGTTGATAAAATTTTGAAAACACAAAGTCACCTAACTTTTCAAAAGTATTATTGAAAGTATTTCCTCAAATCATTTAAACTAAGATAAATCCTTTCATTTTTTCATTCCACACGGTGTTTGACATCCGTACTGAGATCCGATTAAATCTAAATTTGCGTATATTTTGTGTATGGAGAGAGAGGGAGGAGGGAGGGTTAAAGTGCTCTCCAACAAAGGCGACTTCATATTCAATAGGGGTCAAACCATGAGCAAAGCCATCTTACGTAAAGGATGGTCTGGTGCACACCCTTTGCTGGAAAGTTATGTGGGGTATAGAAGTTAAATGTTAGTTATTACGAGTGTATATCAAATTTTGTACATACTTAACACAACTAAGTAGAAGATTTTCATACTTGTCGCTAAATTTCTACCTTCGCCACTCAATTGAACCCGAGATCTCGAGTTGAAGATGATGGAATACTCCACAACAATTCTTTTAGGTCCTTCCATTAATTAAAATGACCACGATATGGAAGGCATAATTCTTAAGAATACGTTAAATTTCCATCTTGAAAAGAAGTTTCCTTTGCCACTTTCTTCTTTTTCCCTTAATGAGGCATTTCATTTGTACCTCAAAAACCTTTCATGTTTGATAGAAATTTTCTCATTCTTGTGAAGGGAATTATGCTAGGTAAAATTATAAAATTTAGATTAGGTATCCCCTTGTACTTAAACCATAAGGTACTCGTCATAGGTCGAAATCATTTTGCCTAAACCATTCATCATATCAGTCTTCAAATTTCTATTGCTAAAAAGGCTAGCTTGTGACCAAATTATTGGACTAAAAAACAAAATCGCGTTGTTTCATATACGAGCCTCATCATATTGGGTTTATTGTTATTTATGATATGATGATCCCAATAGGATGTGATTTTCGAGAACTAATTATTGAGGAAAAATAGATGGATAGAAGGACATAAGGCTTTTTGTACATGAATAAGTCATGTTGAAGATTTATTTTATAAGGCGGAGCAACTGACACTAGGGGTGTGCAAAAACCAAACCGACCGATAAACAAACCGATAAAAATGTTATTGGTTTATTTTTATTGGGTTATTGGGTAATTGGGTTAACGATTTTTTAATGATTTTATAAAAAAAATTATTGGGTTATTGATTTGGTTTGATTTTTTCTTATTGGGTTATTGGGTAAACCGATAACCCAATAAGAATATATATATATATATATATGACTTATTATATATTTCTCTTTTATTTCTACAAATTAACAAACCTACTATTTCAATTATACCAACTTTTAATTTCTCCTAACAACATTTAGTTCAAATTTGAAGATTTTTGTAAATTTAAACACATCATGTAGGATTTTTGGTTGCAACTAAGATTCAATTTTTTGTCATGTTAGTTACTACTATTTTTTATCGGTTAAACTGAAAACCGAACCGTTAAGGACTAAAAACTGATAAAGCAAAAACCGATAAAAAAATATCTTATTGATTTGGTTATTGGTTTAGCATATTTAAAAACCGATAAAAAATATCTTATTGATTTGGTTATTGGTTTAGCATATTTAAAAACCGAAAATCGATAAACCGAACTGATAATATGTAAAATCAAACCAAACCGATCAATGCACACCCTTAACTGACACAGCGAAAAGAGTTCAACTATCTAATTATACATTCTCAAAGTTAGATTTGTTATGAAATAATAAAAGAACAAAGAAGAAGAGTAGAGAATAGAGAGAGTAATTCTTCTTTCTCTTGAGAGATCTCTTGATGGGGTGAATTACAATGAAGCAAAACCCCTTTATTTATAGGGAAAAACTAACCTTGAGGTTTTTAACTTTTTCATAAATAGACATACACAATATATGGTAAAGTAGGTATTCACTATATATGGTAAAGTAGACATTCACTATATATGGTATATTTATAATACTCTCCCTTGAATGTCTAATTGATAGATAATGTGCCTCGTTAAAACCTTACTAGAAAAAACCAGTGGAAAAAAAATCTAGTGAAGGAAAAAGAGTACACATCTCTAACAATACGCATATAGGTTGCCTCATTAAAAATCTTATAAGGAAAACCTTGTGGGACAAAACCTCGTAAAGGAAAAAGAGTACAGCGCGTATTAACTCCCCCTAATGAGATAATCCTTGAATCTTTGCATCCCGACCTTATACACCATCTTCTTGAAAGTTGCAATTGAAGGAGACTTGGTGAATAAAACAGACATATTGTCACTTGAACGATTTGTTGTACGTTAATATCACCATTATTTTGGAGTTCATGTGTGTAGAAAAGTTTTGATGAAGTGTGCTTCGTTCTATCTCCTTTTATGAATCCTCCATCAAGATGTGTTATGCATGTTGCATTATTTTCGTATAAAATTATGGGTACACTGTCACATTTCACGCCATATTTTTCTTGAATGAGATGTCTCATGGATCTCAACCATACTCATTATGGGCTTGCTTCATGAATAGTTATTATCTCATCATGGTTCGATAAAGTGTCTAGATAGACTGCTTTGTATATCTCTAAGATATGGCAGTATCCCCACATGTGAACACATTGTATGTTTGAGACCGAGATTTATGCGGATTAAATAAATACCCAGCATCAACATAACCAATAAGATCTAGACTGCAATCTTTAGAATAAAACAAGCTCATGTGTTTGATCTCATTTCGATGTCTCCTAGTAGGAGTAGAAATATACCTTGCTAACATATTAACCGAAAATGCTATAGGCCTTTTAGTATTTGCAAGGTATATGAGTGCATCAATTGCACTAAGATATGATACTTCATAACCAATCCAAATTGGTATATTTCTCATTTCAGCAAATAATCTATTTGCTTTTGAAAACTCTCCAAGAGTTTTAATGATTTTCAAGCTATAAGCTTATACAATATAAGGATTCTAAATAAGTTTCCCAGAAACTTTTATATGCTTCAAATATTTTGAATCCTTAGAAAGTTTCATATGAATTTTGTCAAGTGACAATATTCAACATATCATATGTGATATCTTCAAGTGTCTGGACTGCAAATCAAATAAGTTTTATACTTACCAAGATGCATCCTTTCATGTCACTTGATAAATGTTTCTACGTCAGCATGCTTAAATAAACGTAAAATTCAAATCCTCATAATCTTTTACAATATTGTGCCAATATCGTATCAAAGATATCATTAATGATATATCATTTTGTATTGATTCATAATGCGACATAAAAATTTGAGATCTCTTCACTTCATTATTATTCAGGTACCTGAACCTTTCATAAGGTTTCATGAAGTGTTATGTCGTAAGCTCTTTAAGAGCACATTGCCTTCTTATTATGATTATTTGCTTCTTATCCTTTTCAAGGATTATTTCAGTTGGAATTGATTATTCTACCACGCTTCACGTATGCATAGACTTTATCCTTTAGGAACACAAAATAAGAGCATTTGCAGCTTTAATATGAGACGTTTTCGGCATTTGACTTGAATTATCTTTTGAATAAGGATCTGATGATAATTCCTCACATATTTCATAGCTGCATATAATCTCCCCCTTATGTTAGGAAAACTCACATACATCCTCCATTTTCTTTGAGGATTTCATCTTTGTGCATCTTGGTATATTCATTAATCGTATACCGCACATTAAAATTATTAGATGGAATAGTTGGTTCCTGACCTTGAACCAATTAAGAGGGAAGAAATAATCATAATTTATTGGTCTAATGCATACAAGTGTTATTGTATGCAACATATCATATTTCAGACCAACACATGAATCTTTATTCTCATTAGTAATGCTTTAGTTATTTATCGAAGTCATTCAATGTTAAACAATCATCATCAAGTTGAATTATCTTGATTCCATAATCTGAAAGTTATGCTCTTAACTCAATTCTATTGAGCAAGCAACATTTATGAATGTCAAACGGCAGATTGACAATAAATGTACATGTGATCATCTTATATCGCTGTATCTTAATAGATCACATGACAGGTAAACGGGCCCATATTCACCTTTTATACTTTTCAGATTTAAGGAATTCAATTCCAACATTAGTTGGTCCAACCAACTTATCATGAGAACAAGCGACATAAACAATTCTCGAAGAATCTTCTAGTTCTTCAATACATGTCTAATACTAAATATGCATATCTTCGAGATGTCACAATCGTTCACATCAATTTATGAACTTTTATTCTAGTAAACTCCAAGTTTACCATGACATATACTTTTTTCTTTAGTAAATTTCAGATTTACAAGTACATGAATAAATTTCAGATTTACTACTTTAGAAGTAGGCTTCAAAATAACTTTTCTCAGTTATTCTGCCTCATTCGGAGGTGAGTTGTGATACCATCACAATCAAGTGCACGTTTGCATTAATACGTTTGCATTAATAAGGTTCTCATTCCGCAGGAATGAAATATAATTGTACCTTAAGCCTATCAAATTATGATAGCTTATAACCCCTTTCATGATATTGCTATACGTCAGAAGCAAATTGAGGCATAAATATGATAGAGAGAATTTCTCTATATTGCTACCACATTCACTTCAAGAATGGAGCAAATTGTCATCTTTCAGACTTATCATATATTGCTACCACATTCACTTCTTGGAATGGAGCATATTCAATGGACAAGTTTCATGACTTTTCATCAAAAACACATTATTTTGCCTTAGCCATCATAATATCGTCAATATGGTGCATTGAGATTCAAACTCAACGTCTTACCCATATAAAGACGTCTTAGGCATAAATCAATAGGACTTGAACCCAACATATTATCATCCCTTTTGATAATATTGTTCTTGAGGAATAAATTTAAAACATAAATGGTTCCAAACCAATTATTTTTCCTCAAATCCAACAATAATTATATTATTAGTAGCAAAAGACAGATAACATAAGAAATTACTAACCTTGAAATTATCTTTAGATTTATAATCTCATCTTGTTTGACAGAGTCTCGTGCTGATAACGCTTTATAAAACAATAAAGAACAATGAAGAAGAGTAGAGAATAGATTGAGTAATTCTTATTTCTCTTGAGAGATCTCTTGATGGGGTGAATTACAATGAAACAAAACCCATTTATTTATAGGAAAAAACTAACCTTGAGATTTGAAACTTTTCCATAAATAGATATACACAATATATGGTAAAGTAGGTATTCACTATATATGGTAAAGTAGACATTCACTATATATGGTATATTTATAACAAGATTATAATTTTTTCGCCAGCTGAGATCAAATTCATAAAATTCACTTCTTGGTTCATCATCACCTCCGCATGCGTTTGCATGATCGGTAAACATATCCCAAGCACCATCAATATATTCTTAGGACTTTTATTTTCAAAATTCAACTATATTAAATTAAACATATCAAAAACAACTCATGATATGTGATATCATTCTAACATAATCAAACCCAATTTTAATCCCAAAAATGTAAATGCATCCACACAAGTACTCGTGACTCAACTTCTTACACAAGCATCACAAGCAAGTAACTAACGTGTTGAATACAAATATCAAATTAATTCTTATTTGAAAGTTAAGTATTGTAAAATATTGATGAATCGGAGAAATTTTTTTATATTGACACGTACTTTTGTCACTATTTTTAAGGATATTTCGCCGAGAAGATGTATCTTGGAGATTCAACAAGCTCTTCTAGTTGTTAAACTAGGAGCGACAAATAATTGTAATAAGGAAAACCAGCAACACAAATTGAGAAGAAAAATATTTCTTTTGTAAGCTCATTAATCCTTTTTCTATTCCTAATACAAGAGTACAAGAGGAAGATTATATTTACCTAGGAGAGTTAATATTTGAAGACTAAGAGTAGTGAAACACAACCAAAAGAATTCAACTGATAATGAATGTAATTCATTACACCAAATTAAAGAAAATTACGTTGGGAAATTTAATTGTCTGGTAGTTATTGGAGATATAATGTTGAAAACAATTAAAGAGTCGACCAAAATTTAATACCATATGAAATATTGTCATTAAGACTAAAAAATGTATAGTGTTCTTTTGTCCATGATTAGTTACAATTATTAGAGAACTTCATAAATATGATTTCTAATTCCTTTGGAAATATAAATAATATTTTTTCTCAACATTAAGTTCATTTAGGAGCCGGTTATAATACCAATGATAATGTTTTTAGTGTAATTCATAATAAAGATTTAAAGAGGGTAATGTGTATGTATATCTTACTCCTCACATGTAAAAACAGATAATATTTTTGAAAGACCATCAATTCAGATAAAGCAGAATTAAACGAATTTGAAAAGGAATTGGTTCTCTTCAATAAACTTTCCTCCTAAATTAAGAGTCAAAGTTTCATAAAATTGTCTGAAAAGAACGTGAGCTTTTGAATATCTCCAAAACTATATATATAGATATGTATAAGAAAAAAAAATCTATAAATCCTCAATTAATTATGGTATAGTCATAATACATATTCCAATTTTAAAGTAATCTTTTTTCATATAGAGTTTAGGTAAGCTATATAATTATGGTATAATCTTGTGCAGTTGTCTCCTCGAATGATTCCTCTCATAACTTGAATAATTAACTTTAATTAATATATTTTTTATGAATAGGCTTCATAATCCTACAAGTATACTGATTTATTTAATATTACAAATTCAAAAATGTTATAATAACTTTATAAATTTATTGACATATTTAATAATAATATTTTCTCAAAAGCTTCATTTATTTCTTAGGACACTTGTCGAATATTGATACACCTTATTTTAACTAGTACTTAGAAAATAATTAAATAGTACTACCTTTCAAATCAGTTGATTCTGTCCATTATTTTAGGTTCATGTACACACTTTTGTGGGTGTCAAGAAACACTTAGCAACCTAACATTGGACCTAAGCTCAACAAATCAAAATTTACTATATTTTAGAAAAATCACTACCATAGGGTATATAGTATAATACTCATGACAAGAACAACATAATATTCATGTGGTCCACTTTACTTTAAAAATTAGAAAGTTACATTTTATATAGGATGTCCCTACTTAATCATGGACACATTACAGAGCCTCCATGTGTCATTTGGTATTACTTTAAAATCCGTGGCACACGTATCACCAAAATTATCGTGAACGGAGAGATTAAAAAACTTTATTAGGAGAATTTAAAATATAAAAATAATTATATATATATATATATATATATATATATATATATATATATATATATATGTGTGTGTGTGTGTGTGTAATGTAACATAATCTTTCAGGGGAAAAGATTTAATCCAGTAATAAGTGGTAAATATATTTTTATTTTTGATAAAAATTAATTGAATCAAAGCATGTATGAATTCACTTTTAATAAGAATGCTTGTCTGAAAAATGAGACTTTTCAACATAAATTTAATTTAATTAATTAAATTTTAATAAAAATATGAGATAAGGTACTATTATCTCTTAAGTAATAGCCATAGCTGTTACACATATTTTAACTTTACGAGAGTTCTATTACTTCTAAACTCAATTTTATTATATTATTGTTCATCTTTTATATTTTTGTGACAATTTGTGATTATATGACATCTTTTTCGACACACCTTATGTTGGAACCTTGGAGATTGCACCACACAGTGAGGGACCAGGTCCCTCAAAATCAGTCACCGAAAATGAATTGGTAAAGCACTATGGAAGGTAAAATTTTGCTGAAAATAAAGAAACACACTAATTTAACATGAAACCCACTTACTCCAAGAGTAAAAACCACAATTTGCTCTCACAAGCTCTTCAAAATCCACTATAATCAACCTCTTGATTACAAACTTGACTTGAACCTAACTCTAGGTTCCTCCTACTTGTAATAATTCTACTACAAGCTGAACTTAACAACTCTGTCAAGACTCCTCAACATTGATTAACTCTAATCAGTATCAAACTTAGACAACTCTATCTAAGCACTCTCAAAACAAAAATAAAGCATTACTCTTATAGTATAAGTAATTCAATTACAAATCGAACATTTACACTATCAACATACAAAGACTAAGAACTGAGCTAAAATTGAGTTTTTGCCTTTTTCTCTTTTCACTTTTCTGGATTTGCAAAAATCACTTGATGAAGAAGCATCATTTTTTTTCTTAGATGAGTGATGATTAGGGCTGAAATATAATTGGATCAGGCGTCCTAAATAGTACAAGCAATACCTGCACAGTTTATTACACAAAATGACAAAACTATACAGGCGTGTGCCAGTTGTACTGTACCTTTGGACATCCAGGGACCTGGTCCCTTGAAGTCAGCTACTCATCATCAAAACAAGATATAACAATTTTTTTTCTTTTTGATGATGATAAACCAACCACATAGTTTTGAGCATCAACGCTCATGCTCATTCATCACATTTAATCAGTGTGATTACCACTACTAAAGATGAATGTCCTCCCTATCATGCAACACCATGCTTCCACAACTTATAGACCTGTTCCCTTGTTGTCAATTGCTATCAAATTTTAATTACTTCTCCCCGTCATCATGAACTATTGGTCATTTAGTGCATTTACATACTTTCCTTTGTCACTATGCCTCTAGACTCAAACACATCA
The DNA here is from genome assembly GCA_030864215.1 of Capsicum pubescens. Taxonomy (NCBI): domain Eukaryota; kingdom Viridiplantae; phylum Streptophyta; class Magnoliopsida; order Solanales; family Solanaceae; genus Capsicum; species Capsicum pubescens. Next base: position 78,677,566 of record CM061544.1, read on the forward strand.
TCACACATGTGCTACATTTGGTACTTGGTCCCTAACATCATTAGTGCATTTCTTAAACACACACACCTAATCCTTAACACATGAAGACGACATCCCCCCTTTTCGTATCATTGAAAAGGAATAATAGTAAATCAAAGAGTAAAGATAAGCACGGGTTAGTTAACTCATGGCCACTGGGGCAACACTAACATAAAGAACATCTTTAATAGAAAGAGGAACTACATGAAACACACAAAGAAAGATTCATTCATATGTTGAGGACAAGTATCATTGCAGTGCATAATTTAAATGTTCTAGAGAAAAATCTGCAGGAATCAAAAAAGGTTAAATAGAAGAGGGACTTGAAAGGATGGTTTGAAGGAGTAGAGCTAGGTTATTGTGATCTGCAGCATGTAGTGCAATAATTCCTTGGTTAAATGTCTTATTTCTGCATTTAAGTTGAGAACCTCATCTGTCAAGGTGAAGATCTTTTTCTTTAGGTCAACATTCTCAATTTTAGGCTCATCAGTGACACTTAGACCCTCAACAGCCAGATGTTGAATTGTCATAATCATTTTGCTAATCTCTGCATTCTTAGAAGCTATATTGAGCTTTAATTTTTTAATCTCTTTGTTGAATTTCCTTTAGAAGTTGTGCTTGAGTTCTTTTTACACACTCAATTTTTACCAGTGTCTTCATTCCAAGCATTTGCATATTGTTTCAGGAGTTTCATTCTCACATACAATATCAAAGTGATTAAATACTTTATTTAATCAATAACCATAAGGGATCCCATGTTTGGTGTTCCATCATTAATAAAGGTAGATTAATGAACTCAAAACTGCTAAGGCATTCCATGACATACAAGTCAGCAGCTGAAGCAATGTTTCTTTTTTGTGATCTGGACAAAACTACTTGGTTAACAAAATCAAAGGCAATTGCAACTCACTCTAGAGTGATTTTCTATTCACTGCTGCCACTAATTTTCCTTTAACCTTTGATATTTTTTTCAAAAACTCTATTGATGATTGTTGTATTGAGATAGCCCTCACACCACAGATAAAAACATCCCAAATTCTCTCAAGTAAAGCAATATCAATATTCAGCTTCTTCCCTTGAACTACTGTTGTCATATTCATCTTATCCTCAAAAAACTTCAATGTGGAATAGAATTTTCTGACCACCTCATCAAAGACTGTGGAAATAGATCCTTCCATGAGATACATTCATCCTTGATATCTTACCAGCTCAACTAACTCCAATATTTCAGGTTCTGTTATCACACTTGTGCCAAAAATCCTTTCAATTAATACCTTTTGATTTCTTAAGAATTTATTTCTCACTTCTTTAGACACAACCTTACTTGTCTCCCCATTTTTCCCTCTATCCATAGGTGATCACAGATTCTCTTTCAACTTCTTTCCTCTTTATGGGATCAGGTCCTTCAGAAGTCTCCTTCTTTTCAATAAAATTTTCAGATTTTTTTAAGAATATTTTAATATTTTACTAATATTTTGGTTTTGGAGAGAAAATATACCCTTTTGCTGAACTATTTGACAGCAAGATGAGATTTTCAGCAACCCAGGCATCATCCATCAATGTTTTATCAGAAAATATTTGATGTCTCAGGGATGATTCTTCATCAATAATTTGAGTGAAGAAGGAGTTTGTCTTTGAAAGAGTGAGAGATGAAGAGTGCTATTCAAGAGGATTTGGGAATGAACTTTTGTTAATGCTATGCTTTGTTTTCTTTAAAAGACATGAAAATGAGAAATGTGTAGCAATTTATAGATTCTTTCCACAGGAGAATTATTTGTAACTGAACTTTTCGTTTTGACAAGAGAAGAAATGGATAAGCTTAGATATATAGAAAGAAGTAAGCATAGAAAAGAATTTTTGAAAGAGTTGGATATGATCAATTTCAATTAGGGGATGACTCATCCTTTCTTTTAGGATACAACAATATTTTTCTAACACAAGAAGAGAGAGGGAATATGGCTTTATCTGTTAGAATAAATGCACATTCATGATACTAACCTGAGATAGGACTAGGTTCCTCTCTTTCTTTGAGTGAATTATTGACTTTGTGGATGTCACATTTTCCTCCTCCAAAGTTGTTTCCATGGGTGTATACCTGCAAGGGTATGATACTGAGTTAGATCAACATGCACCTATTCTACCAACGATACCTGTCTTCTGAACATAGCCAAATTTTGAAGAGAAACATTGATTCACATGTTAGGTCAAGTCATGAAATCACTCCCTATTTTAACTTATTATCCTCAGCTTGTTAGTTTCAATACACCACTTCATATCAAAAATTGTTCTGAAAAAGGTTTGAGGACCAGGTCATAGATTTAGCATCCTTCAAATATTCAAGATTCCTTCTGCATTACTTTGAACCAACCAGTATATTTTAGAGTTTTTTTCTCCTTTTCAACTCATTTTTGAGATACAAATGCAGAGAAATTCAAGAAATTCTTGACTTAGCCTCTTGTTTGCACTCTTGTATTCTAATATGAGGTTAGAATATTCAGGGGAATGAGAAGATATGATCTTCCATTTTGACCCTCTGAGATGAATTTCACTGAAATCAGGTCCCTATGAAATCTTGACTAAACATTTCTTGAGGTTCTTCTACTTGAGCTGATGTTTATGACTGAGATCTTGGATCATCATTATTATCAATACTTCTCTTTATAGTAAATCTATCCTTGATTCCCATCTTCATCAACTTCTTACTTGTTTTAGGAGTAGCTCATACGTGCAACTTTTCATCATTTTTACCTTGAGAATAATTATTTCAGATTTCATGCTTGATACAGTGCATCCATAAGATGAGAATTTTACCTCATTTCTTTTGTCACAAATTTGAGATACACTTAGAAGACTATACTTAAGGCCATTTTCATAATACACATCTTTAATTGCATGATGAGGTGATTTTCCAATCCATCCAACACCTTGAATATACCTATTTTTACCATTTTCAAAAGAGATACCTCTCCCTTGAAGTGTCTTGTGAGATAGAAAACAATCAATCCTTCCAGTCATGTGTCTTGAATAACCACAGTTTATAAACTAGTTTTGGTTGCAATTCCTTTTTTCTACCTTATTTTCTTTTTTATCTTCAGTAGTTTCCATAAGGGAAAAGAAGGAACCAGAGGTGATTTCCTTATCATTCTTTTTCAGCATTAAATCATCTTCATACTCTTTATCTTTCTCAGATTTACTAAAGAGTTTTCCCATGTAGCCAACATTTTCTTTACTATACAGCTAGTTGCATCCTTTCTTCTTTACTTTTCAGGATTCTGATCCTTTTTTTTGCATTGGCAGTTCCTAATGAAATCTTCAAACTACCACCTTTGTGACAAACTTAAAATTTGTCATCACATTTTCTAAGATGACCACTTTTCTTCATTTCTCTAACAATGCTTGTTGTCAGAAGAGCAATGTCAGCGTTTTTCTTACTTAAATAAGACACTAAAGTCTTCAATGTCAATGATCTCTCCCTTTTTCGCTTCCTTTATCTCCCCTCCTTGCTCAGTGATGACATTTGTTTGACTTTCCCAGAATTTTGGAATAGCTCTACCAATTATTGTCATTATTTTGTATGACGGAACATTTTTCTCCTTTTTCCAGATGAAGTGAAGCAGTTATAATGATCAAAACACTTTAGGCGTGAACCTTTAGAGTGAACCCGCCCTGATACTAATTGTTGGAATTTTGAAGGTTGCACCACACAGTGAGGAATCAGGTTCCTCAAAATCAGTCACGAGCAATAAATTAGTAAATCACTAGGAAAGGTTAAACTTTGCTGAAAATAAACAAACATACTGATTTGACGTGGAAACCCCCTTACTCTAGGAGAAAAACCACGGCTTGCCCTCACAAGCTCTCCAAAATCCACTATAATCAATCTTTTGATTACTGACTTGACTTGAACTTAATTCTAGGTTCCTCTTGTTTGTAATAACTCTACTACAAGCTTAACATGACAACTTTGCCAAGACTCCTCAACACTGATCAACTCTAATCAGTATCAAGCTTAAGCAACTCTACCTAAGCACTCTCAAAATAAAAATAAAGCATTACTCTTATAGTATGAGTAATTCAATTACAAACCAATATCTAACTCAAGAACGTTTACACTATCAACATATAAAGACTAAGAACTTAAGCTAAAATTAAGTTTTTGCCTTTTTCTTTTTTCTCTCTCTGAATTTGCAAAAAACACTTGATGAATAGGTATTCTTTTACTTTTATAGATGAGTGATGTTTAGGGTTGAAATATAATTGGATCAGGTGTCCTAAATAGTACAAGCAGCACCTGCACAGTTTGTTACACAAGAAGATAAAATTGTGCAGGCGCATGTCAACTGTACTGTACTCTTGGACATCCAAGGACCTGGTCCCTTCAAGTCAAATGTTCATCATCAAAACAAGATATAATACCTTAATTGTAATTTATTTTAGACCACATAAATAGAAAAGGTGGACAATAATGAAATGAAATGAAATTTAAAAGGATTACAAAATATCCATAAAGTTTAATACTACAATGTGTCATAACAACTTTAATTATAATTTAGAGGATAATAATGCTACTTTAATTATAATTCAGAGGATAATAATGCTACTTTACTTATAATTCAGAGGATAATAGTGCTTTTATCTCTAAAAATATCGAACACTTTGGGTTAGTAACATACGTGACTCCATGAAACAAAGATATTTTGAAGGGAATATCCACATTATTCATACAACATGGTTGTCCAGTCACATATCAGAATTGCTCTTTCAAGTCTTTTTCTTTTCTATTTTTTTTTTTTTTTCAATTTTAATTTTCTTCTTCTTTTTGTAATTTGATTAACAATTCATTTTTAAAATATTGATCAAAATTCATATCATTTGATTCTAAAAAGGAAAAAAACTAATATAAAAAGGAATGGAAAGAGTGTTTGTGAAGACATTTCTATCACGTAGTATATAATTACTCCCTCCGTTTCTAGTTATCACCATTTTTATTTATACTCTCTTTAAGAAAAATATTAATTACATGCCAAATTAACTTTTTTACCTTCATTTATTACTCTTTTCTATTCTCTTCGTTCGCTTTTATTTGTCACTAATTTTCTACTTGAATTTTTACTATTACTTGTCAATTTTGACATATCAAGAAAGACAACTTCTTTTTCCTATTTTACCCTTAGCATTAATTATTTTTTCTACAAATTAATTTTAAGACATAATGTAAATATCATTTAATAGGGATATTATGGTAAAATAGTCATGTTATTAATTGTTTTTCTTATTGAGTGTGTCAAGTCAAATTGTAACAAGTAAAAACGAATGGAGGAAGTAATGAATACTTCTCCTTTTTTACAGTATATTGATATCTCTTCGTATTTATGATTAAGGATAAATATGAAAAAATAAGTAATTATGCTTTGAATTTGTCAAATAACAAGTACTATTAAGGAATAACTATTTTTATTAAGGATGACAACTAATTAGGAACAGAGGATGTATCCGTACCCTCGTATTCCTACTCCCTCCGTTTTAAATATTTTTCATATTTTATTTTGTACATTTTTGAAGTAATTTAACTTAATTATCCTTATTTATTACACTTTTATATTTAATACTTCTTCTTTTTACACTATGTTAATTAATATATCTATATATTTATGAAGATGAGTAAAAATAAAAACAAACAATTAATTATATTTTAATTTTCTATAATGATAAATATTATAGATCATTTATTTAAGGATAACGGGTGTTTAGAAACATATACGGAGTATATAGTAGTTTGATTTTGTCTGTTTCAAGGTAAATTTGTACAATTCTTTCATACAAGTGTCATGCTATCAAGAATATTTATATAAGTTATATACCTATAAGTATATACCTATTGTTTTAATTAACTTCAGTGTGGCATTTAAGATATGTGATAGCAGTATTCGATTTTTGAGTAACCTTTATTGTTTTTTCAAAGAAGACACCATTAAAATTAAAGTTGTCACTAAGTATAAAAATCATGATTGGGCATCAAAGTAACGATCAGTGTGCTAGATTATGGGTAAAATATTGAGCAATATAACAACATATTCAACAATAATGACATATTTAATATAATATCATAAAATAAGCTTTGAAAAGGATAAAATATATACAGACTTAACTCTACCTCAAATATAGAGAAGTTATTTCCGAATAAATCCTCGAGTTAAGATAAAAATAGTCTAAAACAACCCCTCAAAAAAGTAAGAAAAGTACAAAAAAATAGAATATAATAATAATAAAACATCATATAGTAGCAAGACAATAACTACAATAAAGCGACGATCCAACCACGGATCATGCAGGCACCTACCCACCTCAATTCTATATAGGGGAACCCTTACGACACAATCATTCAATTAATTAAGATAATTAAATAAACGATCTTCAAAAGAAGAAAAATCCCTTAATCATAATAAAACTCTTGTTCAACAAGTTTAACATATTAAAAACAATGCAACAAAGAATTAACAGTGATTCTTCAAAACTGAATGTAAGTTGGTACAAAAGCGTTAAACAAACGGAGGAATGACTCCAAATTCAACATCCATGTATGAGCAGGATGACAGGAGCTGCTGAGAATAATCATCATTCTCTAAGATATTCAAGACTAGTTATGTGAATTACAAGTTCTCCTACTCCTTCTATAGTTACCTATATTCACATATTAAACTTTGTAAATTATCAAGTCATACAAATACAAACATCCATTAAGGGATCCACATAAAACGCAACAACACTCAATTGTATTATTACATTAATTTCATATTTTATCCATCCAAAGTCCTTGTTTGTAGGCCTAGACATGAAATCTCTCGTCAACTATAGTTATTACATGCAACTAATCCAAGTCTACTACATATTAAACTATAATTTACCTCCATCGAAGATCTTGAAACAATCAAGTCAAACCAAGGTTGCTCTTTACTTTCATTCCTGCCTTTATTATTTCAATCATCTAGAAATGACATAATTATAGCAATAACTAATCAATTATTCTTTGAATAACTACAAAGGAAATTCAATTCATTAATTCTATCCTAATTCATGGTCTAAAACAATATCCAAGAATAAAATTAACCATTAATGATACTATCATACTCAAAACATCTTTATTAATGGAGTGTCAAAGCTAAAGATACCATATTTAAAAAATTTAAGGTCCCCAACCATCAAATTCATGTTTTAAAATCACTAGTTCATGCTAGGAATCTTTAAACTTGAATTTGTATTGAAGTTGTTGTATGTCTACATATAGATTTGTGTACCCAAAAACATAAAAAATAGCAATCGTAAGAAATAATTCGGAATCTGTATAGCTTGGTTTCTAGAGATTAAATCTCTAAACTTTCTACTCCGTTTGAACTTAACTAGTGATTTGAAGACATAAAATCTTCATCACAAGTTAAAGATCACTTGGTTGACGATTGAAAGTCATAAAAACTTCATCATTAAACCAGAAACAAGAGGTGTTTAAAGTTGTTGGAACTTTATTAATAGTATTTTGATAAACTAAAGTTATTGTCTTGTTGTAACAGGAAAATGACTATGGATAGTCAAGTGCATGGTGTTGCAACGACTATGGCAGTAACTAGTATTGCCATAACAAGTCGTACGAATGCTCTGATAGCAATGGCACCAGCGGAGATATTAGAAAAGTCTGCGGGTATCGATTTCAAAAGGTGGCAGCAAAAAATATTTTTTTACCTTACAGCTCTTTGTCTTCAAAGGTTCACATTTGAGGAAACTCCAGAGGTACCCGAGAGAACCTCTGAACAAGAGCGATTTGTGATTGTAGAGGCTTGAAAACACTCGAATTTCCTTTGCAGGAACTACATCTTGAGTGGTCTCCAAGATGATCTATACAATGTATATAGTGGAACAAAGACAGCAAAAGAGTTGTGGAGAGCGCTAGAATGGAAGTAAAAGACAGAGGATGCAGGAACTAAAAAGTTCTTCGGTGCAAGATTCCAGAAATATAAAATGATAGACAGATAGTCGGTTGTCTCCCAAGTGCAGGAACTGGAAGTGATCATCCATGATCTCCTTACGGAAGGTTTGATCATGAATGAAGCATCAGCAATAATAGAGAAGCTACTACCCATGTGGAAGGACTTCAAGAACTATTAGAAATACAGACGTAAGGAGATGTATGTCAAAGATCTAATCATAAGATTGCACATTGAAGAAGACAATAAGGTTGTGGAAAAAAGGTCGAGAGGAAATTCTACAAAGAATAGAGAAAATATTGTAGAAGATGACCACAATAACTCTAAAAGGCGAAAGAAAGCTGGAAATGAATGCAATCAACTCAAGAAGAAATTCAAGGGAAAGTGCTTCAACTGTGAAAAGATTGGCCACAAATCAATAGATTGTCAGGCCCCTAAGAAAGACAAGAAAAAGGACCAAGCAAATGTGGCTGAGTCCAAGAAAGAAATGGATGATCTGTGTGTCATGCTTTTCAAATGTAACTTGGTGGGAAATCCTCGCGAATGGTGGATGGATTTCGGTGCCACCCTCTATGTTTGTGCTAATAAGGATTTGTTTGCAACGCTCGCTTCAGATTAAGGAGAAGAAAAAATCTACATGGCAAACTCCGCTACTGCAAAAGTAGAAGGAACAGGAAAAGTGTTCTTGAAAATAACTTCAGGCAAAGTGTTGACACTCAACAACGTCCTGTATGTACCGGTGTTACGGAAGAACTTGATTTCTATATCACTTCTAGACAAAAATGAATTTAAATGTGTATTTATTTTTGGAAAAATTATACTTAGTAAATGAGAAGGGTATGTAGGAAAAGGCTACCTCAATGAGGGCCTATTCAAAATAAATGTAATGAATATTGAAATCAATAAAATTTTAATTTCTTCTTACTTGCTTGAGTCTTACGATTTATGGAATGAATTATTAGGCCATGTTAATTACAAAACATTACAAAAAATAATTAACTTAGAAGTTTTACGAAACTTTGAGTGCAATAAATCAAAGTGTCAGATGTGTGTGCAATCAAAGTATGATAAGCATCTGTATAAGTCCGTTTAAAGAAATTTCAATCCCTTAGACTTAATACACACTAACAGTTGTGATATGAAGTCAACACCATCACGTCATGGGAAAAACTATTTCATAACTTTTATTGACGATTGCACTAGATATTGTTATGTCTACTTGCTAAATAGTAAGGATGAAGCAATAGATGCGTTTAGGCAATACAAAACTGAAGTTGAACATCAGTTAGAGAAAAAGATCAAAACTATAAGAAGTGATAAGAGTGAAGAATACGAATCTCCCTTTGCGCAAATATGTGTAGAGAATGGAATTGTCCATCAAACTACAGCCCCGTATTCACCTAAATCTAATGGAATTGCGGAAAGAAAAAAACAAACTTTGAGGAAATAATGAATGTCTTATTAATAAGTTCAGGTTTACCGCTAACTTGTGGGGGAAAGTTATCCTTACGGCTAACCGAATACTCAATAGAGTGCCCCATAGTAAGACGCAATCAATTTCATATGAAAAATGGAAAGGAAGGAAACCCAACTTGAAATATTTCAAAGTGTGGGGGTGTCTAGAGAAAGTACAAGTTCCTATGCCTAAAAGAGTAAGGATAAGACCTAAGACGGTGGACTGCGAATTCATAGGATATGCTAAAAGTAGAAAAGCATGTCGTTTTTTGATTCATAAATCTGAACATTCAGATATTAATGAAAATACGATAATTAAATCAGATAATGTTGAATTATTTGAACACATTTATCTGTATAAAACTAGACATGAACAGTCTAGTGGGGGTTCTAAACGACATCAAAATGAACCAAGTGAGGATGTACATAATGATGAGAATCCAAGACATAGTACACGTCAAAGAACGTCAACTTTATTTGGATCGGATTTTGTAAAATTTCTCTTAGAAAATGAGCCTCAAATATTTAAAGAAGTGATGGCGTCTTCGGACTCAACCTTTTGGAAAGAGGCAGTCGATAATAAGATTGATTCAATCTTAAGCAATCATACGTGGGAATTGGTTGATCTTCCTCCAGGAAATAAACCTTCAGGTTCTAAATGGATGTTCAAAAGAAAAATGAAAGCAGATGGTACTATTGACAAATACAAGGCAAGACTAGTAGTGAAAGGATTTAAACAAAAGAAAGGCCTTGATTACTTTGATACATACTCGCCAGTAACGAGGATAACGTCAATTCGGATGTTAATTGCCTTGGCGGCAGTATATGACCTTGAAATCCATCAAATGAATGTGAAAACAGCATTCTTAAATAGAGAATTGGAGGAAGAAATTTACATGGAACGGCTTGAGGGTTTTGTGGTTCCAGGAAAAGAAAATAAGGTGTGTAAACTTATTAAGTCACTTTATGAACTAAAAGAAACACCTAAACAATGGCATGCAAAGTTTGACCAAACCATGTTGGCAAACATGTTCAAGATAAATGAATGTGATAAGTGTGTCTACATTAAAGACACTCCAAATCACCAAGTCATTGTTTGTTTATATATGGATGATATGCTGATCATCAGTAGAGATAATTCTGACATAAATGCAATGAAATGAATGTTTGGGACCAAGTTTGATATGAAAGACCTTGGAGTTGCGGATGTGATTTTAGGAATAAGAATCTGTAGAACTACCCAAGGATTGGCATTGTCACAGTCTCATTACATCAAAAAAATACTTGACAAATTCAAGTATATGGAATTTGGTATTGCCAAGACTCCATTGGATGTGAGTTTTGCATTTCGAAAGAATGAACGTAAAAGTGACTCACAATTGGAGTATGCAAGAGTATTGGGATATTTAATGTATACAATGAATTGTACACGACCATACATAGCATGCGCTATTAGTAAGTTGAGTCGGTACACGAGTAACCCCAATAAAACTCATTGGATGGAAATGAAAAGAGTTTTGGAGTATCTTAAATACACTCAAGACTATGCTTTGCATTATAATAAATATCTCATGGTACTTGAAAGATATAGTGATGCAAATTGGATCATCGGATCGAATGAAGTAAAATCCATAAGTGGATATGTATTTACTATCGGTGGAGGAGCGGTCTATTGGAAATCATCCAAACAGACATGTATTGCTCGCTCTACAATGGAATCTGAATTTATCATATTGAATAAAGTCGGTGAAGAAGCAGAATGGCTCTGAAATTTTTTGGAAGATATTCCTTATTGGCCCAAACCAATGGCACCAGTATGTATACACTGTGATAGCCAAGCAGCAATAGGTAGGGTAGGGAGCATGATGTACAATGGTAACACTCATCACATAAGACAGAGACATAATATCGTTAGATAACTTCTCTTTAGTGGAGTTATCACTGTTGACTACGTAAAGTCAAAGGATAATGTGTCAGATCCGCATACAAAAGGCCTATCTAGAGAAGGAGTTGCAAGGACATCTAAGGGAATGGATTTAAGGCCTAGGACAAGTCAGCATGGTGGTAACTCTACCTAGCAGACTGGAGATCCCAAGATCTAGGTTCAAGGAGATCAAACAAAGTTGTGTCTGACATGTTCAACATTGTCAATATACCAACCCATTCTCATGATGTAGACAATATTTAGTAAACAAGGATAAAACTTAAGATGAAAGGTCTTTTAATGAGTATCTAAATTTGGTTGATTTGACCAAATAGTTTAATCTATAGGATTGAACATTTAGAAATTACCTTTCTGAGGAAAAAGTAGAAGCCACTTCAAGGAGAATGTTAGTAAAGGCCTATTCACTAAGCTCTCATGAAATTGTGACGTGTTCATGGATGAAAGAACAAAACTGTGAGAACTATAAATGGTAAAAGGCTAGTTGTGTGATATGTGTTGTCTAGGTGTACATTAAAGATCGATGGTTCATCAAATCTACCGATTGACCGAGTGCATCCGATGCATGTTCTCTATGAAAAGTTCAAAGGGAAACCCACTTATCCAGATGCAATCAGTCTTTGCTCAATGATCATATATTTATCCGTATCTTTCTTCAAAAGATAGTCATTCCTCATTCATGTGGGGGATTATTAGGTTTAAGGTGTATGTATGAATGGAAAGTTCATTAATTCTCCCATATTGGTGGGAGAAGGGAACTTTTAAGTTTTAAATATTTATAATAAGGAACATTTACTCCACTTGGATAGTGAGGCAAGAACAAAGTGGTGCCTCGCAGCGTCGTCGTCGCCTCTTGCTCAGCTCGGCTTTGGCTTCGTCTTCGGATTTGAATTTGGATTTGTCAAATGATCAATCGATGAGATCTATTTTTTAGACAAAATTTATTTGAAAATTGATGAACAAGTGAAATTTTAATCCAAAGAATCTGATAGAAATATTTTTCTCCATGTGCGGGCGTATTTCAGACACCATGCAAACACATACGCAACACATCTCAAAGGGATGCGACCCTTCAAGGTAAAAGGCACACTGTTTTGTGTTGTTGGGCGATCTACGCACGCACTTCGATAACCTGTGGGCACAGGTGCAGTGCAGGTACTTACTAGAATTTAGACTGTCACCTGCGGCCTTAGATTAGGCGCAGATCCAGTAAAGACTGGGCGCAGATAACACAACTGTACTGAATAGGTGCCTTTTTGCTAAACCAATACATCCTTTCCAAAAAGACACTTTAAGGATATAAATACCTGACATATTCCTCAGGTATAAATATGATTTTTGCAGTATAAACACTCTTCTTTCCTACAAAAACTCAGTGTGATCATTAGCCGTTGAGTGAGTTCGTTGAATCCAATAATTTGAGGTACCGTTATTGTTGGATTGAAAGTCATTTTATCCCGGGAGGAAAATTCCATAATCTTGGATACAGTGAGGGGAATTGTTCCTTAAGGAAACTCCGTGAAGTCGGGGGACTTGGGTTTAAGTTTCTATTTCATCTTATTTCTGAAAAAATAATACACTTCTTGGATAAATTATTTTTAATCTTGTGTTGAAGGTATTGTATAACTTCATAGGTGTTCTTGTTTTAAACTTGAATTTGTGTTGAAGTTGTTGTGTACCTACATACAGATTTGTGTACTCAAAAACATCAAAAATAACACTTTTTACTTCGAAGGTGAATTAACAAATGATTGGAGGCATTGAAAAGAAGACTCAAAGATCTTTCATTTGATGGATATTGAGCCCTATAACTCTTTATATTCAAGAAGGATTGCTCGGTTAAAATTGACTCTAGTTTAAACTTAGCTCGAAACTCAATCGATAAGAATACTTCCAACTTAACTTTGTGCTAGGGATATTGTATGACCTTAGTTCAACTCCAATGCACTCCCATACTAATGAATTAGTCTATAATTTATGATGAATAAGATTATTATTTCTTTATCCCGGATATTATCAGTAACAACAAAACGGGTTATTACAATACTAAGATAGTCAAAGTATACAAGAAACTATATGAGTAATACTGCAACTACTATTACGCACTAACCTTCTATCCCAATATATATCCTTCACAATCTCCTATCTAAGGTCATGTCCACGGTGAAAATATTTTTATTCAATGGTTAGAATGCAAAGTCAGAGTGTAAAGCTTCTTTAAGCTTATCCAAAAAGAAAAGTCCAGATACATTGTTATCAAAAAAAATTACAAAATACATTGTAAGAAAATATAACTTCTTAATTCTTTGATAATTGTGTGCTTTCAATTCTCCTTGAACGGATAAATTCATATGGTGAGATAATTCTTGTTTAACTGAGAGTTAATTCATTTAATTCACCATTATCTTACTCTTGTAACATTATTTATTCTTCACCTATATAAACAAGTCTATTTGTGAACAAAAGGAACACCAACAAAGTGAAAGAAAAATATATCCCTCTTTTCTTCCTAAGTTCTCTATTTTTGGGTAATAGTTTTGAGCAACCTCCCAACTTTCAACCATGAGTGCACGTATTTGAAAGTAGTTGTGAAACCTTGGAGAGCGACCAGCTAGAAGGATTTATACCAGAGTCAAGTCAAAATCTCTTTCAAGACAATGGTTTTGTACGATATAGTTTTTGTGACTATTTTATTACTATTATTAACTTCAATTCTATATCAATATTGTAGTAACTTTTTTCAATAATTTAAAAGCGATTTTACTTACATACAATATTGATAAATGATTGTCTTTTTGAATAAATTTTTTTCTAATTTGTCAAAAGTTGAATCATTGGATGAAAATAATTTAAACATTAGTCACAAAAACTTCTGATTTTCTTTGAACAATTAAAAGTTGATTATGTAATTCAATGAACCTCCTATTGATGGATCTAAGACTGTTGTGGTTGATGATGTTGTAAAAAAAGAAATTTTAAAAGGATACAAAACAGTTAGAGGATATTTATTGAACTATACAACTAATCATTTGTTTGATCTATTTGTTATTTATAATTTGTTAAGAAAATATGGGATAGTTTAAAAGAAATATGATGCTAATGATGCAGGAAAGAAAAATTATGTTGTCGTACAATGGATTAAATTTTAAATGATTGAAAATAAATCAATATGAAACAAGTTCACAAATATGAAAATTTAATTGTTGAGGTTCTCAATGAGGGCATGAAGATGTGTGAGATTCTTCAGGTTAATGTTCTGCTTGAAAAATTTTTACTATCCTGAAGTGATTACAGAAATCAATTGAAACATAAGAAAAATAATTTAACTCTCCAAGAATTATCAATCACATGAGAACTAGGGAGGCAAATCGTCTCAAAGATAAGATGGAAGCTCTTTCTCTTAATTCTTCTAATACTAATCTTGTGGAATCTTCTGGTATTATTGCAAAAGACAAATACGAAGGAAAACAAAAGAATGTCCAGAATAAGGAACAAGTGAAGAATAAAAAATATTTTGAAAAGCCAGAGAGTCAAAATAAAAAATCAAAGGAACCTTATTTTATCTGCAGAAAACTTGACTAAAGGGTTATCCAGTGCTATCTAAGGAAAGGACAAAAATCAAAGCAAGGATGACAAGATGATGTTCAAGCTCATCTTACTGAGGGTGATGAAGTAATTGTTGCAGTAATCATCGAGGAAAAATTGATAGCTAACAAGACTGATTAGGTGTTGGACCCAGGCGCTTCAAGATATTTTTGTACCAACAAAAATTTATTTCATAACTTTGAGAAATCTATTGATGACGAGTGTGTTTACATAGGTGACTGTACTAATGCTAAAGTTATGGGTAAAATAAAAATTTTACTTAAATTAACTTTTGAAAAAATATTAGCCTTGAACAATGTTCTGCATATTCCCTCGCTTCATAAAAACTGAATTTTTGGAGAACTTCTCAACAAAGTAGGCCTTAAATTTATTTTTAAAGCTGATAAAATAATTATTTCTCGTAGAGAAAACTTTTTAGGGAAGGAATATCTTAGTGCGGACTTATTTGTACTGAACATTGTTATTAGATTGTCAACAATGTAAGTATTTCTAATTCTACTTATTTTACTGAGTCTATTAATTTGTGGCATGGTAGACTAGGAACCCATTTGAGATTGTTGCTACAAAACTGCTTATTTAAGAAGCAATTTTATAAAATAACTTTTCAGAAAAGTGCTTTTGAAAAAAATAATTTGTGTTTGGTAAATTCATTTGAAAAGTACTTTTCATAAACAGATTGTGTTTGGATAGACTTTTTCAAGATGTGTTTTTTTTAGATAAATGAGGAAAAAGGACATGTATCAATAGACTCTTACTACTAAAATCAATTTATAGAAAAAATTTATTTTAAATATCTATTATAATATTTTTAGTTAAAATTTTATTTTTATTTAATTAAAAAGCACGTACTCTAAAATTTTCAATCAATATTTATATAAATAAATACATTAAAATATTAATAATGATATATTACTTAAATAATTTAAATATCATTTTAAAATTTCAAAAAAAAAAAATATCAAAATTATTTCATAAATTAAATTATTATTTATGAAAAAATTAACGACTAAAATAATTAGTCCTTCATACATCACAAAATTCTCAATGATTTCATCTCTAATTTTATTATGCAATATCTTCATACTAATAGAAGATTTGTCTTGTATTTCTGAAGGTATACCAGAAAGCTCATCTCCTTCTTCATATATGTAAATTACATGGTAACAAATATGTCACTTTTCATAAATTATTTATTTAAAATTAAATATTCGAGAAAAAATTTACAAGTGTTGTCAAAATATCATTTATTCTTGCAACATGATTCATCTGTCATTTGTTATCATTAATAATAAAAAATAAAAAGTTATATATTCTTCAGATCATCATCAATGATTTTCTTAAATTTATTTAAAGAAAATGAGTGAAAATAAAATAATAATATATAAATCATAAATAATATAAAGAATGATGATGTAAATATGAAGTATAAAATACTAATATCAAACTTTGATCATACTTATAAGATATGCTAATTTATATATATATATATATATATATATATATATATATATATATATATATATTAGTGTGTGTGAGAGAGAGAGAGATAGTGATGGAGATATTTTAGTCATGAAAAAAGTAATTTTTTGCTTCTACTTTTTTTGAAAAGCAGAAATTTTCTGCTTCTTTCCAGAAGCAGGAAAACTGTTTTTGCTTCTTTTAAAAAACACTTTTGCAAGTTTATCAAAGACTCTTCTTTTCAGAAAAAGTATTTTTTTTCTCAAAATAAGTGTTTTTCTTTGTGAAATAAGCAATCCCAAACAGGCACTACATCATGTTAATATTG
This sequence comes from Capsicum pubescens, assembly GCA_030864215.1. NCBI lineage: Eukaryota > Viridiplantae > Streptophyta > Magnoliopsida > Solanales > Solanaceae > Capsicum > Capsicum pubescens. The sequence goes on from CM061544.1 coordinate 78,694,349, forward strand.
CTTCTATTAAAAGAATTGAAAAAATGGGATTAATTACTGCAGTAAATATTGACGATATTTCTAAATTTCATGTGTGTGTAGGGTAAAACATGTCAAGAAATCTTTTAAATATGTTAGTAATAAAAAGACAAAATTGCTTGAACTTGAACATTCAGACTTAGCTAATTTCAAAAATACTGTTAGCAAAGGTGGAAAGAAGTATTACATTATGACTTTCTAGGTACACTAAGGTATATCTCCTTAAGTCGAAAGATGAGGCTGAAAGCATGTTTTTAAAATTCAAAGCAGAAGTAAAAAATAAAATAGATAAAAAAATCAAGATATTTAGATCTGATAAGAGTGGTAAATATAGTACTAAAATTCTAGAAGTTTTTTGTGAGAAAAATGACATTATTCTTGAGTTTAGTGCTCACTATACTCCCCAACAAAATGGTGTAGTCGAACGAAAGACCCTTAAGGAGATGATGAATTCTATGCATCTAAGCTTGGATCTACCTAACTATATGTAGAGAGAAGCTGCCTTGTTCGCATGCTATATTCTTAATAAAGTGCCTCATTGAAAGTTAGATAAGACCTCAAATGATTTGAGAAAGGATTTGCTCCAACTTAAAATTTTTAAAAGTATGGAGGCGTTTGGCTAAGGTTGGTCTCCTGATTTTAAGCGGGTAAATGTAGGCTCTAATACTTTTGACACTTTCTTTATTAGTTATGCTCAAAATAGTGTTGCATATAGATTTATGTCATTAAATGATTATTCTATTTGTGAATTTAGAGATTAGAATTTTTTTAGCATGTTTTTCCTTTGAAAAATGATGTGCCTAGTGATGTGCAAAATAATAATTTTATATCTATATCTGTTAACTCTCATGCTATGCTTGCATCTGATATTATTGCTAATGGGCATGAAAATGAACTTAGAATGAGTAAAAGACATAGAATTAATACTAGTTTTGACCCTGATTTTATCACCGCCTTCTTAATTGAGAATTTTGATATCGATACTTAAAATGATGAATTAGTGTTTATTTAATTAATAGAAGAAAACTCTAAGACGTATGATGAAGCAATGAGATCAATAGATACAGTATTTTGGAATGAGGAGATTAAAACTGAATTAGATTCCATAGTCTCTAATCACACCTGGGACTTGTATGATTTGTCTAAAGGTTGTAAACTCATAAGCAATAAGTCGATATTTAAGAAGAAATTGAAGTCTGACGGCACAATTGATAAATATAAGGTTAGACTTGTGGTTAGAAGTTTTAACCAAAAGAAAGGTGTTGATTATTTTGATACTTATTCTGGTGTGACTAAAATAGTGATCACTAGGACACTTATTGTTCTAGCCACTATTCATAGTTTAGTGGCACACCAAATGGATGTTGGGTTCGAAATCGAGAGGACGTCATGCGGAAGCTTGTAGTTTGCAAATCAAGACGATAACAATTTAGATGACAAACAAAAATATATTATTAATATGGTTTGGTCAAACGACCTATATATTAAAAATAATATTGAAAAACTTAAAACTTATTAGGAGAAAATCTCCCACTAAACAAAACTCTTTAAACGACTACATTGTGGATGCTACTATTTTTTTATATGAGAAGAGGGTATTCTATTTATAGAGGACAAAAACCTTTTCCTCCAAGAAAGATATTTCCCAAATATGAAAAAAAATTATATTTTTCTTTTAGGAAGAGTACAAGTAATTGATACGACCCGAACCAGGGCCTTGTCATAATAGGCAATCCCAAGCCCAATCAGGACCGGGAACCGCCCTCGTTACTCAACCCGACTACCAAATGCATACCTTGAGTCAACTAATGTCCAAAAATATAATAAGATAGTGTATCCAACCATGTGGTGACTTTGGGATAAGTCTATATCCGAGACCAACCCAACTAAGTCCAACCACCCAATAACATACCAAACCAATGCGGGAACCATAAACCAATACCATAATAATAAGCCAATGTATGAATATATATATATATATATAACATAAACTATACATACCATAACCAAGTCCACAGTTGTCCATACAAAGCTTTTAGATATACAAAAAAGTACCTAGTTGGGACATGCCCCCAACCAAAGCTAAAAACCAAAGTCAATGGAAGACAAGAAATATGTAAAGTAACCTATGAAATAAAATAGATGTCTTCCGAACTATGAAAGCTCACCACATCAATCCAACATCGACTGTCCCCGAATTCGATCACTAAGCAGGAGAAATAGAATGGTCAGTTCCTACATAGCATGGGTATACAGCCGCCCAAAGATGGGTTGGTGGGTGAACATTAGCATGCACTCAGGATAAGGGTAACATAATGTCATTTATAAAACCAAGTAAAACCATTCATAATGCATACAACCATGCATATATATATATATAACCAAGCTGGAAAAGGGAACCAGATTTAGCATGCCTTTAAAATCTTTACCTAGGTTGTGTAGCTTTGCCTTCCTAAACCACCCATGGGCTATATGGATTCATCTCACCCTACTGAAAGGGCCTTAGTGCGTATAGTCGCATGACCAGGAAAGAAAACCAGGGATGACTAGTGCATCCCCCAAATATAAGTGTGACATCATGCACACGGTTACCAAGACCAACCTCACAGCGACAAATATGAGTTTCCAATTTTGGTCCCTCGGAACCTCCACCTTACACGGCTTTGCTACACATCCCGCCATTATTTCCCAAATAAAATCATTACCAAGCAACCAATCAATTCATTTACCATTTATTAACCAAGGTCATTTAGTGGTGGTATCGTCATACTGACCAGACTTGCAAGTACTATCCATAGTCAACCATATATAGGTTTAAGGGGAATTCCAAGTGCCCATCCATTTATCATATTAAACCACTTGGGGGATTCCATGTACCCCATAAGCATAACAATTTTCACAGCCACTAAGGCTTTACCATTTAATCCTTTCAAACCATGTACACCATTTATACTATTTAAAATCATTTCCAAACCATTTTAGACCATGCCAAACATTTAAAGTATTTATATCATTTAAACCATGCAAAACCATCCAAATCCATTTAAAATTCCATTACCTAACCAAACCATGCCAGAGTTCTAATGAAAGTTCAACAATAGAGTGAGAACATTCTTTGAGGCATTTTATCAAACATGTTGAGGGCATACCTTTACTAAGACCAAAACCAATGCATAAAGCACCATAATTAGGGTTACTTAAGACCCATTTTTAAAACATAACCAACCAATAACCACATGTGTAAACCATTCCCAAAAACATAGTTTAAACCATATGCATCAAGACCCTCAACATATATTTCGAAAACCACCATTCATGATCCGTAAGTCAATGTTTAAAACACAATACATATGCCTTTAGTTGGAACTAACAATGAAGGAAGGAGTACATGCCTTATACAAGAAGATTCCAAAGAGAAACATGACTCTTGAGCCCCTTTGAAGAACACTTGAGAATCCCTAGCCTCCAATCTTCAAGAGTAAGTTTGAGAGAGAATTTGGAGTGTTTTAATCCTTTAACAAGTGTTATGAGAGGCCACCAAGGGTTATATAATGTGAGAACATAAGGTCTTTGAAGTATTAAATGTTTGTACTACCCTTGACTTAAAATTAAAACAAGCCACGATCTAGGGTACAACTCACCCTTACCATCCGTATCCTAGGGTACGAGTGGTACCCCAACTCTTACCCAAGACCATGCCAAGACCCTACCTACTGGTGACTTGATAACGCTCAACTTACACCTCAAATTAGTGTAAGGCGGTCGTCATCAATATATTTAACCAACTTTGGAGTCGGGATCGAATCAACAGGGAACAATGTGAGTGGCGATTAAGCTAATTTGAAGCTATATCTATAAGTTCAATTCAAACAAATGGTACGAAAATATAAAATTAAGATGGGGGTTTTGAAAGTATCAAGTAATGTTGTCACTTCAATATTAATGTTTGTAATCAATATAAATGGGAAACCAGAGCTATGTTCACCAAGGGTTTTGGGAATTGACAGATACTAGGTAATGCTAGAGATTCTTGGATTGAGTAGCTTTCGAGTCCCTGTTGATAATTCACGTCCTCTAGTCTATTTCTCCATTAGAAGCAAATAAAACCTAAGGCATAACCTAATGTTTGCAACCACTAGATTTCAGTTAAAACAACAGAATTTTAAGATGTTCCACTACTCTTTGAATCCGTTAAACACCTAGTATCATATCAAACCCTAATCCATGGATCCCATAACCCTGTCTAATGGAATTACCCGCTCATGATTTGATGAATGAAATCACAAGTTGAATTCATAATGATAAGGATAACTTACGATTAGATGGAAAACAACAAGTAGTTTCTTCGATTGAATCACAAGGTAGAAACCTAAAAATAGTTGATAAAAACAAGAAGAAGAATTAATGTAAGAGAGCAATGTTATGTGCCTCTCTTCCCTAGGTTAATTGTCTGATAGATGAATTCTTAATCAATCAAAAACCCTAAAAGATGTTATTTATACTAAAGCCTAATTAAGGTAATAAAATAACAAAATCACAGCTAGGCTCGGATTTAGGTGACGACATATTGTTGTTGATCGTTAGGCTTCTGACGGCGTCTCAGATATATCGTCGAAAGTCGTGCCTTCTTAAACTATTCTGCCTCACTATGACGATGTCCTTCGACGGCTTACCAGAGGGGTGACGGCGTGTAGCAAATATCATCAGACCTTCAGCTTATTTCACTATGTTCTGTCCCACTTAACGGCATCTTCTAAAGCCTTACCACACTTGTGACGACATATTGAGAATGTCGTCACCTTCATCCAGCAACTCTTCTTCACTGTTCTTCCTGATGCCTTTTTCTGGTAGCTTACCACATCTCTGACGGCTTGCAAGAAATGTCGTCAGACTCATATCAACTCACTTGTCCCAGATTTTACTCTTTTGCTCCATTGTTATTTATTTCCATGTATCTTGACTTTCCTACAAAATCTTAAGAAATAACATCAAAAACACCAATAATTACTTAAGAACTTACAATTATTTTAAGTTAAAAAGTCTTAAATGTGCTACAAAAATCTAGAACATCAACACCCTCAACTTAAAACAATTGCTTGTCCTCAAGCAACTACATAACACCATACTACGATGCTTAACCAAGAGACACATAAGATACCTATCACAGTTGATTATCAAGTTTAGCTCAAAACTCATGCCACTCTCCTCGTTCAATTACTTATAAATCCAATTATTCATATCAATGAAGATTAATAATGTGACCCAAAGGAATCAAGATATGGCATCAATTCAGCAACAATAACCATGCATATGTATAAGTTACACTACCCAAACAAGTAAATAGCTAGCAATGCAACCGATGTGCCCTTACAACAAATAAGTCCCTCCTCACTCATATATGAACTCAAGTATGTCAATGTGGGTACGGTCAAGATACACTCACTTTCAGAAAGAAATTCCAATCAATGCATGTCAAATACCCTATGCTTGCCCTTATTTTCATTACTAAGGTGTATAGAAAGGTAAGTTAGGATCACTATAGGTCTTTTCTTTGGCTTGTAATATAGGCTAAGGGCTGGTATGATATTCAATGGCATTTAGAGTGACTAAGCCTCCTTGGCACTAACTTAACTTTTGGGGTTCACTTATCAACCTTTTTCTTTTTTTCTCCTTTTCTTGATCACACATTATTCAGGATGGATGTGGCTTTTCTTTTTCATTCTGTTTCTTTTCTTATTCTTCTTCCACACCACCCATCTTTTCATTCTTTTTCACTTATTCTTTTCCTTTTATTCTACCTTTCTTCATACTTAGTTTACATCACGCACCTCTATGATAGCCACCCTCAACTTAGGTTGTTTACCTAAGTCTAGGTGCACAGTGTCCAAGGAGGACTAGGGCCAAAACAGGTTCATTATGATCTAAACAGGAAGGTGATAGGTGTCATAGAGAGAAATGGTCAATTCAGGCTCAAAATAGGGGTCAAGAGATATCATGCATACAGGGAAGGTCATTTAGGCAAAAAGTGACTTAAAAATCAAAACGGCCTATGATCCTTTCCTAACCCTATCTTTCAACCAAAGTAAGACTAACCGGACAAGTTCTAGATTTAACACACAAAGGAAACTAAGTAGTATCTCACATATGCATGGCACAAAGGTGCATCACAAGCTACTACCTATCCGGTTCATGCGATTGTTTAGCAGTGGATATCATGTCACTAGTACTAATGCCATAACAAGATGCACAGTGGTCACACATAAATGTATATCACACAGTTATAAAACAGACCAACAGAGAGGTGTTTATCAGTCTCAAAAATCAACAAAAATATGCCAACTGCTCTAGATACTTATTTTTCTCCAGTTAACCACAACACATCACAAAACAAACACAGTAAGCCTAAACATACCGGCTCTACTAGGAACAAGACTCCGGGGAAAAGAGGAACGGCAACAAAAACCCCAGGAAGACATCATCACCCACAAGTAGCCCCACCCTCAACTTAAAATCAAGTAATGTCTCCAATGCGTCAAACCAAAACAAGAGAGTTAAAAATATGCATGTGGTACCATGGGTGCGAAGATCTAATGTCAATCACACAATACTAATACAAACAACAAAATACCTTGGGTTGCCTCCCAAGAACCGCCTAGTTTAATGTCGCGGCGCGACTCAGTTATCTTGACTACTCAGACTTCGTCAAGATACCTTGTTGATAATTATTTGTCTCCACTTGGAGAATTTGAAACGCCGGCCCAACTTTTGATCAATACATCTTCGAGGCGCGTTGGGCAAATGTGAGGGCATGATGAGGAATGTTTTATCATGCCACTTCGAAGACTTGAACTGCTTTCCCAATTTGGCATCAAACTTTCGTGTGGGATCATTTGGTAATGGTAAGAATCTTAAATAGCCACTAGATGGACATCGATCTTTAAGATCCTTAGCCTTCAATATTGGGGTTGTAGTCTGCCCTTTTGGAAGGATAAACTCTAAAATGTAAGAATCTTCCTCCTCATTTTCAAAATTCATCATTTTCTTGGGTGATTTGACTTTCATCACATCCACTAAGCATAATGTTGAAAAGTGATTCGAATGAGGACTAACCCTAAATTTTGGAATAACTTCCCTATTAGTATTTTTACCCCAAAATGGACTAGAGTCTTCACGAGGATTGTTCTTGATTTCTTCCTTTGACTCTAATGCCATTTCCTCATCCTTGGCATCTTCATTCATGAATGGTTCGGTTGGTTGGGAAATCACCGAGGGTTGCTCAACATCAAGCTCATCATCAACATCGGATTCTTACTCTTCATCCTCACACTCTTCCTTTATTTTAAATAATTCCACAGACAAGATATCATCTAAACATAATATAGAAAAGTGTTTTAGATGATTGACCTCGATATCCATCTCTTCTATCCTTTCTCTTCCCTTGTTAAATGCCCTAATGTCTTGACGCATGTCACATATGGTATCATTCGTTGTGTATACACGGTCCAACATTAGTTGAACCATAGCTTCAATGTCACTCTTTCCAGTGCTTTGTTCTTCCTTTTCTTGACCATAAGACCTGTCATACTCATAAGAAGAACTAGAACTTGGGTTAGCTCAATAGGGGGAAGGGGCATTTGGGCAATCACTCGAATGTCCATCTTGACCACCACATAAAGAACAATTATACTCCCAGTAGGCTGGATATGGAGCACACATTTCTCTCCGAGGAGCATATTTACAATCTTGCCAAAAGTGAGGTCCATCACAATATGGACATGGATCATCCAGATAAGATTTCCAACCATCAAACTTACATTCATTCCAAGATGCCATAGTAATAAGTAAATTAGAATAAAAATCTACCTAACACAAGGAATAAAAGAAAACTAAAAACAAATATTTACCAGTTTGAATTCAAGAAAGTAGGCTAAAATTTCAAACCAACTCAATACGCCAAATTGTTCCCCGGCGACGACGCCATTTTTTATAACGCTCAACTTACACCTCAAATTAGTGTAAGGCGATCGTCGTCAATATATTTACCCAACTTTGGAGTCGGGGTCGAATCCACAGGGAACAATGTGAGTGGCGATTAAGCTAATTTGAAGCTATATCTACAAGTTCAATTCAAACAAATAGTACGAAAATATAAAATTAAGATGGGGGTTTTGAAAGTATCAAGTAATGTTGTCACTTCAATATTAATGTTTGTAATCAATATAAATGGGAAACCAGAGCTATGTTAACCAAGGGTTTCGGGAATTGACAGATACTAGATAATGCTAGAGATTCTCGGAATGATTAGAACAGCAGAATATCCCTGACGATTATACTATCTGACTTATCTCTCGACCTCACCAGACAATTTATTATCTAATTCTCTCAAACTTAGATAACTTATCTATTTCCAATAGGATGTTATCTCAGGTAGATTAATCCAGTTACGGCATTAATCATTAAACAGAAGGTTGGTAGCTTCCGAGTCCCTGTTGATAATTCACGTCCTCTAGTCTATTTCTCCATTAGAATCAAATAAAACCTAAGGCATAACCTAATGTTTGCAACCACTAGATTTCAGTTAAAACAACAAAATTTCAAGATGTTCCACTACTCTTTGAATCCGTTAAACACCTAGTATCATATCAAACCCTAATCCATGGATCCCATAACCCCAGCTAATAGAACTAGCCGCTCATGATTTGATGAACGAAATCACAAGTTGAATTCATAATGATAAGGATAACTTACGATTAGATGGAAAACAACAAGTAGTTTCTTCGATTGAATCACAAGGTAGAAACCCAAAAATAGTTGATAAAAACAAAAGAATAATTGATGTAAGAGAGCAATGTTACGTGCCTCTCTTCCCTAGGTTAATTGTCTGATAGATGAATTCTTAATCAATCAAAAACCCTAAAAGATGCTATTTATACTAAAGCCTAATTAAGGTAATAAAATAACAAAATCACAGTTGGGCTCAGATTTAGGTGACGGCATATTGGTGTTGATCGCCAGGCTTCTAACGGCGTCTCAGCTATGTCGTCAGAAGTCGTGCCTTCTTAACCTGTTCTGACGATGTCCTCCGACGGCTTACCAGAGGGGTGACGGTGTGTAGCAAAGGTCGTTAGACCTTCAGCTTATTTCACCATGTTCTGTCCCACTTGACGGCATCTTCTGACAACAACTCTTCTTCACTGTTCTTCCTGACGCCTTTTTCTGGTAGCTTACCACATCTCTGACGGCTTGCAAGAAATACCGTCAGACTCATATCAGCTCACTTTTACCAGATTTTACTCTTTTGCTCCATTGTTATTTATTTCCATGTATCTTGAATTTCCTACAAAATCTTAAGAAATAACATCAAAAACACCAATAATTACTTAAGAACTTACAATTATTTCAAGTTAAAAAGTCTTAAATGTGCTACAAAAATCTAGCACATCATGAGTCACACCTTTCTATTCGTACCTAAAGGTACGAGTGGTATACCAAACCGTATCCACATCCCGTACCTTGGACAAACTTCACAAGACAACTCAATCAAGTATCATACAACTTGCCTTGCACCGCTCGTATCTTTGGATACGACTAGTACCTTAATGAGTCATACCTTGGGTAGTAACCAAGACAAACACACTACCTAGGGTACTAATTTACCCTCAAGCCACCATACGACCTGTATCCAAGGGTATGAATCATACCCTTGAGTCATACAAAACCCAGTTAGTCCAAAACCAAAGGAAAATTTTGCAAGGGACCTATTTCGGGGTGTTTCAGTTTCCCCCACTAGGAATATTCATCCTCGAATGATAGGTAAGGGTAGCAATAAGCACGAGATAACCCATTAAACTTTCCCTCAACCAAAATAGGTAGAAAGGACATACAACCAAGATGAGAAGATCACCACATAACCCAAACATAATCTACACCCCAACACCTTCATTTCAGCCTCTAACTAAGTCAGAGAAGAAATATGCAAGAAAAACCATTCCTCACCTTTAACCAAGTTAGAAACCAAGATATGATAAAGAATACATACCCTACGTATGAGTTTCTGGAATGAAGAACTAATGCGGATACTTGGACTCCACGCCCTCCTCCGCATCCCAAATGACTTTCTCGGACGTTTAGTTCCACCATGGAACCTTTACCGAAGCCATACCTTATTTGAGTGCAATCGGCAAACTTACCAACCCAAGATCCTCTTCGAGACCTCCCCAAAAGAACAAAGAACCCTAGATACCAATACCACCCAAAGGAACCAACCAACCTAGGACTATCCAAACCTCACCCCAACACAACACTTAGATTACCGGATAAATGGACTCATGAAAAAGGGAAAGTCCAATTCGATTTAGAATTTACCAGGACACACCACCAAAAAAGCTTGATTTTAGCTATACACCACTAATTCCATGTTCAAGCCTATCCAAATCACGAAAAAGCTAACTTAGGACACCGGGCTTTACTCCTTATCCCTATCCCGAAACACTACTCCGCTTTTATCACCATTATAGTATGGAAACCGTGAGTAAAAGATATGGACAAACCGTATCCAACCATTATAACCAAAACCTCCATCCTATAATTGAGCATCCAAAATCATACAATGATCAAACCATGAAAGAATTGTATAAGATCATGCCTTTCCAAACCTCTCGAAGTACCCAACACAACTATTGGTACATCTTTCAATCACAACATTCAAGCCTACGACTTATATACCCGTAGTATGATCTATCCTTTCAGAGATATAGCACCATTTAATATTTCACAAAGGATTCTCACCACCTATTCCTTTCCTAACCATTTCGTATGACAACAACCTTACCTTACCTTCCAAAACCTTAACTCTGGTAGTTACCCTAGACTCTCTCCCACTTAGGGACTTCTATATTCCCCATTTCACAACATCACCATGCTTCCCAATAACACTACCATCCTAACACAAGAAAAAAATCATTTAAGGAACCGAATTACAAGAATTACCCATGCAACCCAAGATAAGATAAAGACCCCTAAACATGGCACGACACCATAGGCACAAAGTACTTCATAGTGACCACCTAGACTATAAATGAAGAAACACCCTGACATAACCATACCAAAAGGAGTCCTTAAGACTGGACACCGAAAGAAAAATAACCACATATACCATGAATAATGTAATGTAAGTCAAAACTCATATTTAGGGAACAAGGCGAATACCAAATGTGAACCTTAGATAAGTGCTATAAGAATGCACGCAACACTAGTAGAGTACTCTCTCAACCGAGATGGAAGAGTGTCACTAGAATATGCGACTCGACCTTTCCATGAAGTCCACCACTAAAAGAGAATTTTATATTAACCACCAACCTCCATCCCATTACACCAACGAACATAATTCTCCACTCTAATGGGTATCACCGAAGACGTACACCAGGGACGCTTGGTTCTCCCATACCCAAAACCTTATTCATCCCAATGCTACCTAGAGCCCAACATAGACATGCAAAAAACCATTAGACCAAATTAACTCCAAGGTTCCCAGTTTAAATAAAAACCATTTAAAATCAAACCATGGCAACCAAGACCTTTTCAAAATCATTTGAATCCCACCAAAACCAATTCATATTCCTTTCACCATGTATGCAATGCAAAGATTCAAGAATAGTCAAATCATATGACAAAATTATATCCAATGACAATTTCACAAATATTTTGAGGGTATAAAATTTCTAAAACCAAAATCAAGTAATTGGGGAATCCATAGTACCCCGAAATCCATTTAACATTCCCATGCATCCCACAATATTCATAAACATAAACAAAGCACGAATAATGCATCATAACCCATGGAAAATCACTTAAATGGGTAATCATGTCAAAGACCTCAATTGTGCAAAAATCCAATTTCAAAACCATGAATTTGATAATCAATTTCATGCCAATGATAAAGTACAAGTATAGGGACAAGGATACATGCAAGCTCCATGATCTAACCTGTCGAATGACTAGGTCCCTAGTCCTTCCGTTCAACCTAACTCCCAGCCTATGTGGAACAACTCTCCCACTATTGTATTTCTCAAATCATCAACCTCATCCAACCTACCAGTTTACCTCCACAACTCCCGCATTGCTATTTTTGAGCTTATCATACTCCCTTTTTCAAAATCAAGCATCTTGATTCAACCCTAGGGTCTACCAACCACCATGTACTACTAACAAAATACCCTTATAAAATATACATAAGCATGGTCCACCCCATAAGAAGGACACCCCAAATCCCTTAGTTACCCACCGACAACTTATCCATTTCCAGGGAAAACCATTCCCCTTTTGCATGCAAGAACAAAACATTCCACAGGGGAACATTAAGACTGATGAGACCTTCATCTAAGAGATCCCCTAATTTCTCCTTAAGATTCTTTAACTCCACTGGGACCATTTTATAAAAAAAAAAAATTGAACACATGTCTGAAATAAGATCAACCCCAAATCAACCCCCCCCTCATTAGAAAGACACTAGGAGGGTCATCAGAAAGGACCCTAGGAAATTCATTCACCACCAAAAACAAATATAAGGAAAGACCTTTCGGGTTAGAATCTTTAACCGAAACCAAATAATAAAGATACCCGTTAGAGATCAACCTCCGAGTTCTAAGATATAATATAACCTTTTCTCTTATTAGCTAGGGAATGAAACCATTATTCTATTCCAAAACCAACTCACCAGGGAGCCTAACAAGTCCGACAATCTAATAATGAAAAGCACGAGTACAACCAATCCACCCACCAAATAATATTGAATCCACCACATTCGAGTTAAAAAAATCCACCAAGACTCTTTTATTACTAACAGATGCCACACACACCCATAGACTCTTTTGGCAATCGCAGATCACCTACCAGAGTAGAAACGTAAGAAGAAAAGAGTGAAATAACTTTGTGACCAAAATACACAACCACAAATGGGGCCACAAAAGAGAAAGGACCTCGAACTAAGTAAACCATACATACCACAAAGAAAGGAGTTCTCAACATAGCATTGTCGGCATCGAAAGATGCCTCGGACTCTGGGGGAATAGTAAGAACATTGAGACAATCGCATCCACTGTCGGAGCCAGAGGTAGTATCCAATACTCTATTTGCCCAAGCGGTAACCCTTATGGGACATCCCCATCACACGAGACCCAACTAGCCACAATCAAACTACTGATTCCCAACTCCCTCGCAATAACCATAGTGCGACCAACCATAAAATTTATTAAAAAAAATAGGATGATGAGGATTGGGCTCCACTGGGGAAACCAGAAGCTGCGACCCCTAACTGGGTCTGTGCCCCATGATTTTGACTAGATCCATTCATGTTGTTTTTTAGTAGAACAGGTAAGTTTCTACATCTTTAGATTGTTGAGAAGGCGTGATTCGGAGAGCGTACCAGGGAAGATTCAAAGAAGAGTTCAAGACCTTAGAATCCATAGCCCGAAAGTAGAATAACGAAGAAAGTGAAATATTCCTAAATACCTCGTAGCCTTCTGATTATAAGTGTGATTCACGACACATCCATAAGAAAGACTCTACTCGACATAATTTTATGCACACCCCATGACACCAAAACCTAGGATCTGATACCAATTTGACACGATCCGAACTAGGGCTTTGTCGTAATGGGCAATCCCAAGCCCAACCAGGATCGAGAATCGCCCCCGTTACCCAACTTGACCACCAAATGCATACCTTGAGTCTGCTGATGTTCGAATATAGAACAAGATAGCATATCCAACCATATGGGGAATTTGGGATAAGTCTATATCCGAGACCAACCCAACCAAGTCCAACCACCCAATAACAACCAAACTAATGCAGAAACCATAAACCAATACCATGATAATAAGCCAATGCATGAATATATATATATATATATATATATAACGTAAACCATCCATACCATACTCAAGTCCACAGTTGACCATACAAAGCCTCTAGACCAACCAAAGAATACCTAGTCGGGACATGCCCCCGACCATAGCCAAAAACCAAAGTCTATGGAAGACAAGAAATATGTAAAGAAACCCATGACATTAAATAGATACATTCTGAACTATGAAAGCTCACCACTTCAATCCAACATCGACTGTCTCTGAATCCGATCACTAAACAGGAGACGTAGAATGGTCGATTCCTGCATAGCATGGGTATACAGCCGCCCGAAAATGAGTTAGTGGATGGACACTAGCATGCACACAGGATAAGAATAACATAATGATATTTATAAAACCAAGTAAAACCATCCATAATAAATACAACCATACCGGGAAAGGGAACCGGGTTTAGCATGCCTATAAAACTTTTACCTGGGTTGTGTATCTTTGCTACCCTAAACCACCTATGGGATATATGGGTTCAGCTCCCCCTGCTAAATGTCCTCAATGTGTGTAGCCATACGACCAGAAAAGAAAACCTAGAATAACTAGTAAATCCCCCAAATATAAAGTGTGACATCATGTACACGGTCACCAAGACCAACCTCACATCGAAAAATATGAGTTTCCAGTTTTGGTCCCCTCGGGGCCTCCACCTTTCATGGCTTTGCAGCACATCCCGCTAATATTGTCCAATTAAAACTATTTCCAAGCAACCAACCAATCCATTTACCATTTATTAACCAAGGCTATTTAGTGGTGGTATCGTCACACCGACCATACTTGCAAGTACTATCCATAGACAATCATATATAGTTTTAAGGGGACTTCCAAGTGCCCTTCCATTTACCATATTAAACCACTTGTGAGATTCCTTGTACCCCACACGCATAACCATTTTCACAACTACTAAGGATTTACCATTTAATCCTTCCAAACTATGTACACCATTTATACCATTTAAAACTATTTCCAAATCGTTTTAGACCATGCCAAATATTTAAAGCATTTATATCATTTAAACCATGCAAAACCATCCAAATCCATTTAAATTTCCATTACCAAACCAAACCACACCAGAGTTCCAATGAAAGTTCAACAATAGAGTGAAAACATTCTTTGAGTCATTTTATCAAACATGTTAAGGGCATACCTTACTAAGACCAAAACCAATGCATAAAGCGCCATAATTAGGGTCACTCAATACCCATCTGGTAAACCATAACCAACCAATAACCACATATGCAAACCGTTACCAAAAACATATAAAAATATATTTAAACCAATACCAAACCATATGCATCAAGACCCTCAACATATATTTCAAAAACCACTATTCATGATCCTTAAGTCAATGTTTAAAACATAATACATATGTCCTTAGTTGGAACTAACAATGAGGTAAGGAATACATGTCTTATACAAGAAGATTTCGAAGAGAAACATAACTCTTGAGCCCCTTGGAAGAATATTTGAGAAACCCTAGCCTCTAATCTTCAAAAGTAAGTTTGAGAGAGTATTTGGAGTGTTTTAATAATTTAACAAGTGTTATGTGAGGCCACTAAGGGTTATATAATGTGAGAACATAAGGGCATTGAAGTAGTAAATGTCCGGACTACCCTTGACTTAAAATTAAAACAAGCCACGATCTAGGGTACAACCTACTCTTACCAACCGTAGCCTAGGATATGAGTGGTACCCCAACTCGTACCCAAGACCATGCCAAGACCTTGCCTACTGGTTTCTATATGACTCATATCTTCCTACTCGTATCTAAGGGTACGAGTTCTATACCAAATAGTATCCACATCTCGTACCTTGGACAGACTTTACAAGATAACTCAATCAAGCACTATACGACTTGTCATGCATCACTCGTATCTTTAGATACGACTCATATCTTTATGAGTCGTACCTTGTGTAGTAACCAACCTAAACACACTGCCTAACGTACGAATTCACCCTTAAGCCACCCTACGACCCGTATCCATGGGTACGAATCATACCCTTGAGTCGTACCAAACCTAGTGAGTCCAAAACCAAAGGAAAATTTGCAAGGGTCCTATTCCGGGGTGTTTTAGTAATTATGGTATTACATTTATTTTTATTCTAAGAAAAGTAAAAATTAAATTTCGTAAGAAAATCAGGGCAAAAACCCTAACAAATCTCTCCATTTTTGCTTGATTTTCTTGACAAAATATTCTTGATCCTCCTTCTTCACACGATCTTCATATATCACGTTGCTTGACATGCTTAAAATGGAGATTTTGTGTTAGAAATATTTTAGTCATTTCGGGTTAAAAATATTTGAGCCCTTTGAAGGGTTAAAAGTGAGCTTTATTTTCAAATATATAACATCAGGATTGTTGAATATATGATTGACAATTGTCTCCACGTGTATTTTTTGGGATAAAATATTTTCACTACCATCATATTGATTGCAATTTTGATCTTAACATGTCCTCAGTCTGAACCATCAAATCATTGAATCATAGGCTCTGATACCACATGTTGGGTTCGACATCGAGAGGGCATCATGAGAAAGCTTATAGTTTGAAAATCAAGACGATGATAATTCAGATGACAAACAAAAATATACTTAAAATATATTATTAAAATGATTTGGTCAAACGACCTACATATTAAAAATAATAGTGAAAAAACTTAAAACTTATTGGGAGAAAATCTTCCACTAAACAAAACTCTTTAAATGACTACATTGTGGATGTTATTATTTTGTTGTATAAGAAAAGGATATTCTATTTATAGAGGACAAAAAACTTTCCTCCAAGAAAGAGGTTTATTAAATATGAAAAAAATTTATATTTTCCTTTTAGGAAAAGTAAAAGTAATTATGGTATTACTTTATTTTCCTTCTAAGAAAAGTAAAACTTAAATTTGGTAAGAAAATCAGAACAAAAACCTTAACAATAGATGTCAAAACTGCATTTTTAAATGGTGATTTGGAGGAAGAGGTCTATATGACTCAATCTGAGGATTTTGTGGTCCTAGGACAAGAACATAAAGTATGTAAATTAAGAAAGTCCTTATATGAACTAAAGTAGACACTTTAGCAGTGGTATGAAAAAATTACATTAATGGATAATGACTTTGTTGTAAAATCATCTGAGACCTGTGTTTATTCTAAAATGATAGGACCAGATTGTGTGATTATATGTTTATATGTGGATGATATGTTAATCTTGACCCTAATGTGAATGTTGCAAATGAGACTAAGAAATTTTTATTTTCTAAATTTAAAATTAAAGACCTCAGAGAAACTGATATGATTTTCGAGATTAAAATCAAAAGAACTGTTAATGATTTATCTTTGTGTCAGTCTCATTATATTGAAAAGATGTTGAAAAGTTTTGATTGTTTTGATGTAGTTCAGTGAGAACTCCTTATGATCCTATCACACACTTGAAAAAGAATAAATATTTCAGTATTTCTCAAACTGAATATGCTAAAATAATTGGGAGTGTAATATTTCTCATGAACTGTACTCGGCCAGATATAAGATTGAGTAGATATACTAATAATCCCAGTAGTGGACATTGGAATTTTCTTCATTGCTTGTTAAGATATCTGAGAGGTACTATGAATTGGTGTTTGCATTTTAATAAGTTTTATATTGTTTTAGAAGGTTTTTGTGAATCAAATTGGGTGACTAACAATGTTGAAGTAGAGACATATTTGCATCAGACATGGTGCAATTAAATAATTGTTGAAACATGGTGTTATTTTTTTTTAAATATGCATGTAAGGTCCAAAAAAAATTGGCATATCCTATGACTAAGAATTTGACAAGAAAAATAGTCCTTGAATCGTCAAGGAGATGGGGCTAAAGCCTATGGATTGAGGTAATATGGTGGATACTCATTTATGGTCAAACGAACCCATATAGGCCTTCAATAAACACTACATATCTTATTCCTATGGTGCGAGATAGTGTATTATAACGTTGAGCTTAATTTTATTCTTAATAATCCATAGCCTTAAGGTGGTCTATGAGATAGACTTGATGGATTATCTAGGAGAGTGTAAAGGGTTGGTCTCCTTTTATGAAAGACTTGGATCATTTTTCTAGAGCATTCATGAGATCCAAGATTTATGTATACGGCCATAAAAGCACTTTAGATTATCGTGGAGGTTGCTTAAAATCAAGAATATGCTATGTGTTATGAGGGTCTCAACTTATGTCCATCTAGTTCAAGAGTACTCACTTTTTGAATATTTGTTGTTGCCTCATATCGCTACGTGTCAATTCAAATCGAAAGATATTGATACTTAAGTACATGTTTTTTTTTATTTGCCCAAAAGTGTTCCTATTCTTTTGTCTTTACATTTGTGGGGAGATTGAAAGCATTTTTATTAAATGGTTAGAATACAAAGTCAAAGTGTAAAACTTTTAAAGCTTATTCAAAAAGAGAAGTCCAGATACATTGTTACCAAAAACATTTACAAAATACATTGTAAGAAAATCCAACTTCTTAATTCTTTTGTAACTGTGTCCTTTCAATTCTCCTTGAATGGATGAATTCATTTGGTGAGATAATTCTTGTTTAACTGATGAGTTAATTCATTCGATTCACCATTAACTCACTCTTGTAACATCTTTTGTTCCTCACCTATATAAACCACTCTATTTATGAATAAAAGAGACACCAACAAAGTGAAAGAAGAATATCTCCTTCCTTTCTTCCTAAGTTCTCTAATTTTGGGTAATAGTTTTGAGCAACCTCCAAACTTCAAGCCGCACGTATTTGGAAGTAGCTATGGAACCTTGGTGAGCGATCGAAAATTTGTACCGGAGTCGAGCCAAAATTGCTTTCAAGGCAGTGGCTTGCCACGACTATTTGTGACTATTTTATTACTATTATTAATTCCAGTTCTATATCAATATTGAAGTAATTTTTTCAACACTCAGTAAGAAACTATGTCATTCCGTCTACCTTTATTAGTCTATCTACCCATAAATCATTTATAATCTAGTTCTCACGTCTCCAAACTGGGACATTCAAACATCTCTTCACATGCCTGATGAATAAATTATATCGCTAAATAGTATATTTAGTCATGAATTACCAAAAATTTTTGTAAAAGTTTTTGTTAGCAATGTATAATTTAGCAACAAATTAACAATAAAGTTCGTAGGTAATTTCTTTTCTGGGTAGAGAAAAATATTTTTATATAAATTTTAATCTAATCAACGATGTTAGTGCCTGTGAAAGGGAAAAGGGTAAAAAGGAAGTACTTGTTTAGATCATTAGATTATTGTGGGAAACGAACGGTCATTAGCTTCCCTTTTTCTTTTTTCTTTTCCTTCTAACTTTTCACTTGTTGTCATTTTATTTGAAAAAGACGTTAGTGAAAAAGAAAATTCTTGTCCTTAGTACAGTGGGGGATGTTGTATATGTCGTGAATTTACGAGAACTTAATAATTTGTCCATAAAATTTTTAATTATAAATAATTTATTCTTATAATTGTATTTACATTATAGTGAATGTCTATCAAGATCTAATAAGATCTAGTTGATATCTATCAGGATTTGTGAAGTATCTGACTTTCAGTCAGAAACTAGGAGTATTTTTCCCCATAAATAAAGGGGTTTTGTTCATTGTATTCTCAATCATATGATCTCTCATTCCTTAAGAGAAATAACAATTACTCTTTATCCTCTCTATTTTTCTTCTTCTTTCTTCTTTACTTATTTTATAACATGTTATCAGTACGAGACTCTGCCAAACAAGATGAGATTATAAATCTAAAGATAATTTCAAAGTTATTAATTTCTTATGTTATTTGTCTTTTGCTACTACTAATATAATTATTGTTGGATTTGAGGAAAAATAATTGGTTTGGAACCATTTATGTTTTAAATTTATTCCTCAAGAACAATATTATCAAAAGGGATGATAATATGTTGGGTTCAAGTCCCAATGATTTATTCCTAAGACGACTTTATATGGGTAAGACGTTGAGTTTGAATCTTAATGCACCATATTGATGATATTATGATGGCAAAGGCAAAATAATATATTTTTGATGAAAAGTCATGAAACTTGTCCATTGAATATGCTCCATTCCAAGAAGTGAATATGGTAGCAATATATGATAAGTCTGAAAGATGACAATTTGCTCTATTCTTGAAGTGAATGTGGTAGCAATATAGAGAAATTATCTCTATCATATTTATGCCTCGATTTGCTCCTGAAGTAGCAATATCATGAAAGAGGTTATAAGCTATCATAATTTGATAGGCTTAAGGCACAATTATATTCCATTCCTGGGGAATAAGAACCTTATTAATGCAAATGTGCACTTGATTGTGATGGTATCACAACTCACCTTCAAATGAGGCAGAATAACTGAGAAAAGTTATTTTAAATCTAATTTTAAAGTAGTAAATCTGAAATTTATTCATGTAATAGTAAATCTGAAATTTACTAAAGAAAAAAGCACATGTCATGGTAAACTTGGAGTTTACTAGAATAAAAGTTCATAAATTGATGTGAACAATTGTGACATCTCGAAGATGTGCATATTGAGTATTAGACATGTATTGAAGAACTAGAAGATTCTTCGAGAATTGTTTATGTCGCTTGTTCTCATGATAAGTTGGTTGGACCAACTAAAGTTTGGGATTGAATTCCTTAAATCTAAAAAGTATAAAAAGGTGAATATGGGCCCGTTCACCTGTCATGTGATCTATTAAGATACATCGATATAAGATGATCACATGTACATTTATTGTCAACCTAGCGTTTGACATTCATAAATGTTGCTTGCTCAATAAAATTGAGTTAAGAGCATAACTTTCAGATTATGTAATCAAGACAATTCATCTTGATGATGATGGTTTAGCATTGAATGTCTTTGATAAATAGCTAAACCATTACTAATGAGAACAAAGCTTCATGTGTTGGTCTGAAATATGATATTTTGCATACAATAGCACTTGTATGCATTAGACCAATAAATTATGATTATTTCTTCCCTCTTAATTGGTTCAAGGTCAGGAACCAACTATTCCATCTAATAATTTTAATGTGTGTATATGATTAATGAATATACCAAGATGCACAAAGATGAAATCCTCAAAGAAAATGGAGGATGTATGCTAGTTTTTATAACATAAGGGGGAGATTATATGCAGCTATGAAATAGGTTAGGAATTATTATCAGATCCTCATTCAAAAGATAATTCAAGTCAAATGCCGAAAGCATCTCATATTAAAGCTGCAAATGCTCTTATTTTGTATTCCTAAAGGATAAAGTCTATGCATGTGTGAAGCATGGTAGACTAATCGGTTTCAAATGAAATAATTCTTGAAAAGAATAAGGAGCAAACAATCATAATAAGAAGGCAATATATTTTTGAAGAGTCTACGACATAACACTTCATAAAACCTTATGAAAGGTTCAGGTACTTGAAAATAATGAAATGATGATATCTCAAAATGTTATGTCGCATTATGAATCAATACAAAATGATATATCATTAACGATATCTTTGATACGATATTGGCGCAATATTGTAAAAGATTACGAGGATCTGCATTCTACGTTAATTTAAGCATACTGATGTAGAAATATTTACCAAGTGACCTGAAAGGATGCATTTGGGTAAGCGTAAAATTTATTTGATTTGCAGTCCAGACACTTGAAGATGTCACACTTGACATGTTTGATATTGTTACTTGACAAACATCCATATGAAAATCCCTAAAGGATTCAAAATGCCTGAAGCATATAAAGTTTCTGGAAAACTTTTTATTATCCTCATAAGATATAATTTGATGATTTGAGTATCATTGAAACTCTAGGAGAGTTTTCAAAAGCAACAGAGTATTTGCTTAAATGAGAAACATGCAAAAATTGAATAAGGATCCATTACGACCTCAAGAAAAGGATGAGGAACTCCTTGGTTATGAAGTACCATATCTTAGTGCAATTGATGCACTAATGTATCTTGCAAATACTACAAGGCCTGATATAGCCTTTTTTTTAGTTAATTTGTTAACAAGTTTGTCGTCCCGATCTTATTGGTCATGCTGATTTTGGGTACTTATCTGACCTGCATAAAGCTCGGCCTCAAATAGGCTATGTGTTCATATGTGGTGGTACTGCAATAGCTTGGAGATATACAAAGCAGCCTATCGTAGCCACGTCATCGAATCATGCTGAGATAATAGCTATTCATGAAGCAAGCCGAGAATGTGTATGGTTGAGGTTCATCATACATCTCATTCGAGAAAAATGTGGTGTGAAATATGACAATCTACCCACAATTTTATACGGAGATAATGCATCATGCATAGCACATCTTAATAGAGGATTCATAAAAGGAGATAGAACGAAGCACACTTCATCAAAGCTTTTCTACATACATGAGCTACAAAAGAATGGTGATATCAACGTGCAACAGATTCGTTCAAGTGAAAATGTGGTTGATTTATTCACCAAATCTTCTCCAATTACAACTTTTAAGAAGATGGTGCACAAGATCGGGATGCAAAGGTTCAAGGATGTTCTCATTGGGGGGTGTTAATACGCGTTGTACTCTTTTTCCCTTACGAGGTTTTGTCCCACTGAATTTTTCTTGTAAGGTTTTTAATGAGGCAATCGATATGCGTATTGTTAGAGATATGTACTCTTTTTCCTTCACTAGATTTTTTTTCTACTGGATTTTTTCTAGTAAAGTTTTAACGAGGCTTTTTTTTCTACTGAATTTTTTCTAATAAGGTTTTAACGAGGCACATTATCTATCTAGACATTCAATGGGGTGTTATAAATGTATTTACATTATAGTGAATGTCTATCAAGATCTGATAAGATCTAGTTGATATCTATCAGGATTTAAAGTATCTGACTTTTAGTCAGATACTAGGAGTATTTTCCCCTATAAATAAAAGGGTTTTGTTCATTGTATTCTCAATCATATGATCTCTCATTCCTCAAGAGAAACAACAATTACTCTTTATTCTCTCTATTCTTCTTCTTCTTTCTTCTTTACTTATTTTATAACATTTATGATGTATATTAAATTAAAATTGTTACAAAAATGTATGACTTCAAATTTTAAATGACTCGACATAAATAGGCCAAAGTAATTATTTCATGCAAGCTCTTTTTGTATTGCTTTTTAATGACAATAATTAATCACACGGAAACACCATGTGCAAAGAGAGAAGAAAATGTATTCTCTGTTTCAATTTTTAAAATTTAATTTCAATTAGGTTTTAATTTCTTAATCTTTTTTAAGAAAATAAAAGTTAGTACATATTTAAGTATTAGATAAAAATACTTTCTCCGTTCTGATTTATATTAGAGTATTTGATTAAATAAAAAATAATTATTATCAGAAACAATAAACAAATATTTTGTATCTGTAGAGCAGTTTCGTAATTATAGCACATGAAGTTTAAAGTTAACGTATTTCTAAATAAGCAAGGTATGATATTCTTTTAGGGACATGTACAACAACAACAAATCCAGTGTATTCCGATCAAGTGGGGTCTGAGGAAGGTAGAATGTACGCAGTACATACCACTACCTCCGAAGAAGTAGAGAGGTTGTTTCCGATAGACCCCCTTTTAGAGACATGTCAAAAAGAAAAATATATCACGTAAATTAAAATGAAGGAATGCTAAAATTATATACGTTTTTTATACATTAAAATACTTTTAAAAATACATTATAAAATTCTTATGAAAGAATATATATTACTCAGCAAATAAAAATAGTATCATATAAAATGAACAACAAAAATAATTGATATTCTTGAGTGCATCAAATTAATATTAAAGATAATGGATTAGATAACAATAATTCTAAGAAAGATTAATGAAGCATCAATAGAGGTCAAAGTTTAAAATACAAGATCAAAGTTCATTTTAAATATGAAATCTGATGAATTAGCTATGAAATATCTGATATTTTTGCATAAATCAAATATTAAAGAAGATAGATTAAATCCCAATAATAGATCAAAATTTAAAATACAAGGTCAAAGTTCACTTTGAATATGAAATATGGTCAAAACATTTTTAAGAATATCTTATAAAATTTTAATTAAACAAAAAATATTTAACTCAATAAATGAAAATAATGTCATATAAAATAAATGAAAAATAATCAATATTCTGGCGTGCATCAAAATAATACTGAAGATAATAGATTAAATCACGATAATTACAAGGAAGATAAATATATGAAGCATCAGCAGGTCAAATATAAACTTAAAGTTCAGTCTAAATATGAAATTTTGCTAATTTGTTATAAAATATTTGATATTTTTGTGTGCATCAAATATTAAAGATAATAGATTAAACCACAATAATTCTAAGGAAGATTAGTGAAACATCAATATAGGTCAAAGTTCAATTTCATAATAATTCTAAGAAAAATTAATGAAGCATGGATATAGGTCAAAGTTCAAAATACAAGGTCAATTGTCAAAGTTCAATTTGAATATGAGATTTGGTGAATTAGTTATGACATAAGTGGATTAGACACTTATGATATTAACTTTTTTTATTTAGGCAGGAAATCAAAAAAAAAATTAAAGACTAAAGAATATATTAATAAATACATTTAAAATAAATATAAATAGTAAAAATTATGCAACACAATAAACGCAACTTTTATATTTACGTGAATTAGTAATACCTTAAAAGAAATTATGACACATAGCAAAAGCTTGAATTTACAGCAAATACACCTAATACACATAAATCTCCTTATTTCAAGTCTGCACTATAAATATTTTTCGTATAATACTGTGACATACAACAGTGACTTTTGATGATGATTGGGTAGTTCTATATTTCAAGCTTGAATTCTTGATTTCTTTGGGAGAAAGGAATTGAATTTGTGTTCTTTGGGAAAAAGGAGAGGATTTTCTTGAGAGGAATTTGGAGAAGAAGGGCAAATAATGTCCTAAATGATGTCCCAATTCGTGTTATGGACGATTTGGGTTGAGGAGAAAAGACCCGAGATTTGGAGAAGAAGGGCAAATAATGCCCTAAATGATGTCCCAATTCGTGTTATTGACGATTTGGGTTGAGGAGAAAAGACCCAATTGCTCCTCAACCAATTAAATTCGTAACTGGGCATGACGAGCTTACCGCGATGCGGTCTAATTGCGGTGGTGCATTCCACCCACCGCGACGCGGTATGCATGACAAAGGGACACAGCACCACGACGCGGGCCTATCACGGTAACTTATTAGATTCGTGATCCAAGCATGACCCAAACCTCGTCCGAAAAATTCAAAACTTCTCTAAGGCATGCTTCCAGGGGCGGCTCAATATATTGTGTGGCCTAAAGCGAAACTTCAAAATGAGGCCTTAAAAAAAAAATTGTATATTTTTATATTTGAAGTGTATTTCTATAATTTTTGAGATACAAAATTATGAATAAATTTGTTTTACAATCAATTTCTCTCAATAATTTTCATTTCAATTTACTGTATACTTAAATCATTTCATTTATGTTGAGATAATGCTGATCTTAAGTATGATTTTAATAATTTTAATTTAAAAAATTTCTTTCAACTGAGACAATTATTATAGGGACTCTATATGCAGTATAAACATTTGAATAATAAAACCTTTTTATTTTATGGAAATATTTCTTATCATTCCACTCCCTCTATCCCACTATAACTATTATTTTAATTCATTTCACGTTCATTACATAAAATAATAAATATAAGGTATAGTTATTAAGTTGCCCTATTTATTAGATTTTGTTTAGAATTGAGAAGTACTAAAAATAAATCCTTTTGATGTTAAGGATAAAGTTGAAAATAATTATCAACTTTAATCTTAAATTCCTAATATGATATTTTCTTTGAGCTAAAATAACATTAAAATGAAATAATATTTTTTAATAAAAAAAACTCTTAATTATAAATTTATAATTGCTAAAGAAATGAGGCCCCAAAAATTGGGGGCCTAAAGCGGTAGCTTTAGTGGCTTTAGGCTAAAGCCGGCGCTGCATGCTTCTTACACCCCTGAACATAATTAACTCAAAAATCAACACCTCGAGGTCGGGAAGACCAATTTAAAAATTTTCGAAGTTAAGAGGCCTTAGAAATGACTAAATCCCCAACACTTAGTGAAATTTTCAGGCCCTAAACCCCTTATGCATGCAACGAGAAATTGAACTGAGCTAAGAATAATACGGGATATTATAGAATATGATATTGATATTACTTGTTATTGAGGATCGGGTACCACGCTGATATGGTACATGAACATAGATTGTTCCTTGCAGGTCATGATTAGTTGGGCAAAAATAAGTCCCATAACATGTGTGTACATATTTGTGTTGAATTTGAGAGGTTGTACAGGTTATTAAGAAAATAACGAGCTAATGGTGTTCTAATTGGGAGGTTTAGAAAGATGTGGTTGTTATTTATTGTATTGTTGTTGATTTTGTGGATGTTTACAGTATGATTAATATTTTTGATGGTTATGTGGTTTATTTGTAAGCACTGTTTGACTTGTTATTGTTGTATTGTTTATTTCATTGAATATTGTTATGTGATGAGATCAATCTGTCTACTTGTTATTTGATTTATGTTATGTACATGTTATTAAATTGAGTTGGCCTATGATACCTACCAGTACATAGTGATTTGTACTGATACTACCTTGTACTCTTCTTTTATTGAGTACAGAAAGTGCTCCAGAGGCTCAAACACGACCTCACCTCTAGCGTTTGATCGCAGATCCTGATCCAAGGGTGAACACTCTGTCTCCAGGCTGTCATGGATCATCCTATTTGTTCTTGTCCATCTTTCGGGCAATGAAACATTCTTTATTTTCTTTATTTTTAGATATCTCTTTTAGTCATGATCTTTATTTAGAAGTTCTTGTACGATGATTTTCGAGTCTTGGAGATTTTAAAAGTACTTTTTTTTTTATTTCCGTCTTACTAATGATTAGCTCTGAATTATTGTCATTAAGTTGATTTTATGATATTCTCATTTTAATATTTGACTAAGTAATTGGGTAATAGTTTGATTTAGATGATTCTCCCACAAGAAGATTAGTGTAGGTGTTACTCATGACCATTTGAATTGTGACACATATCAACAAGAAGGATCAAATAATATGAAAAAAGCAAATACTACATTTTAATATACACAAACTATCATTATATATCCAGAGGCGGAGTCAGCCATGTTTAGGGGGTTCGGCCGAACCCCCTTCGACGGAAAAATATACTATTTATACATGATTAAAATTATTTTTTATGTGGTTATAGTAGGTGTTGAACCCCCTTCGACTAAATTTTCTTTGAATATTAAACTCTCTTAATTGAAATTCTGGCTCCGCCTCTATATATATCATAATTAGAGACACAGAGAGAGAAACATAGAGAATAATTTGGAAAAACAAACAAAAATAGTGGGACAATAATTTGATTTGAAATTAATTATAGATGGGACCCACAATAACTGAGGGTATTCTCGAAAAAACAAGTATAGCGAATCTAAAAAAGCATATATCAAAGAATAATCCCATTATTATTTCACCTTAAAAATCTAGAATCACTTTTTATTGCCTTTAAGAATCCACATTTCGTACAAATTCATACTCTGCGCCCTCAGTTTTCTAAAAAAAGTCAAAAAAGTGAAATTAATTATTATATATATATATATATATATATATATATATATATATATATATATATATATATATATATATTTAAAATTATTATAAAAATGCATAAACTTTAAATTTTAAACTCACTCGGCATAAACACGCAAGCTACCAAATTTATAAGTGAATCTGATCTTTTCTTGGAAGTCCTTGTATTGCTTTTTTAACTACCACAAATAATCACAAGTAAACACCATGTGCAAAAAGAGGAGACAACTTATTCTCTACGTTTCAAATTTTTTAAAATTCCATCTCAGTTAGGTTTTAATTTATTAATCTTTTTTATGTGAATAAAAGTTACATGTTTAGATACTAGGAAAAACTTTCTGCATCCTGATACATATATGTTATACTTCCTCCGTTTTAAAAAGAATGATCTACTTTCTTTTTTACTTCGTTTAAAAAAAATGTCCTCTTTCCTTTTTTGACAATACATTAATATCAATTTTTCATATGCCATATTTGAGACCACAAGATTAAAAGATATTTTGGTACATTTGACACTACTTTAATGTAAGGTCACAAGATTAAAAAACATCTTTATTTTCTTAAACTTTGTGTCAAGTCAAAGTAGGTTATTCTTTTTTATATGGAGGGAGTAGTATTTGATTGAACAAAAAAAAAATTCAGAATAATAATTTCAATCTAAAACAATGAATAAATTTTTCTTATTTATAAATCATTTTTGTAAGGTTAACACATGCAGTTTAAAGTTAAAGTCGCGTCTAAATAAACAAGGTATGATATATAAAGATATGTTAAAAAGAAAGGTATGTTGCAAAAATGAAGGGAATCTATAAGTTAATTTTTTTTTAAGAATGTTTTATAAACTTTTTTTTTTTTGTTTCCCATCCAGTGTTCGGTGTTCGCATTGGAGCCCCGACTAATTCGGATGACGCGTTGCAGGGCCCATTAAGTGGCAGCGCTCCCAACAGAATTTTCTCCATACCCAGGGTCGGACCCTCGACCTCCAGTTAAGGGTGGAACAGCCCCATCCACTGCACCACAACCCATGTTGGTGTCTTATAAACTTATGTCTTATCAAATAAAAACAATATCATATAAAATGAACAATAAAAATAATTGTTATTCCTGTGCGCGTATTAATATTAAAGATAATAGATTAAATCATATTAATTCAAGAAAAAATAATGAAGCATAAATATAAGTCAAAATTTAAAATACAAGATCAAGATTCAACTTAAGTAAGAAATCTGATGAATTAGCTATGAAATATTTGATATTCTTGCATATATCAAATAAAAATATTAAAGATAATAGATTAAATCCAAATAATAGGCTAGAGTTTAAAATACAAGGTCAAAGTTCAATTTGAATGTGAGATATGATCAAAACATTTTACAAATATCTTATAAAATTTTAACTGAAGAACAAATATTTAATACATTAACTAAAAGTAAAGTCATATAAAATGAACAACAAAAATACGTAATTGATATTCTTGCATTCATCACAATAGATTAAATCACAATAATTCTAAGGAAGATTAATGAAGCATCAATATATGTCAAAGTTTAAAATACAAGGTCAGAGTTTAATTTAAATATGAAATTTGGTGAATTAGTTATAAATATTTGATATTTCTATGCATCAAATATTAAAGATAATTAATAAAATCACAATAATTCTACGAAAGATTAATGAAACATCAATATAGGTCAAAGTTTGATATACTAAGTCAAAGTTTAATAAAAAAGGTCAAAAATCAATTTCATAATAATTTTAAGGGAAGTTAATGAAGTATGAAAGTTCAAAACATAACGTCAAATTTCAATTTGAATATGAGATTTGGTGAATTAGTTATGAGACTCTAAGTGGATTAAACATTTATGCTATTAACTTTTTTGATTCAGGTGGGAACTCAAGAAAATAAAACAAAGATTAGAAGAATACATTAATAATACATTTAAAACAAATTAATAGAGAAAGTTACACGAGAAAATTGAAGGAAAGGTGTCTTTTAAGTCTTGAATGAAGGATTGATGACATTGACCAACAGATAGGGTCAAACATTATTAGGAAACTTGATTAAGTTAATTGTGGACTTGATTAATATTTTTAAAACTTTCTAATCTTTTCAAAAATACAAATCAACCCAACCCACACCCCTCTTCAATCCAAATCAACCACTCTCTCCTCTCTCTCGACAGCTTCTCTCAACTCTCTCCCAACCAACAGTTCTGTAAAATTTCTCCCTTCAACCCCCGACGACTTCTACCTCCGGCGACAAATAGTTGGGCTTCGAGTTTCCCTCTTTTCTCCCTTCACCCCCCGACGACTTCTACCTCCGGTGACAAATAGTTGGGCTTCGAGTTCCCCTCTTCAATTCAAATCAACTTGTCTCTCATCCCTCTCTCGATAGCTTCTCTCTACTCTCTCCCAACCAACTGTTCTGCAAGCTTCTCATTTTAATCCTCGACGACTTCAACATCCGACTACAAATAGTTGGGCTTCGAGTTCCTTTTCGACTTCAACCTTCAATCGACGTGACAGCCTTGCTCTCCGACCACAACAGCTTCGAATTCTTCATCGTTCCTTTTCTTCTTTCACAGGTAAAAATTTATGGCCTTTTTAGTTTTGAAGAAAACGAGGAACTTGAGCCAACTTCTCTTATAGTATTGGTTAACAATTTTAATATTTGTTGCATTAATTTGAAATGCGGTCTGAATAAAATTCTAATTTCTGGTTTTTTTTCTCTTCTTTTTTCGGAGTGAATTATGATATTTTATTATTTGTTTCATCTTTTTGAAGTTTGATTTTTATTGTTTGTGTTTATAAAAATAAAACGACAATTTGGGTTGATTTGTTCTGTTCTTGTTCTTGGTAAAAATGGTGAAATTGTTATTTTTTGTAGAACAAAATCGTGCTACTATTTTTTGTTTCCTCCGATAGATTACCCATCTAATATTAACCATCTGATGCAACAGATTTATCATATTATGCAACAGATCAACCATCTGATGCACTAGAGGAACCATCAGATTACAATTTTGATGCAACAACTTTACCATATGTTGCAACAGATTAAGCATCGGATAAAAAATCTGATGCAACTAATTAATCATCTGGTGCAATGGAAAAAACATCAAATTAATGATTTGATGCAACAGATGAACCTCTTGTTGGATAAAATCCTATCAACTCTTCCTACAGGAAATGTCCAAGACTTGATTTCCAACTGATCATTCATCTGTCGTGATAGACGACCCTATGTTGGAAGAAATCTAAACAATATTGACCGTTGATAACTGTTCCAACAGATCACTCATGTGTTGCAACAGATGTGTGACCTGTTGCACAGACCATTCATCTTTCTCAACAGATGAGTGATATATTTTGTATTATCGCAACAAATTACTCAGCCGTTGTTGCAGGTTAGTTAACTGCTCTGACAGATCACTCATAAATTGCAACAGATGTGTGATCTGTTGCACAAACCATTCATCTTTCTCAACAGATGAGTGATATATTTTGTATTGTCGCAACAGATTACTCAATCATTTCTACGAATTATTTAACTATTCCAACAGATCACTCATATGTTGCAACAGATGATGTCACAATAGTTGTGTGATCTGTTGAACAACCATTCATCTGTCTTACAAGATGAGTGATATGTTTTGTATTGTTGCAACAGATTATTCATCTGTTGCAACAGTTTGGTTATATGTTGCAACATATATACTACCTGGTGCAACATATCGATGATCTGTTGCAACAGTTATTTTACTATTTTGCTTGTTTGATTTACTGTTATCCTTTTTTAACGATGCATTAATCAACAATAATATATTATTTTATGTTTATGTTAATTTTAGATAATATGGTTCCCAAAAGAACAGAATGGTTCCCAAAAGAACAGAAACCAAATCAAGTCCAAGTAAAGGAACAAGTGAAGCAGCTAGGCTACATCCACCACTCTATGAGCTTACTTTACAAGCGTTATCTCAATCGGGAGAAGAATATGATGAACAAGGAGAGGAGGAATATTTCAAAAGAGATGATGCAGATGCTAATAGCCCTTCCATCAAAGAGTTGGTCAAACCCTTCAGTATTGATCGTTATCCTGTCAGAATGCAGTGCGATAGTGCCGCAGATTTAACGGGTGATTTCGTGGTTAAGTCAGCCATGAGAAAATCTTCCGACGCCTTCAGAAAAATACTTTGAGAACAAAAATTGGATGTTTATTTCAGGGAAAGCTTCTTTGGGAAATATCTTGATTTACCGGAGGACAACAATGCTCGTTTCCAAATAAAAATGGTATATGAACTTCTCAAGCATAGGTTTATGTATGAAAACAAAGATAAGATGGATGAGGTATGGATAAATTATTGTGGCATTCCTATTTGTTTTGGTTGGAAGGAGTTTGCCATAGTTACTGGACTAAAATGTTATCCTCCTTCTCAAGTTATACCTATTCTAACCCAAAAAAATACCCCGCACACCCAAAAAAGGCAAAGGCAAGTCGTGTGATCGTGATGACCTGGTGTCCATTGTTGGTCCAAGCTTCAAAAACAAAAATTTGATAGAAGCGTTGAAAGGTAAATGACTTTCAAAGAAGCACAAACAGTCATTATGCTTGGTTTGGTTTGTACATAATATTTTTTGGGCGAGAGACGTTAACAACAACATAAGCCTCGATTTAATAAATCTCTCTGAGGATCTTGAGGTGTTTCATAACTATCCTTGAAGGTATGAAAGCTTCAAAATAACTATCAAATATTTGTTGACTCTGTTAGCACCAAAGACAGTCAACTTATATGGCTTCCCATGGGCTTTCATGGTAAATGTTTCTTTCTTCTATTATGATATCATTTATTTTTTCACTCAATAATGGTTTTGATTTATTGGCGTTATTTTATAGGCTTGAGCGTTTGAAGTCATTCCTTATTTGAGACAACAAGTGAACTACCAGGAAGGAGTTTCCTGTCCAAGAATCTTGAGATGGTTGTCGTCCAAAACTGATAAAAATACAAAATTTCTTGATCTCTTCAACCCTTCGAAGTATGTAGTAAGTATAATTATAATTATTTTTTTTTAATTAATGATTTTTTTAATGATCTAATCATCATTCTAATATATGTAATGATTTATGTTAGATTGTGCATCCGTCGCTAGTTCTGACCAATCGAGAGTTGAAGATGCCATTTTTTCTTACTTTACGATCTGTGCAAACTTTATCGGACCCTAAGGTCATCGACAGAATAAAAATGGAATTGTTTGGAGCAACAACCATTACAAGAAAAATAATTTTGGAGGGTGGGCTTGTTGTTGTTGATGGTCTTAGTGGTGATGGAGCTGTTGGTGGTGGTAGTGGTGCTGTTGTTGGTGCTAATGATGCTCTTCTTACAGTATTTAAAGCAAACCATTATGAGTATGATTATATTGGTTATACAGATTTTGCCTCTCCCAACGAATGTTCTGCATGCAAATGTCAAGACTGCAGGGCGAAACATGATGTAGTGATTAATGCTATTAATGCATTAACTGCTTCTATAAAGGAATTGACTTCTAAGAGGGGTCTCATTCCATCAAAGAGGATTTTATTTACATCCGCTCCATTAGAGATTAGGGCTAAGAGGAGAAGGAGAGTGATTTTCAAGGCATTATCAAGCATCCAAAAAAGCGAAATTGCAACTCCTCTGTCTGTGTGTTGCACTGAGCGACGTACAATATCCAAAGGAGAGTAGCACGAGCTGAAGAAGGTGAATATATTATATGTCTTCCAACTGACAAAACAAACAGACACATATCTGTTGTATCTGTTTCAACAGATGACACATCTGCTGAAAATTATCAAACAGATATAAACATCTATTGCAACAGTTAATTAACCTGTTGCACTAGATACTTTATCTGGTGCAACATATGTCTCGTCTATTTTAGCAAATCAAACAGCTCTTTGTACCACTTTTATTTGTACCAACAGATGACCTATCTGCTGCAATAGATGATTCATATATTGCAACAGATGGCTCATCCGTTGGAAATTATCATACAGGGTCTTCCTCATGTAGAAATTTGTCCCAACAGTCGATTCATTGTTGCAATAGAAATACAATCTGTTTGGGATAATTTAAAACTAAAGGAAGACCTATTTGATTTGCTAGAAGAGATGAGTTATCATTTTTCATTTTGTTGGATCTCCGTGATTAGCATTGACCAATTCTGGCTTTCCAGGTGGATGTAGAAGAAGATACTGCTGAACAACATTGACAATATCTAACTCTTTTTATGAAAATACAGAGAATAGAAAGCGCAGAAACCGTACGTAAGCGACAATAAAGATCCATGACAAGCAAAGCCGAATTTCATAGCACCGGATGAAGAAAACTTATCCATACTGAGTAGATCTTTATATCTTGATCCTTTCAAAGCAATCATTGGCAGTATACTTAAATTGTTGTTGATGTATTTGTTGAGATATGTACCCATAACAATTTTTTTACATTTCATTTATTCGTTGACTTATTTCAGCTAATTTATGAAGGTTTCAATTTATTTTATTTTGTCTACGAATTTTATTTATTCCTTATATTTGAACTTATTAATTGAAAAGGAATACTAGATTCAAATATTGCAACAGATAATGTATCTGTTGCAACAGATGACACATCTATTGGAAAAATCAAACAGATTTAGACATATGTTGCAACAGGTAGGTGATCTGTTGGAATTTATCAAACAGGTCTTCCCACGGTTGCAACAGATGGACTTTAGATAAAAATATCGAGATAATACAACAGATGACCAACCTATTGCAACAGATAAACTATATGTCAAAACAGGTAGAATAACTATTACAACGGATGGAGAATCTGTTGCATTATAAAAATTCAACTTTCGTTGGACATAAAAAATTGTTACTACGTGTTAAAAGGTTAAAGTGAATTGAATTGAAATAAAAAAGACGCAATCCATCGACGGTGTTCAGTTCAAACACCTAAAATAAAATAGGCATCAAGTAGACAGTGTTCATTTTAAACACGTAAAATAAAATAGGCATCAAATATGTCAGTCTGGCATATTTCACTGACTTATCGTCACTTGGCCCCTAACGGTCATCCCCCCCCCATTGTCTTATATATCCATCTTCCTCCTAAAATTTAACCCTAAATTCCCAAATCTTCTTCTTCATCGTCATCTTCTTTTATCTATCCAAATTCTTTAAATTATTTCTTTCATTTTTTTCAACTGAGCTTGACAATGTCGAGCGCATCTTCCACTATTTTTTGTGATAAATATTTTTGATATTGTAAGTGTGGTCATGAAGCTCTGTTAAAGACTTCTTGGACTAAACAAAATTCGGGTCGTAGGTTTTTTACTTGTAAGATTTCAAATGTAATATTTTTTTTATTTAATTAGTTGATTAATTATTGACTTGTAATTATTTTGTAATTGTGTTCTCTTTTTTATAGAAATTGAGTGGATGCGATTACTTTGATTGGTATGAAGAACGACATCCTTCACAAGAAAATCGTGTAATCTGGGGTTTGTTGAACAAAGTCAAGGCTTCTTAAGAGAAAAAAAATTGAGCAAGAAGATACTACATTGTTGCCGTTATTGCTACTGGTTTGGTGTTGTTGGGCACATGGATATTCCAGTCTAATTGCTGAAATTTTCATGGTGGTGTGTGTATTTT
The DNA here is from genome assembly GCA_030864215.1 of Capsicum pubescens. Lineage (NCBI taxonomy): Eukaryota > Viridiplantae > Streptophyta > Magnoliopsida > Solanales > Solanaceae > Capsicum > Capsicum pubescens. The sequence continues at coordinate 78,729,618 of CM061544.1, forward strand.
CTACTGGTTGGGTGTTGTCAAGCACATGGATATTCAAGCGTAATTGTTGAAAAACATCAAAAAGATTTAGGCATATGTTGTAAAATTTAGGTCATCTGTTGGAAATTATCAAACAGGTCTTCCTACTGTTGCAACAGATTAGACTTAGATTAGTAGATTATTCATAGAAATAACATCGGCGTAATACAACAGATGACCAACCTATTGCAACAGATAAACTATCTGTCAGAACGAATTAAATATATTTTACAACAGATTGACAATCTAATCTATTGCATTATAAAAAACTCAACTTCATCAGAAAAAAATTATTGCCACTACATGTACATGTAATAAAGTGAAGGGTGACTTGAAATTAAAAAATTTTACTTCACAGGCTCTTCTATATACACAGGCTTCAAGCGTCCAGTTAGTACCCCATAAGCCCAGACCTCTTGTAGGTTTGCCATAACGTTGTCTCACAGAAAAGTCATTGGGTCGGCCATTTTTGTGTCGGTTAGCAAATATTCGATGTGTGTAAGAGCGTGCGAGCCACTCGCTTTAGCGGCATCATCTTTTGGAAGGATCATTCCCTTGTTTTGACCTTCAAAATCCCATGATTTCTTCATCAACACTTCCTTTGGCAAATGATTCATCAGTTTACTCTCCCTCAACAAGATGGGCAACAACACTATCAGTGGCTCCACGAAGAGAAACAGATTGAAATCATCAACGAGAGGTACGTTGGAGTCATAAACATTGATCTTTCCCTCCTCGAGTAGTATCTCATCAGCCCGATAATGTATGTCGTTCACTCTAATAACTGCAAGAATCCTTTTTGCCTCGGTCCAGCTCTTGCCGTGTGAATTTTCCCTATCCCCTCTAACATATTTTATCATTTCTTCTTCATCCAAGACCAACGTAGGAACTAGGAAATCAAGTCCCATGCTAAGGGCTAATGCCTCCCCATTGAGTTGATCGTACCTATCCTTGAGCTTCTTGCAGAAGTCGAGGTCCATTATCCTATCGGCAGCGTCATAAGCTTCCGGTACGTTAATTGTCTTTTCCTCATGAGGCAGGGAATTATGTCAACATGTTGTGAGATAAGAAGTCAATTTTTAAATAGGTTAGTAATAGTAAAGATGCAACGGATGGTCCATCTATTGCATAGGGTCCATCCAACGCAACTTGTGCAATAGATGGATAATAAGTTGCAACAGAACCACTACCAGTTGCACCAGTATACCCAGTTGTTACAACAGATGTAAAATCTGTTGTGTAGCTTGTTCTTCATGGGGTAGATTAGAAGGTCTAGGTTAGGAAAAGTAAACTTGTCTTATCCTCGTACGGCATACGCATATCAGTCATAGTCTGGAAGTCTTTGGGGGATAAGGAAGGCCTGGGGTAATCTGGTGTGCCTGGCTTGGCATTCTTGGCCTGTCACAGATCCTTCTTCTCTTCGGTGCCAAGTTCTGCGTATATGTCCACCTTCTTGACTAGCCCCTGAACTTCAACAGCTTTTGGAGAGAGAGGAATTATAATTTTTTTTTATTTCCGACCGGAGAGTACATCTCTAATTGCTCTTTTCTTTGTCCTAACCAACACTGTAGGAGTGTGCGGCTCCCTCACCTTCTTGGATGGTATGACACACCCCTTAGATTTGAATTCCTTGATAGCTTTAGAGATAGCCTCTACTTTTTCAAAGAGTTTATCCTGTCTGTCCTTGCACTCTTCACATTCACAATGAGAACACGAGGGTGAAGAGGGGTGAGAGGGACCTGTGTAAGGGAGAAAAGGGGTGTTTTCAAACATATTTATTCTTTCTTGAGCCTCAACATGCTCATCATCATGAGTGGTAGCAGCATCAGCATGCCTGTCACCGACACCAACAACTCCACCAGAAGAAGAACCCGGATCTGCCTTAGTAAAAGGTTGGTCATGAAGTGCCTCAACATTAGGTTGACTTTGTCTAACTGCTATTCTTATGGCTGTTGCTCCAGCCAATTCCTTCTTTATTAACTCCACCATTGGGCCTACTATAGTATCAACATGACCTAGAGTAATATAAGAAGTCATCACCGACTCCTCCTCAGTAGGCACTATCCATTGATGCACAACCTATAAAAAAGAAAAAAAAGATAGATGTATTTAAATCATATAATATAATAATTTTCACAGTTGGCCTGCATTTAAAAAAAAAAGACCCATCTGTTGCATAGTTTGCAGTATATGGTTAAAATCTATTTGAGTCTGGTTCAGAGAAATAGAGCAACACATGGATAATCTGATACAAAATATCAATCATCTGTTGTAACAGTTGCACAAGACGGGTAATTTGTTATGCAACAGATGATCTGTACGTTGCAACAGATGAACAATATGTTATCAAATTACACATCTGTTGCATAATTTGCAGTAGATGGTTAATCTTTTAGGAGTTGGGTTCAGAGAACCAAAGCAACAAATGGGTAATCTGATGCAAGATATACCCTGTCGCAATAGATATCCCATCTGGTGCATCAGATATAACATCTATTGCACCAGATATAACATCTGTTCAATATCTTTCTTATCTTTGAGTAGAATTATTTTACTTAAAGAAAACGTACTGCATCATCTGGAGGGTTAAAGAGATCAGCCTCCTTAATATTGGTGTTGCTCTTTGCAGCCAACCACCTAAACATCCTTTGATGAGAAACCTCATCTGGGTAATCGATTAACTTCTTTCGGAGGGGAGGAATGGCTTCAAATGCCCAAGCCTAAAAATGTAAACAGGAAGCCAGCCAAAAAAAAGTCATAATAACTATATTCAATATAAATTAATGGATGAGTAAAATTAGTGATTAATTTTACCATGAAAGCCTAAAGAAAGTCGTATAATGTGGTTGTCCCTGAGGATAGCTTTGTCAGTAAATATTGACAGTCAAGTAGAAGCTGTCATATCCCCAGGGATAATTGTTGAATTTATCAAAATCCTCAGCACGCGCCAATAAATCATCTTCTATGACCTTGTTAACGTCTATTGTCAATATAACCGAATGGGCAAACCAAACTAAGCACAATTGCTCCTTGTACTACTCTGGTATGATTTTATCCTCGAGATCTGTCAACAAATCCGATTCTTTGTAGCCACGTCGAGCAATGTCAAATAACCCATCTATTCTTTCCTTGTATTTTCTTGCCTTGGATATTTTACGGGGTGGTGGTCCTTCTGGACGATGGCATCTCAAGCCCGTCACTATGGCAAACTCTTGCAAGCCAAAAAAAATGGGCATGCCACAGTAGTTGATCCAGATTTCATCCATCTTCTTTTTGCCCCCTCCTCCGAATCTTTATCATCCGTCGAGTACTTAATCCTGCGCTTGAGAAGACCATATACCATCGTCATAGGGAAATAGATACGGGTAGAGGGGTTCTCAGGCAGCTCAAGAAAGTGTTCAAAGCAGCTCTTCTTAAAAATTCCGCCTATGTTTTCGTTCTTCATAATTTTCATAATATGTTCAAAAAAATTCCCCATCTGACATTTAAGTACAATTTGACCAGTTAGTTGTTTTCCTTCTGGGTCATTTATCACCATCGCAACTTGAAACCTTTCAATACTAAAAGTTTTGACAGGATCATGCTGGGATGTCGATATTAATTCACGCCCCATCGATGATCCATTATCATCATGTTAATGATCACCCTCTTTCTCTTTCTCACTCTTCAATTCCTTCTCTTTCTCACTTTTATTTTCTTCATCAGCATCTAGACACCCTTGTCCACCTTCCTCAACGTTGTTTTCATATCTCTCCTCAGCTTCACTTTTTCCTGACTAAGATTTTTCAGGAAGCTCCTCTAAATCCCTTTGTACTCTAGCCTTTTTTTTGTGGTCAGACGTTGATCCACTTTCACTTTCTTTTCTTTTGGGAGACATGTTTTACCTACAGACAAAGAAAAATAAAAATTACATTACAATTGATGTATGCATAGATTTTAAAAAATACATTACAAACACCACGAATACCGACACACCAACAGTCACCACCACAAGCACCACCAACCAATGCCAATACAACAAACACCACGAATACCGACACACCAACAACCACCACCACAAACACCACCAACCAATGTCAACAAATCAAACACCACGAATACCGACACCACCGACAGTCACCACGAACACCACCAACCAATGCCACCACTAGTGCCACCACGATGACCACAAATACCACCACCAACACCACAAACACCATCCAACAATACGACGATAGTCAACGGAACACTCCGATGGAAACTAGGGATTTCTCGAGTTCTTCCTACGATTTTACCATCAAAACTCAAAATTGTAAACCCATTTTCGAAGATAATACAGCTAAAAGTTTTATTTTTCATCATTAACTTAAAAGCCCTTATTTTAAAAAAAAAAATAACAAATATAGAGCTCTTCTCGAACTCTGATGCCTATGAAGACAAAGAAAACGACTGATACAAGTAAGAATGGAGTCAAAAACAACACCTATGTGGTCGAAAATTAGAAGAAAAGCTATCTGTTGTGGAGAGTTGAGCAAATTTATTGAGTAGTTGTTGTCTGTACTATATTATTAAGTAAGAATGAGAGAGAAAGAGTGAGACCTCGAGATTTAAAATGATGAAACGTTTTGTATGGGTTGATTTATATTTTGGAAAAAAATGACAAGTAGTTTTGAAAATGTTAATTCGGTCCGAATTGAACTTAATTATTTTTAAAATCATAAAATATATGTGTAATTTTTAACCCTCTCATAATGCAATTGCCAAAAGGGTAATTCAATTAAAATTGTATAAAAATAATTAAAGTTGTAGTTGACCGAGTACTCTAGTTGACCCTATGAAAACTCACCTCTGGTCCTAGATTAATCAATTTAGGTACTATTAGTCTAACATATGAACTCAATTGAAAATGTAAAAAATAAATGTTCAACATATTGCGTCAGATTTCTCATCTATTGTAAATTATCAATCAGATTAGGTAACAACAGATTATGAATTTGTTGTAAATTATCAAATAGATTAAGTCATCTATTGTGACAGATTACCCATTTGTTGTAAATTATCAAATAGATTGTCATATATCGCAACAAATTACCCATATGTTGTAAATTATCAAATAGGTGCTGCCATCTGTTGTGGTTGACCCTATGAGAACTCACCCCTAGTCCTAGATTAATCGATAGTTTACCCTATGAGAACTCAGCTCTAGTCCCAAATTATTTAATCAAAGTATTAGTACCCTAGTCCTAGATTAATCAATTAGGGTATTAGTCTAACATATGAGATAGTAAGAATCGGTTCAGCTCAGAGTTATCGATCGATGACTCTGGTCGGGAGGAACGCAATACCGTCTCATTATGCAATTTCCAAAAGACTCAATCAAAGTTGTAGTTGACCCTATGAGAACTTACCTCTAGTCCTAAATTATTCAATTAAGGTAGTAGTACCCTAGTCCTAGATTAATCAATTAAGTTATTAGTCTAACATATGAGGTAGTGAGAATCGGTTTGGCTTAGAGTGATCGATCGACGACTCTGGTCGGAAGGAACACAGTACCGTCTCATCATGCAATTGCCAAAAGACTAAATTGAAGTTGTAGTTGACCCTATGAGAAATCACATTCAATTAAGGTATTAGTCTAACATATGAACTCAATTGAATTATATATAAATAAATGTTCAACATGTTGCAACAGATGTCTTTTCTGTTGGATCAAATCAAACAGATTATGTAATCTGTTGCAACATATTAAGCATCTGTTGTAAACTATCAAATAAATTACGTAATTTGTTGTGACAAATCTCGAATCTATTGTAAACTATCAAACAGTTTAAGTCATCCATTGCAACAGATTACCCATCTATTGTAAATTATCAAATGGATTAAGTCAATGTCGCAATAGATTACACATTTGTTGTAAATTATCAAATAGGCACTGTCATCTATTTTAGTTATTATGAGAACTCACCCCTAGTCCTAAATTAATTAATTAAGGTATTAGTTGAACATATGAGGTAGTAAGAATAGGTTCATCTCAGAGTGATCGATCGATGACTCTTGTCGGGAGGAACGTAGTCCCGTCTCATCATGCAATTGCCAAAAGACTCAATTGAAGTTGTAGTTGACCCTATGAGAACTCACCCCTAGTCTCAGATTATTCAATTAAGGTATTAGTTGAACATACGAGGTAGTAAGAATTGGTTCATCTCAGAGTGATCGATCGATGACTCTTGTCGGGAGGAATCTAGTACCGTCTTATCATGCAATTCCCAAAAGACTCAATTGAAGTTGTAGTTGACCCTTTGAGCTTATTCATTCATCCCTAGTTCCACTTAGATCGATGTAGGTACTATTATTAATCTTAACATTAAGTTAATGAGAACTCATTTCAACTCAGAGTGATCGATCGACGACTCAGGGCGGGATGAACGCAATACTAACACCATGCAAATGCAACGACTCAATTGGATTTGTAGTGGAACCTGTGAGCTCATTCATTCATCCCTCATTCCACCTAGATCGATGTAGGTACTATTATTAATCTTAATATTAAGTTAATGAGAAGCTCATTCTTTCATCCCTAGTTCCACCTAAATCAATTGCAATGAAATCTGTTGCAACAAATGACAGAGATGTTGGAGAATTTCAAACAGATAACAATATCTGTTGCAACAGATGACATATCTAATTTAATTATCAAATAGACATTTGCATCTGTTATGACGGATGACTGAGCTGTTGGAAATTTTTAAACAGATATTGATATCTGTTGTAACAGATGACATTTCTAATTTAGTTATCAAATGGATATTTCCATCTGTTGTCACAGATGACTGAGTTGTTGGGATTTTTCAAACAGATATTTAAATCTGTTGCAACAGACGACATATCTGTTTCAAAATCTTTTTTTTTCTTTTAATTTTAAAGCAAGCTTCTGTCCGAGTAGATAAAGTAGTAGTACTACTAAAGGCGGTAAAAAATATTTCTTGGATAACTCAAAAATCTCATTGAGTAGTCTTGTCCTGTCTTTTCAATGTCACCCATTTTCTTCCTCGTGCCCCTCAAATTATTAGTGAAATATTAATTAATGACTATTGAAACCCCTAATACTTCTCCGTTTCATATTGACTTGGCACACCCATTAAGAAAATATTAATTAGGAGTTTATTTTACTACCAAATTAGCCTTATTAATTATGCTTTGAAAATATAAATTTGAATAAATATACTTTATTTAGTCATTTAATATTAAGGGTAGTACATCTAGAAATTAGAATTATCTCATCTCTCATCTCATCTCATCTCCTTCAGCCCTAAATTTATTTTATTCATCTCTCATTTTTTTTTCTATCCTTTTTAGGGTTATCACAACCTTTTTTTCTCTCCTCTTTCTCATAAATTTTCATTCGAATCTAAACCGATCCATATCCATATCTTAGATTCCTCGACTGAAATTGTTGTTTTGACCCCCTTTTGACATTAAGGTATGATATGATTCACTATTGCTCTTTCATTCTCGTCTTCTTCTTGCAAGTTATTTATATATTTTTTATTTAATTACCATTTTCCCATATCATATTTATTTAAAAAATTTGAAGGAACTTTTAATTATTGAATAAACGAACCGAGAAATTTTATTACAAGATATAAAAAAAAGTCATCTGTTGGGAGAAGTTTAAAAGCCTTGTTGGCAGTATTATTTTTTTATGTATTTTGTTTGTTTCTTTGTTGTTGATGTTGCTATTGATGTTGTTGGTGGGGTTGGCGTTGTTGGAACTTGTGGTGTGGTGTTGTTGACAGTGGGGGATCCAGGTTTTTTAGACGGTGGGTGCTTCTTAGCTTAAAAATAGTGGAGTCCGAACAATCAACACAAGGAGTAAGGGAGAAAAAAATAAAAGAAAGTTTAAAGTGAATTAGGAGAGAAGAGTTGGTTACCAAAATTAAAAAAATATGTGCTGAGTGGGAATTGAACTCAAGACCAAAAGAAATAAATAGCCTTAAGCACCCATAAACAACAACTAGGCTAACCAAACAACTCTTACTATGGGTGCTCACTGATTAGATTATATACGTTTTTTCTTAATTTCCATATACATATATAAAGTTCGATACGAGTTCAGTCTGTGCTCGCGCACCCGGAGGACTCCATGTGGATCCGTCCCTGATTGTTGATGGTGTTGGAACATAGGATGTATGCTTCTTTGTTGTTGATGACGTTGTTGAAATAAATGTTGTTGTTTTCTTTGTTATTGATATTTTTTATTTGTTGTTTATAGTTTATGTTGTTGTTGATGTTGCAACGGACGGAACAACTGTTGGAACAAATCAAACCACTAGCAAGGCTGCTATGTATTCCAACAGACTCCATATTTGTTGCATCAGACTCCACATCTGATGCAACAGACTCCACATCTGACGCAACAGACTCTTCATCTGATGCAACAGACTCTACATCTGTTGCAACAGAAGGATAATTTTCTTTCTGTGACAAATTTTTTTCTTCTTCTTTGTTGATATAAAAGGAACTGAAAGTTGATCAACTTTTATCTGACCATCACAAGAGGCTGCAGTAAAGATAGGTTCGGAGGAATAAGCTGCATGCAGATGAAATCACTTCATATGTGGGAGGTATGTATTACTGATAATATTATTGTGGAAACACACATAGAGTACACTGATTTTGTGAATGTTGTTTTTACCGATTAGTCATAGATCATTCAAACAAGATATTTGCAATTTTACAGTTAAGTTTGGTAGGTCCGAACTGATAAGACTGAGGGATCATGAATATGGTTCTGATACCTTATTAAGATTTAATGTCGGATGTTGCTCATGTTTATTTGTCATGGCTTCTACAGACTTTCACTGTGGAAAGCATTTCTGCGACGGTGTAGACTTTTGCATGATGGATATGTTGTCCTCTACATGGTAGAAGAATGATCAATCTTGCCCCTCCTTGCTTATCTTGTGCATGCAAATGTGAAGAGTGCAAGGCAAAACATGATGGTGTGATTAATACTGTTAATGCATTAACTGTTGATGTAAATAAATTGATATCTAACAGTAGTATCATTCGATCAAAGAGGATTTTAATTTCATTCACTCCATTAGAGATTAAGGCTAAGAGCAGAAAGATAGCAATTTCCAAGGCATTATCAAGTATCGAAAAAAAAAAAATAGGATCTGATAAGGTGAGAAGATAAAAAGGGGTGAGGAATAGGAAGGAAAAACTGAATGCTAGATTTAGTTCATCTTGTTTCGTTATGTAGAGATCCTCCATCTAATTTTGAGTGCTTTTTCTTTTCAGGATGGTGAGAAAGGCAGAATCTCCCCATCATTAGCTAATACTGGAAATAAGACATCTGATGTTATTGAACCACCAGACTGCCCTGTGAAGTTTGATAATCCAGAAGATGTCTTTGCTCGAGTTAGTCAATAATTTAAACGATCTCAATCACTTAGTTTTTCTGCTGATCAATTTTTTCTGTAGAAGACAAGATATCAACAGAACTGCTTGACACAACGAAAGTTGATATCGATAGATTACTGATTATGTCTTCTCAAGACTTGCTTCTACCAGAAAACTGTTCTGCATTGAGTGCTGCACTATCCATATATGCTGCAGCATAGGATTTATCAGCCAAGAGAGCGCTTGCCTTGGAAAAACTCAAAGAGAACCTTCCATACTTCTTCTTAACTTTGTGTAGAGTTAAGAAGTACCAAGAGGAGTATTATAAGAAAGCTGCAAAGAAAGAAAGTGAGTGGTCCTCGTTGACAAACTCACAAAAGATCAAGAGCTCTATACTGAGCTTAACGACCGCAATGACAAAATGATTGAATTGGAAGTGGTGGTGACTTGATTTAGTCAAACAAAAAGCCATGACTGTTCATATCCCTTAATTAAATAAAATTGGTGACTTTTCGAATATGTAAATTAAAAAAAATGGATCTAAATACAATATTTTATCTTTTTATTGTATTTCGGAAAGAGACAGATTGGTAATCTGTTGCAAACTATATTCTACCTGTCATATAACTTACAATACAATATATGGATAATCTGTTGCAACAGATGGATATATCAGTTTGCTTTTCCATCAGTTGTGGCGTCTGTTGCAACTTGCTAGTCATCTGTTTATTCAATTTCGTCGAGAGTAATAGATTTTTCTAAACACTTCTTGGACAAACTCAATTTTTTCTCTTGGATTGCTTCTCTTTTTTTCTTTCCATCCTTCAAGCTGGCCTTCAAATTCAATTTTTGCCATCAATCCAATAGCAAAATTTTAATTTGGTTGAAGGTTGCAAAGAAAAAAAGAAAAGCAATCCAATAGAAAAAATTGAGTTTGGCCAATAAGTGTTTAGAAAAATCGATTGCTCTCGATGAAATTGAATAAACATGTGACTAGCAAGTGCAACAAACGCCACAGCTGATGGAAAAACAAACTGATATATCCATCTGTTGCAATAGATTGTCCATATGTTGTATTGTTAAGTTATTTGACAGGTGAAATATATTTTGCAACAGATTACCAATCTGTCTCTTTTTGAAATACAATAAAAAGATAAAAAGTTGTATTTAGATCCATTTTTTTTTAATTTACATATTCGAAAAGTCATCAGTTTTATTTAATTAAGGGATATGAACAGTCGTGGCTTTTTTTTTACCAAGTTCAGTCCCTTCCAATTCAATCATTTTATAAATAGGTCCCTCCGGCCTCCTCTCAGTCTCACTCCACACTCACTCATTCATTCTACTATACTTACAATACTAATATGGTTGATCCAGATTCGTACAAGAAGTTTCATATCGAGTCCTTGCAGGAACTTCAAAGGCAGTTTGATGAACTCCAGTGGGATTTGACTGACTTCGGAGCAAGGCTGAGGAGGGCCCAGCTGCTACCGGATAAAAATTGTCAGGTTGACAATAATAATAGTAGTAGTAGTAGTAGTAGTAGTAGTAGTAGTAATAATAATAATAATAATAATAATAATAATAATAATAATAAATTTTTTCTTTCTTTTAGCGTATGTATTTTCCTTTTTTATATCCGATCTACCTATAAGGGATTCAAAAAAATCCATGTATATGTTTGGTTTGGTTTGGTCGACTTTGAATTTTTAATTCTCATTCAATATTTAATTATCATTCTATTTATTTTTTATTCTCAACATGTCGACGGTTGGAGGTAGGGATTGAGCACTTGTGGCAACAGATGGTGGTGAAAGTGATGATGAGAAATTCTCCTAAAAATGGTTCGTTAATAAATAATAAGGGACTAAATGATATTATAATCGTAAATGAAAGATTATTTAATTTAAAAAAAGTCACAACATTGAATTAATTTAATTATGATATATGATGATATGATTTTTAAGAAAAAAAATTAACAAATAGTCGTGACTGTGATTTTTGTCTAAACACATTCAACAAACAAAAACAAAAAACGCTTCTGATGCATCAAATTCCTCATCTATTGTGACTGATGAATCAGTTAGAAGAAATTAAAAAAGCTCCTTAAACAGATGGTCGATTTATAGCAACAGATAGTATATCTGTTGAAACAGATATCTGATGCAACAGATATACAATCTGTTGTCATAACTCAATTAATAAAAATGGTTATTAATGAAAAGAAAGAAACGGAACGGTTATTGAAAACCAGGTGTATTCGATTTTTAAATTGAGAAAAAGGTTATATAAATTTAATAAGCTGAAAAGTCATGACTTGTCACAATAATAAAAAACTCACCAGCTTGATTTAATTAAGTCATTTCTTTTCACAGAAAAGAACAAGGAAATAAATGATAAACACAATTTAAACCGTAAAAACTCACCAGAAATATTCTTGTTTTTAAATCTTCTTTATTAATTTATATAATTAAGAAGTCAAAAAATTTGGATGTCATGAAGATAATTTTTTTTTTAAAATATATATATTATATGTTGCAACAGATATATTATCTGATGCAACAGGTTAACTATTTGTTGCAATAGATGATACATCTGTTGTAACAGATATATAATTTGTTGTCCAATTCAGTGTAAAAAAAATGGTTGCTGGAAAGTTTTAATTATTTTAATAATTATAAAGCTGAAAAGTCATAACTTATCACAATATTGTTTAATTTAATTAAGTCATAACTTTTTACAACAATCAAGAATGTCATTAATAAATGGAGGTGAACAGTTGTTCCTTTAAATCTGCTTTATTAATTTATATAATTAAAAAATCAGAAAATTTTGATGTCATGAAGATAATTTATTTTTTTAAAAAAATATATATATTATATGTTGCAACAGATATATTATCTTAAGCAACAGGTTATTTATTTGTTGCAACGGATGATATATCTTTTGTAACAGATGATTTTTCTGATGCAACAGATATATAATCTGTTGTCCAACTCAGTGTACATAAAAAATGATTCCTGAAAAGAACTAATTATTTTAATAATTATAAATCTGAAAAGTTATGACTTATCACAAATTGTTTAATTTAATTAAGTCATAACTTTTTACAGTAATCAAGAATGTCATTAATAAATGAAGGTGAACAGTTGTGCCTTTACATCTGCTTTATCAATTTATATAATTAAAAAGTCAGAAAATTTGAATGTCATGAAGATAATTTATTTATTTTTTTAAATATATATATATTATATGTTGCAACGGATATATTATCTTATGCAACAGGTTATCTATCTGTTGCAACGGATGATATATCTGTTGTAACAGATGATATATCTGATGCAACATATATATAATTTGTTGTCCAACTCAGTGTAATAAAAAAAACGGTTCCTGAAAAGAACTAATTATTTTAATAATAATAAAGCTGAAAATTCATGACTTATCACAATATTATTTAATTTAATTAAGTCATAACTTCTTATAGTAATCAAGATTGTCATTAATAAATGAAGGTGAACAGTTGTGCCTTTAAATCTGCTTTATTAATTTATATAATTAAAAATTCAGAAAATTTGGATGTCAAGAAGATAATTTTTTTTAAAAATATATATATTATATGTTGCAACAGATATATTATTTGATGCAACAGGTTATCTATTTGTTGCAAATAATGATATATTTGTTGTAACAGATGATTTTTCTGATGCAACGGATATATTATCTGTTGTCCAACTCAATGTAAAAAAAACGATTCCTGGAAAGAACTAGTTATTAATAATAATAAAGCTGAAAAGTCATGAATTATCATAATATTGATTAATTTAATTAAGTCATAACTTTTTACATTAATCAAGAATGTCATTAATAAATGGAGGTGAATAGCTTCAAATTTTTGCCTAACTCATTCAAGTTCAATCCTCTATAAATAGGTCCCTCCTTACTCAGTCGTTCGTTCTACTACACACTTTTTATTCATTGCTCTTGTTACACCTTCAACTACTTTCTCTTCAAGGATTTGATAGCTTTTTGCTGTCTCTGGTAAGTTTTTTTCTTAATTTTTGTGTAAATATTCATTGTATATTACATTACATTCGAATTCTTTCTTTTCTTTACTTTTGTTTTTATGTGTGTTTTGTCAACTTATGTGTTTTCTAGATATGGTTGTTCCTGTGTGGGATGTCGCTATTTTATGAGACGCCATGTGGGAACTGCAGAAGGAGGTTCATGACCTGCATTGGGAGTTGGCCGCCGTCAGAGTAAGGATGCTGCGGGAGATCCGCAGGCTGAGGAGGGCGCTGCTGCTGCCCGTTGAAGATTGGTCGGCCGGCCATACAAATAATAATGATGATAATAATAATTAAGCTTTTTTTTTATTTTATCTATGTATTTTTTTTGTTTGTTTTATAAAAAATTATGTTTGATGCACTTGACTTTTTATTTCTTATTTAATTTTCGTGTTGTCTATTTCTATTTCTTAACTAATGACATGTCTAGAATTAAGGAATAATTTAATTCCAGTATCAATAGCAAGAACACATGAGTTATGTGTTAGGTTTGTGTTTGTGTGTGACAGGAGCTGTATTTTGTTGTTCGAAACATATTAGTAATCTGATGAAACAGATTATTTATCTGTTGAAACAGATTACTAATCTGGTGCAACAGAATACCCATCTATTCGATTCATATTACGGGCACCTAGAACCCATAAACATGAATCCAACATGAGTCTACTGTTACAACAGAACATTTATCTGGTGCCGAAGATAATGGATCTGTTTAAACAGATTGCTCTTGTATTGCATTCATGTTCGCATGCTAGCTATTGTTGAAAAAATAACACACTAGCAGTTACCCAGATTCAACTAAAAAGCATAATCTAACTTACCAAAGTCTCCTCTCAAGTAAATTCCAAAGTTGAAAGTGATTTACGAAACAAAATTTGACATAAGAATTTGATCAAAGAGCAGCAGTTGGGGTAACAACAACAACAACAACAATGGTCAACAAAAAGAATATGAAGATGATAATGAAGTACATGATGATGATAATGAATCAGAAGATGATGAATAGAGCAGCAGCAACAATGAACAACAAATATCGCGAAGAGAGAGAAAATAACAACGGATGAGGAGAGAGAAAAAAATGTCTTTTTTCCCTTCGTTCCCCGTTATATATTAACTAACATTTGGATCAAAGTGTAAATTTAGAAACTTGTGGGTTATTTTGAAATTTTTCAAACTTTCTTAAACCATAATTAAGTAATTGTCACCTCTACTCAATTATTAAGACTTATGTCACATACACCTCATTTTAAATCTCTTTTGTCACTTGTGGCCCAAACCCCAAGTTACACGACATAATAAACATAATTGTTATATTTATTCGAAATAGTAATAATCTAAAAATATTACGACACATAGTTAGAGTTTGAATTTAATAGCAGACATATTTAATACACTTAGAGCCCGTTTGGATAAGCTGAAAAAAGTGGATTTTAAAAGAATTTTTAAAAGTACTTTTGAAAGTGCTGAAACTTATTTTAAAAATAAGCAGTTACGTGTTTGGATAATAGTGCCGAAACTGAAAAAAAATTATTGATGTGTTTGGTAAACAAGTGTTGTTAAGCACTTTTTTGGGTCAAAATGTCTGAAATACCCTAAAGTTGTTAACAATATGTAGAGTTGATTATTATTAATTTTTATTTCTAAAATTATTCAAATTAAAATTAATATATATATTTTTAATTCATATATATATATATATATATATATATATATATATATATATATTGTTAATATAATATTAGGATTTAGTGTTTATATATCTATTAATTTTTATTTTAAAGACAAATTTTATGCAGACTTGGTTTTTTTCCCCCACTTTTGATAACACTGTACATAGTGATGCAATTTCATAATTAATGATCAAACAAAATATATATGTCACTAATCATTATAATTACATTAATAGATAAATAGTTGATCACAAATGATACTATTTGTTTGCTAAAATGACTCTTAATTGAAAAATATATTACTCGTTAATTGAGTAATGATTATATCACTATTAAAACACTGTCGAATTCAAACGCTGCATCGTCAAATATACATGACTCGTTCACTAATCGTTCATGAAGTTGTATATCTTCAGTGAGTGTTCTCTATATATCTTGGTTGGTGAGTTTTTTTCCAGAGAAATTCATATGTTGTACAATAATAATTGTCCAAATTTAAAAGAATATATTAAAGAAGGGAAATAATACATAAAAATCATATTTAATAAATTAGAAGTTTTATACAAAAGAGGTAATAATATGACTAGAGTTAAGTTCGTCATAAATACAAAAAATAGAAATGTTTAATTAATATTAGCATTAATGGGTTATAAGCTAAAAAAAAATCAAATGGACTGCAAGAGGGTAATTTTGGAATAAGTGAAAATTATAAGGGATACAAAAGTCATTTACTTGGTCGACTTTCAATAGATTATAAGCTAAAAAAAATAAGTAGGCAATGGCCAACTTCTAGTTTTTGGTTTATAAAGTCAAAAAAAAAAAAAATTTAAGCAATTTTTTAAATTGCCAAACACTCCTAAAATTCAAAAATAGCTTTTAAGTAATTTTGATCAAATTATAATCTAATCCAAACACCCTCTTACATGTATACCTTAAATAATACAGTGACAAATAAGAGACATTTGATGGTCATTGAGGCAGTTTTAAGTAATTTTGATGTGAGGTATAGGTTATGATAGTCTCAGAATAAATTGTGGAATTATTTTATTTCATGTTTGATTTATGGGATAAGTTAGTCAAGGGATCACTTATCCCACAATTTATGTCTTAGTGATGAATAAGTTATCCATATATGATGAGATAACTAATTTTGGAATAATTAATTCCGAAATTAAGTATTCCAGAATAACTTGTTTAATATTTCAATTTTCTAGTTTATTTTAGCAAATCTGGATAGTTTTATTACTTTTGTCTCATATCATTCTTAATAATAAATAATTATATAAAAAAATAATAATTAAATATAAAATATCAACATATTATTAGGTCGTTAATTTAGTAGAATATACATCTTATTAAAATTTTCTTAAATATATATCATATCAATAAAGTTCAAATAATATTAAAAAAACAAATACTATATTTTAATATACACAAACTACCATTATATATCATAATTAGACACACATTGACAGAGACATGGAGAATAATTTGGAAAATCAAAAAAAGTAAAATAAGTGGGACAATAATTTGATTTGAAATTAGTTATAAAGGGACCCACAATAAGTGAGGGTATTTTCGTCAAATAAAGTTTGGCAAAACTAAAAAAGCATGTATCAAGAATAATCCCATTATTATTCGTCTACTGTTACCTAAAGAATCTAGAAAACTTTTTATTGCCTTTAAGGACCCATATTTCGTACTAATTCATATTCTGCACCCTCAATTTTCTAAAAAGGTTAAAAAAAGTGACATTTTAATTTGCTTACGTGGAGAAATTTTACAGCAAGTACGTTTCTTTATGATGCAATGGGATTTGGAGCTGCAGCTTTTTGTACAACTTCTCAAAAGCTTGTTTGTTTTTTTTTTCAAAAAAATAGTAGAGTGTTAGATATTTATATTATCTTTTTATATTTATTTTTTAATATATTGTAGTTGTTCAATTTTACTAATTTAATTTGACATTATGAAATAATTTATTATTTTATATTTATTTATTTATTAATATTTAAATAACTTATAATCAACAAGATGATATAGTTATTTTTTTATTTATTACTCCTTTAAGGAACGAGTAGTAAAAAATAAACAAATAAAAATGAATCGAAAAAGTAGAGCTTAGTTAAATTTGAATCTGTTCATTACAAATTTTGTTTTTGAAAATGATGCTTTCAAGAAAATATTTTTTATTTTTGAAGTCTAGGAAAATTTTTAATGTTACCAAACACGAATTTATTATTTATATAAATATATATTCAAACTATTTGTCATTTATTTTTATTAATTGATATACTTGAGTCAGATACTTATACACAATGTGTATTATTATACGTAAATATTAGGCGTCTAAATATTATGTATATTATATAGTCATGCGATTTATAATTTAAGAGACTAGAGGAAAATCATTTACATTAATTCTGTTCAGAACAAAAGATAGTCTTGTAAGTAACATTTTACTACCTATAACTTGAGAAGATTTAGTTGTTGGTCCTTTTTGAAAACCTATTTTAATAAATGGATATTTATTTTGATAAATTCTAATTTTTTAGGGTTTGATGGGCCATGAGCTTAAGTGTAAAAGAAAAAAATATTTTGACATTCCTTATGTATTTTTAAAATTTTTTGGAACCCCTTATTTATTTATTAAATACATATTTAACTCTACTCTTCCATTAAATACAAAAAAAAATAAAAAAAATCTCTCATCTTCTCTCTCTTTACCAAAATCGCTTCTTCTTTCTTTTCGCCATTTTCAATTTCGAGCTCGTGTAAATCAGTTCCAACTTCGATCTTCAACTTCAGATAAGCTATATTATTATTTCGGTTAATTTGTGCTTCATATTGATGGAGTTTTTTTTATTTTTTTTCGTACTCATTTGTGGCGAGTGAAATCGTTGGAGTTCAAATAAATTGATTTTTTTTTAAAATGGGGCTTGATTTCAGTGAAAGTGGTTGTTTTTAATTGGTATTTACTTATTTATTACGTATAATTGGTGTGTATCGATTATCCTTTGCGATTGCATGTTGAAATTTCTTCACTAATTTCGTCGGAATGTGGCAAGACATGTGATTTTTGTTAAAACCTTTCTCCAATGTAAGGGTGTTGTAGAAGCGTGTTCTTGTTGGGGATTTCTTCACTGCTTATTTGATAATTAGACTCGAAAAGTTGATTTTTTTTAAAAAAAATGGGGCTTGATTTTACTTATAATTTGTGTTTTTAAGTTGGTATTCGATTTGTTTATGCATTATTTGTGTTGAATTTTAACTTTCCTCGACGATTGCATTGGGATTTTTTTACCACTTTTGTCGATTTGCGTGATAAAAATATGTTGTAAATTAAATTTTTTTTGCAACTGCTGCATTGAGTTGGTGCTGCAACTGCTGCCATGTTAATAGACTGCTAGGTCGATTAGGTATTGTATCTGCTGTCAATTGAATTTTTTTAAAAGAAATAGGGATTGATTTTACTTATAATTTGTGTTTTTAAGTTGGTATTTGATTTGATTGTGCATTGTTTTCATTGGATTTTAACTTTCCTCGACGATTGCATTGAGTTTTTTTGTGAATTTTTCTCGATTTGTGTGCTTAAAATCTGGGTTCCTTCCTATTTTTGTTCAATATAATGGTGATTTAGATGCATGTTTTTGTGGGTGATGGAGTTGTTTTCGAAGAAACTTGTTCTGCAAATTAAAATTTTTGGTCCAGC
The DNA here is from genome assembly GCA_030864215.1 of Capsicum pubescens. Lineage (NCBI taxonomy): Eukaryota > Viridiplantae > Streptophyta > Magnoliopsida > Solanales > Solanaceae > Capsicum > Capsicum pubescens. The sequence goes on from CM061544.1 coordinate 78,748,466, forward strand.
AACTGCTACCATGTTTATAGACTGCTAGGTCGATTAGGTATCGTAGTTGTTGTTATAGCTGAAAAATGATAGTTTTTTTTCGTAGATCATAACAAATGGCTAGAGGTAACAAACGCAAGGCTGCAGAAGGTGATAGGTCTGAGAGAAGAAAAAAACGAGCAGTCGATCAATTGGAGTATAGAAATTGCAGTGAGGAGGCAGTTGAAGCTTCGGTTCGAGATGAGCCGGAGAAAATAGATCCTCTCGAGGCTAGGATAGACGAGGAAGTACTGATCTTGCCCCACTGTGCAAGGTTTGTTTCGGCTGAGAGGTACGACCTCGCCATAGTCCTGGTGATGTCGGATCATTTCCGTCTAAGATATCTGTTAGGTCCCGTTTAGAGATGTTTAATGAATTCAAACAAGTCTTGGTTGATCAACGTCTGAAGTTTAGGTTTAAGAATTCCTATTTTGGTGGTTTATGGGACCTGCCAGAACATATAAAGTTCAACGGATAGCTTATCCACTATACACTTCTGCGCCGAGTCAAACCGGATAACAAGTTGCATGAAATATGGTTCAACATCAATGACAGGACTGCATGTCTTGGCCTGAAGGAGTTTGCGCTAATCAATGATTTAAATTGTGGGTGTTATCTCCGTGATTCAAGATATGTCAAAGCGATGGAGGAGGGTCAAGCTTTTTTTAAAAAGATTGTGAAAAAGAGGAGTGTAAATGCAAAGAGATTGTTGAAGCTTATTAGAGGTGGGAGGCTGGACAAGGAGGACAAGTTCAAATGTTGCTTGGTTTGGTTCATGCACTGCATATTGCTTGCATGGGACTTGTCAAAAATCGTGGACATAGACACCATCAAGATGGTGGATAACTTGGGCTTCTTTAAGAAATACCCTTGGGGTAAGGACTCATTTTCCTTGACTCTAGACAATCTAAAGAAGCGGATAGACTTCAACAAGCAGAAGAAGACATTTGAGACAAAGGGAGTTTCATCGTACACGCTCTACGAATTTCCCTGGGCATTTATGGTATTTAATTATAAGCCATTGAAGTAGTTTATTATATACTGTAATTCATCTATGGTTGTCTATAATATACTTACTCTCAGTTTTATGTTTTTGTTTTTTCTTTTGATCACAGATTTGGATATACTAAGCCTTTTCCGCGCTTGGCAGGGGAAATGATAAATCAACTAAAGCCCCGCTGCCCATTCCCCGATTGCTCAGATAGCACACTTCAAAAGGCGATAAACTAATCGAAGGTGATCCATATTTGAACTGATGGAGCACAAAGGTATGAAACATTTCTTCCGATGAATAATTTTACCAATATTGTGTTGCTAATCAATCACATTTGCCTATTTATCTGTAGAGAGTGCACCCGTATCTCATTCCCACAGTCCGTGAAATGAAGCAGCACCACAGGAAAAAAGTTTAAAGAATTTACAGACGAACCGAACGACGCATTCATCGATGGCTTGAAGGCCTGTCTGGAGGGTGTGACTGTCATCACCTCATTGGAGGATGGTGAGGATGGGGATGATGACCGATATTTGGGTGAAAATGTTGTTTCAAAGCATGCCACTTGGGGTGCGGGGACAAGTAAGCCGAGAGCATCGGAAAAGACATCGATGATTGAAAATCTGAAAGAGCGCGTGTTTAGGCTGGAGGAGTCGATCAAGGACATCACTGATTTCATAAAAAAAAAGAGGTCGGGGAGAGCAAAAAAGGAGAGGCAAAAGAAGAGAGATGAAACTGAAGGTAATATCTGCTCTATATACTATAGAAGATGGATATTTTATATAATCCCTTTTAATTATAATAATAGAATCTATACTATTCTTCATCAACCAATATCTTAGTTTATTATAAACGATAAATCCTTGAAAATGCAAGTGTGTATGTGTAAAGTCGACATTCAGCGGCGAGGGCTGGCCGCGATAATAGCGGCATCAAAGAAGCCCTCCTTAAGGTAGAAACTTTGAAACATGCCTCCATCAATGCTGATGAGGTGATGATCCCTGAGGTTGCAGCTGTTGTAGAAAAGGAAAATCTGAATGAAGGCGATGAAGAGAAAGAAGAAGAAATTTGTAAAGAAGAAAACAAAGCTGATGGATCAGCTGGTGTGGAGAAGGAGGATCATGACGAAGGCAGACAGGATGAAGATGATAAAAATGAAAAAAATGGTTATGAAGAAGAAAACAATGAAGGAGATGGAGAGAAAACAGAAGAGAAGAATGCACAAGAAGTAGAGAAAGAACAACATAAAGAAGAAGGAAAAAGTGATGCACCAGAAAAAGAAGGCATCGCAAAGAAGGATAACGAGAATGAATTTCCAAACTTGGATGAATTTCTTAATGAAGTTAGTCAGGAAATCGACAAGATGATGGTGGAAATCAAAAATGTTGAATCTTTAGGCAATTATTAAATTTTTATTTGTGGCTGATGATTATTTTTATTTGACTAGATAATGTTAACTTCTAACTTTCAGCTCGGGATGCGTAGAACTGAACAATTTTATTTTCTAAACTGCCTTTATAGTTTATGATAAACATTTTTCATTTTATATAATCAACATATCATTACTTTTACATGAATTGTCATCGTTGATTATAGACTCTGATTAAAAGGTAAAGCATCTATAGTAGAGCGATGTGTAGTCGATAATGAAAAAGATAAAGCATTTATAATATAAGTAACAAGTAGTCGATTAATAAAACATTCAGAATACATTCAATCCCACTACACCCCCATTACACCTTTTCAAAAAACTAAAACTAATAGTAAACCATAGATCATAAATTTCATGCCCTTTTCTTTTTCTTCAGCCATAGCCAACTTATGCTTAAGTTGATCCCTCTCAATTTCGACATCTTTCAACAATCCCTTTAAGTGATCAATCTTGTGTTCCGATTCTCTATATAATGTCATTAGAAGATCCCTATTTTCTTTAGAATCTCTAAGCCTTTCAAACATTTCAAACTTTGCAATGCCTTGAAATTTTGACACCTCAAAATCGGAGGAAATCCACTTGAAATAAGAGCATTCACCATTATCCTAAAATAACGAGGATAAATTAGTAAATTGAATTATGAGATGAACACAAATAAATTTTTATTTAAACAAAAACAAACCTTTTCAACTGCACAATCGTAGAATTTTTGCCCCGAATTTCTGTTGGTGCGTGATGTTTTCAACACCGCAGAATTACCACAACGGCAAATATAAGAACTTTTGAAAGTTTGAGATGACTGCGACATTGTTATTTTTGATGCAGAGCTTGAAAGTCATGAATAAATGAACATGGAGGAGTCCAAAAGGATCCATTTAATTAATATAGTAAGGCTATCAAAATCTGACCATTGAAAAATTCTACCCGTTAGAATTGTATTGTTGGAGAAAATTTAAATGGATTATGTTTTACTTCAAAGGTTCTCTAACGAATGTATATGTCTTCTATTATCGACTGGGTGACGTACGACTTATATACTGATGTCAGTGTTAATTATCCTGTGTATTAGAATATTATTGATTAAGACTACGGTTGATTATAGACCTTTTATACTGTCTATGATCAACTTGCTGAATATATGGACGACTTAAAATAATAGAAAAAAGGAGAAATTAAATAAAATAAAATTAGAGTATGTCAATTAACACCATTAAAACATTGTAAAGAAAATTTAATGCATCAATTGTGACTCTCAATCACTTTTGGACGTGATCAAGTGTTATCTTAGACACGGCGTAGTCGTAGATCATTGAGATGACATAAAAAGGGGAAGAAATAAAATAAAATAAAATAAAATAAATACTAATAATTCAAGCACTAATGAACGATCACTTATCATGACAAGAGATTAGACTTGTGTGATGACCATAAGGATGAGTGGTGGTTGTTACTTGTGAGTGTTCAATGGACAAGTTGTGTATGAGAACAAGGAGTCCTTCTCAACAGAGACGCTTGTTCTAGGTAATTGGTTGTTACTACCATTGCCCTCCCCTATACCCATTTGATCGAGTGTCCAATTGATTTGTAATCTTATATTATGATATTTAGTCACTTTACATTGCGTGAGTGATGTTAATTTATTTTATTTTATTTTATTTCTTCCTTTTTTTTAATCTCACATTCTTTGAAAATAGACTTCTTTGGTCGATACATGACTAATAATAAAGTCTGGTATAGATAAAGCTATTTATCTATAATATACTCAAGATATCATAACAAGTTTATTTTCAAAAGAGGTGAGATTAAAAAAAGAGAGAAATAAAATAAAATAAAATAAATTAACATCACTCACGCAATGTAACATGACTAAATATCATAATATAAGATTACAAATCAATTGGACACTCGATCAAATGGGTATAGGGGAGGGAAATGATAGTAACAACCAATTACCTAGAACAAGCGTCTCTATTGAGAAGGACTCCTTGTTCTCATACACTACTTGTCTATTGAACACTCACAAGTAACAACCATCACTCATAATTATGGCCATCACACAAGTCTAATATCTTGTCATGATAAGTGGTCGTTCATTAGTGCTTGGATGATTAATATTTATTTTATTTTATTTTATTTTATTTCTTCTCCTTTTTATATCATCTCAATGATCTACGACTACGCCGTGTCTAAGATAACACTTGATCACGTCCAAAAGTGCCAAAAGTGATTGGGAGTCACAATTGATGCATCAAAACTTTTTTACAATATTTTAATGGTGTTAATTGACATACTCTAATTTTATTTTATTTAATTTCTCCTTTTTTTTCTCATTATTTTAAGTCGTCAATATATTCAGTAAGTTGATCATAGACTATATGAGTGGTCAATAATAGACTCGTTTATAAGTCGATAATCTCTCAATATACAGGATCATGAACACTGATTTCATTCTATAATTCATTCGTGACACAGTCGATTATAGAATGTGTATTTACCGTAGTCGATTATTTATTCCTACTGTACTCAGAGTGTAAATAAAGTTTGTAAATCTTAAAACAAGGACTACTGAAGAAACACTAACAATGAAAGCTTTCATTTACATAATCCTACCATGAAAGCTTCATTAAGCAATGAACTACAAACCAAACAAAAAAAAAACTACACTAGGGGGACGAAGGGGGGGGGGTGATGAGTTCACAGGGGCCCAGGTTAAGCCTCTCGGCTATGGCCTGAAGAAAACTAGCCATCCGGCGAAGCTCTCTATCCAGCCGTCGTTGATCGGCGGCAAGACCCTCGAAAAGGAAATCCAGGTCACTCCGAAGCCTTAGCAACTCTATGTTGTTTATTGTTGACATTCTGTGCAATAGCCGCAGTGGGTGCGTGCTCCTAGCCATCTTCTTCTCCCTTAAGTCTTTTTTCTTCTGAAATTGTGTTAAAAATCGATCATGGTCTCTTTAAATAGATTAGACCATGAGAAAATTGATCAATAGAAGCTTTACACGTGTTGATTGAAGGGGAGAAGGCGTGTGAGAATAAGAAATGAAAAGTCGCGGCAGTTGTGGCAGTCGAGGCATTTAAAATCCTGTCGTTTCGCGAAGTGTAATAATTACATTGAAAGGTTCAGTGTATGAGGAATAGGGTTTCTGTAATAGACTACACGACTGATCGATGATAGACTATGTATTTTACACTATACCCCCTAGACAATGCATCGATGTATTATATATTTTGAGTCTAGTCAATGTGTAATGTGTATAGTCGATTTCAGAACTTGAAAAGACAGTTTTCGAATTGCCACCCATTCCAATGCGTCGTAATTATTTCTAATTCAACATTGTATGAAGAAAAAAGTTTGTTCAATAGACAACCAGGTAGGTTTATTAAACACTACGTACTAAACATTTACTTAGTAGACCAAACACTAATATATTAAATATTATGAGTCTTGTCGATTATTTAAGTCTAGAATCTATTTAGTACGTAGTATATAATATATGAACAGGAATCGATAATGCACAATAATAAAAGTCGATTTTAACTGTAGTTCAGTGATTTTCAAAACAGAATACACATTACATACTGTCCAGTGCATTTGAACAAACAAAAACATTCAATACAATGCCAATCATATTATCCTACGTTAAGGTTGCATGTTGTTCTCTTATGTCCCGGCCTTTTGCACTTAGAGCACTTGTTTATTTTCTTGTACCTTGAAGGCTCCAACACAACCTTAACGCGTTTCACCTTCCTCTGTTCAAGTTTGGGATCGAAGTCGGGTGGAAAAACTTGCATTTCAAGATACTCTCGCGCCACACTACACTCTGACTCAAATGGTGTTGCACAAATAGGTTCCAAGTATGCAAGGAGGTATGATTCTTTTGAATATATTTGCGAAGAGTAGTTGTAAATACTAGTGCCGTATTCATCCCCGTGCTTCAAAAGCAACGCTGCCATTGCATGAGCGCATGGCAATTTCACTAAGTCGTACTTTCTGCAAGAACATGACCGTCTCGAAAGATTAACATTTGTGGAACGACCGTAGCCAAGCACAGTGAATTCGTTGGTGCTTCCGTTTATGCTGTTCACATATAATTTGTCCCCCTTGGTCATGTTTTCCCTCAAGATCGTCTCGATTACGGGAATGAAGGTTGTCTTTGAATTGTCCACCTCCGCATACCTCTTCCTAAATATTTCTCCAAATCTATGTGCAATTGAATAGAAAATGGTCGCCACTAGATACTCTCTTTCGTCGCGCAACATTGAGTTAAGCGACTCGGCGATGTTTGAGGTCATGACGTTGAATCGATTACCTGGAAAGTAAGCCCGAATCCACTTTTCAAATCCTACTTTATGCTTGAGGCAAGCTGCTGCGCTGGGGCATCTTTCTTTAAGGGCGTTGAAGTAGTTATTAGTTTCTTCCAACGTGTACGCCTTGGCCGCATGATAGTACAAATAGAAAGAATCGAAACAATGGTGATTTATTCGAAGATTTTCACCGAGATGCCTCATACAAACACCGTGATGCGCAAGTGGATAATGCCTTGCGAGGCCATTGGCTATGCTTACGTGTCTGTCGAAGATAACGCACAACTCTGGTTCGTCGACGACAAAGGCCTTAAGCTTCTCGAAGAAGAAGCCCCACGACGCATCGTTCTCCTTATCCACCACACAATACGCTAAGGGATAGATATGATTCTGCGTATGTTGAGTAATATAATTCTTTTTATATCAAGATAAGCAAATTTGTACCTAAGGGATAGAATGTAAAACAATTCTTCCTACATCATCTCATTCAATTATTGTACCTACTTGCCTTGTTGAAATTAAATAAAAGGGAAAAATATAAATGTAGTAATATAATTCTTTTATATCTTTTCATTTAATTATTATAGCCATTTATTTGGTTGATACTATTAAGAAAAAAAAGTATTTGTTTTTTATACGTCTATTAATGAAAAATAAATAAAATGCATAAAAAGTAATTAATGAATAAAAGTAATATTTTCTAATAAAAATTTTCGCTAATAAATGTTACTGTAACATGTAAATCATAAATAAAGAAATTAAATTATTTCATATGTTTAAATTATTCCCAATCTAAAATTTTTTTTTAATCAAATTCGAACTTACAATATAATTTTTTCACTAAAATTAGTTAATTATAATTAGGACACTAATTTCTTTATTAGGGCTACAAGTCTGAGTTGCCTCTATAGGAAAAATTATATAAGTCAACACCTTAACTTTTCTATATTACTTTAAATATCATCTTACTAAATATATTACAAAAATCCCTTCTAACTCATAAAACCCTAATATTTGCTGAGACATTACAACTCACCCTATTTTTGTGCCTCCTGCTCCTTAAAACTCGCCCAAAATCATGGTAAAATATCTGATAAATTTATCAATTCAACAATTACAATCGTGTTATCAACTTATCATCCACTACTTCAACATATTCAAACTTCAACTTTCAATTACAACCTCCATTAACTTTTTTTCTCAAATTTATTTGGAGGTTAATTTGTTTTCATAGCTTTTTTTACAAATTTGTTAATTTGTTTTCAAATTTACAATCTCCATTAACTTTTTTCTTCAAATTTATCCGAATATGAAGAAGAAATTACGGAAGGCTACCGGTAGTAGTCATAAAGTCTATTGTTGTATCTACAAAGTAGAAAAGAAAGCAAGTTACAAAAAGAAACCATTTATCAAAGGTATGAATTACATGTTTTGAAGTGAATCCGATACATAAGTTTAATGCACTGAGACATTGCATGCTTTTCAATACATACTGAAATTTACACGTGATTTAGGTACTTTTTAATATCTGATACATTCACTTTACCGAGTTTGATACATAGTTCTAAGGTTTCTGATACAGAAGAGACATTGCAGGCTTTCTGATACATACTAATATTTATATGTGTTTTGGTTCTTGTAAACCTGATACATTAATATGCCAAGTACATATATCTGATTTCAACGACATATTGCATTATTTTATAATACATAATAAGAAATTGCATGTAATTTGGGTTAGCTTACACCTGATACATTCAACATACTTATTATGATGCGTAAATCAATTTTTAAGAGATATATCATTATATCTGATACATACTAAATTTTAAAATTGTTATGAATTATTTTGCAACCAATATATTCAAAATATTGGGTACAATTGATACATATGTATTGTATTTATAGTTCATCTAAAACTACATGTTGTATCTTATGTATCATCATCAATTATATGTTTTGGATTAGGTACGTATAAGTTTTTCTGACATTTTTTGTTGATTTAGTTTTGTATTTTGTGCATATTTTGATTTTACAGCATTTGGGAGAATTATGATTGGAGAATGTTAATTATGGTGATTCAAATTTTAATTATGAAGTTGTTACTAATTTTTAGGGATTCAAGAGACATATCCCAATCAAAATCCCAGTAATTGCTCTATCGTTTAATTCCATATCATTATTTTTCTTTTTTATAGTCAATTAGTTTGGTAGTTATGTATCTGTCGGTTATGTATCAGGACCAAACTTATGTATCATATCCGGGATATTAAGTAATTAATATAAAAGTTGGGAGAGAGAGTAATTAGGTAGTAAAGTGTTGGTATTTATGTTGTTTACCCTATTGTAATGAAATTTAGTCCTTTAAAGTTTTCTTTGATCAGTCTCCCCGAAGTAGTGTCCTCCTTCATTGATTCTGGTTCGGCCCCTTTCTTCCGACCCATTTTCTCTTCATTTATGGGATCACATTGGTATGTTGTTGAAGAATAAGATGGTAAGCTCTCACCCTGTCTAAGTCGATATCGTACTCCTCTGGAAAAGACCTTTTTTTGTAAGACATTTTTTGTAGTGTTCTTAATTAGTTTGAAGAAATTGATTATTTTTGACGTTTTTCTTAATTAAACATGGGGATAAAATAATTTAGCTTTTTTTTTTCTTGCAAGTATTAATGATTAGTAGTAATTAATGAATAAGCTTTTTGGATCTGAATTGAATTAAAAATACAAAATGTATTTGCATCATCACCGTCAACAAATAAAGTTTTTTTAATCCTAACATCATAAGTTTCACATTTCACGCTTGTCAATTCCCAATTTAACACATTCAATTTACACGGCAATTAGTTCTGCATATCTACATAATGCATCTGCATCGTTATCGTCTCCAAATAAAGTATTTTATGCCATTACTGTAACATCATGAATGTCAACATTTCACACTCGTCAATTTCCAATCGAACACATTCAATTTATACGACAATTAATTCTACACTATATAATGCATCTGCATCGTTATCGTCTCCAAATAAAGTATTTTATACCGTAATTGTAACACCATGAATGTCAACATTTTACGCTTTAATTTTCAATCAAACACATTCAATTTATACCACAATTAATAAACATATTCATAAAACGATTCTGCACCATCACCATTTCTAAATAAAGTATTTTTTACCGCAACACCACAAATATCACATTCACACTTCTTAATTCTTAAGCAAGCACAATCAGTTTCTCATATCTGCACCATTATCGTTACCAAATAAAGTATTTTCTACCACAACATCAGAAATATCATATTCACACTTTCCAATTCTTAGTCGAGCACAATTTATTCCACATATCTGCACCATTATCGTCTTCAAATAAAATATTTTTCTATTATAACACCATGAATAACACATCAACCAAACTCAATTAAACACAATTAAGTTAACAAATTTCTCATTATCAAAATACCAACTTTGAGTTATATTCCACTAATATTTGATGAATGGAAAATAAAATAAAATTGATAGTGGTCTTTTAACACAAATTCATTATAATTAAAATAAAAAAAATTGACTCATTTTTTACTCCTACTATGTATATTAGCATCCTATTCTCTTGGTTTGGAATCTTTGCCTTTTCAGCTCTTTATATAGTACTCCGTAGTAATATTATTTTCTTCTAAATACTCTCTTCACTGTCCTTATCATTTCACCACCTCCATAAAATCTCTAGAACCATCTCTTTTTACTCCAGTAAACGAGCGAGCTTTTACGCAGCTCAATTAAATTAATTTCGAGCGGCGGAGTACGGCGGCGGTGTGCGGCGGAGATGGCGGGAAACGATTGGATAAATAGTTATTTGGAGGCGATATTGGATGTAGGACCGGGATTAGTAGAGGATAAGAAGTCGTCGTTGTTGTTGAGAGAAAGAGGAAGGTTTAGTCCGACGAGGTATTTTGTTGAGGAGGTGATTACGGGATTTGATGAGACTGATTTGCATCGCTCATGGATCCGAGTAAGTTCAATTCTGTGAATGATTTTTGAACTGAATGAATGTGTTTGTTAATTTGCTCTATTTGATTCGTTGTGTAGTTGAATTTTTGCTGTTTATTTTAATTGTTGAAGTGAATGAATGTGTTTTTTTGTTAATTTGCTTTGGTTGATTCGTTGCTGTTGTTGAATTTTGAGTAATTTTGGAGCTGTATATCAATGTGTGTGTTGTTATTACTGAATTCGATGAGGCCGATTTACATCGCTCTTGGATAGTAAGTTGAATTCTGCTCTTTTAATTTGATTCGCTGTGTAGTTGAATTTTGAGTATTTTGGAGCTGTCTATCAAATGTCCGTTTTGTTATTTTTTACTTTTTTTTTTGGAACTGTATCATTTTCTTTTTTGCTAATCTGCGTTATTTGGTGCGGTGTGTAGTTGAATTTTGAGGATTTTTGGAACTGTATCCGTGTTTGCGTTGCTGTCTGCTTTGGTTGATTCGTTGTGTAGTTGAATTTTTGTTGTTTAGTTAAATCTTACTCTCTTTTTGGAACAGTATTTTGTTAATTTAATTGGTTGATTTACTTCGCTCGTGGATTCGAGTAAGTAGAATTCTGCTCTCTCAATGTTTGCTTTATAATTTTGCTTTGTTTGATTCGTTTTGTAGCTGATTTTTCGATATTTTTTGTTGTTTTTTAAATATGATTTTACTCTTTTCTGGAACTGTATCAATGTATGATTTGGTTGATTCGTTCTGTAGTTGAATTTTACTCTTTTCTGTGGAATCGATGTAGTTGATTTTTACTTGTTTTTTTGGACCTGTATCATTTGTTACTTTGATTCGTTGTTTAGTTGAATTTTACTCTTTCTTTTTTCTTATTAAAATAAAATATAGTAATAATTAAAAATCTTATCAAAAAAAAAATTTTTTACTCTTTTTTTGAATACAGTATGTGTTTTGCTAATCTGCTTTATTTGTGGAATCGTATGACAATGTCTGCTTTATTAATTTGCTTTATGTGATTCGTTGCATAGTTGAATTTTACTATATTTTGGAACTGTCTATCAATGTTTTTTTTGTTAATTTGCTTTGGTTAATTCCTTGTGTAGTTGGATTTTACTTTATTTTCCTTATAAAAAAAATAATCTCATCCAAAACATTTTATTCTTTTTTTGGAACTGTATCAATGTTTCTTGTGCTAATCTGCTTTGATTGATTCGTTGTGTAATTGAATTGAGGATTTTTGGAATTGTATCAATGTGTGTTTTGTTAATTTTCTTTATTTGATTTGTTGTGTAGTTGAATTTTTACTCTTTTTTTTTGGGTATATCATTGTGTGTTTTGTTAATTCGTTTGGTTGATTAAATTTTGCTCTCTTTTTGAAATTGTATTAATGTGTATTTTCCTAATTTTCTTTGGTTGATTCATTGTGTAGTTGAATTTTTGAGGATTTTTTGTTGTTTTTATGAGATCTTTTTGATTGCTGTAATAGGCACAAGCTACTCGGAGTCCACAAGAGAGGAATACTAGGCTGGAGAATATGTGTTGGCGGATTTGGAATTTGGCTCGCCAGAAAAAGCAGGTGTGCGTGCGCGTGTTATTTATCTCTTTGATTATTTTTATAGTGAAAATGGGAAGTTTTGAATTTTATGAATAGTTTACAACTTTACACATGAAATAATCTATTTTACTTCCGTTTTTCTGGTGGTTGATTTATATCATTATTGTATAGTTACAGGGGAAGTTGGAATTGTGTCTTCAAGCCAAAATACAGCTTAATAATGCAAAAAAAATTGGAGAAAAAAAGGAAGAAGGGATTTTTGTTAATGATGAATAAAGGGAATTCAGTGTTCTTAATGGTCCCAGATTCACATGGATTACATGTTAAGTACAATTGACTTGGTAAAGTTGCCAAGTTCCAAATTTTTTTTTTTTTTTTTAAAAATTGACATGGGATTTTGATATGACTGCCTAATTTGCATTGCCCTTTTATCTCATCTTCTCATTAAGAAAATGTAGCAGCATTGCCCTTTTCTTTTGGTTTATATCGTCTCTCTGCCGTGCGTAAGCAATCTTTTCTAAAATCTAACCTTTGAATGGTCTTTTAAGACTGGACGAATGTAATCTGAACTAGCTAATGTGGATGACAATCTAATTCTTTACACATTGAGAGACCATTTTCATCGCATCTTTCTTTGTTATTTTTAACTTTATTAGTTCACAGTTGAGCTCAAGGCTACTATAATATGAACATAGGTTTTAATTTGCATTCCTGCTAGTTTGTCCAGTTCCCAGAGTCAGTGACGTGTCGTGTTCTTCTGCACTACTGGTCCCACTCCCGTGTTACTGGCCATTCATTCATTCTATAAAGGTCATCTGTAGAGGTGTTGCCATTTCAGTGGTGTTTTATACATATAAATTTGTTCTGCTTTCTCAAGTTTCAGCCTTGTATTTATATGTAGCTTGAGGGAGAGCAAGCTCAATGGATGGCAAAGCGCCGTCAAGAACGTGAGAGAGGACGCAGAGAGGCAGTTGCTGATATGTCAGAGGATCTATCTGAGGGTGAGAAAGGAGATATAGTCGTTGACATGTCATCTCATGGTGAAAGTACCAGAGGTCGATTGCCTAGAATCAGTTCTGTTGAGACAATGGAAGCATGGGCTAGTCAGCAGAGGGGAAAGAGGCTTTATATTGTACTTATAAGGTGTGAGACGATCTTTTCCTGTAGTATTGTGTGATGAACTTGAATGGGAAACTTACTTCACTTTCCAATGCAGTATCTGAAGAAAAAACATGAAATGCCATGTTGACCTTGTTCATATAAAACCTTGAGGACCATTCTTCAATTATTATTCTTATTTCCTGTTTAAGCAAACACAATTTAGCAGTTTCAGAGCATCTAGCTACTTGCTTCATTCAGTTGAATTCTCTCTCTCTCTCTCTCTCTCGAGAGTTATAGCCTTTGTGGCTAAATGTTATCTTCTTATTTACACTACATTCTTGCAGTTTACATGGTTTAATTCGGGGTGAGAATATGGAGCTTGGACGGGATTCTGATACTGGTGGTCAGGTGATTATACGTCCATGTATTTCAATTATATTTCTTGAGTAGTGTCTACTCATAGATTCCTGCTTATGCAAATTCATCTTCTCTGCTCCTTGCCATTGGAAAGCTACCCACCTTGTTTTCTTTCCTTCTGCTTGTCGTCTATGGTAGAAGATCTTATGATCTTTATGTCCCCTTTCAGGTGAAGTATGTTGTTGAACTTGCGAGGGCCTTAGGATCGATGCCAGGTGTATATCGGGTTGACTTGCTTACTAGACAAGTATCTTCACCAGAAGTAGATTGGAGCTATGGTGAGCCGACAGAGATGCTGACACCAATAAGTACAGATGGCTTGATGACTGAGATGGGGGAGAGTAGTGGTGCTTATATTATTCGCATCCCTTTTGGACCAAGAGAGAAATATATTCCCAAAGAACAGCTATGGCCCTATATTCCCGAATTTGTTGATGGTGCACTTAACCATATTATTCAAATGTCCAAAGTTCTGGGTGAGCAAATTGGTAATGGCCATCCTGTGTGGCCTGTTGCCATACATGGACATTATGCCGATGCTGGTGACTCAGCCGCTCTCCTGTCAGGTGCTTTAAATGTACCAATGCTTTTCACTGGTCACTCACTTGGTAGAGATAAGTTGGAGCAGCTGTTGCGGCAAGGTCGGTTGTCAAAGGATGAAATAAACTCAACCTACAAGATAATGCGGAGAATTGAGGCTGAGGAGTTAACTCTTGACGCTTCCGAAATTGTCATAACTAGTACCAGACAGGAGATTGACGAGCAATGGCGTTTGTATGATGGGTTTGATCCAATATTAGAGCGTAAGTTACGTGCAAGGATCAAGCGCAATGTCAGCTGTTATGGCAGGTTTATGCCTCGAATGGCGGTAAGTATTGGATCTTCTATAATATGCTAATATCTACTTCACTTTCTAGTTGGATATGGCACTAAATCAATGAATATGAAGCTCCCAGTTGCGTTCTGTGGTTTCTGAAATAGGTAAATATTCACTATTAATGATGCCGGTGGTTATTTCACATCACTACATAGGATGACAAGTTCAAAACGTTAGCTTTAAGGAAATAGTTCCCTTCATAATCCGGGATTCTTTCAGCAGCATTAGTGATAGTTGTATATATCTATTATTCATATGTTGACAAAAAGGGATATTCAATGAGTAATTTAAGAAATCTTTCCCTCGTATTCGTGGATTATTTCAGCATCATTAGTAATTGATCTCTGTTTATTCATATCTTGGTGAAAAGGGATTTTTGATGAGTAAAGAAACTTGATTTTATCTCTTTTCTTCAAGCTGGCCGTACAACTTGTCATATAAACCTTCAAGTTAAATAGGTTCACAGCCTTCTCCTGTTCTTAATTTACCTGAAATGGCTGGTACCTCTGGATGTTTCTTGTGCAATTTTCTCCGTAGCTTCTTGTGATAAACTGAGCATCCATGTGCAGGTAATTCCTCCCGGGATGGAGTTCCATCATATTGTTCCGCATGAAGGCGACATGGATGGTGAAGAAGGAAGTGAAGATGGAAAGACCCCAGATCCACCTATTTGGACAGAGGTTTCCATTGACACTATTTTTATGCTCCTTTGAGTGGTCTTCTACTTTTTCTGAATTCTTGCTAATTTTTTAATGTGATTTCCTGTTCCTAGATTATGCGCTTCTTTTCTAATCCAAGGAAGCCTATGATACTCGCCCTTGCTAGGCCTGATCCCAAGAAGAACCTCACTACCTTAGTGAAAGCATTTGGTGAATGTCGTCCATTGAGAGAGCTTGCTAATCTTGTAAGTTTGAGTTTACACCAGTGGTATAGGTGAATTGCCTGCTTTTACGGGGCAGGGAAGCTGAGCTAGCAGTGCGATTGATCTTTCCTCCTTCCTTTCTTCTTTACAGACTTTGATAATGGGTAATCGAGATAATATCGATGAAATGTCTAGCACCAATTCGTCACTTCTTCTTTCAATATTGAAGATGATAGATAAGTATGATCTTTATGGTCAAGTAGCTTATCCTAAACACCACAAGCAGTCCGATGTTCCTGATATCTATCGTCTTGCTGCAAAGACTAAGGTACTGTCTGTCATTTTAATTTGAAGCGCATAGTTCCTTTACTCTACTTGTATTGATTGATCATACATGTAGGGTGTGGCACTTCTTGGTTGAATATGTTCCGAAAAGTGTATATGTATTAGTGTTTCGTTTTTATTTCCTATAGGTAATATGTGGAAAGTGTCCCAAGGTATATGAAACATTGCTTTGCATTTTATCAGCTCATCATTACTCATTTTGTGCATGAGTAGATTATACCAAGGCAGAAATCACAGGAGGATGGTACTTGCCAATTGGATAAGTAATGATTTTTAGTCAATGTGAAAGATGAATATGGAAATCAATTTGATGCAAACATGGAAAGAGAAATTATATTGAGGGTGTCCAATAGGCCATGTGGACTTGAGTATTGAACTGCCTGAAAGCCATTATTTGGGTTTCCAGTTCAGAACGTGGAAAAAACTGTTGGGCATCTCTTCCTCATATTTCCTGTTATATAAAGAGAATGGGTCTAACTTGTCTCTCTTTCTCATGTGCCCACCTGAAGCCACAATGAGAAACCTTCATGGCTTCCCAATCATGAATAAAAAATATGGGCAAATAGTTCTAGATAATGTTCTCAAAGTTGTTTCAGCTATTTCTAGACATGTGCATGGAACTGGGGTATTTGCTCCTCTTTCATAGCCTCATACACAGGTGCAGAAATACAGATATTTTGGCAGCATGCTTGTATTCCCTTCAGCTATTAGTGGCTAAGATAAAAAATGTTGATATACTTCTTGAATTTTCTTTCTTGTACAGGGTGTTTTTATTAATCCAGCTTTTATTGAGCCTTTTGGACTGACTTTGATTGAGGTATTCTTCTTCACTCCGCGGTTCGAGTGTTAGTTGGTGATTTTGTTATTTTCATCATAAGTTTGTGAGTCGTCTTTGTTGAACTATGCACTTTTATCTCCCTTGCACAGGCAGCAGCTTATGGTCTCCCAATGGTAGCCACAAAAAATGGAGGACCCGTTGATATACATAGGGTATGCTGTTGCATTTATTTCATATCCTGCCTTTGATGTCTTCGATTCTGTTCTGACGAACTTCCAACCAAACTAGATTCGTATTGATCTTCGGTCAATTTGCAGGTTCTTGACAATGGTCTCTTAGTGGATCCCCATGATCAACAGGCAATTGCTGATGCTCTTTTGAAGCTGGTTGCTGATAAGCAACTGTGGGCTAAATGCAGGGCAAATGGATTAAAAAATATCCACCTTTTCTCATGGCCTGAGCACTGTAAAACTTATCTATCCCGGATAGCTAGCTGCAAACCAAGGCAACCACGCTGGCTGAGAACCGACGATGATGATGATGAAAATTCAGAATCAGATTCCCCTAGTGATTCCTTGAGAGATATTCATGATATATCTCTAAATTTGAGATTTTCATTAGATGGGGAAAAGAATGATAATAAAGAAAATGCTGATAATACGTTAGACCCCGAAGTTCGAAAGAGCAAGTTAGAGAATGCTGTTTTGTCCTGGTCTAAGGGTGCACTGAAGAGCACACCGAAATCTTGGTCGTCAGATAAGGCAGACCAGAATTCTGGTGCTGGTAAATTCCCAGCAATAAGGAGGAGACGCCATATTTTTGTTATTGCAGTGGATTGCGATGCTAGCTCAGGACTCTCTGGAAGTGTGAAAAAGATATTTGAGGCTGTAGAGAAGGAAAGGGCAGAGGGTTCCATTGGATTTATCCTGGCTTCATCTTTCAATATATCAGAAGTACAGTCTTTCCTGGTTTCAGAGGGCATGAATCCTACTGATTTTGATGCTTACATATGCAATAGCGGTGGTGATCTTTATTATTCATCCTTCCACTCTGAACAAAATCCTTTTGTAGTTGACTTGTACTATCACTCACATATTGAGTATCGTTGGGGGGGCGAAGGGTTGAGAAAGACTTTGGTGCGTTGGGCAGCTTCTATCATTGACAAGAAGGGTGAAAATGAAGACCACATTGTTGTTGAGGATGAAGACAATTCAGCTGACTACTGCTATACTTTCAAAGTCTGCAAGCCTGGAATGGTACATTGACGTCTTTTCTCTATCTTTTGGTGTTCCTTTTTCCTTCTTAATTTCGCTTCTGTGACTCTTTTTTTACACCTCCTGTCACCCTTGGGGCGGTTCAAGGCAGTAGCAAAAGCTTTCATATTTTCTTGTTTAAGAATCTGCTTTCACTGATGCTGGCTGCTGAATCAAGCAAGTTACTGATTCAGGCTTGTGCTAGATATTCTTTGAAACATCTGACATCTATTTCTTCCAAGCATCTGACGTTATAATGCAATTGCAGGTCAATAGCATTTCTAGTTACACGCTCTTAAGTGATAGTTGTTTGATGCTTTTGCAGGTTCCTCCAGCTAAAGAACTTAGAAAAATAATGCGAATTCAGGCACTACGTTGTCACGCTGTTTATTGTCAAAATGGTAGTAGGATTAATGTGATCCCTGTACTGGCATCTCGGTCCCAAGCACTCAGGTAATGTTTCTAGTTTCACTACCAGAAGGTTATTGGGGTATCTCTGCCAATTATTCCATTTGAAATGGTCACCTCCTGATTTTCAATTTGATGTATCTATGGTGCATCTTGGTTCAGAACGCATTAAATATTTTGACTTTGTTGTTCTACACTTACTAGTCAATTTTTGCTTGTACGCTTTTACTTGTATATCGTCAAAATAACATCACTACACAATCAAAGCTGGTCGCGTAGGGTTTAGCCGTAGATATCTGTCATTCTGTCGTTTTGTGTTTCAATTATCGCACCATTTTGTGGCTGAGTATTGTTTTTATGGTAGATTCTGCATTGTCCCATGTTGCCATATTATCTTCAATGTGCTCCTCTTCGTTGTACTGGTATTTGCTACACTTGAGCCGAGGGTCTTATGGAAACAACCTCTCTATCTCCCCGAGGTAGTGATAAGGTCTGCGTCCACTTTAGCCTCCCCAGACCTCACTTGTGGGATTTTACTGGGTATTTTGTTGTTGTACACGATTAAAGCTGGCTCATAGTCAAGAACTATGGATATGATTATTGAACTTGCTTTAAATGTTCTGTGGTGGTTGTGAAGTTCACTGTCTGGGTCCAGAAAAAGAGGCTTCACGTCTATTGGCCAACCTCCTGTTAGTACTCCAAATGACAACACGACACTTTAGTCATTATGTTTTTCCGTTAATAGTGGTTTTGAGGTCATATCCTTTTCAGCTCTGCTGTCCCCTGGCAGTCAAACACATGCTATAATAACCTTGTATTTTGATTGGTTTCGGAGTGTAGAGTAGTTACATGGTTGTATATTTCTGGAATTTATGGGATCATTTCTACGTGTTCACGGGGAGTAAAATTAAAGCTGAAGCTGAGGCAGAAAGCTTTCGTCCATTGGTAGCAAGTTTTGATACTTTAGATTGTTATTTAAATGACTGTTAACATCGTCTACAGGTACTTGTATCTGCGATGGGGAATGGACTTGTCGAAGTTGGTCGTTTTCGTTGGAGAAAGTGGTGACACTGATTATGAAGGATTGATCGGTGGCTTACGCAAGTCTGTCATAATGAAAGGACTCTGCACTAATGCAAGCAGCTTAATTCATGGTAATAGGAGTTACCCACTATCCGATGTTTTACCATTCGACAGCCCTAATGTTGTCCAAGCGGATGAGGAATGTAGCAGCACTGAAATCCGTTCCTTACTGGAGAAACTATGGGTACTCAAAGGATAATAACCTTACCCTTTGATTGTCAAAAAACAATACGAGCTAAGATTATGCCATGAAAAGAATGGCCGTCCATTTGTCTTGTCTTTTGAAGCTGTTGATACTTTTCAACAGAATAGATAATGAGATGAGTCCGAGTGCTATGCGCGTCTTTATCTAAACCAGTGCTGTAAAGTTGTAGAATTTCTTTTGCTGTGACATTCAACAGAACCTGTTCCGGTTCATATACTGCGAGAAAAATAAATTTCAACTTATAAACATGACACAACGTAAATTATTATATACATCCATCGAAAGGAAAGGGATTGTCGGTGGTTTATCAGATTTTGGGAACTCCGTGGATCGGGTGATCTGATCATCAGTTATGTAAAGAAAGGTGCACTTGACATTTCATCAATTTCATATAACGTATTTGGTTTCATATCATGCAGCAATCACCGGCTGTTTCTATGGAGAGTTGAACAGTGAGTGTTCTGAATTTTCGTTTTCACCAAGAATGTTTACCTTCAGTATTTGTCAATATGGGTTGATTTTGACCCATAAATCCGTGGGTGGAGCCACTTTAGGCAAAGGGTGGTCACCCTTTGTTAGAAAATTATGTGGTCAGTGGTCACCGAGATTAATGTTAGCAGCTATAATGATTGTATATTTAAGACTAGCACTATCTTTTGCCAAATTCCTGGCTTTGCAATTGCGCGCGTGTATAACTTTCTTGAGTAATGATTCGCAGACTACGTTTGACCTATAACTGCAATACGTTAAAGTGAAGACCAATGATAAATGTATTACTGAAAAAAAGTACTTGTACCGAAGATCATGAAACGATCAAAGCTTGAAGTAGTCTTTTGAGGAGTACAAGATTATTTGACCTTAAATATATGATTGAAAATAATCTCAGAGGTCGTTCGGTTTGCCGGATGAAACTATGGGATTATTTTATTCGTGATAAGATAAAATTGTCTCAAAATTAGCTAATACTTATATTAAGCATGAAATAGAAGTTAATCTCAAATTTCATCGGGGATTACTTTCTTTATCCGTCGTACCATATGACCCCATTAAGTGGTGCAATGAACGATTGTGACAAATACAAGTGGCAGGAAGTATATATTTTATTTTTTTTGAAACTTTCAAAGAAATAATATGAAATTGAATTCTCTTTATTGAGAATGACGGTCCAAACTGGATGACGTACGTTTTGATACAAAATTAAAGCTCAACTACCTTACAACTTGAAAGATTGGTACATGAACACACATGTTGCACTAACATTTGACTACAAAATGTTCAGATCTTGCATTTAAATTGGTTCTCATCATCCAAAACAACAACAACAAATGATAACAATACATTCAATGTAATTTCATAAAGTATAAGAAGAGTAAAGTGTATGCAGATTTTATCTCTATCTTAAATATAGAAATTATTTTTAATAGACTCGCGACTCAAGAAAAACAAACCCAAAGAGGTCCAAGAAAAGAAATAATATAAGCACAAAAAATATCAAATAGTAAATAAACTACATTTAGCGGAAGAGAACAAAATAAAATGATGTCGAAGTACCAAAAGAAAAAGTCGATAGTAATAGAAATCCAAAGACCAGCAACTACAGGAGCAGTAACACAATTACTAGTGGGTTGTTAAGTACACTGAATAAGGAAAATAATTTTGGGATATATAAAGTTTGGAATTAACTTTATCTCATATCTGATATGAGGTTTAAACGAATTCAATGACTATTTTATTCCATCACTTGTACTAAAATGGTGAAATTACTATCCCATATGAAGAGTAGGATAAAATAATTCCATTGAAATATCCCTACTTATCCCATCCAGTTTACCAAATAACCCCCAGTAAATCATAATTCAAAATTGAAAAAAAAAAAAACCATACGAGTATCATTAATATCCTTATAAATAAACCATCCACTAGCTTCATCTTATGTTCCTAATGACTAGTACCAAATGTCTAGTAATGAAAGTGATGGGCTTTGAAATGTGAAAGCAAAGTCATGCAAATGCAGCTAAGTCAATTCAATTCATATACAACTGATTTGCCAGCAATATCCATATAGTAAATGTTACTCTTAGAAGGCACCTTTCCCCCACATTGGAACCAGAAATTCTGATAATGAGATTCAATTATAATAAAGAGGCGGCTTGGTAGGGAAGGAATGGGAAATAGTTGGGGATGACTCGTACATCGAGATCACTGTCTTAGCTCTGTCCTACTCTCTTCGTTTGGGTTTACGTCTTACATTTTGACTTGATACATTCATTGATAAAATAATGAATGGTTTAGTGACATGATCATATTGCCTCTATTAATTGATGTTTAGTAATAACTATTAAAAATAATTTAGACAATAAGTAATTAATGCTAAGGGTAAAATATATAAAAAAAATTTGTCTTTTCTTCTATTGGACAGTAAAATTCTCGAGGTCGAAAAATAAATAATTCGAGACAAGAAAAATATTGCAACAATTGTTTTATTGATTTTAATAAGTGAGTGTTTCAATAAGTGAGTGTTACAATCTCTATGAATCCTCTGATTCGCCTTTTCAAATATAAATTTAAGGGCTTAAAGCTTGATCTTGAATTTGAACTTGATTTGTTGATTTGAGGGTCTTGATCTTGACTTGTGTTTGAATTCAAGGGCTTTTGAGCTTGTTCTTGAATATTGCGGTCTTGATATTGAATCTTGATGAACTTGCTTTGAATGCCTGAGCTTTGTTGAGAAATTGCGGCGTTTGATCCACGAGCTTTTTCTTGCTTCTTGTTAGAGTGTTGGGGTCTCTTTTTCTGAATTATGAGACCCCTATTTATAATTGTAGGAAAGGAAGAGTAATGATGAATAGACTTCCTTTGACCAATCAGATTTAAGTGATGTGACGCCTTTTTATGGGCTTTTATTTCATGGGTCTGCTGCATCATTTTGACATATGGCATGGTCCTATTGGCTCCTTCACTTGACTTGGCATGCCACGTCATTTGACACGTGGCGCTTATTTGGGCCTCTAGAATATGACAATATCTTGGGCTTATTAAAGTGGGCTCATCATTTGTAGCTCAAATCAATGGGCTAGCCCAATAAAAATTGGACTTTAAGTAAACCCATATATGTTTGGACTTAAATAATTAATCCAATTATATTAATCCACAATATTTATTTGGCACTAATATATTTAGAATTTAATATAATCCAAATTTTGTACGGATTTAAATTTAATAAAATTGCATCGCCCACAAATGTCCCCTACTTCAAGACTTATCGGGACATTTAATATTTTGGAGACGAGCCTTGAAGTATGATTATTTAAACATGTTTTCTTCGTGCTTCAACGATTTTCATACATATGAATACCTCATTCAAAAATTTAAAGCCGAACCATATTGATATTGCCTCTCAAAACTCTCTTATTTTTTTCCATGAATCTCTACACTTAAGACCCATTGGTAAGGCATGATATCCAATTTCAAACAGATTTTGGAAGACTTTGTCATCGCCTTACTTAATCAGTAATAAAACTCTTCTGATTTGAACTTAGATTGGAGAAGGAAAGAACCTCCAATTTGAATTTGTATGGGAGAAGGAAACAATCTCCAATTTGAATTTAGAGATGGAAGCTATTCCAATCTGAATTTATATTGGAGAAGGAAACAATCTCCAATTTGAATTTGGAGATGGAAGTTATTCTAATCTTAATTTATATTGGTGAAGGAAACATCCATCCTACAAATCTATAAAAGGAGGTAGTTTCTCCACTTTTTAAATATCAATTTTGGAGTTTTCAAGCCATCAACAATATTGAGGTAGTTTCTTTCCCTCCTACTTTTCTCTTATTTTTGTCACTTTTTTTTCAGCACAGCATGTTAGTGGTAGAAAATTTATATCTAATTATAGGACTATCAAAATCATGAACCGTTTAATATTTCAGAAAATAGACTTCGAGATCTATTACATATCCAAAATTCAGCTTCAAATTCCTTCAATATAATTCTTGATAATTTTTTGAAGTTAGCCCTGAATTTTATCATGCTTAATATTTCAGATCTGCATCTTTACTAAAACTTTCGTATCTTGAAGTAGAAAGGATGAAATCACAAGCCGCTTGATTCTTGTGAAACTAGACACAAGGATATATAACATATCCAAAATTTATATTAATACAATCGAGATATTTTAAGGTGTTATCCCAAAATCAACATTGAGTTTTAATGCATCAATAATTTCAGATTTACGCGACATCACCAAAAAAATTATATCTCAATGTGAGAGTATCGAAATTATGATCCGCTTGATTCTATAGATTTCAGAAACATGCATGTATAACATATCCAAAATTTGGATTTTAAAACTTCTTGAATTATTCTGGATGATTTTTTGAAGGCGATCTTATATGTTGTCCGACAGAGGATTCCAGATTTGCATCGCCTCACCAAATAATTTATATCTTGATGTGGGACCATCAACACCAAAGAGTGTTTTGATTGTTTCAAACTAGATTTTGAGGGCTTTATTCTCATCAAGGCATATTGTCTCAATCCAATTTCAAGATCACAACGCTCTAACAGGTAACATCCTTTCTATTTGTGTTTTTACTTTCTTTCTTTCTTGTTTTTTTGTTTTTTTTTGTTTTTGGAGAATTGAAACAGATAACAATATGCAACAATCGACTTAGGGTGCGAGAGTTTAACTTCGCCTCCGTCACCTTAAGTTCAAACAATTTTACTTGAAGACGGTGGACATCGGCTTAAGGTGCGAGAGTTTAACTTCGCCCCCGTCACCTTAAGTCCGAAAAATTTCACTTGAAAATGGTGGACATCAGCTTAAGGTGCGAGAGTTTAACTTCGCCTCCATCACCTTAAGTCCGAAAAATTTCACTTGAAGACGGTGGACATCGGCTTAAGGTGCGAGAGTTTAACTTCGCCTCTGTCACCTTAAGTCCAAAAATTTTTGCTTGAAGACGGTGGACATCGGCTTAAAGTGCGAGAGTTTAACTTCGCCTTCGTCACCTTAAGTCCGACTTCTTTTTTTTTTAAGACGGTGGACATCGGCTTAAGGTGTGAAAGTTTAACTTCGCCTCCGTCACCTTAAGTCCAAATTTTTTTTTGCTAGAAGATGGTGGACATCGGCTTAAGGTGCGAGAGTTTAACTTTGCCTCCGTCACCTTAAGTTCAAATTTTTTTTGCTTGAAGACGGTGAAAAACGGCTTAAGGTGCGAGAGTTTAACTTCGCCTTCGTCACCTTAAGTCCGAAATTTTTTTGCTTGAAGATGCATAGTTTTCTTTAAGTATGGGCCCTTTCACCGATGTATTTATGCAATGGTCTTCTCTAAGTATGGGCCTTTTTACTGATGCATTTATCCGATGGTCTTCTCTAAGTATGGGCCCTTTTTGATGGTCAGCTTAAGGTGGAAAGGGACAAATCTTGTCCACCTTAAGGCATGGAAATTTCGATATTGTTTTAAGGATAAACCCGTGAGAGGCCAACTTAAGGTGAAAAGGGACAAATCTTGTCCACCTTAAGGCATGAAAAATTCAATATCATTTAAGGATAAACTTGTTAGAGGCCCGCTTAATGTGCAGAGGAACAAATCTTATCCATCTTAAGGTATGAAAATTTTGAGATCCTTCTAGTTGTAGGCTTGGAGAACTTTGACATTCTAAATCCCATTGAAGGAACTCTCTTTCTTTTTGACGGGTTGCCTCCATTGAGTCACAAATATTTAGAGTAAGTACAAAATTTAATTAGAATAGTTTCATACTTGGTATCCATGTGGTAGATACTGCAGGAACATATATTTTTTTTGACACTCATGCAACTGAACTCAGAATGAAATTTCAAGCGCCTACGTACCTCAGTAAAGAGGATCAAGTCACAACGTAGTTCTGGGTGAGTATTTCTTTTTTTTTGCATCCTAACTTTTTCCTAGGCTGCCTCTTTCTAGGTTTCCAACTAGCGGACTTCTTTATTTCTTTTTTTTTTAGCCGTACACAGTTTATACTCTTGCAGGCCAGGAGTGTACATGCAGTTTATACTCGTGCATTAAGGAGTGTCATCTTCCTTCAAAGATAACACTTCTTTAAGAACTTGGCGTTGATAGGACCAATTTTTACGCCATTTGCATCGACAAGCTTGTAAGCACCATTTGAATATGCCTCTTATACGACATATGGTCCATCCCACTTTGGGGTGAATTTATCCCCAGATTTACAAGAAGTAATAATGGGCCTTCTTACTGCAAGGACTTGATCTCCAACTTGGAAACACCTCAAGCGAACCTTTCTATTGAAAGAACGAGATAGCCGGGATTGATAAAATTTAAGATTTTTGTTGATCCTCCAGCCTCTTCTCATCAAGAGCTTCTAACTCTACAAAACGCAACTTAGCATTTTCTTCATCGGTGAGCCCTTCTTGAATAACCAGTCTCAAAGAAGGTATTTGACGCTCAAGTGGTAGGACTGCTTCAACTCCAAAAGCAAGTGAGTACGGGGTTGCTTGAGTGGGTGTGCGGTAAGTCATCCTATATGCCCATAAAGCTTCTTCCATTTGTTCACGTCAATCTCGCTTAGACTTGGAGACGACTTTCTTTAATAGATTGGATAAAGTCTTATTAAACGCTTTGGCTAGACCATTGGTGGCATCATGGTACATAGAACACTTGCGCTGCTTAAAGCCAAAGAGATCACAGATCTTGTTCATCAACTTGTTATCAAATGGCTTGCCATTGTCGGTTATTATATATTGAGGGATTCCAAAGTGGTAGACGATATTCACTTGGATGAAGTTTGCAATATTTTCTTTCTTTTACTTCCTTAAGAGCAACAGCTTCGGCCCACTTTGAGAAGTAATCTGTTGCGGCCAAGATGTATAAGTGTCCACCAGAAAATTTTGGTACTTGACCAATAATATTCATTCCCCAAGCACTAAACGGCCTAGATGCTACAGTTGGATGTAGTACCTCTGGAGGTTGATGTATGAAATTTTCATGGAATTGACAAGCTTTGCATCTTCTAGCATAGTCTAAGCAATATTTCACCATCGTTGGCTAATAATATCCCATCATTTTAATGTGAAAATAGAGCTTCGGTCCAGACTGATATAATCCACAAACTCCTGAGTACGCTACTTGCAAATCTTGAATTGCTTCTTCCTCTCCCAAACACCGTAAGAGTACTCCTTCAAATGATCTTCTGTACAATGTGTCTTTGTAGTAAAGGAAGTGAGGTGCACGACGACGATTGCCAGTCTTTCTCCTTGGATCTTCTGGAAGTATACCATAACATAAGTAATCAATGATAGGTCGTCGCCAATCTTCTTTTACAGCTTCAGAAAAGGCAACGAGTTATTCAACCTTATTTTTTATATCCTCATCTGACGATGGTACTACCCATTCTTGGTGGATAGTAACTCGTGTCTGATTTGGAAGAGTTAGGGTTGAGGCCAAAGCAGTTAAGGCATCAGCTTACTTATTTTATCTCCTTGGCACATGTTGGAGGGTTACCTTTCCAAGCCACCCCATCAACTTCTGTGCATAATCATGATATGGTCGTAACTCGGGCTTCCTGACTTCATAGCTCCCCAAAAGCTGCTTGATCAACAGTTGGGAGTCACCAAAGACTTGCAATTGTAGTTATGTCATGTCAACTGCCATCTTAAGTCTAAGTATTAAAGCTTGATATTCAACAACATTATTAGAGCAACGATTTATTAGGGTATAAGAGTATGGGATAACCTTTTCTTTTGGTGTGATGAGCACCACACCGGCACCATCTCCATTTCAATGTGAGGCACCATCAAAGTACATCTTCCATGGGGGTCTAGCTTCAATAACCATTGCATCTTTATCAGGAAGTTCATCGCTCAGTTCCCAATTATAAGGTATCGGGTGGTCTGCCAAGAAGTCAGCTAATGTTTGTCCCTTTATGGCCTTTTGGGAAACCTACACAATCTCAAACTGTTGAAATTGAAGGTACCATCTTGCAAGTCGATCACTAAGGACTGGTTTCGATATTACAAACTTGATGGAATTTTCCCTAGACATAAGACGGACAACGTGAGCTTAAAAGTAGTGTTTCATCTTTTGAATTGAGACGGCCAATGCCAAACACAACTTTTCGATTAGAGAATACTTTAGCTCATTTGGTGTCATCATTCTTCTCAGATAGTAAAGAGAGTTCTCTTTGCCTTCACTATTTTCTTGAGCCAGTAGTGCTCCAACTGACCTCTCTTGTGCCGCGATGTAGAGTAGCAATGGCTTCCCAAGTAAGGGTGCCGCAAGAACTAGTGGCTTCATTAAGTATGATTTGATACTATCAAAGGCATTACTACAAGCTTGGTCCCATTCGAAGGGAGTGTCCTTCTTTATGACACGACTAAATGGTTGGCATTTTCCAGTAAGTTTTGAGATGAACCTCCTTAAATATGCTAGCCTTCCTTGAAGGCTTTTTAACTCATGAATATTTTGAGGCTCGGGCATCTTCAAAATTATATTGACCTTGGCTTGATCAATTTTAAATCCTCGGTGTTGCACGATGAAGCCAAGAAATTTTCCGAAAGTAACTCCAAAGGAACACTTTAATGGATACATCCTAAGTTGATATCTTTGAAGTAACTCGAACACCATTCTTAGGTCTTTCAAGTGGTCGTATCTCTTTCTTGACTTCACCACTAGATCATCCACGTAGCATTCAATATTTTAATGGAGCAAGCCATCAAAGATGTTTTGCACAGCCCTTTGATAAGTAGCGCCAGCGTTCTTCAAACCAAAAGGCATCACCTTGTAGCAATAAATACCTTTGGGCATACGAAATGCAATGAGTTTTTCATCCTTTGGTGCCATGCAAATTTGATTGTATCTGGATGAAATATCCATGAAGGACATTGCCTTATAACCAGTGGTGGAATCAATCATCAACTCTGGTATAGGAATTGGAAAGTTATCCTTAGGGCAGGCGTTGTTGTGATCCAGAAAGTCGACACAAACTCGAATTTGGCCATTCTTCTTCCGTACTGGAACAATACTTAAAATCCATGTGAGATATTTGACTTCGCGAATAAAGCTAGCTTCAATGAGTTTGTTAACTTCATTTTCAATTAATGGAACTAACTCTGGCCTAAAGTGCCTTTGGACTTGCTTAACAGGACGAGCACTATTCTTGATCGCCAACTGATGGACTGCTACTTTTGGATCTAATCCAGGATTTCCTTATAGATCCAAGCGAAGATATCCATATATTCTTTGAGTATGTCCATATAAGCGATTTCCTCCTTAACTTATAGAAACGTACTCAAGTAAGTTGGTCTTGGGTCTTCATCGGTTCCAAGATTAACTTCCTTCAAAGGATCTATTGTGGCCTTTACTCCTTCTTCAAGTTACAATGGAGAATCTCCAGCATCTTCCTCCTCTTGAGAATCATCGTTGTTGATGAATATATGATAACACTAGAAAACATCTTCTATCTCTTCATCAACCTTCATTTGAGATGAGACATCTTTCTCATTCTGGGTCATAACATGATATGAGAAGCCAACACTCTCTTCATCTTCCTCACGTTTCTTGGTATAAACCACAGTATGAGCCTTTTCTTTTCGGGCCTCATTGCATGAAACTACCAGTTCCGTCTGCCGCTTCATTCTAGAAGAAATCAAACTTTGGAAATCCTTTTGGATCTTAGGAGAAGAGTGCATTGTTGTACTTTAACAACTTCTCTGACGCTTGTTATTTTTCTTCTTATTTAGAGAACCCAACCTTCCGAACACAGAAGTTCTTACGGTTGATTCTCCTAGACGATCAAATACATAGGGTCTTTTATTAGCCACAGTGGATTCTTCTTCCACGGTGATATAATTACTGACTTTCCTTCTTATGAAGATGCGAATTAGAGGTGGTTGCGTGTATCCTAGGCCTTCACGTGTCTGCCTGGTTGTACTCTCCGACGGAAGTTTTCCCAACCTTGATGGCTCATTAGGATTGTATCCATCCTTTACAAATAGCTTGTATGCATTTAGACCAAAGCCTTATTTTGTGCATTTTATGGTAAGTGTCATATCTTATGGTGAATTTTGAGGCCACAGACTCTCCAAGTAGTCTTGAGGTGGATTTATTACGTCAATCCTCCTGATAGGTGAAGTTAGACATTTTAGTACATTTTCTTGGGCATCAGATGGGTGACCTTTCTCTTTCTTTACCTTTGGTATGTATCGAAGAACGGGAGTTGCCTTTTTTTTCGTAACGCTTTCTTTATTCGAAGTAAAGAGGGGCTGCTTGGTGATGACTTTTTCGAAAGTTGCCTCGTCCTTCTTAGATACAAGATCATCACACTTGGTCTTGGAGACATCTTCAACCTTTTTCTCATTCACAACATAATTCTTTAAGTAGAATTTTTTATCGGCAAAGTATGACTCAGCTTCAGTGAATGGTTTGTCATCGGCAACTATCTTTCTTTCCACTCCACTTTCGAGGTACTTCAAGTATTGATAGTAAGAGGACGAGATAATATTATTCTCGTATACCCAAGGCCTACCAAGTAATATATTGTATGAAGTTTTCACATCGATCACATAAATCAATGCATTTGATTGAAAATCATCCATACGAATTCCCAACTTGACAACTCTCATGGCCCTCTGTCCCTCTTGGTTGAAGCCTTGGATCATTATACGACTTTCGACCAACTTTTTGGTAGAGATGCCAAGTTTCTTCATTGTACGGATAGGAAGGATGTTAATTTTGGATCCCTCATCAATCAAGATTCTATTTATCTTTTTCCCTAGCACTTAACCTACCATGTAC
Source organism: Capsicum pubescens (assembly GCA_030864215.1). Classification (NCBI taxonomy): domain Eukaryota; kingdom Viridiplantae; phylum Streptophyta; class Magnoliopsida; order Solanales; family Solanaceae; genus Capsicum; species Capsicum pubescens. The sequence goes on from CM061544.1 coordinate 78,778,876, forward strand.
AAGGGACGATTGTGTAGGGCTCTTCCAAGCAGAAGATCATCATTTGTAAATGTGATTTTTTATCACATACATGTGTCTCTTCTCCAAGAGTTTCGGCAAGCTTTTCGGAAGATGAAGGAACTTCCATAGGTAGATTCTCAACCTTTGCCCCCTCTTTGGAAGTATTAAAACAATACACCTCAAGGTTGACTCGATCAGTCTTCGCATGAAACCAACTTGGTAAGAATTCCCCCAAGACATCGTGGTTTTTGAAGGTGAAGCTCTGTTACGCTTGTCCTTTCTAGAAGTTTAACCAGCTTCTGTTTCCTTGGTTTCTTCACCATTCTCCTTCTAGGTGCCTTCTCGGACAACTCCTTTCACAGACTCATCTTCTTGTGTCTGTGCCTGGTCATCAGAGTCCAACTTTCATCATTGCCTTTGGCAACTGAAGACCTGTCAGGCTCTAATAGCTTTTTATTATGCTCTTTGACCCATATTTGGACTGGGTTGAGTGAACCAAATGTGATAGAGATTTGATGAGAACTGGTCATCTCATTGTCAAAGAAGATCTTCTTCTCTTTTTCCAGTTGCATGACTTTATCTTTAAAGACAAAACACTTTTTCAGAGGGTGACTTACAAGCCTATGATATTTGCAATAATTAGGGTCATTGGTCCTTCCAAATTCATTAGGCCACTTCATCTTTGGGAGTTCAATGAGCTTATGCTCAAGGAGTTCATCGAAAATCTCAGCAACATCAGAAACAAGGAAGGGATGTTTTTTTCTTACATCTTCTTTAAATTTTCTGATTCGAACGTGCTCCAGAAGTCGTCTTCACACTTTCCTTCTTGTTCACCTTTGTGGTAACCTTCACAGGAGACACATCAACATTCATGGACTCCTTGTTGTCATTTTTGGGGACAAACTTACCCCATCTTTTGGGTTCTTGCTTATCCTTTCCTCTTCGAGGGTCATGGATAGGCGCTGATCCTTTTCCAGCAGAAGATATGCTTAACTCCATATCGTGAGTACGGGTAGCTAGCTCTTTAAAGAGCATTTCTTGGACGCACATCTCTATTGCAGAAGTTTCGCTGAGCCTATCTTTGCAGTTTAGGCTAGCATTTCTGCATCGATTAATGAAGTCAATGACTGGTTCATCCTTTCTTTGCCAAGTATTTGTGAGCTCTACCATGCTCACTGTACGTCTTGTGTTATAAAAGTAATTTAGAAACTCGTGCTCCAATTGCTCCCAGCTACCGATGGAATTAGGCTCAAGGTTCGTATACCAATCAAAGGCATTTCCCTTTAGGAAACAAACAAACCGTTTGAGAAGATAGTCACCATAAGTTCCAGCATTGTTACATGTCTCAACGAAGTGTGCGACATGCTGTTTTGGGTTCCCTTTGACCTCAAATTATTGAAATTTGAGGGGTTGATAACCGGCAGGCATTTTGAGGCTATCTATCCTCACAGTGTAGGGCTTGACATACGTAAGGGAAGATTTGGTGACAACATCATACTTGTCTTTGAGGGTCCCTTCAATAAATTCTCTCAATTTCCCAATCAGGATCATTCCCTCAGAAGAAACTTGCACCTCTTAGTCAGTGGTGTCTGTTTCATAGGATTTTCTATCTCATGAACCTCTGGAGTTTTTCCAGGTGCATGTCTATACTCTCCATCTATCAGACCTTCCACCCTATCCACTATCTTATCAATTCGAACATCTTAATTCTGAACATATTTGGTCAGACCCTCAATTGCATTTGCCAAATTCGCAAGCTGCTCCTTCATAGATGAGGCATTAGTCACCATCGCTTGCATAATCACTGGAGATATTGGAGAGTAGAACGGATTATCGCACAAGTTGAGCTTTGAAGTGCTCAAATTATGCGGTGTAGTCGGAGATGGTGAGTTGCTTGAACGATCATCGCTCTTTGCGCCAGAGTGTTTGGAACCGGAATGCTCAAGTAGAGCTAGAGTCTTCTTACGCGATTCCGCCACACTGCTTTCTCCTTCCGAAACACTTGGATTGGAATTTATTTCTTTTGGGGTTGAAGATCCAAAAACTGAAGTTGGTGTGGACGACACTGGATGTGTTTGTTGTCCTAGCAAGCCTGCCTTGCTCCTTGTGAAAGCTCCTAAGCTTTCGAAAGTAACAGCAACGATGCTTTCTACTTCAGCAGAGAACTTTGAATCAATATCCTTGGAAGCATTTGATTGAGAGTTGACCTTCTTGGAAGTTATTTCAGTGTTGTTGAACTTTGCAGTTGGAAAAATTGAGATGAGAGGTAGAGATTGTCCCACTGGGCATGCCAGAATTTGTTGGACAATAAAATTCTCGAGGCCAAAAAAATAAATAATTCAAGACAAGAAAAATATTGCAACAATCATTTTATTGATTTCAATAAGTGAGTGTTACAATCTCTATGAATTCTCTGATTCGCCTTTTCAAATATAAATTCAAGGGCTTAAAGCTTGATCTTGAATTTGAACTTGATTTGTTGATTTGAGGGTCTTGATCTTGACTTGTGCTTGAATTCAAGGGCTTTTGAGCTTGTTCTTGAATATTCCGGTCTTGATCTTGAATCTTGATGAACTTGCTTTGAATGTCTGAGCTTTGTAGAGAAATTACGGCGTTTGATCTACGAGCTTTCTCTTGCTCTTTGTTAGAGTTCTGGAGTCTCCTTTTCTAAATTATGAGACCCTATTTATAGTTGTAGGAAAGGAAGAGTCATGATGAATATGGACTTTCTTTGACCAATCAGATTTAAGTGATGTGACATCTTTTTATGGACTTTTATTTCATGGGTCTGCTGCATCATTTTGACATGTGGCATGGTCCTATTGGCTCCTTCACTTGATTTGGCATGCCACGTCATTTGACACATGATGCTTATTTGGGCCTCTAGAATATGATAATATCTTGGGCTTATTAAAATGGGCTCATCATTTGTAGCCCAAATCAATGGGCTAGCCCAATAAAAATTGGACTTTAATTAAACCCATATATGTTTGGACTTAAATAATTAATCCAATTATATTAATCCGCAATATTTATTTGGGACTAATACATTTTGAATTTAATATAATCCAAATTTTGTACTGATTTAAATTTAATAAAATTGAATCGCCCATATCTTCATTTATCAAAAATAATAAGTAAAAATTAAAATCAAATTAGAAAATAGTGATAAGAAATTCGTAGAAGGAGTGTATCATTTATGTCAAAGAAATCTTGAACCACTTTTGACGCGCTACACTAAAATTTATGTCAAAAGAGAGTCAATACAATGGATGTATATAATCAATTAAAATTAGGAAAAATCTTTTTGGCCACAAAAATTTGGTCCAAATTTGGCCACAATAGTAAAAAGGCATGTTCACACTATAAACTAGTTAGTTTTTAGATATTTTTGCCCCTTTCTTCCTAAGTTTAATTTTTTAAGACTATTTTATTTATTAGTATTTCCCAATACATTGAAAACTATTTCAATACATGGGAATAGAAAATTTATGTATTCTATTTTTAATTATTTTTTTTGTTATTAATTACATAATTAAATAATTGTCAAATGTAGTAGTGTGTAATTAAGAAAATAAAAATTAATCAACACAAATTTATTTATTAGTCGTTAATTTATAATTTGTAAAATAAATATATGAGATCCTTGTAAACATTCTTTTTTATCACTCAAAGTGTAAATATACATATGAGATTATTTATCGCAATGACAGATCTAGAGTCGATTGAAGTTATATATTTGGTACAAGTCAATTATTTCGGCCAAGCTTCTTAACTTTGTGTTAAGAAAATTCACTTATATGTATACATATGAGATTATTTTTCGATTGAAGTTTTATCATGCTAGTTTAATTTTATGACTTTTTTAATGAATATGAAAATTAGCGTATGAATGTAGGTTTTAATAATAAAATATTTTGGCATGCTTAAAATTCTGTTACCTTACATTTTTTTTATAGATAGATATACTAAGAAAATACGTCATAGCTAAATGTAAAAAATTGTTTTGCTAAATAAATTAACAATAATTTTTTGTTTTCATAGTATTCGTAGAAATAGATGAGGCTAAAATTTATTTACCATTTTTTCATGGACTATGATTAAGAATTTATACTCATTTCTATAAAATTTATTATGTTGTAGACTGTAATTATAAGGAAATATTTATTTTACAAGAAATATTCTTCAACTGTTCTATTAAAATTCGGTAAGATCGAGCCAAATCAAATAATTAACACATTTAATTATCTTAGATCAACGGTGTTGATTTTATAATAAAAATTATTCAATCACTACATAGATAAAATATCTCACTCTTAAATATGATCTTTTTTAGTTTTTAATGTTGCTACAACAAATTTCTACTCATGAATAGCTATAAAATTTTATCAAAAATCATTTCACCATAACAAATAGTTATGGAATTGAAGCAAAATTATTTAGAACTTGAAACAAAAATACTTATTTAGTTACATTATTTTGCTTGGGGTAATATATTGTACCTAAAATGTTAGTATTGTTGTTGTAATTTTACTATGATAGAGACATGTCAATTTATACTTATGCGAGAGCATCCTTTTACTGATAAAGAATAAGAGTGGATTTCACTTTCAAGCAGTTAATGATTAATATGTGTAATTTTTCTATACCACTTTTACTCCTCTTATGTCTTTTTTTTTTTAATTATTATGAAATTGAACCAGAATTATTGATGAGTAATTAATTCTCATTTTTGTTTTCATAATTTTTTTAAAAATAATTGAGGTATGAAAAATTGTGGAACTACACTAAGCATGTTGTAGGTGAAAATTAAAAGAATTGAAAAATTAAATAATTAAAATCAAAGATAGGTAAAATTTATCTGCTATTACCTAACATTGATTCTATCTCATAAAAAATTGGTTTCGATTTTTTTAAAACGTAAACATCATTTAACTTTAAAATATAATATATTTATGACATAAAGGTATTATATCTTTAAAATTTAGTACACAAAAATTATAATATTTATCTTTTTAAAAGGTGTTTACAAAATTTACTATTCGACTATATATATTGGTGCAGAAAATAATCAAATACATTTTCTTCAATATTAATAATATTAAATTAAAATTATTATAAAGAAATCAAATTAAGGAAAACAAGTATAATATTGTGTACCCCCAACAAGTTGTGTAAAGAAGTAAAATATTAGAGATGTTTCTAATATCATCCCGAATTTGTATTTATAATATATTAAAAATGTTAAGTGTCTTATAAATATTGTTTGAATTTTTTGTCCTTCATTAAAAGTCTTTGCTTTAGACAAAATCATCTTTTCACTATTTTTTTCTAATATTTAAGAGTTGAAAATTAATTAAATATATTTATGATAAAACATTTTCTTATATAGAAGCCATCAGAATTAATGACAACTAATAGTTGTTTAAGAATTCTAAATTAACTAAATTTGATTTTCAGAAGATTTGAAAAATCTAGAAATAAATATAAAAGCGTCAGAATAAGAAAAATTTAAGAAGTACCAAAATTTTAAAAGTTTTATGTACGCAATAAGCATATAATCAATGATTTGTAAAGATTTGACTTTAAAAATAAGGAAAGATTTTAAAAATTAAAAAAAAAAAGAAAAACAATCGTAAGACAAATATGGTTCAAATTGATGCGTCTCTTTTACCCTTTGACAGCAAGGGAAGAGGTACTGCGTGAAAAACACAAAAGTGATGGTCTATCAATCACTTGAAACTTTGGGTGGTAAAATATCTATGTGACTATACTAAAATATAAGTTTATATTTATATTATTGTATTAAAGTATGAAATATCTTTGAAAAATGATTTGAATTTTTACATTTTATTAAAAATCCCGCAATAGATAAAACTATTTAATTTTAAATAAAAAAATATTACATGTGCAAGACACGTGCGGTTACACTAGTGTAATTAGTTTATTTTGGACCTCTGTTATATTTTCGATATGATTTAGCAAAATTCAGATGAAATTTGCTTTTTAATTAACTTGATATCATCCATTTCCTTTCTTTTTATGTGTCGATATTTACTTCTTGTAATTTTATGTAATTGTTCGTATTTTTATTTTTTATTTTGTTATTTTTTTATTCATTTAGCAAAACTGATTAACTGCATTACTATTTTAATTTTTGAATTAAAATAGAATTACATTGTTGAATGAGAATATAGACTCATATTTTATTGTCTTTTGAGTTATATTTAATTAAATTACGTGAAAATTTATTGAATAATATGTATTAATTATTTTTAAAATTAGTTACAAATATATATTTACTTATGGGTAGTGCTAAATGACCATAAAAATTTGGCCATAATTTAGCCATAATTGTAAAAGACTGCAATGACCATTCTCTTTTAAAACAAACTAATTCTTTTTTTTTTTTTTAATTAAAGAAAATTAAAGTCTTTGTTATTCCCTAAACTTAAAAGTCAATTCCCACATTGAAAAATGATAATAAATAAATGACCATTCATTAAAATAATAGAAAGTATTTATTTATTTAAAATAAGTTGCATTTTAAATAAGTTGTATTTTAATAGGATATGATACAACTTAAATAGGATATTACAACTTATTTTAAAATATTGGGGGAGGGAGGGGGGGGGGGCACTAATGCACGTAGTTAGGTCGATTAGGACAATTGAAATTTGAAACATTACAAAATGCAATTCCATAAATGGGAAATTATATATATATATATATATATACATATATATATATATAATTAATGATATTTAATTTCAAATTTTCAATATATAAATGATTAGTATTGAACACTTTATAATATGAATATACTTTCTGAATTTTAAAATTAAATTCTTACACATGTACTTTGATAATTTTACACTTACACCTCCTATGAAGTGTCTCTATAATTAAATATATAATATAATTTTTAAACGATAAATTATAACCATAAATAAAATATTTTTGCAAAGTTATTCTAACGAATATTTAAAACAAGGGTATAAAAAATTATTCATACATTTGATTAAAAAATAAATAAATATTTTGAAAATAGGATATGATACAAATTATTTAAAAGATATACTCACTAAAATTATAACTTTCTATGACTTTAAGTATGTAAATTCCTTGAAAATTTTACTAACTATAATATTTTATTATATATAGTCTCTTTTTTATTGTAGTTTTTATTTATTTTTTCCCTTGAAAATTATTTATATATAACTAGTTAAATAAAGTTTCAATTACGTAAGATCTTCACTATATGCAAGGTTTAAATGTTTTTAGCAAAAATAGGATTAACATTTTTTGAGATATAACTGTAAGATTGTCATAACATAGAAAATGTAAGTGTTTAGTGTAATTAATTATTATCGATAATTATAAAGTGTTTTGAGCTTTGACTATCTTATTGATATATTTTAAAATTACATATTTAAAAAATATTTAAATATGTAGTTTCTAAATTTATTTAAATATAATAAATAATAAAATTACTTAATTAGAGGTTTCATTAATTATAAAATAGACTAATGATTCATAAGTTATCAAATCGGCTTAATATAGAGGAGCAAGACTACAACATAGGAGTGCGTGAGTGTTCTCTTAGGTCGATGTTAACTAGGGTCATCTGTAGACACGTGATTTTTTATTTTTTTTTAAATTTTTAAATTGTTTATCGATATTAAAAATTTATATTTAATAAAATTTATTTTGATTATTTTTTTTTTAATATTTTTTAGTTAAAAAATAAATAACTAAATAAAGTTATCGATAATTTTATTTATATTTTTATTCTAATTTTAAAAATAAAATAAAAAAAATTAAAAACATTTTACTTTTCTAAATTTTAATAAATAAATTAGTATTTATATTTATTATTGTTATTATTATTCTATTATCTTATTCATTTATTTATTATTTATTAATAGATTTATTTATTTATTTATTTTTAAATAATAAAAAAAAGAAATGGGAAATTTTATTTTTAAAATTTAAATTACCTACCCTATCTGATAAAAACTGTTCCCTCCCCTATTTTCCCCCTAAAAAATCCTTGTACTTAAAGGATTCCCACCCAGAGAGAGAGAGACCACGTAATTTTCTACATCAAAAATCAGATAAAAACAAAGTGAAAAAATCAAAGGGAAACATCAGTAAAAATCATCAGACAAGAAACAAAACAAAGAGTGAATATTAGGGAGGCCGAGTTTGATTCGAATCCAAGTTTCCAAAAACAATATTCAAAGTTTCCTTCTTTATTTTCAATCACAGGTTTCTTTTAAATCTTGTATTTTATTTTATCAGTTTTGTTATATCATGAATCGATATTGAATGAGTTTATTGAAATGTCTTTGTCTTGTGTATATTGTAATGTGTATATTATGATAATGAAGAGAAACTAACATGATGTAGTAACATTTTTTTTATATCTGTACATGATAATAAAAATACGCTGGTATGTTAATTTGTTACACTCATTGCATAATTTATGTACACAGATAATTCATATACTCACTGTGAAGCAGATATAATAATATATGACCACTCATTAACACTCCATTCTTTCTCACACTACACTGATACATATATACTGCACACACATAATAGCAACTTATAAACATTATGAATATGTTGTGAAATAAAAATCAGTGAAACGAGAGAGATCAAGATGAGAGAAACAAGAGAGTGAAGAGTAGAAAAAAAAATTGACTAAAAATTCAGTATCCAGCGAATCAATCGCTGTGAATATTGGTGAACTAGTTTTTGTTCCGGCTAAACTCATTCCGTTGGTGCAATTCCGATGAATTGCTGCCAGAAACTCCTTCTAGATCTGACGCCAGAATCAATACCAGCCATGGCACCACTCCTACTGCTGACGCCTCCATTTCCCTATTCCCGTCGCCAAATAGCGACTCCCGTCTCTCCTCCATTTCCATCTTCGGTGGCGCCATTAATGGCGAAGCCATGGCCGGCGGTACACAACCATCGTTGTCACCTTCCCCCTCCCCTTTTTCCGATACCAACGGCCAGATCCACCTTTTTTTCGTCATTGACGTCAACATTCCGGTGGTTAATCCGCAAGAAAAATCACAATCATCGAAAATTACACTAGAAAATCGCTACCAACGTCGTTCCCTTTTTCTTATTTGTAATAAATTTGGCCGAGAAGGCCATTCTTCGATGGCAGTGGGATTTAGAAAGATGAATTTAATGACGGTTAATGAACCATGGTAAAGAATTTGAAGACCTGATTTAGGTTAAGTTGAATTTTTTTATTTAAATAGCAAAAAATATTTTATCCATTTTAAACAAAAAAAGTAACGTGCAGTTATGGATATGTTTTGTTTTCTTTTGAATAGGTTCATGTAATATTTTTTTTTAATTTCTTTTAAATTATCAAGTGTAAAGATTTGATAAGTTAGATCGTAATCTATTATTTAATAAGTTTTCATTTTATTTATTTTATTATTATAGTTTTGTTATGCTAATTAAATATAAGAAACTTTCATGTTTAATTTGATTTAGTTTATATGACGTGATTTAAATATAACATTTGGGGAATTTTAATAGATATATTATTATTATTATTATTAATAATAATAATAATAATCATTAATAAAATTTATTGAATATTCGTTAAATTATTTATTCTTTTAAAAAATGAATTTTACTCAATTTTATTGTTTAAATTAAATAATATTTCAAACAAATAACTGTTACAAGTTTATAAAAACAAATGCTTTTAACGTTAGATAAATTTTAGACACATTTTAAAAATATTCGTCTCAATTAAGAATGCGGCGTATGCATCTTTCTGAGATATTTTTAAAATTCAAGGATGCAATAATGCACTTTGACAAATATTTTTGTAAAAATTAACTTTCACCGTTATTTAATATAAGAGATGTAGACAAATATTTTTTTAATATAATAAAAATAAGCAAACCTAGGCCGCAACATAATTTATCAAAATAATTTATGTTAAGATAAGTCAACAAAACAGACCGTGCTAGAACCACGGGACTCGAGGGGTGCCTCACACCTTCCTCTCGGTCAACAGAATTCCTTACCCGATTTTTTATTTTCGCAGACCAATAAAGAGTCATTTTCTTTTGATTAGGGATTCAAAATGGTGACTTGGAACACCATAACTCGATTCCATGTGGCGACTCTGTAAATAAATTAATCCCTATTCAAAGTCGTCACTTTAACTGGAAAAATCCTTCGACTCGAACCCTTCGGGCAAAAAAGGGGTGTGACATCATCATTAATTATAAGAGTTTTATTGTACTTTTTAAAAGATGATAACTAATAAATATGTAAAACGTCAACATTTTTTTTGGTGAATAAATAATTTTATTTAGCCAAGTGAGCGTTTACAATACCAGGAAGCTATAAAACTTCAACATTAATACGCGACACTCTTGAGTTGTTATAAAATTGGATTGACACTTATGGATCAATGATTTTTATGATTTATATAGAGTGGTGATTTCTACCATGTCTAAAATATTTTTAGTTTAATTTCTACTGTTGTTATTGTATTATTTTCAAACTATGTTTAAATATTTATTTAAATATGTGTTTCCAATTTATGTAAATATAATAATTTATAAAATTATTTAATTAGACGTCATAATAATAACAAATATAAGTAATGATTCTCAAATTATCAAATCAATGTAATATGGGCACAAGACTACAATATTAATGTGTGGCTCTCTTGGGTTGTTGTTAACTAGAGTCGACGATAATGAATACTTGATTTTTATAACTTGTCAATGTCCACCACATCTAAAGTGTTTAAGTCTTGACTGCTTTTATTACAATATTTTCAAATTATATTTAAAATATCGTTCAAATATGAAAAACTTTAGATTTAAAATTTAACAAATAAAATATGTTCAAACATAAGTAATGATTCACAAATTATCAAACTAGCATAACATAAGGGTGCAAGATTACAATATTAATACACGACTTTCTTAGGTTGATATTAACTAGGATAGATACTTATGAAATATATAATTTTTATGATTTTTATGATACATTAATGTCTACCATGTTTAAAGTGTTAGAGTTTAAACTTTCGTTATTAAAATATTTTCAAATTACATTTAAAAAATTATTTAAATTATGTAGTTTAATTTTTTAAAAACATAATAATTTTCTACATAATTTTTAAATAATACTACTTCTTTAGACTACACAATTCCCATATTTTCTCTCTCTTCTAAATGTTCCTTTCTGCCTAACGTTCATTGACCGACTAACGCCACTGGCCCTTAACGGCCGACGCCGGCGACGGTGTAGATAATGTCGACAATAGGTAAGGGTGCTCTCTCTCCCTAGTTTCTCTCTCTCCCTAATTCTCCCCATCCCCGTATCTATCCCTTTCTCTCTCCCTTCCCATTTGCTTCCTTAGACACTGCTATCGTCGGCGTGTGTAAGGTTCCCGCCGGTTCAACTCGACTCCAGCGACGGGTAGGGGAGCATCACTGGTCAGAGCAGGTTGGTACAAAGACAAGCCAACGTCCAGTTTTTGGCAGGTTCCAGAGGACACTCCGACGACATTCCGGTGACGCATTGGCGAGCTTATTTCCAGCGAACCATTTTAGGTAACCAATTTCGACAAGAATATTGTCGGAACCAGTATTCACGCAGGAGTACCCCGGTGACATCTAAACTTTGATTTTTTAGTTACTTCTTGCAATTTAGCCTCTTTGTACTATTTTGATTCTTGTGACTATAGTTGTGACTGGCTGTTTTCGCCTATTGGTAGATATTGTTGTGTTGTTCTAGCGGCTAGACCAGATAGGGTATTTAGTGCATGACTGCTACTTTCCCATTGTTTCCTTGTTTGTTTGCGGTCTGTTTGGGTCTTTGTTTTAGTCTGTGAGTAGTAGTTGTGGGGGTTGATGGTGGAAAAGTCTCATTTCCGAGAGGGTTGGGGATGGGGGTCGTTTTGGAAGGGGGTGAAGAAGGAAGGGCTGGGGTGGGTGTGGGGTATAGGTCAGGTGTTAGGGCTGGTCTGGTGAGAGGTGATAGAGGTAGGCGAGAGGCGAGAGATGATAGGTTGAGGGTAGGGTCTTGGAACATAGGGACCCCTCAGGGTAAGTCTGTAGAGCTGGTAAAGATTCTTAAAAAAAGGAGGATTAATATTGCGTGTATTTAGGAGACTAAGTGTGTAGGGTGTAAGGCTAGGGATGTGGATGGGTATAAGTTGTGGTACTCAGGGAGTGAGAGGCGTGGGAATATTAGTAGATGAAGAGCTTAGAGGGTAGGTGGTAGAGGTTATGAGGGTCAGTGATAGGCTGATGACGATTAAGTTGGTCATTGGAGGGTTTACGCTGCATGTGTGTAGTGTTTATGCGCCGTAGACGGGCTTGGATGAGGAGGTGAAAATGAGATTTTAGGAGGATCTAGATGAGGTGGTGAGAAGCGTGCCTAGCTCAGAGAAGATTGTCATAGCAGGGGACTTTAATGGGCATATCGGGGTGTTACCAGGAGGCTATGAGGATGTGCACGGGGGTTTTAATTTTGGTGATAGAAATGGTGAAGGAGGTTCTCTATTGGATTTTGCGAGGGCCTTTGGGCTGGTGGTAGTTAACTCGATCTTTCCGAAGAAGGAAGATCACCTGATTACCTTTCGAAGCGCGATTGCCAAGACTCAGATCGATTTTCTGCTGCTTAGGAAGGGGGATAGGGATTTTTGTAAGGACTGTAAAGTCATTTCGAGTGAGTATCTTTCGACCCAACACAGGTTTTTAGTGATGGACTTGATAATCAAGAAGAGCAAAGGGCTGGGGAGAGTTGACCTAGAATTAAGTGGAGAGGCTTGACGCCAGTTAGTGCGCAGAAGATAGGGGAGAAGATGGCGGGAAGGGGGTGTGGGAGTGTAGGGGGGAAATAGATGTTATGTAGGATAGGGCTTCCAGCTGCATCACGGAGACTGCTAGAGAAGTGTTGGGTGTCTCGAGAAGTCAGGTAGGATGGCATAAGGGGGACTGGTGGTGGAATGAAGTAGTTAAGAAGAAAGTGGAGATTAAGAAAGGAGATAAATGTTAAGTTGATTAAGAGTAAAGACGAAGATGAGAAATGGGTGAATAAGGGGGTGTACTGAGTGGCTAGGAAGGAGGCTAAGTTAGCAGTTAAGACTGCTAAGACAACAACGTTTGAGAGCCTATATGCGGGGCTAGAGGAGAAAGACGGGGAAAAGAGATTGTATAGGATGGCTAAAGCTAGGGAGAAGAAGGGTCGTGACCTCAATCAAGTGAAGTGCATTAAGGGGGAGGATGGTAGAGTTTTGGCAGAGGATGTTTATATTAAGAAGAGATGGCAGGAGTATTTTTATGGAATGTTGAATGAGGAGGGGGACAGAAGCATTGAGTTAGGGGAACTGGAGCACTCAGAGGAAAATTGGAATTTCAGTTACTGCAGACGTTTTAAGGTTAAAGAGGTCAGAGAGGCTATTCGTAGGATGCGGAGGGGTAGGGCGACGAGGCCTGGTGAAATTTTGGTGGATTTTTGGAAGTATACTATAGAGCAGGTTTAAAGGTGGTTGACTGATTTGTTTAACGGTATTTTCAAGACTGCTGATGATAGGCGGATTTACACGCCTATATCAATATATTTTGCCCATATTTTAGCCTAGTTTTGAGAACAAATTATATATTTCATGCACTTTTAGTCCTTTTTCCTGTAAATGAGCTAACGAACATGATTAGTAAAGTTTCAGGTATAAATGATGCATAATTCAGCATTTTATGGCTTACTTGACGCTAATGAAAGCTCACGAAGGAAGGAAAGGGAGTTTGGACGCCTGAAGGACCAAAATTGCTGCATGGAAAATCTGTCCTGGGCTAAAACAGCAATTCTGAAGACTTTGGGGACTTACAGACACAAAACTGGATTTTGACAATGATACATTAACCTAGTACAATTAGGGTTAAGGATTTCATTAGTCTAGTAGGATTTGGTTATTTATTTCATTAGCTTAGTAGGAGTAGGATATGGGTATTATAAATACCCTATCATGCTAGAGATTTTAGAGCATCTTCTTAACTTCTCGTCTTACAATTCAATTCTATTTTTCTCCTTCTACTCTTCTATTCTTAAATTCCACAACAAGAGAATCGTTACTTGCTAAGGAATCACGCCTCACGCCTATCACTTGATCTACACGCCATTACTCAATATCGTGATATAATAACAATGTCAATCGTGATTTTCTTCGCATTCATGGGTAACTAAACTTCTCTGTTGGGGTTATGGAAGCCGAATGAGTTACTATCTATTGCTGTGAGTTTGTGAGTTCGAGGCACGTATATTGCTTATATCATTATTCTCTTCATCTTAATCTACATTCTTTGCGGTTGCAAACGCAAGAATACGCCAGTCTAACATTTAACTTGTTCGAGAGAAAAGTTATTTGTCTGGAAAAAAGATAATGTCAAGGTAGTAGGACACCCTTTTCTATTAAAAAGCTAGTGTCGTAACTGGACTAACCTCTTGGAGAATTCGTACCGTTAGACACGCTTTAAGCTCGAGAGAGTTAAAGTGAAATAGTCCTTGTTTAGGTCGAAAGACGCTTGGATTTACCATCGACTACAATCCTCTATAAGCAATTGCATGTCAGAATTCTACACACTCATAGCCAATAGAGACGTATACCTCAGAAGGTGGACATAACCCCAACGCTTCAATTCTCATTGTTTACAACCAACGTAACAATCTCTCTCTTTTTACTTTATTATTTTCAGCTTTTGTTTACATTACTTGCAAAACAAGAATCCCCCCTTCTTACGAGACTTGCACCAAAAGTTTAGTAATTTTACTTACTTGTTGGCCAAGCTATTCCCTGTGGGATCGACACCCAACCCAGGTTGGGTTCTATATTTGCTAACGACCGCTTTACACTCAAACGAGAGCTGTAGATTGAGCGTTATCAACTGCCAAAATGCCTGAGGCTTGGAGATGGAGTACGATAATTCCGTTATATAAAAATAAGGGTGACATTCAGAGTTGCAAGTCCTATAGGGGTATTAAGTTGTTGAGTCAAACTATAAAGATTTGGGAGAGGGTGGTTGAGCAGAGAATAAGGAGGGTCGTATCCATTTTGGAGAATTAGTTGGATTTATGCCTGGTCGCTCGACGACAGAGGCAATCCACCCGGTGAGGAGATTGGTGGAGCAGTATAGGGAAAAGAAGATGTCACAACCCAAAAATGAGGGTCATGATGACACTTGTCGCGGCGTACCTTGGCACGTAAACCTATCACCCAAACTGATACGAAAAGAGAAAAAGACAAATATCCCAAGGTAAGGCTTCTAGAACGAAGCCGAACCATATAAATAATCATAACAATGCAGAAAAAACTTCTCCAAAATATCAATCATGCCCAAAACCAGGTGTCAATAGTGTAAGAACTACTAATATAATCCAAGAGTCAAATACATCGAAAAAATAACCATAAAGAAATAATAACTGTCTCCGAATACTAACAAAGACATAATTACTATAGAAAGATCGATGTGAACTTCGGACGCATGAATGTCCAACCGCTACCTTGGAAGCTCCAACAACTGCCCGAGTGAATCAAGCTGAGGCGCACTCGAGCTAGGACCTGTACCGTAAGGGCGCAGTAGGCATGAGTACGATCCACTTGTAATCAGTAGGTATCATAGGCCGACCAAGCAAAGTTGTAAATAAAACATACAAAATATACACTAAGGGCACATCACCTGCAATTAGAAAATGTCCCACAACGGTAGCCCACACCGCTTGCACTAACAGTTCTAATATATCTCACATATATTACAACAACACACCAAGATATAGAACACAAGTATACATTATGTCACATATAATTGAACAAGAGAGAATATGTTGATACAAAATCATCAAATACAAGTAAAGTAAAGTAAGACAAATACATAGATAATAAGTCAATAAGGCAATACAACTCAACATAAACACAATAAAGTAAGTGCAATGTATATGATGATGATAATGATGATGATGATGATGATGCACGAGGTCGTCGCACAACCTCCGGGATCGTCGCACAATCCCCGTATACACCTATGGAGCTAAAGCTTCCCGACGCAGGAACCATGGGGGGTTCGTCAACCCGTATACAATCCACATATCTCATATCTCATTTCCGACACATCTCTCGAAAAGGGTTTTATAAGGTGTTACAATATCTTTTAAAAAGGTGTTAGTGTTTCTCAGATGTTGCCACGGTGGTACCAATGTTTCATGAATGAGTATGATATGAGAATGTAATTCTCACAACCAATCACAATGAGTATTTTCATAACCAACCACAATGATATATTTTCACAACCATGTGAGCCAATATCCACTCATTGTTTCAGTTTTATCCACGAATTTTTACATGTCTCATATGCCAAATAAAGTATGAATATAATCACAATACACCAATGGTGCCATATTAAGCATATTAACAACATAATACAATTATTCACATGTATTCAAGGCTATTAATATCACATAGGACCCCATACGGTCACACATATCACATAATAACTCAATTTCGACAATTACACCACATATAGGGCCCCACACAAGTACAACACATAAATAGCCATTTTCATGATTAGTTCCAAACATTAACATGCATTTTGTATCATCATTTACTACCCAACCCAATCTGAAAAGTTAAGCTATAACCTACCCCGAAAGCCGAAACCGGTCCACTACACTTGAACCCGCAACCTTACTTTTCAAAAATAATCCCGAACTTCACTAAGAATATCAAATATGAAATCTACGCATCAATAAAAAATCAACGACACCCATATTGACTACTTTTGATTCGCGATCGTAACGAACCCCCAAAATGGATTTTAAAAAAAAACCGGCAAAATCAAAACTTTACTTCAAAAACATGTTCCCCATATTTTTAGGAACCTACATCTGAAAACTCAAGTTAAATCGAGTAAAAAATGGATCGAAGAAAAACTATTTTTGAGCTTTACCGGGTAAAATCTTTGAAATTCGAGTTAAAATCAAGAATCGGAGTAGTTTTGAAGGTTAAATTGATGAAAAACTAGTAATTATAAGATAAGAATATTATTCAAGTGAAAGAAGTGAAATTTGGGTTTAAAATCAAGCTCTAAGATTTTTGAGATTTTGAGAAATTAATCAAGAAATTACTAAGAAAATGATCAATTCTTACCTTTAATCCATAATAAAACCAAGAAAAAGGTGTTAATCTAGCTTCTCAAGCTTTCACAAACTTTACTTTTAGGCTTCCAAACTATTTTAGGGTTTAACTCTCAAGAGGCAAGATGAAAAATGAGCAAAATGGACCCAAAAAGGTGAAAAATCTGCTGTTCATTGTAGATTTTCTGCAATAGTTGTGCAGATTTTCTCCTTTAAGTCGAAATGGACTTCGACGGGGTGTCTGAGATTCGTTCGGAGTTCGATTTATGCAAACTAACTATGCAACCACACTAAATTCAACGTTCCGAACGCGATGGCGTTATTAAATTTTCAAAAAAATATTGTTTTCACAAAGTTGACCGCCGAAATCCGAAATTATAATTTTTTAATCCGAGGGTCGAAATGAGATTTAAAAGCCGTAAAATCATACCAAATATGCTAACACCCTAAAATATACATTCCGGATTTGCTGGCCAAGTTGAATTTTCCATCCGAGGTCGTTTTGATCAAATGTGAGTCCCACACCCATATTTCCAAATTTTCAACTTTCCGATCAATAGGTCGAAATGAGCCCAGATGCACCGGGACACAAACCAAAGGTCTAGCTAGCCTAAAATCAATATTCTGGAGCTGTTGGCGCTGTCCGTTCAGCCATCTGTCGCACGGATTAAAATATATCCACATAAGTCCAAAATAAGGCTCTCGAAGCCATCAAAAACCACAATATTGCATAAATGATACCAAAATGCATCAAAAATTATGCCAATCACTTCCACACCCCAAAAATATCATAATGCAACTACGAGGAGGGATAAAATGGTCAGATCACAGAAAATCATAAATTTCACATATTTAATCAAATTTTTAGGTCGTTACATCATCCACCACTAAAAATCTAGTTCGTCCTTGAACTAAGGCAAGGAAATTCCTGAATCAATGAAAAGTTGGGGATAGGAAATATGCATATCAGACTCAATCTCCCAAGTAGCCTCATCTATAGGTCGATGGTTTCACTGGACCCGAACCACAAGGATCACTCTAGAGCGCAACTGCCTAACATCCCTAGCCAAAATAGAAACCGGCTCCTCAACAAAGGACAACCGCTCATATAACTGAACCGACTCCCAATGAATGCCATGGGACTCTTCTGGAATATAACGACGAAGCATAGAAACATGAAAAACTGGAGAACAACTGATAGATCAAGGGGAAAAGCCAACTCATAATCCACATCACCAATAGTCTGAAGAATTTCTTGCCCCTCTTCCCAAACCTCATCACACCCTTCATGGGTGAAACTCGAAGGAAAACACGATCACTAACACCAAATCTCAAGGCATGAAATCTACGACCAGCATAAAATTTCCCCCTACTTTGAGCCGCTCTAAATCTATCCTGAATGACCTAGACTCTATCCAACGACTCACGAAGCACGTACGCATCTCGAGGTCTCACCTCTGAAACATCAAACCAACATACTGGGGAGCGACAACGCCTACCATACAACGCCTCAAAAGGAGCCATATCAGTACTGGAATGATAGTTATTATTATATACAAACTCTGCTAAAGTCGAATGTTGTTCCCACTGGCCACCAAAATCCATCGTGCACGCGTGAAACATAGCCTCCAAAACCTAAATAGTCCACTCTGACTGGCATCAATCTGGGCGTGAAACGCTGTGCTAAGATCAACCCAAGTACCTAACTCATCCTGAAAAGTCTTTCAAAAGTGAGATGTGAACACAGGACCTTGATCTGAAATAATGGACACCGACACACCATGAAGACACACAATCTCACGAATGTAGATACGGGGCAACCTCTCGGCACTGAATGAGACTTGAACCGGAGTAAAATGAGTTGACTTGATCAATCGATCCACGATGACCCAAACACTGTCAGAACCATGAGATGTACGAGAAAAACCAGTCATAAAGTCAATAGTGGTTTATTTCCACTTTCATTCGGGAATGGGTAACCTCTGAGGCAATTCACCAGGCCTCATATGCTCAGCCTTCACCTGTTGACAACATAGGTAACGAGCAATAAAATCTGCTATATCTCGCCTCATACCACTCCACCAATAGTGTTGCCTCAAATCACCATACCTCTTAGTCACACCTGGATGGATAGAATATCTGGAACAATGGGCCTCCTCCAAGATCAACCTAATCCGATCACCACACTCGGCACATAAACTTAGCCCTCAATCCTCAAAACTCCATCTGAATCAAGTGAGGCTTCCTTAACCTCCCCACTTAGAATTTTATCTCGAATCAACCTCAATCCAACATTGTTAAATTGATAAGCTCGAATCTGCTCCATAAAAGAAGATCTAACCTCCACAAATGACAAAACACGCCCAGGTGTCGAAATATCAAGCCTAACGTTAGCTAAAAACTAAATCTCTAAGGCCAAAAGCCTCTCCTGGGTCAAAAGATGCGCCAAGCTACCCATGCTAGTCGACTTCTAGCTCAATTCATCTGCAACCACATTAGCCTTGCCCTGATGGTAGATAATAGTCAAGTCATAATCCTTAAGCAACTCAAGCCAATGGTGCTGCCTCATATGAAGATCTCACTGGTAAAGACTAAAGGCTACGATGATCTGAGAAGACCTCACAACAAACTCCATACAAGTAGTGTCTCTACAACTTTAAGGCAAACACAACTGCACACAGATCCAAATCATGGGTAGGATAATTCCTCTCATGAGGCTCCAATCTTGACGAGACGCATACACAATTACCTTGCCCTCCTACATCAACACAACACCTAACCCAACACCTGAAGCATCACAAAACACAATAAAGCCCACGTCCTCCTTAGGCAAAGCTATTATAAGAGCTGAAGTCTCACAACATCATACCACTGGAAGGAATTCTTCTCCTGAGTCAACTTGGTCGACGGAGCTGCAATGGAAGAGAAACCCTCAACAAAACATTAATAATACCCGGCCAAGCCAATAAAACTCTGAATCTCGGTGGGCGGAGTAGGTCTAGCCCAATCACGAACCGCTGTAACCTTAGCTGGATCAACTATAATACCTTCTTTAGTCATCACATGATCCAAGAAAGAAATTGACTCTAACCAAAACTCACACTTAGAGAACTTAGCATACAACTTCTCATCTCTCAATCTCTAAAGCACAATCCACCAATGCTCCTCATGCTCAACCTCACTCTTGCAAAAACCAAGATATTATCTATAAATACCATAACAAAGGAGTCGAGATATGGTCGAAACACCCGATTTATCAACTCCATGAACGAGGCAGGGGAATTGGTCAACCAAAAAGACATGACCAAGAACTCATAATGACCATATCGAGTCCGAAAAGCTATTTTCGGAATATCCAAATCTATAATCCTCAACTGGTGATAACCGAACCTCAAATCAATATTTGAAAACACCACCGCACCCTGAAGCTGATCAAATAAATCATCGATGCGAGGAAGAGGATACTTATTCTTAACCATCACCTTATTCAACTACCGATAATCAATACACATCCGCATAGACCCATCTTTTTTCTTCACAAATAAGACAGGTGTACCCTAAGGTAAAATACTAAGTCGAATAAATATCTTATCCAATAACTCCTGCAACTGATCCTTCAGTTCCTTCAGCTCTACTGGGGTCATCCTATAAGGATGAATAAAAATGGGCTTGGTGCCCGATTCAACATCAATAATAAAACCAATATATCAATCCGAAAGAATACTAGGCAAGTTCGTAGGGAACACATCCATAAACTCATGGACGACACCGACATAATCCAAGAAATGAGGCAAAATAATACCGGTGTCACGAATATAGTCCAGGTAATATAAACGTCATCTCTCAACCAATTGCGAGCCTGAACATAAGATATAATCCTCTTAGCACCCGAATGAAGTGTACCCTTCCAAGCTATCCTTGGCATACCTAACGAAGCTAAAATCATAGTCTTGGCATAATAACTTAGGACGGCATAAGAAGGATCCAACCAATCCATACCCAAAATAGCGTCAAAATCAACCAAGTCTAATACAAGCAAGTCTATCAAAGTCTCACGCCCAGCAAAAGTCACAACACAAGATCGATGCACCCGATCCACCACTAAAAATTCACCTACCGGGGTAGATACATGAATAGGCATGGAAAAAGGCTTAGTAACAGAATCAAAACCCAAAGCAAAATACATAGATGCATAGGAAGAAGTCGATCTGGGATCAAATAATATAGATGTAGGTCTGAAACAAATAGGGACGATACCTGTAATCAAAATATCATAAGCCTCTGCCTCAGGCTGGTATAGCATATCACTATCCACGACTACTAACTGGCTGAGTAGCCCCATGACTACCAACACAGGCTCTACCATCTCTACCTATTGTATATTTGGTAGAACCCCTACCTCTCACAACTGAAATAGAAGTAACTCTAAACACATGGAAAGAATAGTCCTAGGCCACATGGCCAATCTCATCACACAGATAACAACCTCTACAACCAGTCTTAATAAGAGAAAGTACAACTAAGCCCGAACGGCCACCCTTAACTGCTGAACTAGAAGATCCACCAGCTGAACTCTATAAAGTCACCTGCACTGGTCTACCATAATATCCACAGGAATCTCTAAATTTTTTGCCTCGAGAGGTCCGACTCCTGAACTTACCAAAAAGACGCACCCTCTTAGCGCCTCTCTGAGATGCACTAAGAATACCCTATGTCATCTAAACATGATCCATAATACTCTAAAATGAATCCGTAATTGCAATCATCTGAGACATAGCCAACTAAAGAGACACATCCAAACCATTTACAAACTTTGTATCTACTCAAACTCGGTGGAAATACTATTATAGGAATATCTGGACAGGGCATAGAAGCATGCCTCATATTCAATAACTGTCATGGAGCCCTGTTCTAAATGATCAAACTCGTCACACATACGATCTCTCAAACTGAAAGGCACAAATCTCTCCAGAAAGGCATCAACAAACTAATCCCATGACAACTCAGGAGCATCAACAAGCCTACAACCAAAAATGATATCCACTAATTTCTCACAGCATCTCTCAACTAATAGTAGCATAAGCAACTCCATTCGCATAGAAAGAGTGAAACTCAACTCAAAACACAAGGTATGAAAGAACTTTGCACGATAAAGAATGGAATGAGGAAATTTTCCTAAAGACGTCCTATAGCCTGTCAAAGATAGATACAGACGTATATGTACCGATCCGCGAGACTCTATTAGACATACCGTGCTTACACCGTTGAGACTAATGAAACCTGGTTGCTCTGATACCAATTTGTCACGACCCAAAAATAAGGGTCATGATGGCACTTTTCGCGGCATACCTTGTCAAGTAAGTCTATCACCCAAACTGATACGAAAAGAGGAAAATACAGAAATATCCGAAGGTAAGGCTTCAAGAACAAAGCCGAACCATATAAATAATCATAACAATGCAAAAATAACTTATCCAAAATACCAATCATGCCCAAAACTATGTGTCAATAGTGTAAGAACTACTAATACAATCCAAGAGTCAAATACATCAGAAAAATAACCACAAAGGAATAATAATTGTCTCCAAATACTAATAAAGACATAACTACTATAGAAAGATAGAGGTGAACTTCGGACGCATGAATGTTTAACCGATATCTTGGAAGCTTTAACAATCGCCCCAGTCAATCAAGTTGAGGCGCACTCGAGCTAGGACCTGCACCGAAAGGGCACAGTAGGCATGAGTACAGTCCATTTGTACTCAGTAGGTATCATAGGCCGACCAATCAAAGTAGTAAATAAAGTATACAAAATATACACTAAGGGCACGTCACCTGCAATTAAAAAATGTCCCACAATGGTAGCCCACACCGCTTGCACTAACAGTTTTAATATATCGCACATATATTACAACAACACACCGAGATATAGAATACAAGTATATATTATGTCACATATAATAGAACAAAAAAGAACATTTAGATACAAGATCATTAAATACAAGTAAAGGAAGGTAAGACAAATACATAGATGACAAGTCACTAAGGAAATATAATACAACATAAACACAATAAAGTAAGTGCAATGTATATGATGATGATAATGATGATGATGATGATGCACGAGATCGTCGCACAACCTCTGAGATCATCGCACAATCCCCGTATACACCTACAGAGCTAAAGCTTCCCGACGCAGGACCTATGGGGGGTTTGTCAACCTGTCTACAATCCACATATCTCATATCTCCTTTCCAACACATTCCTCGAAAAGGGTTTTATAAGGTGTTACAATATCTTTTAAAAAGGTGTTGTCAGTGTTTCTCAGATGTTGCCACGGTGGTACCAATGTTTCATGAATGAGTATGATATGAGGATCTAATGCTCACAAAAAATCACTATAAGTATTTTCATAACCAACCATAATGATATATTTCCACAACTATGTGAGCCAATACCTACTCATTATTTCAGTTTTATCCACAAATTTTCACATGTCTCATATGCCAAATAAAGTATGAATATAATTACAATACACCAATGGTACCATATTTAGAATCTTAACAATACAGTACAATTATTCACATGTATTCAAGCCTATTAATATCACATAGGACCCTACACGATCACACATATCACATAATAACTCAATTTCGATAATTACATCACATATAGGATCCCACACGGGCACAACACATAAATAACCATTTTTCATGATTAGTTACCACCCTTAACATGCATTTTGTATCATCATTTACTAACCAGCCCAGTCTGAAAGAGTTAAGCTATAACCTACCTCGAAAGCCGAAACTGATCCGCTACACTTGAACCCGCGACCTTAGTTTTCACGAACAATCCCAAACTCTACTAAGAATATAAAATATGAAATCTACGCATCAAGACAAAACCAACGACACTCATATTGACTACTTTTTGTTCGGGGTCGAAACGGATCCCCAAAATGGGTTTTCGAAAAAGAAGGGCAAATCAAAACTTTACTTTAAAAACATGTTTCCCATATTTTTAGGAACCTACATCTAAAAATCCAAGTTAAATTGAGTCAAAAACGGGGTCCAAATCGAAGAAAAAATCATTTTTGAACTTTACCGGGTAAAATCTTTGAAATCCGGGTTAAAATCAAGAATCAGAGTTGTTTTGAAGGTTAAATTGATGAAAAACTAGTAATTATAAGATAAAAATATTATTCAAGTGAAAGAAGTGAAATTTGGGTTTTAAATCATGCTCTAAGATTTTGAGAAATTAATCAAGAAATTACTAAGAAAAGGATCAATTCTTACCTTTAATCCATAATTAAACTAAGAAAAAAGTTTTAATCTAGCTTCTCAAGCTCTCACAAACTTTACTTTTAAGCTTCCACACTATTTTAGGGTTTAACTCTCAAGAGACAAGATGAAAACTGAGCAAAATGGACCCAAAAAGGTGAAAAATCTGCTATTTATTGCAGATTTTCTGCAATAGCTGTGCAGATTTTCTCCTTTAAATCGAAATGGACTTCGACAGGGTGTCCGAGATTCGTTCGGAGTCCGATTTATGCAAACGAACTATGCAACCATACTAAATTCAACGTTACGAACGTGATGACGATATCATATTTTCAAAAAAACATCATTTTCACAAAGTTGACCCCGAAATCCTAAATTATAATTTTCCAAACCGAGGGTCGAAATGAGATTTAAAAGCCGTTAAAATCATACCAAATATGCTAACACCCTAAAATCGATAATTCGGATCTTCCGAAAAAGTTGGATTTTTCATCCGAGGTCGTTTCGATCAAATGTGGGTCCCACACCCATATTTTAAGTTTTCCAACTTTCTGACCAATAGGTCGAAATGAGCTCGGATGCACCGGGAACCGAACCAAAGATCTACCTAGCCTAAAATTGATATTCTAGAGCTTTTGGCGCAGTTCGTTCAGCCATCCATCGCACGGATCAAAAGATATCCACATAAGTCCAAAATAAGACTCTCAAAGTCATCAAAAACCACAATATTGCATAAATGATACCAAAATGCATCAAAAATTATGCCAGCACTCCCACACCCCAGAAATATCATAATGCAACTAAGGGGAGGGGTAAAATAGTCAAATCACATAAAATCACAAATTTCACATATTTCATCAAATTTTTAGGCCGTTACAGAAGAGGAATTTACACATGGTGTTCATCGACCTGGAGAAGGCATATGACAAAGTCCCTAGGAAGGTTCTTTGGAGATGCTTGGAGATGAGAGGGGTCCCGATGGCGTACAAAAGATCCATTAAGGACATATATGATGGAGGACAGACTCGGGTGAGGACGGCGGGTGGAGACTCAAATAATTTTCTGGTCGAGACAGGATTGCATCAGAGATCGACTCATAGGTCGTTTCTGTTTTCGCTGGTGATGGATGTGTTGACGTGTAGTATTCAAGGTGAGGTGCCTTGGTGTATGTTATTTGCAGATGACATAGTGCTGATTGATGAGACGCGGGGGTGTATGAATGAAAAATTAAAGGTTTGGAGATATACCCTTTAATCTAAGGGGTTCAGGTTAAGTAGGTCCAAGAAGAAGTATAGGGAATGCAAGTTTAGTGACTCGAAGCAGGAGGACGAAGTAGTGGTGAGGTTAGATTCCCAGGATGTTTGTAAGAGGGATAGTTTTAAGTATCTTGGGTCTATGATTCAGGGGAATGATGAGATTGATGAGGATGTCTCTAAGCGTATTGGAGCAGGTTGGATGAAGTGGAGGCTCGCCTCAGGAGTATTGTGTGATAAGAAGGTGCCCTTAAATCTTAAAGGTAAGTTCTACAGAGTGACAGTCCGCCCAGCTATGCTGTAGGTGCGGAGTGTTGGCCAGTTAAGAACTCCCATATTAAAAAATTAAAGGTAGCAAAAATAAAAATGTTGCGTTGGATGTGTGGGCTTACTAGAGGGGAAGAGTTAGGAATGAGATTATCCGGGAGAAGGTGGGAGTGACGTCGGTGGAAGACAAGAAGCGGGAAAGAAGACTGAGATGATTTGGGCATGTGATGAGGAGGGGAATGGATGTCCCAGTTCGTAGGTGTGAGAGGCTAGCTTTGGATGGTTTTAGGAGGAGTAGAGATAGGCCGAAAAAATACTGGAGAGAGGTGATTAGACATAACATGGAGTTGTTACAGCTTACTGAGGACATAACCCTAGATAGGAATGTGTGAAGGTCGCAGATAAGGGTAGAAGGCTAGTGCGTGTGTGGGTTGTGACTAGTAGTTAGGGAGCTCTTGTGTAGACGGTTTAGTAACCCTAGGACTGTGTCCTTTGGTAGAAGCCGCTAGTGTATTCTACTACTAAGTGAATGTCCTTTTCTTATTTCTTATTTCCTATTTCTTATTTTCGTATTGCGCCTATTTTCGTGTCTCTCTTATTTTTATTATTATTGTTTCTTATTTCTTATCTCGGTTATGTCACCCATCCTGTTTCATGTATTACTATGACCTTGTTAACAATTCTTTATCTTAAGCCGGGGGTCTATCAGAAACAACTTCTCTACTTCTTCGAAGGTAGCGGTATGGACTGCGTACATTCGACCCTTCTCAGACCCCACTTGGTGGGAATACACTGGGGTTTGTTGTTGTTGTAATTTTTAAATAATATATGTTATACCCTTTGTCTCAATTTATGTGGTATTGATACAATTTTGAAAGTGTACTAAATTTTTTAATATATTTTTTTAAATATTTTAATTTATTAATTATTGTGATTTATAGTACTTGTTCTTTTGTCTCAATTTATGTGGCAGTAATAAAATTCAGAGAGTCAATTATATTTTTTTACGACTTTTTAATTATTTTAATTTGTTAATTATTATGATTTATAATACTTTTACATAATTCTCAAATTATGAATTATTACTTATATTTGTTACTAAAATGATCTCTAATGATTTTTTTTATTATGCTTAAATAAAATTTATATATATATATATATATATATATATATATATATATATATATATATATATATATATATATCAAATCTAATTTGTAAAATATTGTGATAACAACAAATCAACACACTTTACCTTGATCAAGTGTTACGACAACGGTTATTTTATTCAAAGATTCGAACCTCATTTATCTGAACAATATTTTTATAGTCTAATACTAAATTATTAATTAATAATTATTATATATATAGTTATAATTAGTTGAACCAAGGATTAATAATTGAACATAGCTATCACAAAAGTGTATTTGTACAATAATTTATATCTAAATAAATACGTGATTAAATTTTGTTATTTTTAATCAACTTATTATAATAAATTTAAATAAATTAACTTTACTAAATTTTACTTTAGACTTGTCTCATCGAAATAATATCTTTATCTGTCTAGTTTAATTAGTGTTGTTAATGATGCGATTCAATTTTATAACTTGTAAGTTTCAAATATGATATTTTAAAAAATAAATGTTTATATTAATGATTCTATTACATTCAATTAACTAATTATAAAGAATTTAACAAAATTTTAATATGTTTCACTCAAGCTTCATCATAATCAAGTGTTTTAAGAATTTTAGAGGTGTTTATTATTCGACTTAATTCAAATTTACAGGACCTTATTTATAAGTTTTAAATATAATTTGAATAAATAAATTATTATATCTAATTATTTTATTAATTAATATACTTAATCAAAAGAAAATTTTATAAATTTTTGCTAATTATATGAAGATAGATACAAATTATTATATATATATATATATATATATATATATATTTATATATTGTAAAGTAAAATTTTCTTTATAAGTACAGTCTATAACATAATAGATTTCATAGCAATAAGTATAAATTCTTAGTCATGGACCATATAAAATATGTATATAAATTTTAGCCACATTTATTGCTATAAATGTTATGAAAAAAAATATTGTGGTTAAATTATTTAGCAATATAACTTTTTATATATAACCACGACGTATTTTGTTAGTATATCTATCTATAGACAGATATAAAATAAAAAAATTTTAAACATGCCAAAACATATTATTATTAAAACTCTGAGTGAATTTGAGAATTTCTTTCAAATATCACTTATATTTCATTTAGGACCACAATATTACTCAACTATCACTCTTTTCCTAAAACAAATACTAAACACCTCAAAAATATTCTTCTCTCTTAGTTGACTTGCCTTGTCATTAAAATCACATTTTTTAAATAATACAACAACAACAACAAACCCAGTGTATTCCCACATAGTGAGGTCTGGGGAGGGTAAGATGTACGCAGTCCATACCTCTACCTCTAAAGAAGTAGAAAGGTTATTTTCGATAGACCCCCGGCTCGAGACACGGAATAATAAACAAATTCATAGTAAAGCATGGAACAAGATGGCATAACATAAATACGACACCCACAAGTAATAGTAAACAGAGAAAAGTAAACAAATTTGTAATAAAGCATGAAACAAGGTATCATAACAAGAATAATACCCCCATCAAGTAATGCCCTACACTAGAGACCCAAACTGACCCTAACCTTCTGCCCTAATTCGCGTCCTCTAGATCTTCCTATCTAGGGTCATGTCCTCAGTGAGCTGTAACTGCTCCATGTCCCGCCTAATCACCTCTCCCCAGTACTTCTTCGGCCTACTCCTACCCCGCCTAAAACCATCCAAAGCTAGCCTCTCACACCTATGAACCGGGGCATCCATGCCCCTCCTCATCACGTGTCCGAACCATCTCATTTAATTCATCAAACTCATTTACTCAAAATTATAACTTTATTCTTTTTTTAAAAAAAAATGCATTAGTTTAATTTTCCTGTTTAGAAATTCTTTAACATACGTAAGCTTTATCATATTATTTTAAATGCAAATTAAAATCTCTAAATAACTTATGTAATTTAGTGATATTATTTTCTTTAGAAAACAACTAATCTTTGTAGGCAATTATATATAAAAAACCTGAATGATTATCTAGGAAAATCACTCTAGAAAAAAAGTATAAATATCTAAGTATGAGAATTTCTTCTTAATAAATTAATATATATTTTTAAAAAGATAAAACTATTATTTTGATTAAATGAGTTTGCAGAATTAATATTTTTATTATTTTTTTTAAAAATAATGGTTTACTAACATGACATGCTAATTAGAAGAGGAGGAAACTTTCAAGGTACTTAGTGATTTTTTGAGAAAAATATTAATAACTGAGTGATATTATTGTCTTAGCAAAAACAAAATGTAATTTTTATAAGCGACTCCAAAAATATTTATAACAATCCAAGAAAATAACTTTAGAAAAAATTTGAAAGTTTAAGTAATGATAAAAGATTTCTAAGTATGAAAATTTCTTCTTAATAAATTAATATATTTTTTTAAAGAAAAGAATAAGAATATAATTTTAACTAAATAAGTTTGATGATTTCAATAAGTCTATATTAAAAAAATAATAATAATATGGCCCGCCAATTAGAAGAGAAAGAGACATATAAGATACTTGCTTTTTATTTTTTTGAGAATAACAGTGATAGTTGAGTCATATTATTATCTCTAAAAAGAAAAAAATAATTTTTGTAGGAAATTCAAAAAATATGAGTGGGCATTGAGAAAAATAACCCTTGAAAAAATATATTTCAAGTTGTAGTACCGATAAATTTTTTCTAAGTATAATTTTTTTTTAATAAGCTAATGCATTTTTTCAAAGAAAAAAAGAATTATAGTTTGATTAAATGAGTTTGATGAGTTAATTTGGTCTAGTCTTTTTAAAAAAATAAAAAAATTAGTGACATTCATGTCAACTAAGAGAGAAGAAGACTTTTGAGGTGTTTACTATTTTTTGAGGAAAAAAGTGATAGTTGAGTGATATTGTGATCCTAAATAAAATATAAGTGATATTTGAAGAAAAAATTTAAAACTTAGCTGACTATTTAGGAAATTCACCCTTAAAACTTTCATACAATAATTTTCATATTTATTAAAAAATCCATAAAATCGAAATAGATAAAAAATAAATAAAATAATTTAATTAAATTTCTCAAAATATGTACAAAGTATAAACTATACTACATAATTAAAAGTTGAACTAAAATTAAACAACTACAAACGTAAAAAAGAAAAAAATATAACTAACAATTAATAAATAAATTTGTATTAATTAATTTTTATTTTCTTAATTACATGTTACTACATTTGGCAATTATTTAATTATGTAATTGTCAATTAAGAAAATTAAATAATTATAAATAGAATACATAAATTGTTTATTCCCATGTATTGAGATAGTTTTCAATGTATTGGAAAGTGGTTTAATAAATAAAATAATGTTAGAAATTCAAATTTAGGATGAAAAGAGTAAAAATGTCTAAAACTAATTAGTTTATAGTGTGAATAGAATTTATTATTATTATGGCCAAATTATGACCAAATTTTATGGTCAAAATGATTTTCCCTTTACTTATATACTTTTAATAAATAATAAATGTACCTTAAATTCATTAATTATTGTTGTATAAATCAATTTTAGTTGTTCAATAAGTTTAGGGAATAGGAAAACGTTACTACATTTATTAAGAAGATTTGGAGTGAATTTATTTGAGAAAATATAGTAAAATCTAAAATAAGGCTATGAAAGTCTTTTCCCAATTGTGGCTAAATTTAGGCCAAAAAAATTGGTGTATTAACGCTTTTCATTATGCGCAAAATTTGAGGAAGAATCTATAATTGATAGAATCTTTAGATTTGTGAATAAATTTTATTTATACACTCAAATTATGATTAAACACTAGAACACATGATAAAGTGTCACACTTTCGACTCAAAATTCTGAAAAAGTTTTAAGTGTGTTCTCAAGTTTAACCAATTAAAATATGTTATTTTCTTTAATTATAAATATTAGCCCCAACAAACGGTAAAACCTTATGCAAGATGTTCTAATTGATGTTGATGTGTACAATTTTAAAAAGGAGACATTTTACGTATAAAAATCCACCAAAACTGTAACCAAGAAATTATATATGAACCTATAATTTAAATCTAACAAGTTTAATGCTAAATCTTTAAATATTAAACACATAAATTTTAAATTTTAGATCTGTCTTTTTAAGTAGAGGTAATTTTTCTCTTGGCCTTGTTCACCCATGTTGTTGTGGTCCTTAATTTGCTTTTCCATGCTAGAATTTTTCCAGCATCATGAACTCATAATTGCTTGCCATCAATGTTTTATCTATATAAGGAAAATAAAGACCATCTTTACATTTTTTAAAAAGAGTTTAAATTCCATGTATCGACGATTCAAAAATATATTTATATCATCAAATTACTTAATAAGTAATTATAGGTAAATTTATTAGCATGCAATACATTGTAATCAGATAAAAATGATAATTAATTAATTATTTTTCTAACCCAATTTATATGACATTTTCTTTTTTACTCCGTTTCAAAAAAAGAAAGCACATATTTTTATATTTCGTGCAATTTAATTTTAAAATATCAATTTACCCTTAATGAAATAATTTATAGCCACAAAATATCTATGAATTATTTTAGACCATAAATCTCAAATCTTTTCATAATTCTTAAATTCCGTACCTAATTCAAGGACATCATATAATTGTGACGGAGGGAGTTGTAAATTAAAATTTATTATTGAGTTAAGGGAAAAGGCATCGTTTCCTCCCCAAACTATGCCCGAAAAGTCGAAGCCACACCTAAAATATACTAGTGACCTATTACACACCTAAACTATAAAAAAGTGAAATTATTTACACCCTGTCAAGCTACCACCACTTGCATGTGGTGTAGTGTTTTACACGCGCTGCCACGTCAGCACCACGTCAGTAAAAAGTATCATTTTTTTATAGTTAAGGTATGTAATAGGTCACTTATATAGTTTAGGTGTGGAATCGATTTTTCGACTATAGTTTGGGGTGGAAACGATGACTTTTCCCTTAATGTTTTTAGCCGTTTACTTTTGTTATTTAATAGGATGGACGCGCCTAAAATAAGTGTAACACACGCGCCTTAGAATGGAGGTCGCGGGGAGGTAATAATGTCACTTTTTTATAGTTAAGGTGTGTAATAGGTCACTAGTATAGTTTAGGTGTGGCTTAGATTTTTCGAGTATAGTTTAGGGTGAAAACGATGTCTTTTCCCACTAATTTAATTTTTTTTTTTGCTATCAATGTGCATAACTTTAAATACTATTTTAAATTTAAAGCAAAAAGTCAACTCTCCTAGTTACAAAACAAGACACGAATGCAAGACTATGAAACTAGTAAGGTGTAGAAGCTTGCTTTTATTACCCAACATCTACCCACACCACACGGCTTTATTTAAAGCTTTTTAAATTTATTTTTTAGGTTACCAATAGGATAATGAATAGTCAAAAGGTCAAATTCAAATATTAGTAAGGAAAGCGATTCTACTCCAATTGCATTTATCAGCTGGATGGGAGTGAGAATAGAAAAAAAAAGTCGAGTGAAAAAATGGAGTATAACATTATCTTTAGAGTATAATCCTAAATCTACACTTCACAGTTTCATATTTACTACTCAGTTAAGTCCTAAACTACTTCAATATCACTTGTTGCTGGATGGTTAATTTCATGACGATGAATAAAGCAATCCGCTCATTCATTGTATTTATCTATCTCAGGATTCGAATTTATTGAGTTCGATATGGTGTAAGTGAAAATAGGTTTGGTCAATAGATCTTTACTATATAGTGTGACTATCACCTACCGGTAGTGAATAGTTAAAAAGATACTTTCTGATTTTCGATTTATTTGTCTTATTTTCCTTTTTATTTTGTTTACAAAAAAATATTGTTTTACCTTTTTTTTAACTCTTTAATTCTAACTTTTCACATGATATGATTAAAACTACAAGATTAAAAATATTTTAATACATTCTACATATATTTATTAATTAATACCACAAGATTCAGTCATTTTTTTTATATTTACTTAAACATCGTGTTAAGTCAAAATTAGATAAATAAATTTAAACAAAAAGTATAATCAATAGGAAATTATAAAAGAAATTATGACAACAAAAAAAACCCCAAGTAGAAAGTTGTTGAGATCTACATGTGTGCGTATGGGACTGACGCCTAGACCTGCACGTATACATTTTCTTAGGAGCGTGGACTTTCTTTAACATTAGTAAACGTGAAATGTTTAGTGTACCAAATTCTTTATTATTGAATATTTTATATTTTTCTCAGGCGCGTTCGACGATAATTAGATAAAATTGAGAAACTTTTTGTTACAAAATAGTCTAGACACGTGATTTTTGATCCTCCCCGAGTGTAATATATATATTTTTTAATATTAAATATTTATATTTGATTCGATATTATTTTAATTATTATTTTCTTTTCAGTAAAGTTTTAGTTAAAACATAAATAACTAAACGAAATTAATTTTAGGATATTATTTTATTTTATATCAATTTTAAAAAAAAAATACAAAAAAATATGTTTCTTTTTAAATAAATAAGTTAGTAGTTTTAGTACTCTCTTAATTGTATTATTTTAAGGCTATTTATAAACCTTTATTATATTTCCTTAAATATAAAAATTAATAAATATTTATTATTATTATTATTATTTATTCTAAATTAAAAAAAAAGGATAATATTCAATTTGAATCCTAAACTACCCAAACTACTCCCTCCCAAATTCCCCTATTTAAGTACAACTAACGTACACTCTGCATTACACATTATCAGACTTTTACATTGTTACTGCAAAAAAAAAAAGTGAAAAACCAGAGAGCAAAAAGCCAGAGAAAAACAAAAACATCAAATAAAAAAGAGAGAAAAGAAGGTGAAGTTGAATTCGGATTCCGTTTGGGTTTCTAGTGCCGACTGTTTCTCGCTTTATTATCTAGTTCAAGTAATTACAGGTTCTTTTTGATCTTGAACCATTTTATGTTGTAAGTTTATGAAAAAATATTAAGGAAATGTTGAAGTGATTTTCTGCATTATTTTAGCATATGCATTGATTAATTACGTGAATTTTAATTACTAGGTGTTATAGAATTAAGTTTGTTGAATATTTGTGTTAGAAATTTACCGTTTTGATATTGATTGAACTGTATTATATATTGTCTTTTCTTGCGCACCCCCTTTGAGTCTCTGAAATAGGATAGAAGGAATGCAACGTATGCATCCTACTTTCTTTTTGAGATAGCCGGAGTGTCAAGACACCTAAAGGATTATAGTCACACATGTTAGGCGGGGTTCGGATCGACAACGAAGGCGGTGTTACCCTGCTACCGACCAAGTTTTCCCTCCCTGGCTCGAGTGTCCGCTCGGGTAAGTCAGTCCAGACACCTATCCCTATTAGGCTTAAGCTTAGAAGAACTGAAAACTCAGAATCTGGTTATCCCTATTAGGTGTCGCTTTATTTGCATCATATGTATCTGATTTAGCGGGACTCGGCACAGGGAAAGGGTCTGTCTAGGACAGGTGACCTACTTTATAAAGACCAACAAGTGCATCCTACGTGCTCTTTGACATTTGTTTGTTGACCGGTTTTAGGCAACTTTAAAATCCAAGAGATTAATTTATCCTCACATTTAGTGAATTATTTTTTCAAAGAAAAAAATTATTTTTAAAAGAAAGAAAATTTTTTAGTAACATAGTTTTACGGTCTTCATGAATTACGAGGGTTGATTCTCACATCTTAGTGGGATACGTAGGAAGTCCTTCCCTATTCGTAGATTTGTTAGGGAATATTTTAAAAATATGATTACTTTTATATTTTTATATATCTTAATAGCCCTGAATTTTTAGGGATCATGAGGCTAAATTTTTACAAAATAAAAAATATAAATAAATCTTAACAGCCCTGAACCTTTAGGGGTCTTGAGGCTGAGTTTTGTACGACATAATTTTTAAGAACTACGCACACCTGATTCTCATTTTAATGAGATACGTAGGCAGTCCTCAATGGATTCGGTGATCTTAAAAAAATTGGATGTCTTTCCTTCTAAAAAAAAAAAAAGAAGAAAAAAAAAATATATTTTCAAATATTAAAAATGTTATTCAAAAATAAAAAAAATTGTTTCTCATATTTCAAATAATAATAATAAAAAAAAGGTATATTTCTTCGTATCTTTAATTTTTTCGAACTATGCAAGATCTGATTCATGTCTTGGCAGGATACGCAGGCAATCCTCTAAAGGGTTCGATCAAATTTTTTCAAAAAAGTGCGCCTAGAAAGCTGGGATGAAACATAAAGTCTTCCTTAATAGGTTGAAAAATGCATCTAGAAGCATAACATACAACGTGACATTATAATATATAACACTCACCCGTTTGCTACTTGGTAACAGAAAGATAAAGTTGTTGGTGGTTGGTTTATTGTTTAAACTGGGATCACATCCGTACAACACCAGATACAAAGGAAAAAGAAAAATAACCCGCAAAGAGGGTGTAGGGTCGACAGTGAGGAGGAGAAAAATCAGTTGATTTCGTCAGAATTAGCATTAATGGAAGAGGTTAAGTTATTGAAACAATAGATGGCGGAACTGTACCAAGCTTGGTTAAATGGACAAGCCCCGTCTTCCTCAATCCCTGGACTTGCGAATATGAATGATCCAAATTCTGCTCAAGCTCAAACTAGCGATCCATTTTACCTGCCTGGATTCGGCCCATATGCTAATGTGCCTGGCGCTATAGGTACTTCTACCATGGGCCCACCAAATCCGTCTGTCACAAATAACCCATTTTTCACTTCTGTAGCACCAGCTACTGCGGGTCTTCAATCGACAGCACAGAAGAATATGGGGGAACCAAGTCATGATCTGTTGTATCCTCTTGAAATGACTTTCAAACCTCAAAATCCATATTATTATGCTCATCAACACGATTCTCCTATCATGATTGAAAAAATTGTTAAGAATGAGGAACAAGATGAGATGGCTAGGAAAGTAAGAAGCTTGGAGTAGAGTATGAGAAATATGCAAGGATTGGGAGGACCAAAGAGTGTTTCATACAAGGATTTGTGTATGTTTCCTGATGTCCATTTGCCGTTGGGGTTCAAAATGCCAAAGTTTGATAAATACGAAGGTCATGGCGATCCTGTAGCTCACTTGAAAAAGTTTTGCAATCAATTAAGGGGAGCAGGAGGAAAAGAAGAATTGCTTATGGCTTACTTTGGAGAAAGCTTGGAAGGGGTAGCTTCTGAATGGTTTATTGACCAAGACATTTCCCGTTGGCACGTGTGGGATGACATGGCTCGAGATTTTGTTCAACATTTTCAATATAACATCGAGATAGTCCCAGATCGCACCACACTGACTAATATGAGAAAAAAAACTGAAAGTTTTCAAGAATATTCTATCAGATGGAGAGAACAATCTGCAAGAGTCAAACCATCGATAAAAGAGTCTGAAATGATTGATATATTTCTGCAGGCACAAGAACCTGATTTATTTTCATCATTTGCTTTCTACTATTGGAAACACATTTGCCGAGGTCATTAAAATTGGAGAGATGGTAGAGAGTGGAATTAAGTCCGGAAAGATTATCAGCCAAGTCGCTTTAAAAGCAACAACACAAGCAATTCAAAGTGGTTCAGGAAGCTTTGGTGGAAACAAAAGAAAAGAGGATGTAGAAACTATTATACCAGGTCCACGACAAAATTGGAGAGGTGCGCATCACCCTTACGCACAATCTCAGTCCCAAATTTATATCCAAGACCCATATAACCATCCACGACACTATGTTCTACCACAAAATCCATTATATTCTATTTCATCTCCTCAGTATTCTATCTATAATGCACAACCATATGTTCGAACTCTTTCTTACCCGCAATGGCGTGCACCAACCCCTCAAAATAATTCTCCAATTCCACAAACATACCCAAGCCCCTCCAGACTCAATTTTCGCTCTAAGCCAAATAATGAAAAGATGCAGAAACTAAGGGATAGTTTCACACCAATTGGAGAATCATATACCAGTTTATTCCAGAAATTGAGACAAAAGGACATGATCACTCCTCTTCTTGGGTATACCCCTGACCCACAATCAAGAAACTTTGACCCTAATGTACGATGTGTATATCATTCTGATGTTTAGGGTCATAGTACTGAAGATTGTCGTGCTTTGAAAAGAGAAATAAAAAGAATGATTCAAGATAAATTGATTATGGTGTAGGATGTTGATCGTGGTGGAATCTCTAGTCATGTTGATATGCAAATCAGTGGCTAAGTTGTCAGGCTGAACAATTGAGAAGTCACCCCTCTCCCTACTAAGGAGAGGTCTAGTAGTTTGTTTTATTTTCTTTTCTGTTACCCAAATTATTTTAGGATTGTAGTTTAGGACCTATCTTGTCTGATTTTTTTATCATTTTTCTTCAAACCCTTCTATCTTTCTGTCAACAAAATGTGTGTCTCTTTTGTTTTTATTTATCAATATATATTTTTTTTTTCTTCAAAGAGCTCTTTCTATGGTGATTCTGGTAATATGATAAGCATGTTGAATTTTCAGCCAGATCTTAAAACCCAATCTAATGTTGAAACATTCGATCAAGAAACTAGAGTTGAAAAAAAATGTGTAAGAAAAATAAGTAAAGTGTTGAGATGTTTTGGGGACCTAGTTACATCCTCACTTGAATATTTTGAGGCAATCACTTTGCGAATAAGAAATGACTTGATCTTCAATGAGAAGGTTCAACTTAAGCATTTTTGAATGAGATCAACCAGAGAATATATAGTTGCTATTGTCAGAAGAAGCAAAAGGAAGTTAGCTAAAAAGAAAAAAGTCATCTGTTGTGAGGAAAGTACAATACAAGTGGACCTGTATAATTTACAAGTTTAAAAGAAGTGACACACGTGCATGTGCTTAATCACGGTCAATATTAAAAAAATGCGTATGATCTTCATGTTCCATTCCTAGATTGCATGTTATGTACTTACATTTTTAAGGATTTATATGACGAAGGCATTTCATTCTGCTATCCAAATGTTGTGTCATCCTTTGTTATCCCTTTTGAGTTTTTATTTTATTTCTTTTATATCCCTCTTTTGGAATCAAAATAGAATCTGAAAAAAAAGTGTCAAGAAAAAGAATAGAGTCAGAAAAGTGTCAAGAAAAAATAGAGTTGGGAAAAATATTTCTCTCTCTCTAAAAAAAAGAAAAAGAGAGAAAATTCAAGAAAAAAAATCAAGCAAAAGAACAAGATGCCTGAACTACGTTTGACCTGATTCTTGCTATGACAAGATACGTAGGCAGCCCCACTCTGGGGTTCGGTCCAACAAAAAGAAAATTCAAA
Source organism: Capsicum pubescens (assembly GCA_030864215.1). Lineage (NCBI taxonomy): Eukaryota > Viridiplantae > Streptophyta > Magnoliopsida > Solanales > Solanaceae > Capsicum > Capsicum pubescens. The sequence continues at coordinate 78,817,344 of CM061544.1, forward strand.
TTACCCAGAATAAAATGAAACTGGGGAAAAAGTTTATTTTCTTAAAAAAGTCGATTCCAAAAGTTGTATGTTTCACCCAATATTATGTAAATTTTTGAGCCACATGTCTCCCTTTCTTTCTAACCTTTTCCAAAAGCCAAGTTACAATCAAAGAAAGACCTTCAGATCGATCTTTGAGAATGTCAAGGCTAAATATGTTATGGGTGCATGATGTTTCGTATGTTGGGCATTATTTAAAAAAAAATGAATGAAAAAAAGAGAATGAATAAAAATGAGAGAGTCTTATTGGTGAAAACCCTTTTGGGCACCATAAGGCGACAGTGAGCTGAGAAAGAAATGAAAATGAGATAGCCGTTGGCAAAAACCCATTGAGGTGCCACTAGCCGAACGAGAATTGTGATCTAGAGGGAGCATATTCAAGATTGATTCCATTTCAAACTCAATTAGTGGACAAGAGTTGTAATAATTAGTGTGGGTAGATCAGGTTGTTTAATTCAAAATGCATGTCATGATTGCTGGAATCGGCTATCACACTCAAATAAGTTTTCTTCTGTCGTTTTAAAAGAAAAAAAAATGCTTATTGTTTTTCCCTTTTCTTTTTATTTCTCTATTTTTGATTTTTGATATCTTTGTCATCAAATAAAAATTATTGTCATTTTTCTCGTGTCTTTGAGTCGAGTCCATGTCATAACAAGTGAGAAAAGTTTTCAAAACTGACTACCAGCTTCTTCAATTGCACAAAGCAAGACAAAAAGCCAACACATGAAAGAGACATGATTGTGAGCCGAAATAAGGCATGCAGAAATTTTTTGTCAACAGACGAGTCTGAAAACTCATGGAAATACCAAGGTTTAAAGGGTTTATTTGAGGATCATGGCAAAAAAAGATACCGTGTTTGTTTCGGAGTCACTTCTAATAATCTGAGTTTGGGTCAACGATGTAGCAAGTCGGTGACAGATGCTAGTAGTTGGAAGCAAGGTTAAATGTGACGAGAGCAAGAGTGATTGCCACAGAAGCTAAAGCCACAAACCTACCACTATATTTTGAACTCACAAGTTTTCTTTGATGAAACAGGAAATATGTTACCTTCAAATTAAGGACTTCAGAGCATAAATATCAAGGGTTGCAAAGCCTCATTTCCACAGTGCAGGAAGCAATGTTGCTGCACAGGTTTGAAAATCAAATTATGGTAAAAATTCAACCCTTAGGAGACACACTTCCTAGCCTGGATAATTCAAGTTTCATTTTTTAGATGACGCACTTCCTAACTTGAACCATCATTCCTAGAAGACGCACTTTCTAGTTGAGTCATTTCATTTAACCCCTAGGAGACGTACTTACTAGTCTGAATAAGTCAGTTTTCATTTGTTAAGTGAAGCACTTCCTAACTTGAACATTCACTCCTAGAAGACGCACTTTCTAGTCGAGTCCTTCAATTTAACTCTTAGGAGACACACTTTCTAATTTTGGTCATCAGTTTTACTTTGACGAGACGTATTTCTTGAGCAGGGCTTGATTCATACTTTTTCTGTACTTTTCAAAAACTGTAATCAGATGATGCTCAGAAAATTTTCTAGTACAAACTGGGGAAAATTTTTTGTTCGTGTTTATTGAATTTTACTTTATGCTCAGGATCCTCCTGAAGAATGGGACAGGACCCTCCTAAAGAATGAAAATTTATTTTTTATGATCAGGACCCTCCTGAAGAATGGGACAGGATCCTCCTGAAGAATGAAAATTTATTTTACGTCCAGGACCCTCCTGAAGAGTGGGATGTTATTTTTCTATTTCACCTCTTTTTTTTTTAGTTCAGGAACATATTTTAAAAAATCAGAAAAGAAAATACAGGAGCTCGCCTGAAGAACAAGTTGAAGAAAAGAAAGAGTTGTAAATCGAGTGTTGAAGTAAATTTCTGTTCGAGTTTTCGGTGACGTCGGTCATGCTTCTTGTAGTTAGTTCATTATTCAGGAACACATGTTACCTTCAAATCAATGATTTCAAAGTCTAAACATCAAAGGCCGTAATTTTTCAAAGCGGCATTTGTAAGGAGACACACTTCCTGATTTGGGTAATTCAAGCAGCATTGGTAAGGAGATGCACTTCCTTGTTTGGATAATTAAAGAGACATTTGTAAGGAGACACACTTCCTTGTTTGGACAATTTAAGCAACATTTGTAAGGAGTCGCACATCCTGATTTTTGTAATTCAAGCGACATTTGTAAGGAGACGCACTTCCTGATTTGGGTAATTCAAGCGGCATTGGTAAGGAGATGCACTTCCTTGTTTGGGTAATTAAAGAGACATTTGTTAGGAGACATATTTCCTTGTTTGGTAATTCAAGCGACATTTGTAAGGAGACGTACTTTCTTGTTTAGACAATTCAAGCAACATTTGTAAGAAGACGCACTTCCTGATTTGGGTAATTCAAGCGGCATTGGTAAGGAGATGCACTTCCTTGTTTGGGTAATTAAAGAGACATTTGTAAGGAGATGCACTTCCTTGTTTGGGTAATTAAAGAGACATTTTTTAGGAGACACATTTCCTTGTTTTGGGTAATTCAAGAGGTATTTGTAAGGAGACGCACTTTCTTGTTTGGGTAATTCAAGCGACATCGATAAGGAAACATGCTTCCTTGTTTTGGTAATTCAAGCGACATTGGTAAGGAGACGCATTTCCTTGGTTTGGTAATTTAAGTGGCATTGAGACGTACTTACTTGTTTTGGTAATTCAAGCGACATTGGAGCCCGCCTGAAGAACAGGGTGAAGAAATAACAAGTCAGGAGCCTGCCTGAAGAATAGGGTGAATTTTTAAAATCAAGTCGCGAAGAGTAGAATCAAGATTCTAGAGATTACAATTTTCATTTGTATTTTTTATTTTTTGTTAGTCATTTGAATGTAAAAAGCAGAAGTCGTCAACCGAAAACTCGATGGAACCTCACTCGATCTCTAACTCGTTCTCTCACCATTTTACCTTTGAACTACACGTGCCCTGATTCTCTTATACCCCGGGATATGTAGGCGGTCCAAAACCAGGACTCGGTCACATCTCCTTTTTCTTTTTATATTCTTTTTGAATAATCGGAGGATAAAAAATCATATCTTTGTCTACTTCTTTGTATGAAAGCTCTTCAAGATTTCAAACAAAGAGGGGCAAAACGTAGACACGTGATTTTTGACCTTCCCCGAGTGTAATCTATATATTTTTCGATATTAAATATTTATATTTGATTCGATATTATTTTAATTATTATTTTATTTTCAGTAAAGTTTTAGTTAAAAAATAAATAACTAAATGAAATTAATTTTAGGATATTATTTTATTTTATACCAATTTAAAAAAAAATACAAAAAAATATGTTTCTTTTTAAATAAATAAGTTAGTAGTTTTAGTACTCTCTTAATTGTATTATTTTTAGGCTATTTATAAACCTTTATTATATTTCCTTAAATATAAAAATTAATAAATATTTATTATTATTATTATTTATTCTAATTTTTTTTTTTTTTAAAAAAGGATAATATTCAATTTGAATCCTAAACTACCCAAACTACTCCCTCCCAAATTCCCCTATTTAAGTACAACTAACGTACACTCTGCATTACACATTATCAGACTTTTACATTGTTACTGCAAAAAAAAAAAAGTGAAAAACTAGAGAGCAAAAAGCCAGAGAAAAACAAAAACATCAAATAAAAAAGAGAGAAAAGAAGGTGAAGTTGAATTCGGATTCCGTTTGAGTTTTCAGTGCCGACTGTTTCTCGCTTTATTATCTAGTTCAGGTAATTACAGGTTCTTTTTGATCTTGAACTATTTTATGTTGTAAGTTTATGAAAAAATATGAAGGAAGTGCTGAAGTGATTTTTTGCATTATTTTAACCTATGTATTGATTAATTACGTGAATTTTAATTACTAGGTGTTATAGAATTAAGTTTGTTGAATATTTGTGTTAGAAGTTCTGTATTCATACATCATTGCACACACACATAGAATACATACACAGATAGTGAGAAAAATATATCAGTAAAAGGAAATAGGCAAAAATGAACATACCATTTACGCATGCACACTCAGACACCATATACGGAGAAAACAGTGAGTAAAAAAAAATCAAAAATAATTGGGACGAGGGAGAGAAAACAGTGGGATAATGAGAAGAAAATAGGCCAGTCATGCAAGTTTTCCGGCAAAATTTTACCGAAATCAGAAAATACACGCACTGTACATATGCGCACACACATAGCAAAACTGAAGGTCTGTAGTTCATTTTTCCGGCGAGAAACTGCCAGGAAATCTGCTAAATCTCGCCGGTAAGTCCCTTTTTCCGTTGAATGATACCTCCTTCTCTCCTATTTTCCTTTCCCGTCATCGAAAACGACCCCCTCAGCCACGTCGCCTCCTTCTCCCCTTCTCCCGCCACTGCTGCACCATAAGGAGGCCAGATCTGGCCGGAATAATCACCACCGGCGAAGCCCAGTGCCGCGCCGCCATACCCTATCCCCTTTTCCCGTCAGTGCCCCTTCCCCTTCCTCCTCCTTCCCCGTCGCCAACCAGCCACTAAGGTTGCGGGACTACTACTCCTTTCCCTCCCCTTTTCCCAATGATTAGCGAACCTCACTGCACCGCCGACCACCCCACCGCGCTTCAGATCCCACAAAAAATATAGTGATAATTCTCCTGAATCATCATCTCCGGTGAACACCCATGGTTGCCGCCCCCTCTCTGATCAATAATTTCAATTTATTATTTTATTTATTTATTTTATTAATTTATCGAATTAATTGCCTAAATTGAATTTTGGTTAAAATTTTGTTTAAGTTAAGTAGCCTTTTAAACAGATAAATTGATACAAGCTTCTCTTTATATATTAAAAGATAAATTAATGTTTTAATGCTAGACAAATTTTAGACGCATTTAAAATATTTGTCTCAATAAGAATGTGGTGTACGCATCTTTCTGAGACATTTAAAAATTCAAGGATGCAATAAATGCACTTTGACAAATATTTTTTAAAATCTAATTTTCACACGATTTATTTAATATAAGATAATAAACAAGTTTTAGTATTAAAAATGAGCGAACCTTGGCCCAAATATAATTTATTCAAAATAGTTTAAGTCAAGTATAAGTCAATAAAGAGACCGTGCTTGAACAAGGGACTCGAGGGGTGCCTCACACCTTTCCCTCGGTCAACAAAATTCCTTACCCGGTCTTTTGTTCCGCAAACCATAATAAAGAGTCATTTCCTTTTGACTAGTGATTTAAAAAGGTGACTTGGAACACCAAAACTCAATTCCAAGTGACGACTCTATAAATAAAATAATCTCTATTCAAAACCGTCACTTTAATTGGAAAAACCCTTCGGACGAAAAAGGGGCGTGACATGTTAAATTTGATGATAACAAGTTTTCCACTTGTTTAAGAAAAAATAATTTAGATCAAGATTTGAAAGTTGCTTAAGGGAAACAAAAGAAAGATATTAAGCAAAATCTTCCAATTGTTGGACACTTAACCTCTCCACACAAGATAATTTTGCCTAATTACTTAGCTAATCATGATTAGAGGATAGTCAATAGCATTTTTAATTCCTTAGTTATTGATAAATTCTGATTTGATCCTTGTAATATATGATTCATTACATTTAACATTCAATGACTAATTAGAATGTATGCTTTTGGTCCCCTTTTTTTTTTTAGGAAATATGTTATACTTTTATTTGTTTTAAAAGTATATTACCTTAAAATACGATGAGTATTTAAATGGTGGAACGATTAATAATTCTGAGAATTCGTGGATTTTCTCGAGCAAAAATATTAGAAATACACATTTCAAGTAATTGATAGCTAAATATGCGTAGTTAAATATTACAAGTATTTAATTTATTAGAATTTATAAACAATTTAGGGACCCAAAGTACTATTAACCCATAATCATTACTGTATTTGCTAGACATTGTATTACAAGTTTCACAATATTATACTTTTCAACATTGCCTAAAGGAACATATTCTAAGCATTTCACACTACAATTTGAGTAAAGGAAAATTGAAGTTAAAAATTAGCTTAGCTTCCTCAACCAAAACTGGTAGGAAATTTTCCATCTACCCATTGCCCATGGACACTCAACATATGAACATTATTTAATTGAAAGTAGTTTGTGATTATGTCGTTAATGGCATGACTAGAATTTTCATTTAAAAAATCAAAATATATATTAAAAATAGTTACACGAAAAAGTTAAGAAGATTCAAGTGTAAGGATGTTAATTGACACTTCTTAGATAAGAATGACTCAGTCTGGTAAACGTTGCTGAGAAGTACTAGATATTCAGTAAAATCGTTGATATGTGTGTAAGCTGATCCGATTTTAAATATAACGAATACTTCAAGTATTTATACCTTTGCATTAAAACATACATTTTGGAGGATATATTGTGGTGGTAAATGGTGGTATATTCACTGTTAAAGGCTATTTTCCTAGTTTTAATTTATATGGCACCATCCGAATACAAAAAAAGCAAAGATTAAAATTCATGTTTATTTTGATTTTAACATTTGTTTCTTTAATTATTTTTGTTATGTATCTCAGATTCTCACATAATAAAATGAATGCACCAACATCGAGCATGGAATATTTTGTCCCTAATCATTATAAACTATATTTCTTCCATAAAAGGAAATACATTATTATCCTAAAAAGGAGAAATTGGTACGTTTTCTTTTACAAGGGAATTTATGGCCTATATCTTTCAAGTGCGCATGAGGTAAATTTCATTTTAATAAAATAGCACGTAAACTATACATGAGAGATAAAATTATATAAGACTATACGTAGAGATAAATTATATAAGGTAAAATTCATACGATGAACTTAACCGAGAAAATATGAAAAAGATTTCAAATCTTAAACCCCGAATTAAAAGATTACCTGTTCAACCAATTCGATCATCTGAGAGGTTATTGCTTATAAGTTTGCTATTACCTTTTTAGTTACTCAAAGAGTAATCTTTTCATCTTAACTACCACTATATCCTTACGTGTAAAAAATCAATCAAAAACCGTTATACTTGGCTTATAATTTTGATCATCTCATTCTCCACATTTATTTAATGTGTAAAATTTGAATTTTAGGTAGGTTAACAATACGTGTGTACATTGCTAAAGCAATATCGGCAAATGTCTTCTGAAATTAAAATGTGAGATTAAAATCTTAAAATAAAATATGTTATAGCGAAAACCAAAATATTAAAAGTCAGATAATATAAATTGAACGAAGATAATCATCACTAAAATTAAAACTATAACCCCACAACTATTTAACTTTTACGTAGGTCGGAGCACGTACAAGACGGTACACATTGTAAAAATTTATATAAAAAAATCCTATATTTTCTCTAATCCACTTTATTTATCGTCCTTATCAAAAAAATAGATGATTCAAAAATATTTATCATTTCAAAAATCTAGACATAATTAACGAGTTCCACTTATTTCATCAAAAAATAAGAGTAATTTAATTAAATTATTTTTTGTTAATACTTTTTTAAGAGATGCGAAAAAAAATTACAAGTAAAATGAATTGAAAGAATAAGTTATAAAAATATCACCAATTAAAATGGGAAATCTAGATGCCACGTGTACTTTTTTTTCTTTTTTTTTTTAAGATTTGGGTGTTGGGGTGGTGGGGGTAGGGGTAGGGCGGAGAGGTTCATCAAAGTAACATGGCAAAGAAGTTATTGCTGGCCTAACTCATATTGATTGTCCTAACTGTCTAAAGTCTTAGGAATAAATAATTTTTTTTTTAAAAGAACTCTATAAATACTCTGTTCTTCTTAGTACACTTTCTATCATATACCCTAAAAAAAAAAAGCCTTCACTTATTACTCAAGAAAAAACAAACATACCCCAAAAACCAAAAGAAAATAGAGAATACGAAGGTCGTGGGAAGGTCAAAGAAAGAATTTTATTCTTTAGACGTTAAGAATTCTTTCAATAATTTCAAGCCCCATCTTATTTCTTTTTCTTCTATATAACTTCACATTGTTTTAAAGGAATACTAATGATCAAAAGTTCTGAAGGGTCTGTTTGGAAGAGGAAAAATATGAATCAAGAAAAGGAAAATCAGAAAAACATTATTGCAAACAAAAGTTGCAAGAAGCATATTGAGAAGAAAACAAACAAAGGGGAAAATTATAATAATTACCCTTTGGTTTGTTATGAAGAATTACCAGGATATATGAAGGATAATGAGTTTATTCTCAATTATTATAGAGCTAGTTGGCCTATTAAACAAGCTCTTTTCAGCATTTTTCGTTGGCATAATGAAACTCTTAATGTTTGGACGTAAGTATTTTTTCTCGTCTCTCATTTTCATTTTTCTCTAACTTGGCTAATTTTACGAGGTATCTGCTACCTCTCATCGATATAGGTATGAGAAAACTCTATCTCCGCTAAGATTTGCACAGATGAGAAAAACATTGCCTAGTATGTTTTTTCTATGATCTCTCGTTTCATTTTTCTTTAACTCGACTAATTGTACGAGGTACCTACTAACTCTCACCGATATAGCCGCATAGGTATAATATACTCTATCTCCACTAAGATTTGACAGCTAAGAAAAAATAATCGTCTAGTATTTTTGTCTCACCGGAGATTTTTAACTCCGTTTAGAAATTCATATATCCAATAGGAACCGGTCATTGGAAATTCGTATATTTTTAGCAGTGTATTAACAGTTTGAATTTTTTGTATGATATTATATCCGTCTATTAAGTGTATATTAATAGGTTAATTATAGGTAACCTGCTTTATTTTCCTATAGCAATCATTTTGTTTATCGACTACTTATAATTTTCTTTAAGGTAATGTGACAGCGTAAAAATTCTAATACATATATGAAGTGTTATAACTCTTCTGATTTTTCTTTTTGGTTAATTTTGGATTTATTAGGTACACTACTAGAATTTATGAAGGTTTTTTCATTGCAAATCAGTGACAAGTTTGAAACACTTGAATCTTTCTAAATTTTTTTCATGTGAAAATATTATTATTTTTTTCACTTGAACATTTTCAATTAAAAAATTCAACGAGAAAACAGTGATCTTAGTAGTATATTTTTATATATTTATATATTCATATATTTATTTTCAGTTTATATTTTTTTTTTTATTTTTATTTATTTATTTATTTATTTATTTATTTATTTTCAGTTTATATTTTTAGCCAGTTTAAACGAAGGCTAAACTTGTTTCATTCTATTTTGCAGGCATTTACTTGGGTTTATTCTATTTGTGGTATTAACCATATCCAATGTAGTGCAAGTACCACAGCTCTCTGATTTCATGACTATGTTTAATTGGTAAGTATACTAAATTCTATTTGCGTCACTTCCTTGTATTGAGATCCGATTAAAGTTGAAATTGAGCTCTTTATTTCTAATTAATACTAAAGTAACTTAAAAGATCCAATACTTAAGTGTTACATTATATTGAGGCAAGATAAAACAAAGTTCGGTCACCTATAACCTATGAAATCTTTTTCTTTTCTAAATTAGTATGAAAAGTCAATTTTTAAATTTTCTTTTAAAAGTTGAACTATTTTTAGAGCTGATCCTATTTGACAGCTAAAAAGACACCCTAAGGGAACCATTTTAATACTACTTCCGTTTCGGCTCTCTTTCTAAAAATATTTATTTCAATTTAATTATTTCTTTGATAAAATTAAGAGAATTTTATTATGTTCTTCCAATACTACCCTTAACCTTAAATGACTAAACAAAGTGTATTTACTCAAATTTATATTCTCAAAGTATAATTAATAAGTCTAATTTAATAAAATAAACTCTCTGATTAATATTTTTTTAATAGATGTATCAAGTTTATAAGAGGCAACTAATATAAAACGGAGGAGTAAATAGATGAAAAGTGGTTAATTGAATAGGAGTAATAGTTAAACTTTTAGCATATGCTTTTATGGCGTTGCTGGGCATCAAGTTCCCAACAACTTTTCCGGTTTCATTAAGGGCTCGTTTGACCATGATTTTTTTTTTTTTTTTTTTAAAAATAAAATTTGGAGTTGGAAATTATGATGTTTGATCATAAAAATTTGAAAAATAATTTCGAAATTAAATTCCGAAAATGGAAAACAACTTTTTGTTGTTTTTCCCTTTTTTCACTCCAATTTCAATTTTTATTATTATTACATATAACCCCAATCTTTAAATTTTGACACAAATTCCTCTTATTAACTATATTCCGTATTTAAAAAAAAAAGATCAAGTTCAATAAAATAATTAATTCAAGTGAAAATAATTAAGAATTTTCATCAACAAATTTAAGAATATATAAAATATATTTATACCTATCAATCATATTTATCAAAATATATTTTTTCTCTATTCAATCGATTATAGTTAGATAAACTTATTTAGCTCATGCTTGTGATATTTTTATTCAAATTATAGAAGAATAACCATCATAATAATTAGTTTGTTGTTAATTATTTTATCAATTGAAGACATATATAAATTATTTTCTCAACATTTGGTTGTATGTTAGTAGGTAAATTAGTAGTTGAGTGATTTTGATAATTTTTAAAAGTTGCGGGCATAAAATCTTATTTAAAAAAGTTTTTTCAAAAGTTTAAAAAAAAAATTCAAAAAGACATGGTCAAACACAACTCCAACTCCAACTTCATCTTCAACTCCAATTCCGGAAAAAAGTAATTTTCATGGTCAAACGGCTACTAAATGTGCGGTATTTATATTGGGTCCCTTAATTTGTAGTCGCACATTAAAGTATGTATAAATAACATAAATATCCATCCTTTGGAAAGTAATTACATTCTTTCCTATTTTTTAAATTATTTTAGTCTCTCTCCCTATCAATATACATAACATAGCCGACATATACATAACATTTTTTGTATATGTTGGAATTTTTGTAATATATTTAGGGAATTAAATTTTTTTATAATATTAGAAACATAAGTTGTGTATTTATGTAATTTTTAGTTAAAATATTCATGTCTGGGAGCCGACCTTTTTTTTTTTCATTCATAAGCACTCGAACTCAAAGTCGTTGGTTGAGGGTGGAGGAAACTTGAATCATCCTACCAAAATCCATATTTCATCACGACCCCAACTACATTCTATAAATACGTTCCCATTTATTTATGCTATATAATTTTTTTTTTCTTGGCTTCCATTCACGTAAAACTTATATTAAAATATTCTAGGTCTGTGCTTCATTAAAGTCATTGTCACACCCTCCATAAATTTCTGGCAATTTATAGTATAATGTCATTTTTTGATAAACATATTTAAGAAAACGGCAAAAATGAAAAAAAGAAAAAAGAAAAAGAAAAGTAAAGAAGGATTGTTGAGTGTCATTTTTTGATAATTAATTTATTAATTTATTAAATTTTGATTTAATTTTGCAGGAACTTTCCCACGAGTGGTGATGTAAATGTCTCGAATAATTCAAAGGAATTTTTTCAGGTTAGTCACTTTTCAAAGTCTTATTTGTATCTTAAAAAGAAGTAGTTTCATTTTCTTGTATTCTAAAAAGGCAAGAAAAAAAATGAAATATAAATAATGATGTCTTTTTTTTTTCTTATGAATAAACAACATGAACTAGTAATTAACTTGGAAAATGTAGTACATATAACAAGTTATATCATGTTAATTCATATAATAGGAAATTAACATAAATAGTCGTCCACAAAAATAATAGCCCATAGGCTTGACTAAAAGGAATAGGTGGAGAAATTTATTTTGTGTATATTAACGTATAATATGTATATCTTATATATATTTGACTAGCGGTTGTCATTATTTGCGGTCAAGCAACAAAATGTGTTAACGTCCAGAGAAATTAACTTAAACAGCTTAAATAGCCACCCACCCAAAAATATAATTGGCAGACGTGTAATATATGCATAATTAACGAATAAATTAGCTAGCGACTGCAAATATTTTTGAACGAGCGGACAAATGCCTAAATTGCCCTAATTTAAACCATATTTTCTTTCAGGGTCCATCCAGGCTAATTGATTTGAAGCAGGACCAACACTTGCAATTGGATCACATGAAGTCAACAAAGATGTTACAAAGTGAAACAACATGGCCATTTTTTGTATTTCTAGGTGGTTCAATGTTTTGTCTACTTTCAAGTAGCATTTGTCACCTCTTCTCTTGCCATTCCCACAAGCTAAACATCCTCTTGTTGAGAACGGACTATGTTGGTATCACAGTCATGATAATCACTTCATTCTTTCCACCAATTTACTACATTTTCCAATGTTCACCACATTGGCAAATTGTGTATCTAAGTTGTATCACAATCATGGGAATTTGCACTATTTTCACCCTCCTATCCCCTGTGTTTTCGACCGGGAAGTATCGATCTTTTCGTGCTGTTTTGTTCATGGCCATGGGACTTTTCGGCCTGATACCTGCGGTCCACGCGATAGTACTGAATTGGGATGAACCCGAAAGAAACATCATACTGGCGTACGAGTTGGCTATGGCGTTGTCTTATTTAATTGGGGCTATGTTTTACATTATGCGAATCCCGGAGAGATGGAGGCCTGGATTTTTTGACCTAGCTGGTCATAGTCATCAAATATTTCATGTATTTGTGATTTTAGGTGCATTATCACACTATGGTGCTGCACAAGTTTTCTTGGAATATAGGAGTCGATTGGGGTGTGACACACAATAAATTAAAATGCACTATTTATTTATGAAAGGGGGGAAAAAAGAAAGAAAGCACATGATTGTCATACTTATACTTTATTAATTTGTATTTTAAAAAATTATTTGATTTAAGGTATTGCTTTGTGTTATAGAAGGGGTATATGTTTTTCTTTACCCTTTTACATATATGAACAATCATTCATTTGTTGTGTAATGAACTTCTAATGTATACAAGTGTTACAAGATGAATTGATGAAACATTAAGATTTATTTTTTTAGTGATTGTCTCATTATTAAGTTTTACTATTTCATCTCAAGAAATATTGGACTTGTTATGAATGAATTAACCTCTTGGAAGGTAAAGTTTTTTAAAAAGATTGCATTGGAAGTTTTTACCCTTGTGCTGTGAATTTTAGTTCGTTACATAGACTCGGTTTTGTTTTCAATTATGATGTTCTTCATTTATATAAAAAAACAACAATATCAACAACATATATATATCTAGTGAAATTTCATAATTGGAGAGGATAGAGTGTATGCAGATTTTATCACTATGAGATAGAGAGGTTGTTTCTGAATTTATAACGAATGAAAAATACTTATTGCACCTAAGGTATATCAACTTACTAGTAAATTACGGAATTTTCAGCGTTATAAAATGAAGAAATAATTCTAAATATAAGAGGCTGCAAGCAGAGACCTCTGGGACAACATTGTTTTGGTAAAAGCTGATGGTATTTTGGACTTCTCGTATTATTTATTTGTGTCATGATTTGCATGCCTTTTCAATTTCTCACCACAACCTTTATATGTCACATAATTCATTTACACAATTTTTTAGCTGAAATAGTTCTAGAACGAAAAGGCATGCAACTTTTAAGTATGAGGGTTAATCTTTTTGTACTTTATCTAAAACAACAGAATATATATGGTTCGTTAAATAAAATGAAAAATGGCTCTAATAACATTTTTATAACTGCTCATCCAATCTCTTACGTTTAATCGATTGCGTATCTTTAATAATAATATCATCCATCCCTACTTCACATGCGTTAATTATGCATACCTCATATGCATGGCTCCGATAGTTAAAAATGTATTTGGATATACATATAGACTGACCAAATTTATTGTATACAATATTAGGTAAAAGCTATATCGTGTATAAACTTAGCATGCCTGCTATCATATATTATGAGCTAATAAATTACTTGAAACTATTAGTAAGTTTGTTCAAGTGTCTTCAATAAGTTAGGCATACTAAAGATAGTCGTAACATAACATCAATGATATAGAGGTTATGAGGAAAAACCAACGGAGAAGATTATAGAGGTGTGAGAGTTAATATCATAATAACGTAGAATAATGGTGGATTTATTTCTAGAATAGTCGACATCCACATTAGCTATTCCTTAGGTAGCACAATTGTTAGTGTAAGTTAAACTACTACAAAAAGGTCAAAAAATCGATGGTATCAACGGACAACCTCGTGAAATTAGGTACAAGTTACCTAGCAGTTTCTAAATAAGGTATCTCCTGAAGTTTTTACCTTTTATTGTATCAGGCATAAAATAAAATATTTATCCATGATCGAAAGAATCCAATACAAGTCATGTTGAACAACTAATTGAGTCAATCTTGGGTTTAAATACAGATAGACTATCTTCATTATGCATTGAGATGCGACCTCTATTATTGATAGGGAAAAGTTATAACAAATTAGGCTCACTAATTAGAAAGCATTGTGTGCAATAAAATTTTAGTAAATTTAAATTCGTACGAAAGTCAGATTATATTAAATTTAAAATATTAGTCACGTGTACATACATTGCACGTGTATATCGCGTCAAACATTATTTATTAGAAATCGATTAAAAGTAGATTTTGTCAAAAGTATAAATTAAATATTGTGTTAGCACAAATTACTCCTTCACTAAAAGAAAATTATAAAACTATCGAAAAAGAAATAAGGAACGATATGTATTCTAATTTTAAAAAAATAAATCCTACATTTTATATGAACAAGACTCAAACAATAACTTATATATGTTATGAGAACTATGTCAATATAGTAGACTTTTTAATTACCTGATGTGATCATAGATTCTCTTACAAAATTAAATCTTAAAACAAAATAAATAGGTAAATGAAAGATTTGAACACACATCTGGTGTTTAAAAATAAATCAAACTTAGAAACATTCAAGTCCTTCTCAAGAGTCGAACACATTTTTGATGTCAAAAAATAAGTCAAACTTTGAAACTTTTAATTTCTTCTTAATTGCTTGCTTGATGTATTTTTGGTGAAAAATAATAGAATGACTAATATGATATTGCATTGGCTTTAATACACTAATTGGAATATCTGTTTGCACTTTGAGCTTTTCAGTTCCCAGCACACAATTATAGGGGTGATCTGGAGCAAGATGTGCGTTGAAGAGGATTATCTATTAGGACAGATCACTAATGTTTTGGATATGAACAAATTAAACCTAGATAAATTTTAACATAAAAAATAAATTTTACATATATTTTAGTACTTCTAATTTAAGAAGTTTTTAACCATATTTATGAAAATCTAGATTCAATGTTATAAATAGTTAAATGATAATTTAAAGAATATAGTAATTGATAGTATTGTCAAATTATTATCATTTTTAGCGGATAAATACTTTCACTACATGAGTAGCAATAGAAGTAATTTCATATTAAAAAATAGATAATAACGAACGTATTAAAGAACAAACGATGCTAGCGGATAAATGCTTTTGAGTGAACACATTAAAAAAACAGAAGCAACAAAAAGTAAAAGAAAAAAAAAAGATTAATAAAACAGAAGCAACAAAAAGTAAAAGAAAAAAAAAAGATTAAAAAAACAGAAGCAATGAAAAGGAGAAGAAAAAAAAAATAATAAATACTAATTTATCATAAACTACAATCAAACAACACGTAATTGAGATATGAACTTTTATACAAAAAAAATTTCAAAGTCCACCGACATTTATATACCACTTGTAAAAAATAATAAAATAATATGATAATAGAGAAATCAAAATAATACAATTAAACTTAACCTTTGCATAAAATTTTTCACAAAGTCGATCGACATTCATCATCTACGACCTATAAATTACAACAAAAACAATATGCTAATAGAGATATCTTTTTTTTTTATTGGAAGGGATAATACAGATATCAATACAATACCTTAATCATAACCTTTGCACAAGAACTTTCTCAAAACCGAATGACATCCACCAGTAAATTACAACAAAACAATACGATAATAATATAGTCATTATACAAAAACTTCAAATATGAAGATCTCATGAAGCCACAAATATGAATTGCTAAAAGAAGCCTTCTTTTAAAAAGTGAATACAATACCTATCACTCAAGTCATACGTAATTCAGATGCTTTTATCTCATAAATACCCTAGAACTTAGTGGAAACTGTCACAAATTGCAAGGATTCTGTTTTTCGGGTCTTGCATAATTTTTCTGCCCACAATCAATTGATAAAAAATCTCCTAATTTATTTTTTTCTTTACAAATAATTATAATACAACAACATAACTATATAAATATATATATATATATATATATATATATATATACTCAATGTATACAAAAACTTTATTCCCATAGATTCTCGACTCACAAGAAATAATTATAAAACAATAACATACTCAGTATGGTAACATACCTTATCCTTACCTTTATGAAGCAGAAGAGCCTACTTTTGTTAGGTAGAAAGATTGTTCTCGATAGATTCTGAAACAAATAATTACATTAACAAAAAAAAGAAGAAAAATTACCAGATTAAGGAGCCCAACTTTTCTCCATGGACATTAATTGCATATATAAAATTATCATCTGTTTTGATTTTAGATATGATACCTTTCTTCATAACTCTGACGACACTCAAAGAACCAAACAAAAAAAAATCTAAAAAACCTATTTCTTGTATCTATATTTTGTGAGCTGTTTATATAAGGAATAATGTAGTGGCTAATGAGGACAACAAGCCCTAATTGACTTTCTATTACAAAAAACTAAATTAAATACTTCATGTATTACTTCAACTGTGATTCTACTTACAAAAGAAAAACGTATCCAACAATATAAGAAAAATGTACATAAACACTTTTACCATATATTAATCTCCTACTATATATATGTTAGAATTTCATTATGAATAATTCTTCTAATATTTTTACCCTATATTTTTATTTTATCATATTCTTAGGACTCTTAAAATTTAAATAATATAAATAATAATTTAAAATAAAAGGGTGAAAAGACGATTTTGTCTGTTGCAGAGACTTTAATGAAGGGTAAAAAGTTCAAATCACTTTTCTAAAGGTCTTCACACTTTTAATATATCATAGATATAGATATAAATATTAGTCTCAAATAAATATCGTGGATTACTATAATTGAATTAATTATTTAAGTCGAAACATGTATGGATTTAATTAGAATCCAATTTTTATTGGACCAGCCCATTAATTTGGGTTACAAACGATGGATCCACTTTGCTAAGCCTAAGATATCATCTTATACTAGAGATCCAATTTCATGCCACATGTCGAATAACATGGCATGGCAAAGTCAAGTGAAAGAGCCAATAAAACCATGTCAGATGTTAAAATGATGCAGCATGCCTAGTGAAATCAAAGGTCCAATCAAATGTCACCACGTCACTTAAATCTGATTAGCCAAAAATATTCTATTTTCACCATGACACTTTTGTAATGCCCCGAGACTACCCCCTGGACTTCACACGGTGCTTAGAACCACAAGTGATTCTAAGCTAACCCATGATACTGGCGTTATTCGTGAGCTACTGAATAAAATACATAAAACTAGAAGTAATAAGTGGAACAAATATTTTTAGCTGAACATGTTAAATACAAAACTGTTTAAAACATTTATACCTTGGTTATACAAAACAAAATTGAAATTAAATACTCAGCTCTAACCGACTGTCCATGAAGCCTCTACTAATACTGACTATAGGTAGCCGGGACATGACCCCTAGCTATCCTTAATCAATACAACTGAATAAAAATGATATTAGAACTATAGTTGGCTCGAGTTTCCCGAATCAAAAGAACTATCACCTGTTGGCCGGAAGCTGCTGATAACGCTCAATCTACAGCTCTCGTAGGAGTGTAAAGCGGTCGTTAGCAAATATAGAACCCAACCTGGGTTGGGTGTCGATCCCACAGGGAATAGCTTGGCCAACAAGTAAGCAAGATTACTAAACTTTTGGTGCAAGTCTCGTAAAAAGGGGGGATTGTAATGTGTCACCAAAACAATTAAATAAAAGCTGAAAATAACAAAGTAAAAGAGAAAGATTGTTACGTTGGTTGTAAACAATGAGAATTGAAGCGTTGGGGTTATGTCCACCTTCTGAGGTATACGTCTCTATTGGCTATGAGTGTGTAGAATTCTGTCATGCAATTTCTTATAGAGAATTGTAGTCGATGGTAAATCCAAGCGTCTCTCGACCTAAACAAGGACTATTTCACTTTAACTCTCTCGAGCTTAAAGCGTATCTAACGGTACGAATTCTCCAAGAGGTTAGTCCAGTTACGGCACTAGCTTTTTAATAGGAAAGGGTGTCCTACTACCTTGACATTGTCTCTTTTCCAGACAAATAACTTTTCTCTCGAACAAGTTAAATGTTAGACTGGCGTATTCTTGCATTTGCAACCGCAAAGAATGTAGATTAAGATGAAGAGAATAATGATATAAGCAATATACGTGCCTCGAACTCACAAACTCACAGCAATAGATAGTAACTCATTCGGCTTCCATAACCCCAACAGAGAAGTTTAGTTACCCATGAATGCGAAGAAAACCACAATTGACATTGTTATTATACCACAATAATGATCAATTTCGTGTAGCACAAGAGTGGTAGGCGTTAGGTGTGATTTCTTGCAAAGTAACGTTTCTCTTGTTGCGGAATTTAAGAATAGAAGAATAGACGAAAATAGAATTGATGGAAAGATTAGAAGAGTTGTAGAAAGATGATTAGCAGGTAAGAAGGTGTATAAAGATGATAGAAGATGAGAGGGATGGAAGGAAGTATTGTGTTCTCCCTCCTTCCTCCCTCCTTATTTAAAATCTCTAGCATGATAGGGTATTTATAATACCCATATCCTACTCCTACTAGATAAATAAAATATCTAACCAAATCCTACTAGGCTAATGTAATACTTAACCCAATTGTACTAGGTTAATGTAACATTATCATAATCCAAATAAAATAATGAAATACATAACCTAATTGTACTAGGTTAATGTATCATTGTCAAAATCCAGCTTTGTGTCTGTAAGTCCCCAAAGTCTTCAGAAATGTTGTTTTAGCCCGGGACAGATTTTCCATGCAGCAGTTTTGGTCCTTAGGCGTGTAAACTCCCTTCCCTTCCTTCGTGAGCTTTCTTTAGCATCAAGTAAGCCATAAAATGCTGAATTATGCATCATTTATACCTGAAACTTTACTAATCATGTTCGTTAGCTCACTTACAGGAAAAAGGACTAAAAGTGCATGAAATATATAATTTGTTCTCAAAACTAAGCTAAAATATGGGCAAAATGTATTGATATAGGCGTGTAAATCCGCCTATCATCAGCTGCGAACTATCTAATTATGATGTGTGGCCTATAATTGATACCTACATTATGAAATAATGTAGCCACACAGACGTATATATGGTCAGTACGTATGAAACGTACTGAGTATGTAGGGGTGAATGCAATAAGTAAAACTGAAGCTGAACATACTTTCAAATCATGCATGCTAAATGTAAAAGGAGTACTCACTTTGATCATGAATAAAACTGAAAGTTGAAATATCATAAAACATGAATAATAAAGCATAATATGATAATCTTAGTGAGTCATTACACTTCGTTTAAAAGATCTTTACTTTTATGGGAGATTTTTATAACCGATATAAACTATGTAAGCTATCATGGAGTCCAACATCTTACCCACGTTGAAGAGTGTTGTTCTACCCTTACCATCAAAATAGAACCTTAACTTAGAGTGATCATTAAACTTAGCCCATACTGGAAAAATGAGGGGACACTCGTTGGCGAGGCCCTAAACTTATGATAGCATGTAGTTTCTGAAGAATAGGATACGCTAAACACACATTTCTTTCTCGGTGCTAAATACTACTCCCAAAACATATACTTATATACTCATACTTATGAAATCTATCTTAAAATAACATATGGGTTTATAAACTGAAAACCAACTATGCTTCTCTTTCTTAAATTATATTCATGAGAAAACTTGTAGATTTCATGTCTTATCTGAGATCATAAGATCAAAACTGAACTTTAATCATGCTGTAAAACTTTTATCTTGAACTTATAAGCTTGAACTTCTTGTAAACTTAAAAACTTATGCTTAAACTTGAAATCATTCATCATCTCATAGAAACTTCATATCAAAATATCAAACTCAATTCTTAAGATCACTTTCAGGGATAAAAACATAAGTAAATATTAAATCATATACAAAACAATGTTCAATTTATGAGGAAGTATCAAAATCTCAAAGCATACGGAAAGTTGGTATAAATCCTAGTAAGTCAATTTCCTTAAAATCAATTAAAAATCAAACTTTGGGGCACAAGGACGAAGAGTGACTTAAAATCAATTAAAAATCAAATTTTTGGGCACAAGGACGAAGAGTATCCTTGTTCAAACCTCACATACCCCTGAATTTCTTGATCTCTGAAAGAAAAACTTGAATTTGGATCCTTGGAAGTTGAACTTTAGGAAGAAACCCTAGCTTCTTTCTTTTGAGAGGGGAGAGGAAAATGAAAGTTAAAAAGTTGATAGCTGATGAGTACATAACATTTATAGGGTTATTTAAGTTGTGGGGGTAGGGTTTGAGATGAGAAAAGACTAAAATACCCCTAAAGAAATAGGACAAGATTGCAGGAATTTCATAGTTGACAACCCATCAGTTTGTTGACAACTTGCCAACCTAGTCGTCAATTTTTTAGCTAGATTTCACCATTTACTAGTTAAGATTGATGAATTGAGTTGACAGCTAGTCACCTAGCTGACGGCTCATCAACTTAGTCGTCACCTAGTTGACAGCTCGTCAACTTAGTCGTAACCTTTGGGCAGACAGACACTTCCAGGTAAAATGAGCATAACTTTCTACTCCTCTATTGCATTAAGGTAAAATCAGATGGGTTGGAAAGATGACTAAAAAATCTTTTAATTTATGTGTCTTGAGCTCCAAAACTCTATATATTCTAGAATTTACAATTATTTAAAGTTTATCCTTGTAGGATCCAATACTAAAACTCAATCGATTCTAATTCTTTCAACTCAATTTTGCTCTAAGTACTTCCTATGACCATAATTGCTTTGAAAACACTTTACCCACAAGGTGAATGGTCATGAAACTTATTTATGGTTTGAAATAATCTCTTTGGGGCCTTTACACATATGACGAATAGTTGAAAACTTATCTAGGAGCTTGTGGGGCATTACACTTTCCTTCCTATAACTATAAGTCTCATAATTCAGAAAAAGAGAACAATTCTTACAAAAAGCAAGAGAAAGGTCATGGATCAAATGCATCAGATTTCTCTATAATCTACAAATTCAAGCATTCAAGATTCAGTTCATCAAGATTCAAGATAAAGACCACAAAATTCAAGGGCTTGAAGCCCTTGAATTTATATTTGAAAAGAAAAATCGAAGAATTTATAGAGATTGTAACACTCATATATTGAAATCAATAAAATGATTGTTGCATTATTTTTCTTGTCCCAATTAGTATTTTTTTCGACTCAAATTTTATTGTCTAACAAATTCTGGCACCCTAGTGGGATAATTTCTATCTCTCATCTCAAATTTTTCAACATTGAAGTTCAAGAATACAGAGATGACTTCCAAGAAGATCAATTCTCAATCAATTGCCTCCAAGGCCGCTAGTTCCAAATTCTCCATTGATGCAAAAAAAATTTTTAGTGTCTCTTTCAGAAGCGTTAGAGCTGTCAAAAGGAGCAAGGATAGAATGTTAGGACAACAAATACATTAAGTATCATCTACACCAACTCTAATTTTTAGATCTTCAACCCCAAAAGGAGCGAGGTCCCATGTAAGTGCTTCAGAAGAAGGAAGCAATATGGCAAAGACAATTAAGATGACTCTAGCTCTAGTTGAGTACGTTGGTTTGAAATACTCTGACACAAAGAACAATGGTCATTAAACCAATGTGTCATCTCCACTTACACCACGTAAGCTGAGCATTCAAAGATTAACTTATGCAGTAATTCATGTTACTCTCAAACATTTCTAATAATCACGCAATAAATGGTAACCGATGACTCATTTATCGAAAAGTAGTTTGCAAACCTAGCAAAGACAATTGATGGTCTAACCAAATATGTGCAAAATTAATACGCTCTAATTGATAAGTTGATGGATAGGATGGACAACTTAATAGACGAAGATTCTGGCTATGCATATGGGAAAGCCCCAGAAGTGTACGAGACAGAACATCTCATAAAACAAACGCTACCTACTAAGGAGGTAAAAGTCTTTTTTGAGAGAATGATCCCGATTGATCAGTTAAAAGAGTTCATAGCAGGGACCTTTAAAGACATGTATGATTTTTTCCCCAAGACTTCCCTGATATAAGCCCAGCCTTACACTACAAGAATTGGTAGCTTCAAAATGTCTGTCGGCTATCAAGCCCCCAAATTTCAATAATTTAATGGAAAAAGAAATCCAAAGCAACATGTCATACACTTTGTTGAGACATGTAATAATGCTGGAACCTATGGTGACTATCGTGTCAACTAATTTTTTCATTTCTTAAAAGGGAAACACCTTCAATTGATACACGAACCTTGAGCCTAATTCCATCAATAACTAAGAGTAATCGGAGCATGAATTTTAAAATCGCTTTTATAACACAAAGCATACACTAAGCATGGTATCACTCACAAATACTCGTCAAATAAAGGATGAGCCAATCATTGACTTCATCAATCGATGGAGAAATATGAGACTAAAATACAAAGATAGGTTCAGTGAGGATTTTACAATAGAGATGTGTATCCAAGGAATGCACTGGGAGATTTTTTATATATTAAAATAAATCAAGACAATTTTTTTTTCAGATTTGGCTACCCATGCTCACGACATGGAGTTGAGTATGTCCTCTTCTATAAAAAGAGTAACGCCTATTCACGACCCTCGAAAGGAAAAGGACAAGCAAAAGCATAGAAGATGGAGCAAGTTTATCTCCAAAAATAAATATAAAAATCCATGAATGTTAATGTGTCTCCATTGAAATTCACCCCAAAGGTGAGCAAAAACCAAAGCATGAAAATGACTTCTTAAGCACGTCCAAATCAGAAGTTGATTTTGAAGGAAATATAAAAAAAGAAATACCCTTTCCTTGATTCTGATGTTTTTGAAAATTTTGATGAACTTCTTAAGCATAAACTCATTGATCTACTCAAAATGAAGCGACCCAATGAAGCTGGGAAAATCGACGGTCCAAACTATTGCAGGTATCATAGACTTGTGGGTTTTCCTCTGGATAAATATTTTGTCTTCAAGGGTAATTTCATGTAACTAGCTAATGAGAAGAAGATTGTGCTTCATGATAAGTTGGCCATTTATAGTTAGTTTTTCATTGCTTTTGGCTTGCTCAATTTGATCCAAATATACAACTTCAAAATACATGATGAAGAGCCATTAAATCATGACAAGTCTTTGATTAGCGAAGGTAATGATGAAGGCTAGATTTTGGCGACTAAGCGAAGATGTAATAAGAAAAGTCTACTATAGAAGTCATCGGAGCTGCCACCTAGAAGGAATATGGCGAGGAAATTGAGAAAACAAAAATTAGTTGAGCTCCCAAAGAAGGTGAACGTAGTGGAGCACTACCACCAAAACTATAATGTCCTGTCACCTTAGAGAAATTCTTGCCAAGTTGGTTCTACGCTAAGACTGCTCAAGTCAACATTGAGGCATCTTGCTTCAATACTGAAAAAGAAAAAGCAAAGGGTGAAAGACTATTAGTGGAACCTCCTTCTTTTGAAAAGCCTATCAAATCTCTTCTCCAAGAAGCACATGTATGTGATACAAAAATCATATTTATAGACGATGATCTCCTATTTGGTGAAAGGCTACATAATCGTCCCTTATATATAGTGGTTTATGTTCTAGAGAAGAAGATTAACAAAATCTTAATAGACGAGGGGTATGGAATAAACATCCTGCCTATTCACATAATGAAGTAACTTGGCATCACAACCGAAGAACTTATTGAGAGTCCCTTGATGAGCTAATGATTTAATATAGGGGGGTCATAGGGCCATAAGTTTCATTAAGCTAGAGATTTATATGGATGAATTGCGATCAAATGTATTGATGCATGTGATCGATTCCCAGACTTCGTATAACATATTTCTTGGAAGGCCTTGGGTACACAATATAAATCAAACTACGAAAACTAGAATCAAATAAGAAAAGTAAAGAGATAATCAATAAAGGATAGAAATTAGACACAAGAATAAGAAGTAATTAAGAACAAAGGATATATTAAACCCTAATATCCTCAATTACAAGCTTAATCAAACACCTAATTCTTACAGTGATCAAGATGGAGATGATCGCCCTCTAAACCTAATATATTCAACAAAATTTTACCAATTCTCTCACTTAATGGAGAAGAATTCATCAGTAATCAAGCAAAAAGTACGAAAATAACCTAAGTTCCCAAGTATTTATTGTATTGGGTCATTTATTGCACATTTAGGGCCAAAAAGTGACCCATTAACAAGACAAGGCCCATTAAATCCGCGTGAAGCAGATTTGAGACAATTTAGGTGTATCCTAGGTGCACCCTGGGTGCATGAGGGACTGTTTTAACCTGCTCTTGATCCGCTAGAGCAGATCCAAGACAGATCCGGTGCACCTTGGGTGCATATCCCTTCCAAGGGGCTTTTTGCCCCATTTTGCATTCCCTCGACTCCTCCAATGACCCTCCATACAATACACGTGCAATCACCATAGCATGACACCATTTTGATGGTAATAAGATGTCTTCAAGTACCTCTCATTTTACGAACAAGCCTTGGATCATTTGAAGCTCCCGTGCTTGGCTTCTAGTAAAGGGCCTTGAGCTAACCCAGGTTGTATCATCCTATCCATCTTGAGAAAAATTAGACTTCAAATTCAAGGAGTGATCATATTCTATCATGTCAAAGAGTGAAAAGTCACACACATTGAAGGTATTATGTACTTGATATTTCGGAGGAAGGTCAATTTTGTAGGCATTGTCGTTTATCCTCTCAAGCATTTTGAATGAACCATCACCTAGTGGCATAAATTTAGCTTTTATTTTGGTTGGGAACCTATTTTTTTATAGGTGTACGCACACCCAATCACTTGGTTCAAGCATAAGTTGCTTCCGTCTTTATTTACTCTTTTGGTCGCTTCTTGATTTTTCTTTTCGAGGCAAATCCTCACTTTCTCATAAATTTTTTTCATTGCTTCCGCCCTCTTGTTATCATCTAAGCTTATCACAATATCACTAGAAAAAAAGTGAGATCTAAAAGTGTAAGGGGGTTAAAACCCTAAATACTTTCAAAGAGAGTCGTACCAATAACTGAATGGATAACACGAGTATAAGCAAATTCGACTAGAGGCAGGTGGTCCTCCCAAAAGACAATTTTTCCTTTTACTAAGGTGCATAGCATAGAACCCAAAGTTATATTTGTCATGCCCTATTTTTGCCAAGGTTAAAACAAGCACAACTTACGAACTCTAAAAGAATTAAAATTGGTACAGAGTCGCCACCTAATTTTTAAGGAAAATAAGGAAACCTGTTTATTTATTAAAAAGTATGATTGATGTTTTAGTTTGCGAAAAAAATCAATTGAAATTCTAGGTAAGGGTTCAAATTATCTCGAAGAGAAGGGGTTAGGCACCCTTCAGGATCCATAAATGTGGTACCTGGCTAGACTAAATTTATCAAAGAGGGAGGAGGTATAATTAAAATGATGTAAAAGGTGTATGTATATTAAGTATAAATTAATTCTTTTGAGAAATACGAATATTTAAAACTATGTAAAAGTATATATATATTAAGTGTATAAAAAAATTTATTGTTATGAGAAATGTAAAAGATATGTATAAAATATATAAATTACATGTAAAAAAGAAAAAATATTTTGTGCGGTATGAAAAGAAAGTGTCTTTATATACTATAAAAAGAAAAAGTATTTTTACACATAATACTGCGGATTTGATCGAGATTATGGGGAGAAAGATTTTATTTGAAAAGAAAAACTATATAATGACGTAAACGTGTAGATTTACTTAATTTAATTTATTTGTATCGATGTTAACGATTGTCCTGAGTCGGGGGTCTATCGGAAACAACCTTGCTACCTCTCCGAAGGTAGTGGTATGAACTGCGTACATTTTACCCTCCCCAGACCCGACTGTGTGGGAATACAATGAGTTTGTTGTTGTTAATGATCTAAGTTCGCCTAAATAACAAAAGGAAAAAAAGAAAAGAAAAACAAATCTATACAAATATAAAATATGTATTAAAATAATATTAATACATATGCTGTTGTAAAATATATGTAAACAAAAGTATATAAGTATATGTATGTAAAGAAAAGACAAGATTGAATAAAGAAAATCTGTTTTAAAGGAAAAAGCTACGTAATATTATTTTAGTGTAAAAAGTATAAATTAGTTGATTAAATAATCTAAGTCAATCTAATATTTTTATATAAATATTAACGGCCTAAATTTGTCTAAACGCGTGGTGAAGATTAAACAAAGAATATCCCACCCAACATTCCACAAATAAAGCTTTCACTATGATTAACATTTATATAAGTGTAAGAAAATAAAAATATAAACACACAATTTAAAGTCTTCTTTAATTGCCATTCTCGATAAGTATTCCCAATAACCTGTATAAACATTTGTAATAAAATATTAGTAACAAATAAATAATAATTAAAGTAATTGAAAAAATATGTGTGCATATACGTATTTAAAAATATAATTTTTGATATAAAATAAATAACTTGAGAGTAAAGATCCGTCTTTTATATTGGGATGACCTCAAATATCTGACAGAAAGATAATGTCATTGGCCAGTGTTGACTTTTGATATAAAATAATAAATTTGAGAAAGTAAAGTCTGTCTTTTGTAATGGAATGACCTCAAATATCCGAAGAGATAATGTCATTGGCCATATGTCGACTTTTGATATAAATATTAAATTTAAATGGGATATTTCATTGGCCATGTGTCGGCCTTTAATATAAATAGTAAATTTGAAAATGTAAAATCCGTTTTTGTAACGGAATGATCTCAAATATCTAGACGGAGAAATAATTTCATTGACCATGTGTTGGCGTTTGATATAAATAATAAATTTGAAAATATAAATTCCGTCATTGTAATGGGATGACCTCAAATATTCAGACGGAGAAATAATTTCATTGGCCAAAATGTGTAGTATCTTATTCATTATCAATATAATAAATATAAAGGGATAGCACAATCCAAAATTTGGATAACAATAGCAAAGCAGAAGTATTTTCAAAGTAAATTTTAAAATCAATCCTAAATTAACAGATAAGTCAGTGAAAAAATAACAGAGTATAACAACGACATATTAATGATGGAGATAGCCAATACACAAAAATGTAGCAACAACTTAATATTAACAGTAAGTTTTAGCCAACACACAAAAATGTAGCAACAATTTAATATTAACAGTAAGCAAAACTTAGCAAAGAAAAATAAATAAACGCAATCAACAAAATCACGAAGAAGAAAAAAACAGTGAAACAGTGTTGGCTTTAATGAAGCTTCACTGGAATACGACTAACTCCGGCCAAATCTGCCTTAGATAATGGATCAACATAAAAAAAAATAATAACAATTATACTAGTCGAAAACAGAGACAAAAGCCGAAGTAATAGTGGCAGCGACGCTGCTTCAACGGATTTTTCATTGGAGCAACGTCGGAAAACATGTAATCAGCCTAATCTGGCTCATTTTCATGCTACAATAGTGAGCAACGAAGACGGGAAGGGGAAGAAGAGAGAGGTGACATGGTGATGGTGGCGGCGGCAGTCCAGCGACGAGAAAAGAGGAAAAAGTAGCGGCGCCGGTGGGGTCATTGCGATGGTCGTTGGGTGGTGGTAGCCGTGACTGGTAGCTGATCGTCCGATGATAAACCCAGCGGCGGCATCGGTTGGTGGCGCGAGGCGTCTGGAAAGCTCATCGATGGCTAGATCCGGCGAATCCCAGCTGTAAGAGGGGGAGAAAGAGAGAGATCGGAGGGAGGTGCGGTTTTGGCTGATGGGTTTGATCGCCGGCCGTCCGATGGTAAAACCGGCGGCGGCAGATCGAGACGATAAGGAGGAGAAAGGGGAAGCGGGGAAGGTGTTGATGGCCGTTGCC
The DNA here is from genome assembly GCA_030864215.1 of Capsicum pubescens. Lineage (NCBI taxonomy): Eukaryota > Viridiplantae > Streptophyta > Magnoliopsida > Solanales > Solanaceae > Capsicum > Capsicum pubescens. The sequence continues at coordinate 78,845,544 of CM061544.1, forward strand.
CGTTCGCCGGAGCTCCGGCAGCGACGGTGGTAGTGAAGAATAAAGAGAGAGAGATGCGTATGTGAGAGCTCTGTGTGTGTGAATGTTTGCGGTGTGTTTTTGTGCGTAAATTCTATGTGTGGGAATGAGTATAAGGAAAAATAATGATAAAATAAAAGAAAAAAAAAAGTACAAGAAGTAGCATATTTAAGATTTAAATTATAAAAAATAATATTATTTTAATAAAATTACATTATGTAATAAATATATTATTATTTTAAATATGATTCCCTACTTACTTCCTTTAAAAAATTATCTGGGGACCTTTTTTATGTTACTTTTCTTTCTCTTCCTTTAGTTGATTTTTACTTTACCATTTATTATTTGAAATTTTTTAGATTCTCTGTGTTTTTTTTCTTATCAAAAAATTACTCTTATTTAAATTAATAGATTTTTTTCTCAAATCAAACTCAATTATGAAGATTATTATTTTCATAATATTCAAAATTTCAAAATTTCAAAATATCACTCTTTTATCTTTATCATTTTTTTGCTAGTTTTTTAATTTCTTTTATTATTTTATTGTTTTATTTTTTGCTTTTCTTTTTTATTTTTTCTATTCTATTTCTCTTCTTTTTTTCTTTTTCATTTTTTCTTTTTTCATTTTCTTATTTTTTTCCTTTCTCATATTTTGTTTTTCATTTTCATTATTTTTATTTTTTTTCGCTTTCTCTTTTACACTTCTATTTCTAGTTTCTATTTCTTTTTCTTTTTTTTTTTTCCTTTTTTCACTTTTTTTTTTCAGATTTTTATTTTTGATTTTGTTCTTTTTTTTTTCTTTTTAAAAGATGAATATCTTTATCACATATATATATATATATTCAAAAATATAAAAAATAAATAGATATACAGATCTGCATATGTATTTACAGTAAAAAATATACATATATATTTGTATATGTATTTACAGAAATACATATCTGACTCACATGTATATATAAATATATAGGATATGTATAATGTATTTTTTGATTACCTATATGTATATAGTTGTCCTTTTTGTTATAGAGATTTTGTGTCTTATATATTTATATATACATATGAGTGAGATAGTATTTTTTTAAATACATATGCAGATGCATATGTATGTTTTGTACTGTAAATACACATCCAGATCTGTATGACTATATATTTTGTATATTTTTTTAATATGTATATACGATATACATATTTGTATTTTCAAAATAAAAGTTAGAGATGAAAGAGTAAAAAACGAAAAAAAAACAAAAATAGAAAAAGAAAAAAAGAAGTGAAAAAGAAAAAAATTGAGTTTGAGCAGCTTGAACAATCAATTTTGATCACTATATTTTCGATCAGTTCAATTTACTGTTGCATTACTTTTTTTAAATTCGTTTACAAAATATTCAAAAATAATTTAATGAAATAAATTATTAACTTGTACAACGTAACGGAAAATTGATTTTGATCACACTAACGAAAAATCGTTACTGGCTCAAAATATTCAAAAATAATTTAATAAAAATCAATTTTGATCACTATATTTGAAGGAAGCATCAGTAATGGCTCAAAAAAGTTTGAACGAAATAACAGTAATGGTTCAAAAAAAAATTCAGAACGAAAAAAATTTGATTGATTTCAAACAACAGATGGAATTCATGTAAGAAAACAATATTACAATTAAATACCTTCAACAAAAGTAATAGTTTAATTTGAATTTTCGAAGATATTGAACAGAGGAAGTTTCAGTTGAATTTGATTTTTTTTAGGAAGAAAACGATAATGTTAAATTGAAATTTGAATTTTGATTTTAGTTGGTAACAAATAACGAAAATCATGTTAACTAAGAGGTTTTAATGAAAAAGGAATCTCCATATTTAATTCATGGCTAATTATACCATATTTAACTCAACTGATTTGAGTTAAATATGAGCTGTAAAATGATTTGTATATGTATTTTTATAGCAACAGTTTGTTCAAATACAAAATACAAGTTGGTTGTTTAAGTAATTATGAAAGTGTTGTTATGAATCTAATAATTATGATCTTAAGTATGCTATTTATGAATTTTACCCAAAATAAAATATCAAATCTATTTTTTTCCAACACATTTCTTAAATTATGGATAGTAGATGAAGGAAAAGTCAAGTGTCATAATGATGACGAGACCTTGACTTGACTGATTTATTGCTCTATATATTAAAATAATTGACTCGACTCAACTTTTGCGGATTGTAATAAATAGATAAAAATGCAGGTATTGATATGTAATTACAGAAAAAATGTAAAGAATATTGAAATTATTGAAATGTAATTAATTTGAAAAAATTGTACAAAATGTGACGTCATGTCGTGCACGTGTGCAGGTGATTGTAAAATGTTAAAAATGATAATGAATTAATAAAAATCCTAATAAGTAAAATTATTAATAAATTATGAAAAATAAAAATATGACAACAAATTGATTAAAATCGTAAAGTAAGGATGATTATCAATAATTTGTCAAGCAATTGTAAAAAGATATAAAAAATTATATTTTATGCCTTTAACGATCAGAAAGCCTGAATACGTTAATTTTAGGCACGGAGAGCAAAAATTGAGTGTCAACAATATCATCATCTCTATTTGACCATCGATTTGTGGGTGACATGACATTGAGAAAAACAATTTGGTGCCAAGCCTACCCCACAATGACCTCTAAATGTGACTAAGGAACTTCGAGTCCCTATCACTAACAGTGGTTTGAGGAATTCCGTGTATTTTGACAATATACTCAATAAACAAAGAAGCTACACCGGAAGCATCATCACTTTTATGACACAGAATGAAATGGGCTATTTTAGAAATCGATCAACCATAACAAAAATGCAATCTCTACCCCTACCCATCCTAGGCAAACCCAAAACAAAATCCATAGAGATATCAATCCATGGACGTTAGGAAGTGGGTAGTGGGGTATATAATTCTTGAGGGAGAAGGTGGGATTTCACACTTTTACAATTTATGCATTGGCCACAAATTCTAGCAACGTCTTGACACATCTTTGACCAATAGATTTTTTCCTCTAGGATTGCAACCTAAGTGACCCATCATACCACCTTCGTGTGCCTCTCTTACAAATATTTCTCTCCACGATCTAGAGGGCACACACAATATTTTCCCTGTAAACAGGAAACCATTAAACTTGGAATAGGGTATAGAAGTCCTGTCCTCCATCCACCTTTCCCTACCCCATTCCTCACAGTCTTGGAATATTTGAGAAAATGTAGGGTCCCGGTGTACATTGTCTTTAGACTATCAAAACTCATCAACTTGGAAGACAACATAGTGATTAGTATATGTTTCATAGACAAAGCATCGACTACTACATTTTTCTTTCCCTTTTTGTATTGAATTACATAAGGGAAATTCTCTAGAAACTCAATCCATTTAGTATGCCATTTATTCAATTTATCTTGGGCCAGGAGGTGCTTCAATGATTCATGATCGGTTCGGATCACAAACTCCTTGGGCCACAAATAATATTGCCAAGTACCCAATGCTCTAACCAAGGCCTATAACTCTAGATCATAAGTGGAATAATTTAGAGTTTCACCCTTGAACTTTTCACCAAAATAGGAAATAGGTTTATGATCTTCCATTAAGAGAACACCTATTCCTGCCTTACTTGCATCACATTCAATCTCAAACATTTTATCAAATTTGGGTAATTGCAATAAGGGGGCAGAGTTAAGTATAGCCTTCAATTTCTCAAATTCATTGGCTTCCTCATCACCTTATTTAAAAGGCTTGTCCTTGCGGATCACCTCATTCAAGGGAGTGACTAAGGTACTAAATCCTTTGACAAATCGCCTATAAAAACTAGCCAACCCATGGAAGCTTCGTACTTCATTAATGGATTTTGGAATTAGCCAATTCTTGATGAAGTTTATCTTAGATTCATCCACCTCGACTCCTCTTGAGCTTACAATAAATCCCAAGAATACTACTCCATTCACACCAAAAGAGCACTTTTCAAGATTAGCATACAATGTTTCTCTTCCAAGCACTTCAAACACACTTTGAAAATTTAAAACATGCTCTTCAAGAGTTTTTTTATAAGTGAGGACATCATCAAAATATACCACAACAAACTTCCCAATAAATGTTTTCATCACATGCTTCATCAACCATATAAAAGTACTAGGAGCATTGGTGAGGCCAAAAGGCATGACCATCCATTCATATAGACCAAACTTTGTCTTGAATATGATCTTTCACTCATCACAGGTTGCATCCGGATTTAATGGTACCCGCTTTTAGGATCTGTCTTATAAAACACACAAGAACCATTCAACTCATCAAGCATATCATCCAAACGAGGAATTGTATGGTGATACTTTATAGTTATTTTATTGATGGCTCGACAATCAACACACATGCACCATGTCCCATCTTTATTTGGCACTAGCAACTCTGGGACCACATATGGACTCGTGCTCTTTTTTATGTATCCCTTGTTGAGAAGTTCCTCAACTTACCTTTGCTGATTTTTTTTTGTCTATTGGATTACTTTGGTAAGATGGTTTATTGGGAAATTGATAACCCAACACGAAATCAAGTTTAAGCTCAATTTCCCGAAGTGGGGTAATCTTTATGGAAGCTTCTTTGGGAACACATCTTCATAATCCCGTAAAACAAGGGAAATAAAATGAGGAATAAGAGAAGTAGAGTGGTTAGCATGAAAAACACAGGCTAGGAGGAGCATAGGTGTTTTATCATCATGCTCCTCGAAAATATCTTTGTTCCTAGCCAATATCACCAAGGGACTCTCCCCTTTCAACCTTCTCTTCTCTTTTTTTCATCCCCCTCCTTGGTTTGGTCCTCCTCTCCAACTTGTTTCTTATCCTTCTCTTTCAATTTTCTCAAATTTTGGTGACTCTTATCACTTGAGATGGTGAAAGTTGATGGAGAGTGAATTTCCAACCATTCAACTCCAAAGAATACCAATTGGTCCTCTCGTCATGCTTGGTTAAACGATCATATTGCCATGGCCTCCTAAGTAAGATATGACAAGCTTGCATGGATATAACAACACAATGAACCTCATCATAATAATTATCAACTTTGAACTGAATCACCACTTATCTAGTCATCTTCAACTCTCCACTTTTATTTAACCATTGGAGTTTGTATGGTGTGGAATATTTGGTTGTGGGAAATTTCAAAAAATCAACCAAAGTAGCATTAGCCACATTATCACAACTCCCACTATCAATGATCAAAGAGCACATATTGTCCTTGATAAGGAATTTAGTATGGAATAATTTTTCCATTATTCTAGGATCATCCGTTTCCTTACTAATCATTGCACGCCTCAGAATAAAGTTTGAAACCTCAAACTCTCCATTTTGTAGCCAAGTGTCTTCATTATCTTCCTCTACTTGCTCATCTTCTTTGGACCCCTCTTCATCTTGGGTTTTTCATTATTCTTATCTCCCAATCCCACTTCTTCTCTAAGGTAATGCAAATTTCCTTCCCTAAGGATAACATTTCTTTGGTTGGGACATTCACTTGCTTTATGTACCCATCCTTGACATTTAAAACATTGAAAACCTTTATGATTGGGAGTAGGATATTTTTTACCTTCATTCCTTGGCGGGTACCTTGTGTTGGGTTCGAAATCGAGAGGGCGTCATGTGAAAGTTATTAGTTGCCAACTATGAGATGATAAATCAGACAACAAAAAAATAATACTATTTTGGCCAATTGGCCTACATATTATAAAGCCTAATATTTAAAAAAAACTCAAAAAATAATGAGAGAGAAAATCTCCCCCTAACCAAAACTCTTAAACGACTACATTGTGGATGCTATTGTATTATTGTATGAGAAGGAAAGGCCTTCTATTTATAGAGTTCCAAAACCTTTCCTTTTAGAAAGAGGTTGGCTAAATATGAATTTTTTTTTATCTTTTCCTCTCAGGAAAAGTAAAAGTAATTATAGTATTACTTTTATTTTCCTTCTTCAAAAAATAAAACTTAAATTTGGTAAGAAAATCAGGGCAAAAATCCTAACAAATCTCCCCTTTTTGGCTTGATTTTCTTCACTTGATCCTTCTTCTTCACATTACATGCATGAACTTCGTTCTTGATATAATCTTCATAACTACTGCTTTTCATGGTTAAAAATAAAGTTTAAGATATCATGATTAAAAATTGGTTAAAAAATTAATATTTTATTTTCATTTTTAAAGATGCAACAACATTAATGTTGAAAATATGATTGAAACTTGTTCTCCACATGTAGTTAGACAAAAATCTTCATTATCGCCAAACTGTTGCAGCTTGATTTTGAAACCTCTTTGAACCTGTTTAATCTCATTTCACCACACCATTGGGCCATTGAACCATAAGCTCTTATACCACTTGTTGGGTTCAAAATCGATAGGGCGTCATACGGAAGCTATTAGTTGCAAACTATGAGACGATAAATCAGACAACAAGAAAATATACTAAAAAGCATAAAATTATTATATGTTTTGGAAAATTGAACTACATATTATAAAACCTAATATTTAAAAAAAAACACAAAAACTAATGAGAGAGAAAATCTCCCCCTAACCAAAACTCTTAAATGACTACATTGTGGATGCTATTGTGTTATTGTATGAGAAGGAAGGGTCTGATATTATAGAGTTCCAAAACCTTTCCTTTTAGAAACAGGTTGGACAAATATGGAAAATTTTTATATTTTCCTTTCAAAAAAAGTAAAAGTAATTATGGTATTACTTTTATTTTCTTTCTTCAAAAAATAAAACTTAAATTTGGTAAGAAAATCAGGGCAAAAACCCTAACACCTTGGAGTGGTCTTCTCTATGGGCTTCTTATCATTAGACTTATAGTCCTTGTTCTTGTTTCATCCAGATGACAATTGAGCTACCTCTTTATTCTTACTCCAAGTTTTGATAGACGATTACCCTTTTGGTTTGTAAGTTGCCTTCTCTTTGAGATCCCTCTCAATTTCCAAGGCCACTTGAAAGATTTTTTCTAAAGTTTCAAACTTGTGGATAGTCATACATGAGGATATATCTTTGTTCAACCCAACCGTGAAGTGTACTATGGCACGTTTTATGTTCTCATGATACTCGAGCATCAAGATCAATTGTTGGAATTCATCATAGTAGGCCAAGATACTCATGCTTCCTTGCCTCAAGTTGTATAGCTTAGCAAGTAACTCATGCCTATACCTTTCCGATATGTACCTTTGTCTCATAAGTCCCTTCAATGCATCCCATGGTGGTGGTTTTCCATAATTCAACGCATTTCAAACCTCTTAGCATAATCCAACCACGTATTGGAAAATCTCTTAAAATGGGCTATGACATAGCAACTCTTTTTCTTATCGGTGAGGTTATTGACTTGGAAGATCCTTTCACAAGAGGACTCTTACAAAGATAAGCTTTGGGATCACTCTCTTCTTTGATAGTTGAAAGACTAAACTTGATTGAATTGATACCTATATCTCGATCCCTATTACTATATTAGTTCCATTGATCATGACCTTGGAGTCAGTTTCTTAAGTTTTCTCTCCCATTATCTTCTTATTGGTTCCATTGATCATGACCTTGGGTCGGTTTCCCAAGTTTACTCTCCCATTAGGAATCAGAATAAATCTTTCTCCTCGACCTTGGTATACTCCTTTATCCATTGGTCTATGCCTCATTTTACCTACCAACATGCCATCTTTATCAAATGCTCCAAACTCTTCTTGTTGTTCTTCCATCTCTTCTTCTTCTATCTGGATGGGTTAGTTTTTGCTAAGAGGTTCCTGAAATGGGAGAATTTGGTTTAGTGGAGGTTGGGGTATTTAGTTTTGAGATTAATCTTGTTGTATTTGGTTTAATTGAGGTAAGAGTGGCCGAACCAGTTTTTGATTTTGTGTATGTGTAGTGGCTTGAGGAATGGGACCATGTACTTGTATTGGTGGATTGCTCATTTGGTGAAGGTTTTCTGGGAAATGGTAATGGAAGTATTTGGAGTATGCTAAATTATCGAGGCATGTTAATGTTGAGGTGTGGATAAGGATGAGTTTAGTCAACCTTCCATATTATCCACCATTCCACATATGTTGGACACACTCCCTTCAAGTGAACCCACCTTAAGGTTAAGTGATTCTATCTTAGCATCCATGGACTCAATATTATGGTTGAGAGTGTCACGCCTCCTATCCTATTGAGACGGACAGGCACCCGATGCCGTAAGGGCTCGAGAGAACCAACTTATGCCTTGGGATTACTATGTATGTAACTGTAGTAATTATAAGGCCCTACCAAGTACAGGTAAGACTCCTTGACAAAATTTCAAAATAGATAGGCCCATAATAGATATACATGACTTGGTCATTGGGGCCTTGATTACTAGAGAATAATACACCACCATGCTTTACTTTAATAATAGTCTACAAAGCCTCTAAGAGATAGACATCACTAGTTTAGATCGGACCTGGACCCCGCTATTCACTTAAATATAATACAATATCAAATACATGTTAAAGACTCGGCAAGGCCCCGAATCAACCTAGAGCTCTCACCTACAGTCGCTGAGTACAATGTGCTCCTTTTAGGGAGATCTATTAGCTGTAATACATGTACCTGCAACATAAAACACAGTGTCCCCCAGAAGGTACGTCAGTACAAAATAATGTACTAAATATGTAAGGCATAAAGTAAACAAATGTAAAACAAGAGCTCAAGTGAAACCAGGTACAACTGTATAGATAATGATAGAAGACCACCTTTGCTTATCCTTGTGGAATCATGTACATTACATCATTTGCTTTGATTTACTGTTCCTTGAATTATTAACTTTATAAGATATTACAAATGACTAACTGATCAGTGTAAAGTAGACAAATCGGGATCGGCCCATGCTAGGCTTACGCCCCTGAGCTTCCACCCATATAAACATTGGTATTGGCCTATGCTAGGCTTACGCCCCTGAGCTGCCACCCATATAAACATTGGGATTGGCCCATGCTAGGATTTTTCCCCTGAGCTTCCACCCATATATAAAGGTATCGGGATCGACCCATGCTAGGCTTACGCCCCTAAGCTGCCACCCATATAAATATTGGGATAGGCCCATGCTAGGCTTTTGCCCCTGAGCTGTTACCCGTTCAATTAAGATTGCATTACTTAGTTTATTTAACCTTTGAGATTGTTATTTAGTGGTCATTAATATTATTGAGCTTTAGATCTATGGACCAATAGAAGAATACATGTGATCGAGACAAGAACAATGATATAGCAAATAAGTGTAACATCAATGTAGTAATACTTTGGAACTTATATGATACCATGAACCTCACTAGGCATAAAAATATTCATTAATGAGCCAAGAAGACATGTGAAATGTGAGGAGATGAAGACATGCAACAAATGAGTTGGTAAGGTGTATAACTAGTGAGAAAGTGATATTACATAACATATATGGGTTGTGGCATATTCCAGTGATCTTACGTAGTGTATAACAATTGTGGCAATTTCAAGTGTAGAAATTTAGATGTTTCAAATTGGGGAATATGTGCATACCTAGTGGATACATGTAACTCCTCAACTAAAGAGGTTCGGACAGTACAATAAATACTTACTAGGTTATACAAATAGAAGGGTACATGAGAATGGGTACTATTAAGGCACGTAGGCAGATTCTAATTAGGAACAAAGACATATCCCACGTAAGGACATATAAACTATATATTGAATAGGTAAGGACTCTATAAGGTCCCCAAACACGATGAGAATGATATTAAAAAGGAACATGTGTAGATGAGTTTATTGATACTGTATAACTGATAACTGAGTGACTGTATTTGACAGTCCTGATTCTGTAGAACTGATCTGAGTTCTATACTGATCTGAGAAACTGTATTTGACAGTCATAAATCTGTAGAACTGATCTAAGTTTAGTTCTTATACTGAGCTGGGTGACTGTATTTGACAGTCCTAATTCTGTAGAACTTAACTGAGTTCTATTCTGAGACTGAAATTGAAATTATGGGAGGTAATCATCTAACCGACATGCCCCAAATATAAACTGACGAGGTCCAACCTGTGACCCCAGTTAGAAGGGTGCTAATACCATGCCACGGGTACTAACACTGGAAAACCAGGATGCCAAGCCTAACTGGCGGGTGGCACCTGGGCAGAGTCAAGACTAATCTAACGAGTGACCCCTAGGAGGTAGTCAAGCCTTATCTAACGGGTGAATCCTTATCCTGCGCTGGCTACGCAGTTCTGGAGTACAAGGACTGCTACTAACAAATCTGCCTCTCTGACGGGGAAACCGTCATCCCTACACTCGCTCGGTGCTAAATCCGACTCCCAACTAAAAGAAACTGATTATTAAATTGGACTAAACTGGATATATACTAAGCTTTAATGAGTTTGGAAACTGACTGAGTTTATTGAATTTTGCTAACGGACTGAGTACTACTGATCGTGACATGACTGATACTATTCTGTAACTACTGTAGCTCTAGCTAAACAACTAGATTTTCAGGTATTAAATACCCCAGGACTCGATAGCATGAAAAGTAAAATATGGCCTGATCATAATAGCATAACAATAGTAGCTTGTCAAAAATGCTTTCACTTAGACATTTTGTCAAACACTTGATGCAAATGAACTCATGCATAAATAAAACCACATAATACATGTCTTGCTTTCATTAGTCAGTTTGCATAAGCATCTTAACAAACACTTGAGAGGTATGAACTTGTACACACGCTAGCATGTCATGATTTCCCCATTTAATTCATATGAGTAATCTATCAAACACATTGGGGGACATAATCTATACCCATGATACAAATAATATGTAGACATCATAACATCAATTACCACATTCACAAATTCAATGGCTTAAATATGAATTCATATGATACTACACACATGATAATCAATTCCACATGAAGCTTGTAATAGACCATGATTTAGAAACTCAATTATCATTCAAAATCATGAATATACTTAAATCCAAGCATGGAAGTCATGCAATCAAATTACTAGTAGTTTTAAAAGATTTTCTTCGGCTCCAAGGGTGGAAGGAATCCTTGGATGAACACTTAACATACCTGGATACTTGAATTCTGAAAGATAAATGGTGAAATTCTTGGGATTTGAACTTGAATTAAAAACCCTAGGTCTTGTTCTTGAGTAATTTGAGAGTGATTGAGTATGATTTGCTTATGGAGGGTTGAATTGTATGTTTTGGGGCTTAATAGTCGTGGAAAAATATCCAAATACCCCCAAGGATGTGGAATCTTAATGACTAAAAACTGACTTAGTGATGCGCAGATTGACGCGCCGCATCGATGGGGTCGACGCGCCGCATCGATGGGGTCAACGTGATGGACGATGCATCGCATTGAGTCCGCGTCGTCTCACTAGAATTTGACACTGGAAGCCAAGAAAAAATATTGATCGACGCGATGGGCGACGCGGCGAGTCGAGATCGCGTTGATACACTATTTTGGATTTCCAAACATACTTCAAACGGTGTTCGAAAAATCTGAAACTCGTCCGAGAACACCTATTGACATTCCTGATCCTGAAGGAACTTAAAGATCGACGTTTAATGGTCGTAAGGGTCTCGAAATAAGATCGCCAACTATGAAGGCTAAAAGATCTCTAAGTGTAAACACTTGACTGAAATTTTCTAAGTATGGGACCCCTTGATCAAGCTCTAAGGACTGAGTTAAGCTTAGAATTTTGCAGGGTCTTACAGAAATAATTCAAAATTTGAATATATATAATTCGAGAAGTTTTTGATAGATTTTATTCTTTTTATTATTTTCTAAAAATATTTATAATTCAAGAAGACTATTTAAGGACAAATCTTAGTTATTATAATCCAATAGAAGTCAATCTTCATAGTTTTTATCCAATAGAAGTTAGACTTAGTAAATTTTTACCACAATATGAAATAAATATTAAATAATCTACAAAATTATTTTTTTGTCAAATCTCCTCTATTAAATATATATTTTTATATTATGTATACATACATAGATACATATATAAAATAATTAATAATCTATAAAATTAATTTTTTTGTTGCGAAATATCAAGTAGCTAGTCTCAAGATGTCCATTGGTATAATTATATGTTAGACAATTCTCCTTTATTATATATGCAGATTTGTTTCTTTTTCTTAGTTAATTTTTACCACAATATGAGATAAATATGGAATAAATATGAAACAATTAATAATTTACAAAGTTATTTTTTGTCAAATGTCCTTTAATCTCTCTCTCTCTCTCTCTCTCTCTCTCTATATATATATATATATATATATATATATATATATATATATATATATATATATATATATATATATATATATATATATATATATATATATATATATATATATAGACACAAACACACACACACTAGACGTCGAAGGGCACATGCTAGCACGAGCCCAATATATGTTGTTTTCTTATTTTAATTTATAGGACTCAAATATAATTTATATAATTAATCATTAAAATAATTAAAAAATTTAATTACTATTATTTATTATACCTTTTCGCCTATTCTAGCTTAAGTGACATTGATATAATTTTGAGAGTTATCGAATATTTTATATGTCTTATATTTTTTAAGTTGTTAATTATGTAATTTATAATACTTTTAGCATAATTTTTAAATAAGATATTAATACTCTATCCTTCCCAGTTTAATTGTCTTCTCATTTTTAAATAATACTAGTTTAGGTGTATGCGCTTTGCATGTGTACCTCACTTTAATGGGTTCAAACATTATACTAATTATGATATTTGTTTAAATAATAAAGATGAATATAATAATTAAATTTAATATCTTATGAGTATGTAAGCAATAACAAAATAATACAATAATAGAGATATCAAAATAATACAACTAAACTTAACCTTTACTTAAATTTTTTTTCTCAAAGCCGACCAACACAAGAAAATTTCTCAAAGCCAATCGAGATTCTTCTACGAACTGTAAACTACCACAAAATAATAAACTAATAGAGATATTATGATAATACAATTAAACCTAACCTTTACCTAATTTTTTTTTCAAAGCTGACCCATATTCATCTAGTATCTGTAAATTAAAATAAAATAATAAGATAATAAAGATATCAAAATAATACAATTAAACCTAACCTTTACACAAAAGTTTCTTCAAAGCCAACCAACATTCATCTACGACCTGTAAACTATAAAAAAATAATATAATAGTGATCACAAAGCTTCGATTTTTATCCAACTAATTCTTGTCTGAGCAAAAATTTTGACCCTAAAGAATGATTTTGAATGAAAACAAAGAAGATATATATATACGCACATGTTGAATTCTATTATGCTGACAAAAACAGTGAAGAAGTTGAGGTTTAGAAAATCAAGCATCCACCAATCTAGACATGCAATCGAATTAAGTTAGATGAACATCAATCATATTCTCCCAATAGGCAAACTGGTTTATTTTCTAATTCAACGTACATTTCAATAGTTATAGAAGTATTTCCTTAATTAATAGAGTCCTATTTTAGGAGTATTTTTCTAACTGAACAGTAGAAAGGAAAATATTAATTAATTCCCCTATCATTTATTTTAGGAGTCCCATTTATTTTAGGAAGTCTAGTTAATATAATAAAAAATAATTAAATAATAAATTTTAAAAAATAGTGAAACGACAATTTTGTCTAAAGAAGAGTCATTTAATGAAGGGCAAAAAGTTCAAATCACTTTTCTAAGGGTCTTCACACTTTTAATATATTATAGATATGTTACTTTATGCTTTCCTCTGTCCCATCGTAATTTCTGTGACACTAATTTAATTTTGATAGTCAATCAAATATTTTATGTTGACATATCATTTTGTGTGTATTTTTTATTTTTTATAAGATATTATTAATTTTTTAATGCTTAAATGGCCACAAAAATTAATTAGGGGTGATATAATAAAAAACACGATTTAAACAACAAAGCAAACATGTGTTAAATGACATATAACAACTAATTAGAAGACATATAATAAAATAACTATAAAAAATACATGTGAAAAAAAATTGAAATGGGTTTCATATAAGACATCAAGTTAATTTAAAACATCAAGTGTTAATCTATCATTTTATATCCAATTTATCTTTTTTATTAAATATTATTAATTTTCTAATAGTTAGATGACTCATAATAATTAATTAGGGGTTATATAGTAAAATTATGATTGAAGTAGGTGAAGAAAGAAGAACAAAACATCAAGAGTTAATTTATTATTTTAATTCTATTTTATCTTGTTTATTCAATATTATTAGTTTTTTTAATATTTTACGACTTATACTAATTAATTAGGATTGTTATAATAAAATTACGATTGAAGCAGACGAAGAAGGTAGCACAAAACATCAAGAGTTAATTTATTATTTTATTTCTATTTAACCTTTTTAATTAAATATTATATATTTTTAATACTTAAATAACTTTTACTAATTAATTATGGATGATACAGGAAAATTACGATTGAAACAGTTGAAGTAGATAACACAAGCATGCATGTTGAAGATGTACCTGCTTATTGCCCTTTTTGCTGTCAAATATCAAGTAGCTAGTTCTCAAGATGTCCATTGGCATAATTTAAGTTAGAAAATTCTCCTTTTATGTTATATACAAATTTGTTTCTTTTTTTCTTTATTGTTTTTCTAATATTAGTTTAACCACACGTGTAACGTTTTATAATTTAAAATTAAATAATTTTATCTATTGCGGAGATTTTTAATGAAGTGTAAAAGTTTAAATCACTTTTGAAAGATTCTTCACACTAAAACATAGACATATACTTCAGTGTAAGCACATATTTATTTTACCACCAGAAGTTTCAAGTGATTGATGGATCATTAATTTTACGTTTGTCATGCAGTACCTCTTTCCCTTCCTGCTAGAGGCTAACAGAGACACATAAATTTAAACTATATTTGTGGTATAATTATTTTTTTTACTTTATATTTAAATATTTACTTGTTTTAAAGTCAAATATTTACAAAATCATTGATTACATTCTTATTACATACCTAAAACTTTTAAAAATTGAATCCTACATAAATTTTTCTTATTATAATACTTTTATATTTATTCTACATTTTTTAAATCTTCTTAAAATCAAATTTAGTTTATTTAGAATTCTCAAACTAATGGAAAAAGTATTAGTTGTCATTAATTCTGATGACTTCTAATAAGGAAAAGATTACCTTAAATATATTTAATTAATTTTTAACTATTAAATTTTAGGAAATAAAAAATAGTGAAAAGACGATTTTATCTAAAACAAAACTCTTAATGAAGTGCAAAAAGCTAGTTCAAACAACAATTCTGAGGCCCTTCAAACTTTTAATATATTATAGATTATAGATTATAGATATATAATTCAACAAGACTAATTAAGGACACATTTTAGTTATTTTCATCCAATAGGAGTCGATCTTAATTGTTTTAATCCAATAGAAATTAAACTTAGTTTTTTCTTACCACTGTATGAAATAAATATGGAATAAATATGAAACAATTAATAATCTACAAAATTGTTCTTCTTGTCAAATCTCCTTTATTATATATATATATATATAATAACGAACCAGGAGGTCTTTCTGTACACCTCCCAATAGGTCAGTCGGAAAAAATAATTCTAAAACAAAATAATACTATAATAGCATTATTATTAGACTTACATACTAAATTAGACAGTTTAATAAAAGGCAAAGAAGCTAAAAAACTAGCTAAAGAACCAGAACTATCCGAATTACATAAAAAAATAGACATCTTAATAAAAAATAAAGAAGCTCAAGAACCACCAAAAAACCACCTTGAAATAGAAGAACTTATTAACCAGTTAAAAAGGCCTGAATTAACTCCTAAACAAGAAAGAAAAAATATAATAAGAAAACCACAAAAATGGACTTTCTATCAGATAATATATATATATATATAATAAATACAGAATAAATATGAAAAAAATAATAATCCATAAAATTGATTTTTTTGTTGTCAAATCTCCTTTATATGAAATAAATATGAAACAATTAATAATCTACAAAATTGTTTTTCTTATCAAATCTCATTTATTATATATATAGATATAAAATAAATAAGGAATAAATCTGAAATAATTAATAATCTATATAAAAAAATTATGTTGTCAAATCTCCTTTATTATATATATAGATATGAAATAAATATGAGATAATTAATAATCTAAAAAATTAATTTTTTTGTTGTCAGTCAAGTAGCTAATTCTCATGATGCTGCTTGGCATAATTATAAGCTATACTATTCTCCTTTATTATATATACTAGTGTTATTTGGCCCGTTGTCACGACCCAAAAACAAGAGTCATGATGACACTTTTTGCAGTGTACCTTGACAAGTAAGCCTATCGCCTAAACTAATACCAAAAGAAAAAAGAGAGAAATACCTAAGGTAAGATTCCTAGAACGAAGCCGAACCATACAAGTATTATAACAATGCGAAAAAAGAATAACCAAAATCATAATTTCCAAAATCAGGTGTCAATAGTGTAAGAACTAATAATACAATCCATGAATCAAATACATCAAAAAATAACCACAAGGAACCATAACTGTCTCCAAATACTAATAAAGCCATAACTAGTAAAAAATGATAGATTTGAACTCCGAAGATATGAATGTCTAACCGCTACCTTGAGTAAACTAAAGGCTCCCAAAATCAACCAATTTGAGGCGCACCCAAACCTGAATTTGCATCGAAAGGTGAAGTAGGAGTGAGTATGATCCATTTCTACTCAGTAGATATCATAGGCCGATCAAGCAAAGTAGAAAATAAAGCATACAAAATACACAATAAGGGCACGTCACCTGCAATCAGAAAATATCCCATAACGGCAGCCTACTCCGCTTACACTAAAAGCTCTACAATATCCACATATTATACATCAACACACCAAATAGGGACACAAGTATACACCATCTCGCATATAAGAAGGACAACAGAAAACCAAGTATATACAAGATTATCAAGTATAATTAAGGAAGATAGAACTATTAGATAGATACAAGTTAATATGGAAAATACAAGTCACAACACAAACACAATAAAACAAGTGCAATGTATATGACGATGATGATATACGTGGTCGTTGCACAACATCCGTATACCCCCGCGAAGGCAAGCCTCTAGACGTGGGACCCATGATGGTTCGTCAACCCATATACGATTCATATATCCATATCCATATCTTCTTCCTGACACATCCCTCGGGAAAGGTTTTCATAAGATATCACATTTTTTGTCATAAAAAGGTGTTGCTAGTGTTTCTCAGGTGTTGCCATAGTGATACCATTTGTTCCATGAATGTGTATGATGTGATGATGTAATGCTCACAACCAATCACAATGAGTATTTCCACAACCAACCACATGATAGATTACCAAAACCAACCACAACGATATATTTTCGTAACCATGTGAGCCAATATTCACTTACTATTTCTTTTCATCCATGGAATTCGATGGGGTGATCGAAATTCGTTTAGAGTTCGATATATATAAATAAACTATGTACCCACACTAAATTCAATATTTTGGACACGTTGGCGAAGTCAAAATTTTTTAAAATTATTGTTTTCATAGAGTTGACCCCCGAAATATAAAATTATAATTTTTTAAATCGAGGATCAAAATGAGATTTAAAAGTTGTAAAATCACACCAAACATGTTACCACCCTAGAATCAATATCCTAGAGTTGCTGGCACAGTCAGATTTTCCATTCGAGGTCGTTTCAACCAAATGTGGGTCCTACACCCATATTTTTAATTTTTTAACTTTTCGACCAATAGGTCGAAATGAGGTTGGGTGCTCCAGACACGAACCAAATGTCCACCTAGTCTAAAATTGATATTTCAGAGATGCTGGCGCAGTCCGTTCAATCATCTATCGTATGGGTCAAAAGGTATTCACATAAGTCCAAAATAAGGCTCTCGAAGCCTTAACAAAATCACAATATTACATAAATGGTATCAAAATGCATCGGAAACTATGCCAATCACAACCACGCCCCAGAAATATCATAATGCAACTATGAGGAGGGGTAAATTAGTCAAATCACACAGAAACACTCATTTCACATATTCCGTCAAAAAGTTGGTCGTTACATCATCCACCACTAAAAATCTAGTTCATTCTCGAACTAAATGCAAAAGAAATACCTGAATCAACGAATAGCTAGGGATAAGAACTACATATATCAGACTCGACCTCCTAAGTAGACTCATCTATAGTTTGATGTCGCCACTGAACCTTAACCATAGGGATGACTATGGAGCGCAACTGCCTAACATCCCTAGCCAATATGGAGACCATCTCCTCAACAAAAGATAAACGCTAATCTAAATGAACTAACTCCCAACAAATAATATGAGAATCGTACGAAATGTAACGACGAAGCATAGAAACATGAAAAACTGGATGAACAACATATAGATTAGGGGGAAAAGCCAACTCATAAGCTATATCACCAATAACTCGAAGAATCTTAAATGGACCAATATACCTGGGGTTAAGCCTTCCCCTCTTCCCAAACATCATCACACCCTTCATGGGTGGAACTCAAAGGAAAATATGATCACCAACATTGAACTCAAGGCATAAAGTTTACAATAGAATAACACTTTTGCCTATTCCGAGATGGTCTAAGTCAATCCTGAATGATCCGAACTCTGTCCAAAGACTCACGAAGCAAGTCCGTACCTCAAGGCCTAACCTCAAAAACATCAAACCAACCCACTGGTGAGCGATAATGCCTACTATATAATGCCTTAAAGGAGTCATATCAATAATAGAATGATAGCTATTATTATATGTAAACTCTGTTAAAGCCAAATTATGCTCCCACTGACCACCAAAATCTATCACACACATATGGAGCATATCCTCTAAAACTTGAATAGTCCGCTCTGATTGACCTTCAGTCTGGGGGTAAAACGCCATGCTAAGATCAACCAGAGTACCCAAATAATCCTGTAAAGTCTTCCAAAAGTGAGATGTGAACATAGAATCTCAATCTAAAATAATGGACACTATTACACCATGAAGTCTCACAATCTCACGGATGTAAGTATGGGCTAACCTCTCAGTACTAAATAAGACCTGAACTAGAATAAAATAAGATGAATTGGTCAATTGAGATGACCCATACAGTATCAGAACCATGAGAAATACGACGCAACCCATTCAAGAAGTCCATTGTGATATGGTCCCACTTTCACTCAGGAATGAGTAACCTCTGAAGCAAACCACCAGGTCTCATATGCTCGGCCTTCACCTGTTGAGAACATAGGTAACAAGCTAAAAAATTTGGTACATCTCATCTCATACCACACCACCCATAGTATTGTTTCAAGGCATGATACATCTCAGTCACTGATACAAGAATAATGTCCGCCTTAGCTTTTAATAACATCATTCAATGTCACTATGTGAAGAATTAAGTTTTGGTTGTATAATAGGCACGAGATCATACTTGGAGAGGACGTTTTGAGCCTATATTTATTAAGGGCATTTTGGTCACTTAGCCTTAAGGGAATTTTGGACAATTCATATTATTTTTCAACAAACCAAGGCCACCCTTAGTCATTAAGGGTAGTGTAGTCTTTTTTGCCTTCTTTTGTAATATAATATAAGTAGAAATTCTTAGGTCTTCTCTCATTAGTTATGAATGATGAATGTATGACACATTGAAATCCTCTCTCTTGAGAGTAGATCACTTTAGAGTAGTTCTTAGTTAGGGCTTGAAAAAACCACCTCAGTGTAGGGCTTGGAAAAGATTGTATTGATCTTTACTTGGAAACGATGGATCTTGAGGTGAGTCGATTACCTTGGCGGTCACCGTAAGAGTATGGTTTTTGATTATTACATTCATTAGGGGTTGGTGTTGAAATACACTTGGTTCTTAATCTTGTAACAATCTTGGTCTCACTATCTATCCTTTTCTTTCTTGCATTATTGGGTTTGTTCTTGTCCTCCACTCTTGGTTTGTGTTTTGTTGTTGTTGGACGAATGGTTGATCATCTTGTTTATTATATTGTGTTGCTAATATTAGTTTGGGTTTGCTGTTTTGGTGTTCTAAACACCATTTTCATCTCGTTATTGTATTGTATTGTTGAATCCGAGAGTTGGTCACCAAAGAGGTCCTCAGTTTCTTGAGCTTGTGGACTAATTTTGGTGTGTGTTTTTGTGTTTCCCTTGTTCTTATTGTATCATTTGGTATCAAAGTATGGCTTTATTTTGTTCCCACAAGATCAATCTTGGGCTTGCTTGCAAAAAAATCAAAAAAATAAAAGTGTTGAAAGCTGAAAATTCCAAAAAGAAGCAAATCTGTCCATTTTTGTGTCTTGGCCAAAATTGTGTTCTTGTTTGTCTTGGCCGAGATTTTTCTTATTTTGAGTCTAGATCTAGGAGTCATTTTATTTGTTTTGTTGTTTCTAGTGTTAGTTTTTCACCTCTAACACTAAAGAAGTCTAGATCTAGATTTGAGCTTTAAAAGTTGTTGTTGTTGTTGTGAATCCAAAGTGTGGTGGATTGTTGTTGGTATTGTTGTAGTTGGTTCAAGTTTTGAACGTGTATTATGAGGATTGTGTTGTGGATTTTAATCTTGAAAAGGTGTTGTTGTTTGATAGGTCTTACTTAAACCTTAGAACTTCAAGACTCAAAGTTTGTGTTCTTGGTGTTCTTAGTGTTCTTCACCATCTCCATATAGTGTTGAAGTAAGAAATGGTTGTTGATCTTAGAAGTTGAAGAAAAGGAGTGTGTATTGTGTTAGTCTTTCAAGACATAAATCCAATATTTCAAGCGTATTACTTGTGACTCAAAGAATTTTCCTACACACTCAAGACTTTACAACCACTTCCAACCACCTTCCATGTTTTAAGGGCCCATGTTTTAAGGAGAAGTACCAAGAAAGTCAAGTCTTCCTTTTTAAAATTTGAAAGAGGATTCCAAGACTTATATTCTCTCCTTTTAACCAAATTTCACCAATCCAAATTGAGAAATTGACCAAGCCTTCCAACTTTGGAAAAATAAAAATTGTTAAAGAACCGCAACCAATACATGGCTGCCATATCATATTTTTACTATTCACATAACAATTTTAGGCTTAAATTTTAGATTCTTATTTTCATTTTAATTGTTCATTAGTTTCGTTTGTTTGTTAGAATATTAATTAGCAACTAGTAATCACCTACTTAGTTGTAGATTAGTTGTTGAGTCCATTTCTTTCGTGTCTTCGTTATTTATGTGCTTTTTTCATTTTTAACTCGTCGTAACTTCTTTGTTTCAAGTTTGTGAGTAGATTTTGTTTTGTGTCTTGAGTCTATCAAACAAGAATCTATTCCGGCCGCCAAGTAGAATTGACATCTTATTGACTACCAGAGTATAAGCAACTTTCAATATTCATCGCTCCAATTGTGAGGATCACAAAAGTGAGTGAATATGAGTGTTGGTGAGGAGATTTTACTACTATTCTTGTTTGTTTATTTTGTAGGTTTAAAAGGTGATATAAGGGGAACATGTTCGATAGCCGGGGATTATTGTGATTACAACATGAGAGACTATGATTGTAGTGAGGGATTTTATGGCTACGAAGTTAAGAGAGATTGCGGAGGCTATGAAAATAGCCATGGTCAAAACTTGGGCAGATTTGAGAGTTATGGTTTTGAGGAAGAAAATGAGGTGAATGAAGTGCCTAGTACTTATGGGGAACTTGGAGATGATGTAGTACCTCGTGATGGATCTTATGATGATGTTGGGGCATATGAGGAGTCTTACAATTCTCACTCCAAACCTAGATTTGGTGTTAGGTATAACCCTTTCGTTCACAAAGCTTATGAGAGCTATGATGAGAGTACACGTGGGGAGTATGAAGATTCATATTCACCACCTTGTAATACTTCTTATCAAGGTCGATATAGTGTGAATGGTTATACTAGATCTGGTGGAGGTTGTCCAACGAGAAGAAGAGGGTATGCATCTCCAAAATTGAAAAGTACTGTGTGCCTTACAATATTGATCCGAGAAAGAGTGCACACTCCGTAAAGGTGACCATTTATGGTATACCGGGATGCCTCTTTGTGTTAAATGATAGGTACTATAGGAACTACATCCTTCCATCCATGGTTGGCTACTTGGGGTTATTTTCGCGAGCCTTTACTTGTTCCATACTTCTTGGACGTGTTTAAGGTTATCGAAAGGGTCAAGGTTGTCTTTTCTGAATTTGAATAGTATGAGGAGGTGTGGTGCGATATTTTTCCCTTGACATACGCTCATGTATGCTTAGGTGCCAATTGGTTTGCATAACATAGAATTTCAAATGTGCAAAATTGGCCTAATATTGTAAGAGACCGGTGGGGAAATCACCTCGTGACCTACATGCTACCCGAGCCACAAAGAGAAGTGAATACTTACTCTAATCCAAATGCTTATGATAGAAAAAATATTGAGAGGAGTAAGGATGTGCAAGGTGGTAATTCAAGAGTGGAAAAAGGAGAGGTTGTGTGGAGCGAAGTGAGGGGATTGCCATCAAACTGAGCAATCATTGTTTGTCCTTCTATTTCTAAGGACATTGGTGTAGGTACCAACATGGCAAGCGAAGGAGAGAAATGCCGATTTTCTTCCCAAGCTTGTGGAGGACCTTCACAACATGGCAAAGGAGAGTCTACTCAAGAACTTCAAGGTAAAATAGCTAACTCTTACACTTTTGTGCATGTAAATGATGATTGTGTGTCTAGTAGACCATTGAGTTTGAGTAGTAGCTTAATTACTTGTGATTCTAATGATTCTTTGCCTTTTGTTGATGATGTACATGTTGTGAGTATGGATACACTAGTTGATCCTATTGATGACCAAATTGACTCTTCTTGTAAGATCAATTTATGTCCACCTAGTGTTGAAGCCTATATATTAAATGAAAGTACATCGTCTTGTGTAATTGGTGTTGATCAACTTATTTGTGAAAATTGTCCACCAATTGAGTGTGTGTGTGATGTGATTAATAGAACTCAAGTGAGTAAAGTACTTAAAAATATTGGTCACCAAATTGGGAGTGAACCTGAGTGCCATTCTTGGGACAATCTTATGCTTGAAATCTCTTTGAAACATGATATTGATCTTTTAGAGAGTGATGAACGTGTTTGTTCCGAATTTGCCCGGGAAATAGATCATGCTATATTTAGGTATAATGTCTTGTTTTAAGACGATTTAAACACTCCTAATGAACCTAGTGGTGAGAATGATGGTATAGCTTTTCTTGAAGGCTATAACCGATATGCTAACCCACTATGGTATGACAACATTCCTCCTAAAGATGGAAATATCTTTTAGAAAGATGATAGTACTCTTAAGGGTAAGAATTGTGTAGTTCTTCTTGAAAACCCGAGGGAAAAGATGTAATTGACTCCTTGGGGTAATGTTCCTAAATATGCATCCTTGTTTGACACACTTGTGCCTAAATTGCATGAATTCCAACTTGTAGATGCCAAGTTGTCTAGTTGTTTAAATGAAAGAATGTGTATGTGTTTAAATGCTTATTCTTCACAAGTGAATGCCTTTTCATGTGATTCTTTCCTAGACTACCTCTTTGCCTATGATGACGTCCATGCTAGTTTTGGATTTTTTTTATGTGGAGGTAGGAAGTTTGTTGGTCTGTCCATGTGTGTACGTGATAATGCTATATGGATTTTAGAACCAATCGAAACACCCCCCTTGGTGTGGTATTTTGACGAGATAAAGAAGCAATAGTGTCTTATGGCTCATAAGATGAAGGAAGTTCTACCTTGTGGATTATTTGATTCCATTAGGACCTATGTAGTTTCATTATCTCTTGGTGATTCCCATAACCAAATCCTTTGTGTACCTTTTATTGAGCTTTTAATATTTAATTCAAAGGATCCTTGGTTATATTGCAAATATGTGCAACCTTGGCATGTTGAGATGATTTGTTGTGCTAACCCTAATCCTCATGCCATGAGGAGTTTGCATTTGTTTGCCCTCTCTTCAGTTTTGCAAGGTTTGGATTTGAGGTCGAATCCTTTTCAAGAAGGGGAGGATGATACAAGAATAATGGACGCCTTAGCTTTCGAAGACATCATTCAAAGTCACTATGTGAAGAATCAAGCTTTGATTGTATGGAGGGCACGGGATCATACTTGGAGGGGACGTTTTGAGCCTACCATTGATCAAACCCGAGTGTGGAAGATTGCTTGGAGCCTTGAAAACTTAAGGACTCTCGTGTTTGGACCACCTTTGTTGGTTCACGGGTTTGGTTCCCTTTATTAAGGGAATTTTGGTCACTTAGCCTTGAGGGAATTTTGGACTATTCATATTGTTTTCCAACACACCAAGGACACCCTTGGTCATTAAGGGTAGTGTAGTCTTTTTTGCCTTCTTTTGTAATATATTATAAGTAGGAATTTTTAGGTCTTCTCTCATTAGTTATGAATGATGAATGTATGAAACATTGAAATCCTCTCTCTTGAGAGTAGAACACCTTAGAGTAGTTCTTAGTTAGGACTTGAAAAAGCCACCTTAGTGTAGGGCTTGGAAAAACTAGTATTGATCTTTGCTTGGAAATGGTGGATCTTGAGGTGAGTCGATTACCTTGGCGGTCACCGTTAGAGTGTGGTTTTGATTATAACATTCATTAGGGATTGGTGTTGAAATACACTTGGTTCTTAATCTTGTAATAATCTTGGTCTCACTATCTATCCTTTTATTTCTTGTATTATTGTTGTATTTGTTCTTGTCCTCTACTCTCGGTTTGTGTTTGTTGTTGTTGGCCGAATGGTTGCTCATATTGTTTATCATATTGTGTTGTTAATATTAGTTTGGGTTGGCTGTTTTGGTGTTCTAAACACCTTGTTCATCTCCTTATTGTATTGTATTGTATTGTTGAATCTGAAAGTTGGTCACCAAAGAAGTCCTCGGTTTCTTGAGCTTGTAGACTGATTTTGGTGTCTGTTTCGTGTTTCCCTTGTGATTCTTGTATCAGTCACACCCGGATGGATGGAATATCTGGAACAATGTGCCTCCTCCAAGATCAACCAAATCCAATCACCCACTCTCGACACACAAACTCGGCCCCCAATCCTAAAAATCCATCCGAATCAAGTGAGGCTTCCTTAGCCTCGCCACACAACACCTTATCTTGAATCAACCTTAATCAACATCATCAAACTAGTGAGCTTGAATCTTCTTCATTAAAGAAGATCTAGCCTCCACAAATAACAAAATGCGCTCAGGTGTCAAAATATCAAGTCTAACCATCTGGCTAGCCAAAGACTTAACCTGTAAGGCTAAAGGGCTCTCCTGAGTCAAAAGATGCGCCAAGCTACTTATGCTAGTCGACTTTCGGCTCAAGGCATCTGCAACTACATTAGCCTTGCCCGGATGGTAGAGAATAGTCAAGTCATAATCCTTAAGAAACTTAAGAAAACAACATTGCCTCATATTAAGATCTCACTAGGTGAAGAAATACTGAAGGCTAGGATGATATGAGAAGATCTCACAACAAACTCCATACCAGTAGTGCCTCCACAACTTCAAGGAAAACACTACTGCGCAAAACTCCAATTCATGAGTAGGATAATTCCTCTCACGAGGTTTCAACTGACGAGATTCATAAGCAATTACCTTGCCCTCCTACATTAGTATAACACCCAATCAAATACCAGAAGCATCATAAAACACGGTAAAGCCCAAACCCTCCTTAGACAAAGCCAATATAGTAGCTGAAGTCAACAAATCCTTGAGCTCTTCGAAGCTTTCCTCATAAGCATTAGACCACTGGACGGAGATCTTCTCCTGAGCTAACTTAGTCAAAGGATCTGAAATAGAATAGAAGCCTTCAGTAAAATGTCGATAATACCCAGCCAAGCCAACAAAACTCCGAATCTCGATAGGCGAAATAGGTATAGCCCAATCATGAACCAATGCAATCTTGGTTGGATCAACCATATACCTTCCTAAGTCACCACATAACCCAAGAAAGAATAGACTCCAACCAAAACTTGCACTTAGAGAACTTTGCATACAACTTCTCATCCCTCAATCTCTGAAGCACAATCCATAAATGCTCCTCATGCTCAGCCTCGCTCTTGGAATACACCAAGATCTCACCTATAAATACAATAACTAAAGAGTAAAGATACGATTGAAACATCTGGTTCATCAACTCCATGAATGCAACAGAGGAATTGATCAAGCCAAAGAACATGACCAAGAACTCATAATGACCATATCGAGTTCAAAAAGTTGTCTTCAAAATATCCGAAGCTCTAATCCTCTGCTGGTGATATTTGTACCTTAAATTAATCTTAAAAAACACTGCAACACCTTGAATATAATCAAAAAAATCATCAATGCGGGGAAGAGGATACTTATGCTTAACTGCCACTTTATTCAGCTACTGATAATCTATACACATCCGCATAAAACCTTTTTTTTCTTCACAAATAAGACAAACGCACCCCAAAGCAAAATACCAGGCTAGATAAATCCCTTAACCAACAACTCCTACAACTGATCCTTTAGTTTCATCAACTCTATTGGGGACATCCTATGAGAAGAAATAGAAATGGGCTTGGTGACTGGCTCAACATCAATAGAAAAATCAATATCACGATGCGGAGGCATACCAGGAAAATTCATAAGAAACACATTCATAAACTTACGAATAGCACAGACAGAATCTAAGGAAGGATAACAACACTAGTATTACAAATATTCTCCAAATAAACTAAATATTTCCTTTCAACCAATCGATGAGACTGAACATAAGATATGACCCTCTTGAGACCCAAATAAAGTGAACCATTCCATCCATGGCACACCGACGAGGCTAAAGTCATAGTCTTAGCAAAACATCTAAGATAGTATGATAAAAAGCCAACCAATCCATACCAAAATAACATCAAAATCGACCATATCTAACACAAGCAAGTCTACCAAAGTCTCATGCCCGAAAAATGTCACAACATAAGATTGATGTACCCGATCCACCACTAAAGAATTACCTACCGGGGTAGATACATGAATAGGCATTGCAAGAGTCTCACTAACAAAATTGAAAGAAGTATATTTTTTAAACTAGTCATTGTCATAACAGACATGACTGTGTGCACCAGAGTCAGCCCACCAACCATCAATATTCTCCAACATGTTTATGTTTGTTATCACCGTATACATGGTTCTTTGGTAATGTTTACCTGATGTGTAGGCCCATATTATCGAAATTTACAAAATAAAGCAATATGCCCCCTCTTGCCACAGACAAAACTCGGTCCCTTTTCTTAAACATGTTAATTTTTTTCTCGATTATTTCCATCATTATTTTCCTTGGGATGTCTATCATCATTTTTCTTGAATTTTTTCTTCTTAGGCTTCAAAGTAGTATTTTTGTTCATTTTAGGGGTAGCTTTATTTGAAGTAGTGAAATTTACCTTCGGTGTGATGTTGTTCTCTTCTATTTGTATAAGTTCATCTTGTCCCCTTGCCTCTTTTTCCATGCAGATTCTCATTACAAAGTCTCAAGAGAAGTTTTCTTTTGCTTGTGGTGCATGATTTTTTGAAATTCCTTCTAACAAGAAGGAAATTAATATATTATGCCACAAACAATAAGGTTATATCTAATTTTGACTTCCTCAGACCTGAGCTCTTCAACAATCATTATGAAGTCCTGAGCCTGATCTATCACTAACTTGTTGTCCATTATTTGTAAACAAAAAAATCTGCTAGCCACATATTTCCAGCCTCTTCAGTGACATATTTTACTATGCAATACTTTCCTAATTTTCTTTACACTACAGTAAGTTATATCATAATAATCATAAAAAATATTAGATAGATAGTTAGAAAGAAAATACCGACACTTGTAAGAGTCACCATCGTATTTTTCAACTTTCTTCTTGGAGAGAAATAAGTTCTTCATCATTCATGGAAGAGTTATATACTTTGTTTGGATTCTTCCCAGTTAACACATATGAAACATTGACAAGACTCAAGTAGAAAAGTACTTTACCCTTCCACCTCTTGAAATGAGTACCGTTGAACCAGAATGTCTTGTTAAGATCTCCCATCTTGACATTTGCGGACTTTTCAGTTGTTACCATTGAATCTCCTTTAAATTTTTGGTGAAATTGCAATAGTATTACAACAAAAAAACTTACAACTGAAGAGATCAACTAGTATGTACCGTCAGTGCAAACAAAAATTACACGATCAACTTATTTTTAGTATGCTCTTAGAGTTTAAATGGTATGTTGTAATTATTTTAATTTCTTTTACATTTGAATTATTAAAAAGAAAAATAATAGTAAAAGGTAACTTAGACTCTATATTATTGTATGATTATATTTACCAAATATACAAAGGATTCCATATCTCTTTCGTTTTATTCTAATTTACATCATTGAAGATATCACCAATTCTATCCTTATATACTCTAACTTGTTTTTAATAAAACTATAGAGATGGAGAAGTTTTGTGGTTAATCTACAATTGTTAATTTTAAGAGTAAGAAATTTTTTAAATTAATTACCCTGTCATAGAAAAATTATCAACATTGTTTCTTTATTATGAGGCCGAAAAGATTCTTCTGTCACACTTTGAAAATAACTGTCAAAAGTTTAATATGATCTCTAAATGATATTAAAATTACATCTAAATGTCGAGGGCAAGATTTTATCAAATTCTCATCATGAAAAGAAACAATAATTTATTTTTAGTTAAAAAATATTAAGTTATAATTTTACCATCTAGTCAATAAAATTGAATCCAAAAACCGATTTCAAAAGCTCAAAATAAATTAATGGGTTAGGATTAAAAGACGGTTTCAACATAAGAGAGAGAGAGAAATGAAAATCTGGAATGACAGAGAAAGGGGGTATTAAGGAGGGAGTGTTTAAGAATTAAAAATAAGAAAAGAAAGAAAAGTTAAAAATTAGGTGGTAACATATTAGTAATGGTAATTGTCTATTAAGGGAAGACTTTGTCAAATAGAACTTTTAAGTCTATTTTTTTAATTAAATGGACCATAAGTTTTTTTTATTTAGGGAGATGACCCATTTTGTGAATAATTAATTATTTTGGTGATTTAAATTTCTTTACAAGTTTTAATAATTACAAACTAGTCCACAAAGGGACAAGTCAACAACTGAATTAAAAGGGGAAAAAACTCCCACCAAAAAATCTCTCGCAGGAATTCATGACCATATGCGAAGATGATGCATCTC
Organism: Capsicum pubescens; assembly: GCA_030864215.1. Taxonomy (NCBI): domain Eukaryota; kingdom Viridiplantae; phylum Streptophyta; class Magnoliopsida; order Solanales; family Solanaceae; genus Capsicum; species Capsicum pubescens. Next base: position 78,874,872 of record CM061544.1, read on the forward strand.
TCCTAACAAATATATTATGTATCTATCTAACATATTATAGATTTGTCGGCAATTATATGAAAGAAAATATGAGGTACATTCATTTTTTTCAAAAATAAATCAAAAAAATATATATTAAAGAGTATGTTGGACTTATAAAAAAGAATACCAAGAATTCATGACCATAAGCAAAGACAACACATTTCTCCTAACAGACAGATTACAAATCTATCCGACAGAGCATAGACTTGTGGATAATTATATGAAAGGAGATATAAGGTACATTCACTTTTACCATAACTAAAGCAATTATCTGATATATTAAAGAGTATCTTAGATTTATAAGCAAGAAAACTGAGAATGACCATATGCAAAGACGACACATCTCTCCTAATAGACAGATTGCATATCTATCTGACAGATTATAGACTTGTGTGCGATTATATGAAAGAAAACATGAGGTATATTTACTTTTCCAAAACTAAAGAAACAATATGATATATTAAAGAGTATTATGTGTTAGCAAATAAAGTTAGCAAATAAAGTCCTATTTCCAGTTTTGTCCTAGTCTTTAGGAGAGTAGTTTATCGTGAATTTGTTTCCTATTTTTTAGAAGTTATCTTAGTTAGTTATTCATGTTTTTTGGTTTATTTTGTTAGGAATTTCTGCCTATAAAATCAACAGTCACAGACTATGAATAACAGTCAAGATAGTTCCATTAAATTCAGTGTGTTGACTCTATCTTTAGCCCTTTACTTTCTGCATATACTTCTCTGTTTCGCATCATTTTACAGTGGTATCAGAGCAAGTGTAAGATCCTACAGTGAAGAAGAAAAATCCAGCAACAGCTAAACCTCTTTTCTCTATTCTGTAACACTCATGGCATCAGATAGTAACTTCGTACAAACAACAATTCCTCGCTTTGATAGTCACTATGACAATTGGAGCATGTTTATGGAGAATTTCTTATGGTTAAAAGAGTATTGGACAATTGTGGAGAACGACATCGATTCTCTGGCAGTATGCAAAATTTTGACAAATGCTCAAAAAACAGAGTTGGAAGAGAAAAAACTGAAAGATTTGAAAGCGAAGAATTATCTCTTTCAGGCTATCAATCGTCCCATCTTAGAAAGTATTCTTTGAAAAGAAACATCTAAGGATATTTGGGACTCCTTGAAAATGAAATATCAAGGTACTGCTAGAGTGAAGCATGCACAACTTCAAGCCTTGAGAAGGGATTTCGAGACTCTGCAGATGAAGTCAGGAGAGTCCGTCATAAGTTATTGCGCTAGAACAATGAAGATCAGCAACAAAATGCAATTTCATGGAGAGAAGATGACTGATGTCACAATTATTGCAAAAATATTGCGCTCTTTGATGCCGAAGTACGATTATGTAGTTTGCTCCATTGAGTAATCAAAAGATATAGATGAGTTATCACTGGATGAATTACAAAGATCCCTATTGGTGCATGAATAGAAGATGAACCTCAATTTAAATTCTGAGGAACAGGCCTTGAAGGCTTCTACTTTTGTTCCTTCCAATTCTAGATGAAGGGGTAGAGGTAGAGGTAGAGGAAGAGGGAGAGGAGATAGAGGAAATAGAGATGGTGGCAGAAATTTTAGAGCCAATGATAATGGGAAAGGCAGGGGAAACATTTTTAACAAATCAAAAGTCAAATGCTATCGATGACATAAATTTGGTCATTATCAGTCTGAGTGCTACACTAGGCTGCCTAGTGATAAGGACGAGAAGTTAAATTTTGTTGAAAGCAACAAAACCGAGACCCTGTTGATGGCAATAGACACAGAAAAAAAAACCGTGCAAGATGTTTGGTATCTGGACACAGGCAGCAGTAATCGCATGAGTGGGAGTAAGTCTTGTTTTTCCTCTTTAAATGAAGGCTTTCGTTCTAAAGTTAGTTTTGGTGATTGCTCTACTGTGGATGCAATAGGAAAAGGTTATATTAAAATTAATGCCAAGAATGATTTTGAAGAAATAATATCAAATGTGCTTTATGGTTCTGCTTTAAAAAGTAACTTATTAAGTGTTGGACAATTGCAAGAAAAAAGATATTCTATTTTCATCGGGAAAGATGTTTGTGAGATTTATTGTCCTACTAGAGGAGCTATTGCTATTGCAAAAATAAATTCAAAGAGGTTATTTCCCTTGAATGTTGAGAATATTCAGTCTTGTTTAAAGTCGGAAGTAACAAATCCCTCATGGATGTGGCATTTTAGATATGGTCACTTGGATTTTCGTGGATTAAAAACTCTCCAACAGAAAAATATAGTGATAGTTCTTCCAGAAATCATCATCCCTTCACAAGTTTATGAAGAATGTGTTGTTGGCAAACAACATCGTTTTCAATTTCCAAAAGAAAAGTCGTGGAAAGCGAAGGGTACTTTGGAGCTAGTGCATTCAGATATCTGTGGCCCAATTAAACCAATTTCTAATGGAGGTAAAAGGTTCATTACCTTTACAGATGACTATTCCCGAAAAACTTTGGTGTATTTTTTACAGGAAAAATCAGAAGCTTTTGGTGCATTTAAAAACTTCAAGGCTCACGTAGAAAATAAAACTGGAAGGGTCATAAAGAATCTTTGAACTGATCATGGGGGCGAGTTTTGCTCAAAACTCTTTGAAGTTTTTTGTGAATTTAGTGGAATTCGAAGAGAGATCACCACTGCTTATATACCACAACAAAATGGTGTATCAGAGAGGAAGAATAGAACCATTCTTAATATGGTACGGAGTTTGCTAGCCAAAGAAAAAATGGAAAAGACTTTCTGGCCAGAAGCGGTAAATTGGAGTATTCATGTGTTAAATAGAAGTTCAACATTTGTTGTTCAAAACATGACTCCAACGGAGGCTTGGAGTGGAAGAAAACCAGCTGTGGACTACTTCCGATTTTTCGGTTGCATTGCCTATGCGCATATTCCAGATAAGAAGAGGAGAAGCTTGATGAAAAAAGAAAAAAATATATCTTTCTCGGTGTTACTGAAGCATCAAAGGCATATAAATTGCTTAATCCACTGACGATGAAGATTGTAATCAGTAGAGATGTTATTTTTGATGAAGAAAACACTTGGGATTGGAGTATGCAGTATTATACTCCAATCATATTTGATACAGGAGCCGAAGAAGTAGATACAATGCCCGAAAGTGCAGCAAATTCAACTCCCGCAGCTGCTGAAATTTTACCAACTCTTGCTGAAAGTTCACCAACTGCTGAAACTTTACCAACAGCTTTAGAAGAAACTGATGCAGCAACTCAGTCTCTTCGTTGTGCTCGGAAAAATCCTGCATGGATGATGGACCATGAGGTAATAGGAATTAATGCAAATAATGATGTGGTTAACCATTTTGCATTGTTTGCAGACTGTGACCCGATTATGTTTGAGAGTGCTGTTAGAGAAGAAAAATGGAGAAAGGTGATGGATGCTGAAATTGAAGCTATTGAAAGGAATGATACTTGGGAGTTTATTGATCTTCCTGATAAGCATAAAATTATTGGTGTCAAGTGGATCTATAAGACGAAAGCAAAAGAAAATGGCAAAATCGACAAGTATAAGGCACGATTGGTGGCTAAGGGATACAAGCAAGAGTATGGTGTGGATTATACTGAAGTTTTTGCTCTAGTTTCAAGGCATGACACTATTAGATTGCTAATTTCCTTGGCAGCACAAAATTCGTGGCCGATCTTCCAATTGGATGTCAAATATTCTTTTCTACACGGATACTTGGAGGAAGAGGTATTTATCGAACAACCCCCTGGTTATGTTAAGATTGGAAGTGAGCATAAAGTTTATCAATTAAAGAAAACTCTTTATGGACTAAAACAAGCCCCACGGGCTTGGTATAGTCGCATTGAGTCTTATTTTCAGAAAATGGGTTTTCAAAAGCGTCCATATGAGCCTACACTTTTTGTGAAAATTGGGGAGAATGGGAAAATTCTCATTGCGTGTTTGTATGTCGATGATCTCATCTTCATGGGGAATAATAAACGCATGTTTTCTGATTTCAACAGGTCTATGATGAATGAATTTAAGATGTCTGATCTTGGTAAGATTCATTACTTTCTTGGTTTAGAAGTAGTGCAATCTAGTGATGGTATATTTGTTTCCCAAAAGAAGTACACGCGAGAAATTTTAAATAGGTTTAAGATGCAAAATTTCAATCCAACCAACATTCCAGTTGAGTTTAGCTTGAAATTAACCAAAGATGGGAGGGGAAAGAAGACGGATAGTACTTTTTACAAGCAAATTGTGGGTAGTTTAATGTACCTAACTACTACAAGACTAGACATCATGTATGCTATTAGTCTTGTCAGTAGATATATGGAGTGCCCAACTAAAATGCATCTCTTAGCTGCGAAGAGAATTCTTCGTTACTTACAAGAAACCAAGGATTTTGGAATTTTCCATGAGAAGGGAGAAAAAGCAGATTTGATTGGCTTTACTGATAATGATTATGCAGGAGATCAAGATGGTAGAAAGATCACTTCAAGTTATGTCTTTATTCTAGGAACAGGGGCTGTATCGTGGTCCTCCAAAAATCAAACAATCGTCACATTATCAAGTACAAAAGTTGAATTTGTAGCTGCTACAGCTTGTTCTTGTCAAGCTATTTGGCTTAGGAGAATCCTTAAAGATCTACAATTCAAGATGGAAAATGCTACTATAGTAATTTGTGACAACAACTCTGCAATCAAGTTGTCAAAGAATCCTGTGAACCATGGAAGAAGCAATCACATTGATGTGAAGTATTATTTCCAGCAAGATCTCAACAATGAAGGAACAATAGAGCTTCAATATTGTCGAAGTGAAGATCAGTTGGCGGACATTTTAACTAAACCTCTCAGGTTTCTCCCTTTCCAAAAGCTGAGCAGGTCGATGGGTATTGGCATGATGGAAGCGTTCAACTAGCTAATGTTAACCTGAAGCTTGCGAGCTTTCAGTTTAAGGGAGAGTGTTAGCAAATAAAGTCAGTAAATAAAGTCCTATTTCCAGCTTTGTCCTAGTCTTTAGGAGAGTAGTTTATTGTGAATTTGTTTCCTATTTTTTAGGAGTTATCTTAGTTAGTCGTTCTAGTTTTTTGGTTTATTTTGTTACGTATTTCTGCCTATAAAATCAGCAGTCACAGACTATGAATAACAGTCAAGATAGTTCCATTAAATTCAGTGTGTTGACTCTATCTTTAGCCCTTTACTTTCTGCATATACTTCTCTATTTCGCATCAGTTTACATTATGAAATAATAAGCAAGAAAACCAAGAATTCATGACCATATGCGAAGCCAATGCATATTTTACTAACAGACAGATTACAAATCTATCTGACATAGCATAGACTTGTGGGCGATTATACGAAAAGAAATATGAGGTACATTCAATTTTACAAAAAATAAAGCAATTATATGATATATTAATGAGTATCTTAGACTTATAAACAAGAAAACCGAGAATTCATGACCATATGAGAAGCTGACGTATCTCTTCTAACAAACAGAGTATGTTCGACAGATTATAGATTTGTGCGCGATTATCTAAAACAAAAAATACCGTACATTCATTTTTAGGTCCCATACTTTTTAGTATATTATTATGGTCCATTTTTTGATTAATTTTTTTAATTTTTAAATGATAAAAAGACAAGGGGGTCATTTTGCAAATTGAGAACTCAAAGAGGATTCTCAGCCAAAATTTTCCCCTATTAAGCTACCTGACCGTGTAAAAAAAAATTTATACCGGCGGTGTATATTATTTAAACTCTTGAAGAAACATAAAAGTTATCTTCTTCTTTGGCTGAGGCGCAGATATCTCGCTCTATTTAAGGAGATTCAAGCCTACTGCAGCAAATTGTTTCACCGGGAAAGCAGTAATCTTTTTGAATTTTTCCCTCCAGGATACAACAACCTTCTCACAAAGAACAACTCAACAACTCTGGACAAGAGTTGAGTTCAAAGCTCCACAAAAAGAACACCTTCCTTCAACTAATAAACTCTCGTTTTTACTAACTTTTGTGAACTCTATATTATCTTATACTTGAAAAATATGCAAGACCACCTGTATTTATAGGAGAGAAAGCCTTCAAAAAGAATGAATAATGGTAGTAAAGGAGGAAGATCAAAGGCATTTAGGTTTCAAGAGTTACAATAATAATGAAGAGAATAATGGTAGAAGTTACATGAGTTATCTTACCACTAACTCATAAAAGTAAATGCCATAAAAAACATGGAAGTAAAGTGGGAGTAACACTGTTGCACGTTGTGGCGGTGAAAGGTTAGAAGTGAATGGAACAATTGCATGCCTACTTCAAATGTGCAAGGATAGTAGTTAATGGCACAAATTGGATGTGCAACTGATGGAGTAATGTTACTCTTCCTGCCAAAAATTAATGTGCTAGTAAAGCACAATACATTAACACCACACTAGGCCACTTAATGCCTAAAAATCCACTAACATAAGAGGAAAAGACAAGACATCAAAAGAGACACTAAAATATTATACAGATAATATTAGAATGCTCATAAAATTCAACATGTTTTCTTCTTTATCTTATAAACTACTCTTCTTCTTTTTTTGTTTTTTGTAAATCAATATTGTTTCCTTCTATGACTTTTTTTGTTTCTTTCTTTGGTTTCTTGTAATCTTACTTCTTCCACCTGATAAAGTTTTATGCTTCAGACCTTGAGAACTAGAAAGGAAGGGCAGTAGAAGCTACTTTGGAAAGTACAATCATGGAAAAAGGGAAAAGTGGAGAAGAGAGGTGAAAGCAAACAACTCATCAGTACGTCATACAATATTCATTCCTATTAATACTATCATTAAGATACAGAATGTCGTACATATGTCTAAAGAACTTTTAATCTTAAAGCATAAATAATAAAAGTTTCTTTCTTTCCCAGAAACATTCTCTGTCCCTATCAAAAGCAGAACCCTTCATTACTGCCCTCATCTCCTCTTTGCTCAGTTCACCTCCTAGTAGGTGTGCTGCTGCTATGCCTTACACAATGACTTTTATGCCACCGAATGCTAGCGACTGCAACTGTAAGTATCTCTTTGAAACATACATAGAGTTGCCAACTCTTTTTTATTGGGAAAGAAGTAAGTGAAAGAAAATGTCGGCAACCTCTCTACTATATGAAAGTTATCCTATATCTCCATTTTTCTCAAGGTTTCTGTAAATCTTCAAAAAATACCATCATCACAAATATGTGAAAACTCTTCAGGTACTGAATTCATTGAGAAATTCCAATGCAACATGAAAGTGGGATCTCTGCCTATAAGGAGTTATAGTTGTTATTTATAGTTGTCATGCAGCCGGTGGAATCAACCATCGAAAGCGTTTGATGTTGAAGGCTGATGTATTTAATTATCAAGATATTTATATAGTTGAGTACAACATTTAGGCTCATGTGCAACTGCAAGTATTATTAAAAATCCTCTTGTGCCTATTAGTACCTCAATCAATGGGAATTAAATGCGTCCAGGGTGATAAGGTTCCAAGAATATCACCTTTTCTGAAGGTTAATTCTTTTCTGCAGGTGTTACCTTTATTTCTGCAAGGATTTACAAAGTCAAAAAATAACTTAATGGCAAAGTTTAAGAAGTTACCAGAAGATGGTTCCAACTCTAAGCTGACAAGCACATACTATGCAGAGGAAGATTTTAAGACCAACGTAGAAATTAGTGGAACCCTATCTCGTTCAGAACCCTGATGCAAATGGTTATGTTGTTTCAAATAGGTTTTCTTACAGTGTTGTCTATGGTTTGTCAATAAGTATAATGTTTATGTTATTTCTCAGTCACTTTGATCAATGAATGATCATCTTAAACTTTTGTGATTAAAAATCCTCTTGTGCCTATTAATACATAAATTGATTGGAATCGAATGAGTCTAGGGTAATGACGTCCTAAGAATATCACCTTTCCTTCCTGAAGGTTAATTCTTTTCCAATGTTGGATACTCTCATTTTCATCTGGCTCCTTTCCTGAAGGATAATTCTTTTCCAATGTTGGATACTCTCATTTTCATCACTAATATCTTCTAACATAGTTTCTTTTCAGCAGGTGACAACTTTAAGTTCATTAACTTTGGTTGACAAACTCTAATAAATAAATGAGGTGAAGTTTAAGCAGTTGCCAGACTGTGGCCCCAATTTTAAGGTGGCAAGCATATACTACACATAGGAAAATTTCAAGAAGTTTATCTCCTTCAGACCTTGATGCATATGGTTAGTGTTCCGAGAAATGCTATCTGACTTTATTATGTAACTTGATTCCAAGCGTGTTATCTTCAGTTTCATAATCATGCTAAGGGTCTGATGATCAATATATCTATATGCATAAAGAGAACTAGTTAATTGTTTAGTGCTTTCTGAAATACAATTAATCTGACTGTGTTGGAATGTAATTATTATTGCAGTTAGCTGCTACTCTTTAGATGCTCATTACAAATCTAATGCAGGAAAAGTACGGATAAGGATGAAAGATCTGTTGCTCGTAATTATTCAAGAGCAGCGCAGATATATCACCCGGGCATCTGCCTAGACCATCAAATAAGAATCCACTATCATTTTTACGTCAAGCAATACATGAAGTTAATCCTGATGTAACAGTAAAAGCAAGATGTGCAGGTGTATTGACTCTAAGAGATTTGATATTGTTCCAAGAGCCCTTTTGTAATGACCCATTTCATCGTTATTAAATTATCCATAATAAATTCATGAAAATTCATTCCTCAATATTAACTTGGATCCAAAATAGCAAATATTTTATTTGTTATGTCACCTCGAATTTTTCGGCGATGATTTTAGACTTCAAATGTGTCTAGATAGACTCAAGCTTGAAGAATTTAATTCATGATTTCTAATATTAATACTTTAGTTTTAAAGTTCTTTTATAATGAATTAAGGTCGTACAATATCCTTAACACAAATTTAAGCTTATAACTTTCTTTCCGATACAGTTTTGATATGGGTTTCTATTAGGGATAACTTCGAATGACTATATCTACTATAATATAAGGAGTTACGGGTCCCACTACCTACCAAATCAAAAATCTCTGAGTCCTCTTTCCAACTCAACAAACCGTTCCTCAATCCGAATTCAGAGTAAAAAGTTCTGACTATTTTAGTGAGTACTGTCCGGGATGAAATGAGATTTCGCTGTAGCAAAAATTCTAATGATTTTTAAATCAGCTTCAACCGTATTTTAGGTCTAAAAACCCCAAATTTCATTCCCCAATCCTAGAGAGGTGATTTTCCAAATCTTAAGGTGAAATTCCTTCGTTGAGGTAAGTTTTTCCAATATTTTCTTCGTCTTTTCATTCTTTAACATCTTAGAATCCTTAAAAAGACCTTTAATGGTGGAGTTCTTTGGGAATACTCATGGGTGTTTTTAATATGGCTTAGAGCTGATTCTAAACTAAAAATTAAATAGTCCTAACATGAATGTCATAAACTATATTGTGAATTTTGATGGTTAGGAACCTTAAATTCCGTAAAGATGAGACCTATAACCTAAAAACTCCATTAATGGAGACGGGTTAAGCTTGAAAGATCTAATTAGTGATTAATTGAACTTGAGGAATGATATAGAACTTGAATTAAGGGTAGAATTAGTGGGTTTGAATCCCCAAAATATTTGTTTGAAGAGTAATTAATTATTTAATTACTCTTATAATTGCTTGACTTTTCGATGATTGATTATTCCAAGGCATGAAGGAAAGGAAAGAGCAGCTTTGTTGCAGCTTGTTTCTTCCAAAAGCTTGGCGTCCAAGTAGGTTATTTTTAATGAGTAGAATATTATGTTATTTTATATTATCATAATTTAGAATTGATGGGAGAAAACATGTCTAGGCCTGCAGGCATGGAGTTGAGGTGGATAAAGACACGAGAACTTAACTTTAATCTCAAAAACTATATTATTGATTAATTATATGATATTTGTGATATTATGTGTTATGTGCTGCAATAAGATTGTTGTAAATGAAGGATGTGGACATGATAATTCTTAGTTGCTCTGGTGATGAACCTAGTTGAGTTATAATGATATTAAGTTGTATGTGCTGGACAATAATATGGTGAGGAGAACCATCCTAGGATTAAGTACTGATGAGCATAGTAATATCTAAAGGATAGATGACTTGAATTAGTGTGACGATTGTATTATATAGAAAGAGGTAGTGACATTTTAATAATTAATGAGTAAGTAATACTCCAATAGTGACTTGCATGCTTAAGTGTTAAATTGTGATTTATTTTATGATAATCTTGTTTTGGTATTGATAAAAGCACTTTATCTATTGGATGCCCAGGAGAGGCTAAATTATTGATAATGATGATTTATTGAAATGTGCCTATGTGATGCTTTTTTGATAATGATAACTCCTTGTATTAATACCATGAATGGATTATTGATGTTTGGATTGTTGATGCGTGTATAAATGATTATTGAAATTTACTTGATGGAATTGTCTCATGACTTTAAGTGTACTTGTAAACTTGGTATATTGTGTTGTACGTTGTGAGGAAGTGTAAATTTGATATTGATATTACATGTTTATGGTGGATCGAGTGCTACGACGGTACATATATTATATGTTAGATCGGGTACCACATTGGTACAGATATGTATACGATGGATCGGGTACCACGCCGGTACGAATATGTCTATGTTGGATAGGGTACCACACCGGTACGAATATGTGTATGATAGATTGGGTACTACACCGGTATGGATATGTATGTGTTGGATCGGGTACCACGCCGATATGGATATGTGTGTGTTGGATCGGGTACCACGCCGGTATGGATATATATATATTGGATAGGGTACCACACCGGTATGGATATGTATATGATGAATTGGGTACCACGCCGGTACGGATATATATATGTTGGATCGAGTACCATGCTAGTACGAATATGTGTATATTAGATCAGGTACCACGCCGGTACGGATATATATATGATGGATCGGGTACCACGTCGGTACGGATATGTATATGACAGATCGGGTACCACGTCGGTACGGTAAATGAACATAGTCTGTTACTTTGATCTCTTCGACAGGCAATACTAAAGAATGGTCTCCAATACACTTCTTTAACATAGATATATGAAATACCGGATGAACTGAACCCAAACTAACTTGCAATTCTAACTCATAAGTAACTCTACCTATCCTTTTCACTATCTGATATGGTCCTATATAGTGAGGACTCAACTTACCTTTCTTCCCGAATTGCATGACTCCTTTCATGGGAGAAACCTTGAGAAATACCCAATCTCCTACCTCAAACTCTAGATCTCTTCTCCTAACATCGACGTAGGACTTCTGATGACTCTGAGCTGTCTTAAGTCATTCTCTAATGAATTTTACATCCTCTATTGCCTGAAGAACAAGATCAGGCCCAAATATCTGCGTCTCACCTACTTCATACCACCCTATTGGTGACCTACATCTTCTCTCATACAATGCCTCAAATGATGCCATCTTAATACTAGAATGAAAACTATTATTATTTGCGAACTCTATCAATGGAAAGTGCTCTACCCAACTACCTTTAAAATCAATCACGCAATCCCTAACATATCCTCAAGGGTCTGGATGGTGTGCTCAACTTGCCCATCTGTCTGAGGGTGGAAAGCCATGCTCAAATTCACTGGGGTGCCTAAACCCTTTTGAAATGATCTCCAAAACTGTGAAGAAAACTGTGTACCTCTGTCAGATATGCTGGACACAGGTGCTCCATGCAAATGAACTATTTCTACAATGAATAGCTTGGCATAATCCTCTCTCGAATAATTATTCCTGACAGGTAGAAAGTGAGCTGACTTGGTCAACTTATCTACAATCACCCAAATGGAATCATACTGGTTTTGGGACCTCGGAATTCCTGTAATGAAGTCCATATTAATCATCTCCCACTTTCACAAAGGAAAAACTATCTCTTGAGAAGAACCACCTAGCCTAAAATGTTCCACTTTAATTTGTTGACAATTCAAACTCTTGGCAACATAGTTAGCCACATCACGTTTCATATTATTTCACCAATAAATAGTTTTCAAATCCTGATACATCTTAGTAGATCTAGGGTGAACAACATACCTCGATGTGTGAGATTCTTTAAGGATTCTCTTCCTCAAATGATCTACATCTAGCACACAAAATCTACCCTGGTATCTCAAAATACCATCACCACTAATTTCAAAAGACAGTACCTTTTGTTGACCCACATATTTCTTGATTTGCATCAAGATGGGATCTTCAACCTGGTTCTCTTTGACTTCTGCACAAAGGGAGGTATTATCTATCTTATGAAAAACCACTCCTCCATCCTCGAAATCCAAAAGTCGCACTCATAAATTTGCAAGTCGGTGAATATCCTTCACCATCTCCCTCTTTTCTTTCCCCATATGAGAAAGGTTACCCATAGATAATCTGCTGAGGGCATCGGTTACCACATTCGCCTTGCTCTGATGATAGTGCAGACTCATGTCATAGTCTTTTAAAAGTTCCAACCACCGCCTCTGCCTGAGATTCAATTCTTTCTGCGAGAAAACATACTGTAAACTCTTGTGGTCAGTAAATATATCAACGTGTACCCCATTCAAATAGTTCCACCAGATCTTAAGTGCAAAAACCACAGACGCTAACTCCAAGTCATGAGTAGGGTAGTTCCACTCATGCACCTTCAACTACCTAGATGCATAAGCCACTACCTTAACATGCTGCATAAGGACATACCCAAGTCCCACTCGGGACGCATCACAGTATACAATAAAACCTTCTGTACCCTCCGGAAGAGTCAGAACAGGAATAGTAGTCAACTTGTCTTTCAACTTCTCAAAACTATTCTCACAAGAGTAAGACCAAAAAAACTTCACCTTTTTCTGAGTCAACTTAGTAAGTGGTGCAGCTATGGAAGAGAAACTCTCGACGAATCTTCTGTAATAACCTGCCAAACCTAAGAAGCTCCGATTGTCGGTTGGAGTCATGGGTCTGGGCCATTTTATCACTGCCTCAATCTTTTGGGGATCAACCTTAATCCCCTCACTAGATACAATATGCCCTAAAAGCGCAATAGCATTCAACAAAAATTCACACTTGGAAAATTTTGCATACAATTTATGATCTTTAAGGGTCTGAAGGATGATTTAAAGGTTATTGGCATGGTCCTCCTCGCTCTTAGAATATACCAAAATTTCATAAATGAATACAATGAAAAACCGATTCAAGAACTGGAGAAAAACCCTATTCATTAGATCCATGAAACTTGTAGGGGCGTTAGTCAATCTGAAAGACATGACTAAGAATTCATAATGGCCATATATGGTTTGGAAAGCTGTTTTGGGAATATCTGACTCTCTAACTTTCAACTCGTGATATCCCAAATGAAGGTCTATCTTTGAAAAACATTTAGCACCCTGAAGTTGATAAAAAAGATCATCAATCCTAGGAAGGGGATATTTATTTTTAATTATGACCTTATTCAACTGGCGATAATCTATGCACATACGAAGGGAACCGTTTTTCTTTCGCACGAAAAGTATAGGTTCACCCTAGGGAGACACACTGGGGTGGATAAAACCTTTATCTATAAGATCTACTAGCTGTTCTTTCAACTCTTTTAGCTCTGCAGGAGCCATCCTATATGGCGGAATAGAAATAGGACGTGTATCTGGCAATAAATTAATACCAAAATCTATCTCCCTATCAGGGGGTATTCCTGGGAGATCATATTGAAAGACATTTGGGAATTTATTCACCATGGGGATAGATTGAAGAGGAAGAATTTTGGCACTAGAATGTTTAACCCAAATAAGATGATATAAGCAACCTTTGGAAATAAGTTTACAGGCCCTGACATAAGATATGAAATGACCTCTAGGTGCTAGAGAATGTCCCTCCTATTCTATCACCGACTCATTTGGTAAAGTAAATGCGACTATTCGGGTCCTACAATTTAAGGTGGCATAGCACGAATGGAGCCAGTCCATCCCTAAGATGGCATCAAAATCAACCATATCAAGTTCTATGAGATCTGCCTTAGTATCCCAGCTGAAAATAGACACAACATAATTTCTATACACCCTCCTAGCCACAACAGAACCTCTCACTGGGGTGGAAATTGAAAAAGGTTCAGCAATCACATCAGGCTCAAACCCAAAGCCAACAACCATGCATGGGGTCACATAATACAAGGTAGACTCAGGATCAAGTAATACATACACATCATGAGAAAAGATTCGCAACGTACTGGTTACTATATCTGGTGAGGCCTCTGCCTCCTGGCGGTTGGTCAAAGCATACAATCGGTTCCGATAATTTTCGGCGGCTAAAGTGGAATCATTCTGAGGTGGTGGTGCAGATAAATTCGCCTGCGACTTAGCTCCTCCAATATTACTCTTTTCTATCGGACAATCTCTCTGGATATGGCCCGGCTGGCCGCATGAATAGCACACCAAAGCACCAAACTGATATCTCCCTGGATGATTCCTCCCGTATCTCCCACAGCACGGATAGGACCAAGAGGTTTGGTCTATACTTCCCTGCGACTGCGTACCCTACATCCTCGGCCCCTGACTAGACTGAAAATTCTGGGTGTGCTTCTCAGTTGTGGGTCTGGACACTGGAGCACTAGCTACCGACTGTGCATTACCTCAATTTTTTTTCTTTTGCCATTTGCTGCATCAATTACCTCTCTGCTGCTGACTATGACTCTGGTCTATCACTCTGGCTCTCATTTCTTACCTGTCCTTTTTCCTAGATTCGTCTATCTTCTTCTTCTTCTCCTCAACTTACTGCATGTGGACTGACAGTCTAGCAAAGTCTATATCCCTATTCAACATAGCTCCCTGACACTCAAGAACTAGATTATCTGAAAGGCCGGAAGTAAACTTTCTTATTCGAGCCCTTATTCTACTAGTCATCTGAGGGGAATAACAAGACAACTGGTTAAAATTTAAAGTATACTCCTGAACACTCATCTTAACCTGCTTAAGGTTTATGAACTCCTCTGCTTTAGCTTTCCTTAGATCCAGAGGAAAGAATCGGTCAAGAAAAGCTTCCACGAACTCATCCCAAACTGTGGGCTCAACACTGTTACCCTTCATATCTTCCCACTCATTGTACTATTGGTTCTCTACATCCTTTAGCTAGTATGGTGCTAGTTCAATACCCTCCACCTGATCAATATGCGTCACTTTGAAAATCTTCTCCATTTCATCCACGAACTCCTGCGGGTTCTCCTCTACCTTAGCGCTAGAGAACTTGGGTGGGTTCATTCTCATGAACTGGACCACTCTAGTAACTTCAGAAGTAATAGACGTAGACCCAGTATCCTTCAAACTCTGAGTCTGTAAGGCTACCAAATATGTAAGCATGCGAATAGATTATCTGAATTCATTATTAGAAACCTCTCTTTCACGAGGCTGAGTGCGATTGGCCCCCATCTGGGGAGCTCTAGGAGGACTGATCGGTACAGGAGGTACTCCCGAAGTAGGAACAGGTTTTGGGGTATGAGATCTTTTATGGGTCCGCATACCATGTGTAGGACGGACTTCATTATCTTGAGAATTAACATTGGTGCGATGGGAAGGCATCGCTTGTTTTCTGAAAAGCAAGAGGTCATTGATTAGGGGACAGATTAGACTCTGAAGCATGAACTAAATCACAAAGAAAAGGAATATTCTTAAATACCTAGTAGCCTCCTACGTATAAGTATGGCGCGCTACACACCCATAAACAAGACTCTACCCGACGCGATTTTGCAGACACCCTAGGACCACAAACCGTGCTTTGATACCAAGTTTGTCATGACCCGAACTAGGGCCTGGCCTTGACGGACATCCCAAACCATGAAGGCTCGGAACACCCTTCTCTATCTAGTAATCATGCACAATATTCATATAATAAAAGAAGATGCGGAAACATAATCTGCTATGGAAACATGGTCAATTTTAAATACAACATAAGTATGGAAACTGTAAATCAACTATGTCTAAATAACATCTGACTCAGTCTACAAAATCTCTAATACATGAAAATCGGAAAACTATATGAAACTGGGACAAGGCCCCCAGTAGACCAAAACTGAATTAAGTGATATAATTTCAAAAGACAGGCCTTCTGGAATAGTGAAGGCTCACTACTACATAATCTGATCAACTGTCTGAATTATCTACTACTTATCTGTACCCCTAGACTGAGTCTAAAAAATGGAGAGGTTAGGGGGAGGGGGTCAATCCAGATGTACTGGTACGCAGAACATATCCAAAATAATTATTTATAAATCAACATATATGAGAGAAATTTAAAACAATTCATAAGTATATCATATAGTAAGAATTCACATGGGTATTTTAAAGACTCTGTAAAAACCATCTCAACTCTGAGAAATCTGTGTTATTTCTGCGCTAGGTGGTATACCTTACAACTCTGAAAAATTCCATGAGCTATATGGAAACTGCCATTAACTCGGTAGCGAAGCCCCCAACCCAAGTGTGTCGTAAGGGTCGGAGTCTCTGAATCTACTACGCCACACGACCGTCGCCAGTGTACAATAATAATCTACCCGTATCGGCAAATATGGTTTCAGGCTAAGAGTTTCTTGAACTCGCGCCTTCTTCGGGTAACCACCTAACCCTCTTTAATCCCCTTTTTAAAACTCTATCAAAACATGCATGCTCTGAAAACATACTCTGAAAACATGCTCTGAAAGCATACTCTGAAAGCATACTCTGAAAACATACTCTGTTATGGAATAAATACATATGTTATCGTCATACCATTGACTTGCAAGTCACATCTCTAAGCCATTATTAATCTATCATAAATCTCTGTTTTCAAAACACAAGTTTTGGGACCACCATTTCGATAATTCAATTCAAAGAAGCTCTTTCACAAACCTCATGTTAACATATGCAAGGAACTTATCTTTGTCAAGGATTTCAATAATACAAGATGGTCATGTCAAAGTTCTCAATTCACATGCAATTATTTCTCTTAAATACAAGAACACATTTATATCAAGAAACACCCTCTCTACAATTTCAAATCATGCTCAGATGCTATAATATTGCGAAAACATCTTTCAAATCACAAAACCATAATCTTTAATTCAATACACGAGAGGGAGATCATAATTTATGCTCTCAACTATCTTAAATCTCAAATTCTATACATATATGTATACATGTAAATCAATTTAGGGGATAGAACCACAAGGTCAAAACAATAGTAACATTATAACATTCGGAGTACGTAATTTAGAACATAGATTCCAAAACCCCTTTGAAATTCATGCATAAAAATCTAAAAATCATGCTCTAATAGTTTTAAGCCCATGTAGTTTTTTTTTTGGGATAAAATCCACGTACCTCGATTACGAAGAATAAGGGATGATCCTTGATGCCTACGGTTTGATTATTCCAAATTTTTAGTCAATTTTTAAAACCCACGGTTGAATCTTGAGTTTCTTGGTGGAGAAGTATATGAACTAGGGTTTTTGTTTTGAGAAAAATCTTGAGAATGTCATATATTCTGCTTGTAACGGTCTTAATCTACTATTTGGATGTTTTAAGAGGCTTGTAAGAAGTCCAAATTACCCTTGTTAACTCTGAACGAAGCTGGAAAAATTAAACTGCAACCCGATTTTATGGGCCACCGCGACGCGACATTATCGCGGTGGCTCACTGGAAATTGATGAATGGGAAATTGGGATCCTATGCTATGCGCCACTATCGTGAGGTCTCACTGGAATTTGACAATTGCTAATTAAACCCTCTCCGCGATGCGCTAAACACCAGACTGACGATGTTTTATGACTAGCACATAAAATAGCCATAACTTCTTCACCGAGTGTCTGTTTTGGACGAATCTTATATCGATGGATATTCATTCATCTACATAATGAAAAGTTAAAATCTATGGTATTCCACAGGGAAATAAGTATAAATCATTCTAGAAGCCAATGCTTGATATTTTTGGGAAAAAATTTAGCTAAGAAAAACTTCGGGGCGTTACAGTACATGAATAGGACCACATGATGACATGTCAGGATTCTCCTATTAAATTCACATAAGCATCTTATGAAACACTTGGGCAGCATGATTATATCACATAACATTATTAAACACATGAACATCATGGATACAATAATCAATTGTAAATTCAACGGTTTAACATAAAAAACATATAATTCATCATACATACTATTTTAATTTCATGAAACTTATAATAAATCATGGATTGAAACACAAATAACATTATGAACATGAGTATAATCAAATTTTAGGCATTGAAATCATGAATCTATAACTTGTAATTTAAAAAGAGGTTCTTGAACTCCATGGGTGAAAGGAACCCATGAATGAACACCTTACATACTTGAGAAGATTAATTCTTGAAGGTACTTGAAGGAGTTCTTGAGAATTGTTCTTGATTTCTTGAAGCTAGGGTTTTGTATTTTGAGAGAAGCTCATGATTTTGGGAAAACATTAATAAAATAATGACTAATTAGGTTATTTAAGGCATAAATCTCGTGTTTAGGATGATTAGGGGTTTTGGAAACTGACCGGATGGTACCTGAAATAAAATCATGAAAGCTGAAAATCATTATTTTTTTCGCTCCGGCGCAACGAAGTACAATCATGCTGGCTTACTGAAAAATAGAAAACTGGGAACTGGACTAATTATGCGACGTGATGCCATCGCGGTGCCTTACTGAATGCATATTTGGTCCTTGGAACGACGCGATAAAATCACGGAGCTTCACTGGAAAATGATAATTCTGAAAATGGCCCTTGGAGTGATGCGCCGTTATTGAGATGGACCACTGGAAAATGACAATTTCCATTTGGACCCTTAGCGTGGCGCAGTGATGTGCTAGTTGGTACACTATTTTACAAAAACTCTATAACGCTTCACTCGGGTATTAGATTTGGGTAAATTTTATGTCTTTGAAAAACTGACTGTATTTCTTACCCAATGACAGGTCTTAAACGGGAAAATTCTAAGTATTTTAAAAATTTTATATAGGAATACACATTTACTGAGAGTTAAACTGAGCTAGAGCAATATGGGGTATGATAATATCTCCTCCTTGGGAACATTCATCCTTGAATAAGACCGATTAAGCTCAGAAATACTGATAGACTGAGTTTACACACTGTATATGCACAACTAAATCATGGAACATATGAATGAAACTACTGATAAGCTGATTTTTCTTACTGAACATACATATCTGATACATGATTACATGGCTGAACTAATTCATGAATGCATGACTGTCATAAAGATGATATGCAATGGTAATTAATACCAAGTTTGTAACTGTATCTGAACATAGAACCGAGTAAATCTAAAGAAGACTGTTACCTTATGTTGAGTCTAAGTTTGTGGAGAAGAGGTGAGGATACTTTGTCCGCATATCTGCTTCTGCTTCCCAAGTATATCCCTCAACATACTGATTCTGCCAAACAACTTTGACCAAGGGAACTTTTTTTTCCTCAGTCTATGAATATGATAATTGAGGATTTGGACTGGGACCTCTTCGAATGAGAGATCATTCTAAATATCTACGCCCTCGAAGGGAACTATGAGTGTTGGGCACCAATGCCTTATTTAGAAATGAGATGTGGAATACTGGGTGCACTGAAGCTAGATCTGAAGGCAACTCAAACTCATAAGCTACCTTTCCAAAATGGCTGAGAATTCTATAAGGACCGACTTATCAGGGACTGAGTTTCCCCTTCTTGCCGAACCTCTTTACTCCCTTCATGGGAGAGATTTTCAAGAACACAAAATCACCAATCTCAAACTTGAGATCTTTTTTTCTCATATCTGCATACAATTTTTGTCGGCTTTGCGATACCCTAAGCCTTTATCTGATCAACTAAACCTTCTCTAAGGCATCAAACATTGAATCAGGCTTTACTACCGTGACCTCACCTACCTCAAACCAACCAATTAGAGATCAATATATCCTACCATAAAGAGCCTCAAATAGAGACATCTAAATACTGGAATAATAGCTGTTATTATATGCGAATTCAATCAAAGGCAAGTGGTCATCCCAACTGCCTTTAAAATCAACAACACAGGATCTTAACATATCTTCCAAAGTCTGAATGGTCTTTTCTACTTGACCATCTGTCTGAGGGTGAAAAGCTGTACTGAGATGAACTTAGTACCAAGACCCTTATGGAATGCTTTCAAAAAATAAGGGTAAACTGGGTACCTCTATCTGAAACGATGGATACTGGGACTCCATGTAACTTGACCAACTCTTAGATATAGAGTTTGGCATAGTCCTTGGCCTAATAGGAAGTATGTACTGGCAAGAAATGGGCTGATTTGGTCATCCCGTTAACAATGACCCAAATAAAATCATGCTGATGATGGATACAAGGCAAACCCTTCACAAAGTCTATGTTCACTTCTTCCCATTTTCATGTGGGAATACAAAACTCTTGCATGGACCCACTAGGCTTCTGGTTCTCAATATTAATCTGCTGAAAGATAGAGTACTTAGCTACAAACTCTACGATATCCCTCTTCATCCCGCTCCACCAATAAATCTCCCGTAAATTGCGGTACATCTTAGTGGCCCCTGGATGAATCTATTAACGTGCACCATGCACTTTTGGAAGAATTTGTTGCCTCAAGTCAGCTATACCTGGAACGCATAACCAACCCTGGCAAAGCAACACACCATCTTCCCCTTAAGAGAAAACCTCTACTTTATGATCTTTGACTGACTCTTTTAACTTAATAAGGCTGGGATTTCTATCTTGCTTTACCTTTACTTCAGAAACGAAAGATGATTCTAAACTATTTTGTACCCACACACTACCTCCTACTGAATCGACTAAGTTGACACCTAGTCGGGCATGCTGATGAACTTCCTGAACTAAATTCTTCTTACTATTCTCAACATGAGCAACACTACCCATAGACAACCTATTTAGAGCATCAACCACTACATTGTCCTTTCCTGGATGATACATGCCACTCATATCATAATTTTTCAACAATTCTAACCACGTTCTCTGATGAAAATTCAAATCTTTCTGAGAGAACACATACTGCAAGCTTTTTTTGATCTGTGAACACATCAACATGCACCCCATACAAATAGTGCCTCTAAATTTTTATGGCAAACACTATGAATGCTAATTTAAGATCATGAGTAGGGTAATTCTTCTTATGGGGATTAAGATGTCTAGAGGCATAGGCTACGACCTTTCCTCTCAGCATGAGGACACAACCCAAACCTACTCTGGATGCATCATAGTACACAAAAAACCCATCTAAACCATCTGGTAGAGTCAAAACTTGGGTTGTAGTGAGTCGAGTCTTCATTTCCTGAAAACTCTTCTCGTAAGAATCTAACCATTGAAACTTAACCTTCTTCTGAGTCAATATGGACTTGGGGGATGCGATATACAAAAACCCTTCAACAAACCAATGGTAATAGCCAACTAAACCCAAGAAAATCCTGACATTTAATGGAGAATTAGGTCTAGGCTAGTTTGTCATTGCTTCAGTCTTTTGAGGATTAACTCGAATACCATCACCGGAAATAATATGACCAAGGAATGGTACTGACCTTAGCAAAAACTTTTACTTACTAAATTTGGGAAACAACTGATGGGATCTGCGAGTTTGAAGTATAATTCTGAGGTAATCTACGTGATCATGCTCGTTAGGGAGTTGACAAAAATGTCACCGATGAAGACTATAACGAACATGTCCAAGTACTGCTTGAACACGCTATTCATTAATTCCATGAAGGATGTTGGGGAATTAGTGAGACCAAAGGACATGACTAAAAACTGAAAGTGACCTTATTGGGTTTGAAAAACTATTTTTGGAATGTCACATTCTCTGGCTCTGAGCTGATGATAGACAGATCTGAGGTCTATCTTAGAAAAGTAAATGTCTCCCTGAAGTTGGTAAAACAAGTCATTATTTCTAGGAAGTGGGTATTTATACTTGACTGTGACTTTGTTCAACTGATGGTAGTCTATACACATTCTAAGAGAACCGTCTTTCTTCCGCACGAATAAGACTGGTGTGCCTTAAGAGAAAATGCTGGGTTTGATGAACCCCTTGTCTAAAAGGTCCTTTAACTATTATTTCAACTGTTTGATTTCGACTGGAGCCATTCTATATGGCAAAATAGAAATAGGCTGAGTATCTAGAAGAAAGTCTATTTCGAAGTCGATTTCCCTTTCGGGAGGAACTCCAGGAAGATATTCGGGAAACACATCTGAGAATTCATTTACTTCTGGAACTAAATCAAGACTAGGAGTCTCGTAACTAGAGTCTTTGACTTGCACGAGATGATAGACACATCCCTTGGATATCATTCTTCTCGCTTTAAGGTATAAAATCAACTTACCCTTAAGTGCTGTAGTACTACCCCTCCATTCAAGGTCTGGTTTATTTGGAAACTATAAATGAACAATTCTATGTCTACAATCAACTGAGGCATAGCATCAATGGAGCCAATCCATGTTGAGAATGACGTTGAAATCCGTCATCTCTAACTCTACAAAGTCTGCTAAAGTGACCTTCTGAGATATCATAACCAGACAGTTCCTGTATACCCGCTGGTCTATAATAGACTGACCCACTAGGGTAGAGACTGAGAAGGGTTCTATTAAGACTTCTGGTTTGACCTTAAAGTTGACTATTATATAAGGAGTAACAAAAGACAGAGAAGCTCGTGGATCTAATAAGGCATAAACATGTAAATGGAAGATCTGTAACGTACTAGTGACCACATCATGAGAACTTTCCTGATCTTGTCGAGACTAAAGTGCATAGATCTTGTTTGGGCGTTGCCCACTAATGGCACTAGAAACGGCACCCTACTGATTTGGGTGACCGAACTAAGCTGAAGGACGACTGTATTGACCCTGAAAACCTGACTGAGGACAATCTCTGATCCTATGGCCTGACTTGCCACACCTAAAACAAATATCACTGCTAGCCCTGCAGATAACAAAAGTGATTTGTTCGAGCACTGCTGACACTACCCTTTGATTTAGAGTTGGGCGCCCTATCTTTGTACCATTTCTGAACTTAGGGACTGGAGCACTGGCTGAGGACGAAGTTGGAACTAAAGACTTTTGACAAAACTGGGAACGGTTACCTCCTTCTGACTTAGGCTAGGTGAAATTAAAGCTACCAATTCTAGCCCTCTTGTTTTATTTCTCTCTCTCCTTATTCTTAGCCTCATCTATCTGCTGAGCATGGACTATGATCCTGGAGATGACCATCTCTTAAATTAACATCATAGTTCTGCACTCCTTAACCACACTATCTAACACCCCAGACACAAACTTACTCATTCTGGACCTATTATCTACTACTACATGGGGAGCATACCTAGCTAACTGAGTAAATGTAATGCCCCCAAACTTTTCCTAGCTAAATTTAGTCCCTAAAGTGTTAAGCTTTGGCTTCTAGAATGATTTACACTTATTTTCCTAGGGAATTCCGTAGATTTCAACTTTTTATTATGTAGATGACTGAATAAGCTTTCTGTCGATATAAGATTCGTCCAAAATGGACACTCGGTGAAGAAGTTATGGCTATTTTATGTGCTAGGCATAAAACATCGTCATTTTGGTGTTTAGCGCGTCACAAAGATGGTTTAATTAGAAATTTACAAATTCCCGTGGTACCTTATGATAGTGGCGCCTCGCAGAGGATCCCAATTTTGTATTTGTCAATTTCCAGTGAGCCATCGCGATAGTGGCGCGTCGCGGTGGCCCATAAAATTGGGCACCAGTTATATTTTTACTCCATCTCATTAAGGGTAGAATGGTACTTCTCCAACCCCTTATCATCTCTAACACGGGATTTAATCCCAAGAACACTAAAGTAAGATTATTTTCATCAAAATATCTCAAGAAACTCCATTATGGTTTTAAACTAAAAATCCTCATAACTCAAGATTCAACCGTGAGTTTTTGAAGATAATTAGAGATTTGAAATCCCCAATCTGTAAGCTTCAAGAATCATTCATTATTCTTCAAAATAGAGGTACGTGGGGTTTATCCTAAAACCTACATGGGCTTGAAATTGTTAAAGCATGATTTAAAGGTTTTGATGCATGTATTTTATGGGGGTTTTGAAAACTATATTATTGATTATGCATTTTGAAAGTTTCAATGCTACTATTGCTTTGGCCTTGTGGTCTTTTCCCCTAAATTGATTTACATATATATGTATATGTATGAATTTTAGATTTAAGATTGTTGAGAGTATAAATTATGAACTCCCTCTCTTGTATTGAATTAAAGATTATGGTTTTGTGATTTGAAAGATGTTTTTGCTACATCCTGGAATTTGAACATGATTTGGAATTGTTGCGAGGGTGTTTCTTGATGTCAATATGTTCTTGTTAGTATGAGAAAAAATCGCATGTGTTTACACGAGGTTAGAAAAAAAAGAAAGATTCATTGAATTGAATTATTGAAATGCTGGTCTCAAAACTTGTGTTTTGAATACAGAGATTTATGATAGACTAATAATGGCTAAGAGATGTGACTTGCAAGTCAATGGTATGACGATACCATATGTATTTATGCCATAACAGATTATGTTTTCAGAGCATGTTTTAAGAGTATGTTTTCAGAGACTGTATGTTTTGATAGAGTTTTAAGAAGAGGCTTAAAGAGAGTAAGGTGGTTACCCGAAGAAGGCCTGAGTTCAAGAAAATCTTAGCCTGAAACCGTATTTGCCGATACAGGTAGATTATTATTGTACGCTGGCGACAGCCGTATGGAGTAGTAGATTCTAAGACTCCGACCCTTACGACACATTTGGGTTGGGGGCTTCGCTGCTGAGTTAATGGCAGTTTCCATATAGCCCATGGAATGTTTTAGAGTTGTAGGATATACCACCTAGCGCAGAAGTAACACAGATTTCTCAGAGCTGAGATGATTTTTACAGAGTCATTAAAATGCCCATGTGAATTCTTACTACATGATATACTTATGAACTGTTTTAAATTGCTCTCATATATGTTGGATAATAAATGATTATTTAGGATATGATCTGCGTACCAGTAGATCTGTATTGACCCCCTCCTCCTCCAACCTCTCCAATTTTGAGGCACAGTCTAGGGGTCCAAATAAGCAGTGGATAATTCAGACAACTGATCAGATTGTGCAGTGGTGAGTTTTCTCTATTCCAGAAGGCCTGTCTTTTCAGATTATGTCACTTATTTCAGATTTGGTCTACTTGGGGCCTTGTCCCAATTTTAGACAGTTGTTAGATTTTCATGTAGTAGAGATTTTGCAGACTGAGTCAGATGTTATTTAGATGTTATTGAATTGCAGTTTCCATACTTATGTTAAATGTAGAATTTGACTATGTTTCCGTAGCAGATTATGTTTCTGTATGTTCTTTTATTATATTAATGTTGTGCATGATTACCTGATAGAGAAGGATGTTTCGGGACTTCATGGTTCGGGATGTCCTTACGGCCAGGCCCTAGTTTGGGTCATGACAAAATTGGTATCCGAGCATGGTTTATGGTCCCAGGGTGTCTGCGAAATTGCATCGGGTAGATTCTTGTTTATGGGTGTGTATCTCACCACACTTATAAGCAGGGGGCTACTAGAAATTTAGGAATGTTTCTCTTCCTTGTGATCTAGTTCGTGCTTCAGAGTGTAATCTGTCCCCCAATCTATGATCTCTTGCTTTTTAGAAAGTCAATTATGCTTCCCCGTCGAACCAAAGTTAATTCTCCGGATGATGAAGTTCGTCCCACCCATGGGATGTGGACCCGTAATTGAGCTCATACCCTAGAACCTGTTCCTAATTCGGAAGTACCTCCTGTACCGACCAGTCCTCCCAGAGCTCCCCGGAAGGGGGCCAATCGCACTCAGCCGACCAACACAAGAAAATTTCTCAAAGCCAATCGAGATTCTTCTACGAACTGTAAACTACCACAAAATAATAAACTAATAGAGATATTATGATAATACAATTAAACCTAACCTTTACCTAATTTTTTTTTTCAAAGCTGACCCATATTCATCTAGTATCTGTAAATTAAAATAAAATAATAAGATAATAAAGATATCAAAATAATACAATTAAACCTAACCTTTACACAAAAGTTTCTTCAAAGCCAACCAACATTCATCTACGACCTGTAAACTATAAAAAAATAATATAATAGTGATCACAAAGCTTCGATTTTTATCCAACTAATTCTTGTCTGAGCAAAAATTTTGACCCTAAAGAATGATTTTGAATGAAAACAAAGAAGATATATATATACGCACATGTTGAATTCTATTATGCTGACAAAAACAGTGAAGAAGTTGAGGTTTAGAAAATCAAGCATCCACCAATCTAGACATGCAATCGAATTAAGTTAGATGAACATCAATCATATTCTCCCAATAGGCAAACTGGTTTATTTTCTAATTCAACGTACATTTCAATAGTTATAGAAGTATTTCCTTAATTAATAGAGTCCTATTTTAGGAGTATTTTTCTAACTGAACAGTAGAAAGGAAAATATTAATTAATTCCCCTATCATTTATTTTAGGAGTCCCATTTATTTTAGGAAGTCTAGTTAATATAATAAAAAATAATTAAATAATAAATTTTAAAAAATAGTGAAACGACAATTTTGTCTAAAGAAGAGTCATTTAATGAAGGGCAAAAAGTTCAAATCACTTTTCTAAGGGTCTTCACACTTTTAATATATTATAGATATGTTACTTTATGCTTTCCTCTGTCCCATCGTAATTTCTGTGACACTAATTTAATTTTGATAGTCAATCAAATATTTTATGTTGACATATCATTTTGTGTGTATTTTTTATTTTTTATAAGATATTATTAATTTTTTAATGCTTAAATGGCCACAAAAATTAATTAGGGGTGATATAATAAAAAACACGATTTAAACAACAAAGCAAACATGTGTTAAATGACATATAACAACTAATTAGAAGACATATAATAAAATAACTATAAAAAATACATGTGAAAAAAAATTGAAATGGGTTTCATATAAGACATCAAGTTAATTTAAAACATCAAGTGTTAATCTATCATTTTATATC
This sequence comes from Capsicum pubescens, assembly GCA_030864215.1. Lineage (NCBI taxonomy): Eukaryota > Viridiplantae > Streptophyta > Magnoliopsida > Solanales > Solanaceae > Capsicum > Capsicum pubescens. The sequence goes on from CM061544.1 coordinate 78,901,971, forward strand.
CAATTTATCTTTTTTATTAAATATTATTAATTTTCTAATAGTTAGATGACTCATAATAATTAATTAGGGGTTATATAGTAAAATTATGATTGAAGTAGGTGAAGAAAGAAGAACAAAACATCAAGAGTTAATTTATTATTTTAATTCTATTTTATCTTGTTTATTCAATATTATTAGTTTTTTTAATATTTTACGACTTATACTAATTAATTAGGATTGTTATAATAAAATTACGATTGAAGCAGACGAAGAAGGTAGCACAAAACATCAAGAGTTAATTTATTATTTTATTTCTATTTAACCTTTTTAATTAAATATTATATATTTTTAATACTTAAATAACTTTTACTAATTAATTATGGATGATACAGGAAAATTACGATTGAAACAGTTGAAGTAGATAACACAAGCATGCATGTTGAAGATGTACCTGCTTATTGCCCTTTTTGCTGTCAAATATCAAGTAGCTAGTTCTCAAGATGTCCATTGGCATAATTTAAGTTAGAAAATTCTCCTTTTATGTTATATACAAATTTGTTTCTTTTTTTCTTTATTGTTTTTCTAATATTAGTTTAACCACACGTGTAACGTTTTATAATTTAAAATTAAATAATTTTATCTATTGCGGAGATTTTTAATGAAGTGTAAAAGTTTAAATCACTTTTGAAAGATTCTTCACACTAAAACATAGACATATACTTCAGTGTAAGCACATATTTATTTTACCACCAGAAGTTTCAAGTGATTGATGGATCATTAATTTTACGTTTGTCATGCAGTACCTCTTTCCCTTCCTGCTAGAGGCTAACAGAGACACATAAATTTAAACTATATTTGTGGTATAATTATTTTTTTTACTTTATATTTAAATATTTACTTGTTTTAAAGTCAAATATTTACAAAATCATTGATTACATTCTTATTACATACCTAAAACTTTTAAAAATTGAATCCTACATAAATTTTTCTTATTATAATACTTTTATATTTATTCTACATTTTTTAAATCTTCTTAAAATCAAATTTAGTTTATTTAGAATTCTCAAACTAATGGAAAAAGTATTAGTTGTCATTAATTCTGATGACTTCTAATAAGGAAAAGATTACCTTAAATATATTTAATTAATTTTTAACTATTAAATTTTAGGAAATAAAAAATAGTGAAAAGACGATTTTATCTAAAACAAAACTCTTAATGAAGTGCAAAAAGCTAGTTCAAACAACAATTCTGAGGCCCTTCAAACTTTTAATATATTATAGATTATAGATTATAGATATATAATTCAACAAGACTAATTAAGGACACATTTTAGTTATTTTCATCCAATAGGAGTCGATCTTAATTGTTTTAATCCAATAGAAATTAAACTTAGTTTTTTCTTACCACTGTATGAAATAAATATGGAATAAATATGAAACAATTAATAATCTACAAAATTGTTCTTCTTGTCAAATCTCCTTTATTATATATATATATATATAATAACGAACCAGGAGGTCTTTCTGTACACCTCCCAATAGGTCAGTCGGAAAAAATAATTCTAAAACAAAATAATACTATAATAGCATTATTATTAGACTTACATACTAAATTAGACAGTTTAATAAAAGGCAAAGAAGCTAAAAAACTAGCTAAAGAACCAGAACTATCCGAATTACATAAAAAAATAGACATCTTAATAAAAAATAAAGAAGCTCAAGAACCACCAAAAAACCACCTTGAAATAGAAGAACTTATTAACCAGTTAAAAAGGCCTGAATTAACTCCTAAACAAGAAAGAAAAAATATAATAAGAAAACCACAAAAATGGACTTTCTATCAGATAATATATATATATATATAATAAATACAGAATAAATATGAAAAAAATAATAATCCATAAAATTGATTTTTTTGTTGTCAAATCTCCTTTATATGAAATAAATATGAAACAATTAATAATCTACAAAATTGTTTTTCTTATCAAATCTCATTTATTATATATATAGATATAAAATAAATAAGGAATAAATCTGAAATAATTAATAATCTATATAAAAAAATTATGTTGTCAAATCTCCTTTATTATATATATAGATATGAAATAAATATGAGATAATTAATAATCTAAAAAATTAATTTTTTTGTTGTCAGTCAAGTAGCTAATTCTCATGATGCTGCTTGGCATAATTATAAGCTATACTATTCTCCTTTATTATATATACTAGTGTTATTTGGCCCGTTGTCACGACCCAAAAACAAGAGTCATGATGACACTTTTTGCAGTGTACCTTGACAAGTAAGCCTATCGCCTAAACTAATACCAAAAGAAAAAAGAGAGAAATACCTAAGGTAAGATTCCTAGAACGAAGCCGAACCATACAAGTATTATAACAATGCGAAAAAAGAATAACCAAAATCATAATTTCCAAAATCAGGTGTCAATAGTGTAAGAACTAATAATACAATCCATGAATCAAATACATCAAAAAATAACCACAAGGAACCATAACTGTCTCCAAATACTAATAAAGCCATAACTAGTAAAAAATGATAGATTTGAACTCCGAAGATATGAATGTCTAACCGCTACCTTGAGTAAACTAAAGGCTCCCAAAATCAACCAATTTGAGGCGCACCCAAACCTGAATTTGCATCGAAAGGTGAAGTAGGAGTGAGTATGATCCATTTCTACTCAGTAGATATCATAGGCCGATCAAGCAAAGTAGAAAATAAAGCATACAAAATACACAATAAGGGCACGTCACCTGCAATCAGAAAATATCCCATAACGGCAGCCTACTCCGCTTACACTAAAAGCTCTACAATATCCACATATTATACATCAACACACCAAATAGGGACACAAGTATACACCATCTCGCATATAAGAAGGACAACAGAAAACCAAGTATATACAAGATTATCAAGTATAATTAAGGAAGATAGAACTATTAGATAGATACAAGTTAATATGGAAAATACAAGTCACAACACAAACACAATAAAACAAGTGCAATGTATATGACGATGATGATATACGTGGTCGTTGCACAACATCCGTATACCCCCGCGAAGGCAAGCCTCTAGACGTGGGACCCATGATGGTTCGTCAACCCATATACGATTCATATATCCATATCCATATCTTCTTCCTGACACATCCCTCGGGAAAGGTTTTCATAAGATATCACATTTTTTGTCATAAAAAGGTGTTGCTAGTGTTTCTCAGGTGTTGCCATAGTGATACCATTTGTTCCATGAATGTGTATGATGTGATGATGTAATGCTCACAACCAATCACAATGAGTATTTCCACAACCAACCACATGATAGATTACCAAAACCAACCACAACGATATATTTTCGTAACCATGTGAGCCAATATTCACTTACTATTTCTTTTCATCCATGGAATTCGATGGGGTGATCGAAATTCGTTTAGAGTTCGATATATATAAATAAACTATGTACCCACACTAAATTCAATATTTTGGACACGTTGGCGAAGTCAAAATTTTTTAAAATTATTGTTTTCATAGAGTTGACCCCCGAAATATAAAATTATAATTTTTTAAATCGAGGATCAAAATGAGATTTAAAAGTTGTAAAATCACACCAAACATGTTACCACCCTAGAATCAATATCCTAGAGTTGCTGGCACAGTCAGATTTTCCATTCGAGGTCGTTTCAACCAAATGTGGGTCCTACACCCATATTTTTAATTTTTTAACTTTTCGACCAATAGGTCGAAATGAGGTTGGGTGCTCCAGACACGAACCAAATGTCCACCTAGTCTAAAATTGATATTTCAGAGATGCTGGCGCAGTCCGTTCAATCATCTATCGTATGGGTCAAAAGGTATTCACATAAGTCCAAAATAAGGCTCTCGAAGCCTTAACAAAATCACAATATTACATAAATGGTATCAAAATGCATCGGAAACTATGCCAATCACAACCACGCCCCAGAAATATCATAATGCAACTATGAGGAGGGGTAAATTAGTCAAATCACACAGAAACACTCATTTCACATATTCCGTCAAAAAGTTGGTCGTTACATCATCCACCACTAAAAATCTAGTTCATTCTCGAACTAAATGCAAAAGAAATACCTGAATCAACGAATAGCTAGGGATAAGAACTACATATATCAGACTCGACCTCCTAAGTAGACTCATCTATAGTTTGATGTCGCCACTGAACCTTAACCATAGGGATGACTATGGAGCGCAACTGCCTAACATCCCTAGCCAATATGGAGACCATCTCCTCAACAAAAGATAAACGCTAATCTAAATGAACTAACTCCCAACAAATAATATGAGAATCGTACGAAATGTAACGACGAAGCATAGAAACATGAAAAACTGGATGAACAACATATAGATTAGGGGGAAAAGCCAACTCATAAGCTATATCACCAATAACTCGAAGAATCTTAAATGGACCAATATACCTGGGGTTAAGCCTTCCCCTCTTCCCAAACATCATCACACCCTTCATGGGTGGAACTCAAAGGAAAATATGATCACCAACATTGAACTCAAGGCATAAAGTTTACAATAGAATAACACTTTTGCCTATTCCGAGATGGTCTAAGTCAATCCTGAATGATCCGAACTCTGTCCAAAGACTCACGAAGCAAGTCCGTACCTCAAGGCCTAACCTCAAAAACATCAAACCAACCCACTGGTGAGCGATAATGCCTACTATATAATGCCTTAAAGGAGTCATATCAATAATAGAATGATAGCTATTATTATATGTAAACTCTGTTAAAGCCAAATTATGCTCCCACTGACCACCAAAATCTATCACACACATATGGAGCATATCCTCTAAAACTTGAATAGTCCGCTCTGATTGACCTTCAGTCTGGGGGTAAAACGCCATGCTAAGATCAACCAGAGTACCCAAATAATCCTGTAAAGTCTTCCAAAAGTGAGATGTGAACATAGAATCTCAATCTAAAATAATGGACACTATTACACCATGAAGTCTCACAATCTCACGGATGTAAGTATGGGCTAACCTCTCAGTACTAAATAAGACCTGAACTAGAATAAAATAAGATGAATTGGTCAATTGAGATGACCCATACAGTATCAGAACCATGAGAAATACGACGCAACCCATTCAAGAAGTCCATTGTGATATGGTCCCACTTTCACTCAGGAATGAGTAACCTCTGAAGCAAACCACCAGGTCTCATATGCTCGGCCTTCACCTGTTGAGAACATAGGTAACAAGCTAAAAAATTTGGTACATCTCATCTCATACCACACCACCCATAGTATTGTTTCAAGGCATGATACATCTCAGTCACTGATACAAGAATAATGTCCGCCTTAGCTTTTAATAACATCATTCAATGTCACTATGTGAAGAATTAAGTTTTGGTTGTATAATAGGCACGAGATCATACTTGGAGAGGACGTTTTGAGCCTATATTTATTAAGGGCATTTTGGTCACTTAGCCTTAAGGGAATTTTGGACAATTCATATTATTTTTCAACAAACCAAGGCCACCCTTAGTCATTAAGGGTAGTGTAGTCTTTTTTGCCTTCTTTTGTAATATAATATAAGTAGAAATTCTTAGGTCTTCTCTCATTAGTTATGAATGATGAATGTATGACACATTGAAATCCTCTCTCTTGAGAGTAGATCACTTTAGAGTAGTTCTTAGTTAGGGCTTGAAAAAACCACCTCAGTGTAGGGCTTGGAAAAGATTGTATTGATCTTTACTTGGAAACGATGGATCTTGAGGTGAGTCGATTACCTTGGCGGTCACCGTAAGAGTATGGTTTTTGATTATTACATTCATTAGGGGTTGGTGTTGAAATACACTTGGTTCTTAATCTTGTAACAATCTTGGTCTCACTATCTATCCTTTTCTTTCTTGCATTATTGGGTTTGTTCTTGTCCTCCACTCTTGGTTTGTGTTTTGTTGTTGTTGGACGAATGGTTGATCATCTTGTTTATTATATTGTGTTGCTAATATTAGTTTGGGTTTGCTGTTTTGGTGTTCTAAACACCATTTTCATCTCGTTATTGTATTGTATTGTTGAATCCGAGAGTTGGTCACCAAAGAGGTCCTCAGTTTCTTGAGCTTGTGGACTAATTTTGGTGTGTGTTTTTGTGTTTCCCTTGTTCTTATTGTATCATTTGGTATCAAAGTATGGCTTTATTTTGTTCCCACAAGATCAATCTTGGGCTTGCTTGCAAAAAAATCAAAAAAATAAAAGTGTTGAAAGCTGAAAATTCCAAAAAGAAGCAAATCTGTCCATTTTTGTGTCTTGGCCAAAATTGTGTTCTTGTTTGTCTTGGCCGAGATTTTTCTTATTTTGAGTCTAGATCTAGGAGTCATTTTATTTGTTTTGTTGTTTCTAGTGTTAGTTTTTCACCTCTAACACTAAAGAAGTCTAGATCTAGATTTGAGCTTTAAAAGTTGTTGTTGTTGTTGTGAATCCAAAGTGTGGTGGATTGTTGTTGGTATTGTTGTAGTTGGTTCAAGTTTTGAACGTGTATTATGAGGATTGTGTTGTGGATTTTAATCTTGAAAAGGTGTTGTTGTTTGATAGGTCTTACTTAAACCTTAGAACTTCAAGACTCAAAGTTTGTGTTCTTGGTGTTCTTAGTGTTCTTCACCATCTCCATATAGTGTTGAAGTAAGAAATGGTTGTTGATCTTAGAAGTTGAAGAAAAGGAGTGTGTATTGTGTTAGTCTTTCAAGACATAAATCCAATATTTCAAGCGTATTACTTGTGACTCAAAGAATTTTCCTACACACTCAAGACTTTACAACCACTTCCAACCACCTTCCATGTTTTAAGGGCCCATGTTTTAAGGAGAAGTACCAAGAAAGTCAAGTCTTCCTTTTTAAAATTTGAAAGAGGATTCCAAGACTTATATTCTCTCCTTTTAACCAAATTTCACCAATCCAAATTGAGAAATTGACCAAGCCTTCCAACTTTGGAAAAATAAAAATTGTTAAAGAACCGCAACCAATACATGGCTGCCATATCATATTTTTACTATTCACATAACAATTTTAGGCTTAAATTTTAGATTCTTATTTTCATTTTAATTGTTCATTAGTTTCGTTTGTTTGTTAGAATATTAATTAGCAACTAGTAATCACCTACTTAGTTGTAGATTAGTTGTTGAGTCCATTTCTTTCGTGTCTTCGTTATTTATGTGCTTTTTTCATTTTTAACTCGTCGTAACTTCTTTGTTTCAAGTTTGTGAGTAGATTTTGTTTTGTGTCTTGAGTCTATCAAACAAGAATCTATTCCGGCCGCCAAGTAGAATTGACATCTTATTGACTACCAGAGTATAAGCAACTTTCAATATTCATCGCTCCAATTGTGAGGATCACAAAAGTGAGTGAATATGAGTGTTGGTGAGGAGATTTTACTACTATTCTTGTTTGTTTATTTTGTAGGTTTAAAAGGTGATATAAGGGGAACATGTTCGATAGCCGGGGATTATTGTGATTACAACATGAGAGACTATGATTGTAGTGAGGGATTTTATGGCTACGAAGTTAAGAGAGATTGCGGAGGCTATGAAAATAGCCATGGTCAAAACTTGGGCAGATTTGAGAGTTATGGTTTTGAGGAAGAAAATGAGGTGAATGAAGTGCCTAGTACTTATGGGGAACTTGGAGATGATGTAGTACCTCGTGATGGATCTTATGATGATGTTGGGGCATATGAGGAGTCTTACAATTCTCACTCCAAACCTAGATTTGGTGTTAGGTATAACCCTTTCGTTCACAAAGCTTATGAGAGCTATGATGAGAGTACACGTGGGGAGTATGAAGATTCATATTCACCACCTTGTAATACTTCTTATCAAGGTCGATATAGTGTGAATGGTTATACTAGATCTGGTGGAGGTTGTCCAACGAGAAGAAGAGGGTATGCATCTCCAAAATTGAAAAGTACTGTGTGCCTTACAATATTGATCCGAGAAAGAGTGCACACTCCGTAAAGGTGACCATTTATGGTATACCGGGATGCCTCTTTGTGTTAAATGATAGGTACTATAGGAACTACATCCTTCCATCCATGGTTGGCTACTTGGGGTTATTTTCGCGAGCCTTTACTTGTTCCATACTTCTTGGACGTGTTTAAGGTTATCGAAAGGGTCAAGGTTGTCTTTTCTGAATTTGAATAGTATGAGGAGGTGTGGTGCGATATTTTTCCCTTGACATACGCTCATGTATGCTTAGGTGCCAATTGGTTTGCATAACATAGAATTTCAAATGTGCAAAATTGGCCTAATATTGTAAGAGACCGGTGGGGAAATCACCTCGTGACCTACATGCTACCCGAGCCACAAAGAGAAGTGAATACTTACTCTAATCCAAATGCTTATGATAGAAAAAATATTGAGAGGAGTAAGGATGTGCAAGGTGGTAATTCAAGAGTGGAAAAAGGAGAGGTTGTGTGGAGCGAAGTGAGGGGATTGCCATCAAACTGAGCAATCATTGTTTGTCCTTCTATTTCTAAGGACATTGGTGTAGGTACCAACATGGCAAGCGAAGGAGAGAAATGCCGATTTTCTTCCCAAGCTTGTGGAGGACCTTCACAACATGGCAAAGGAGAGTCTACTCAAGAACTTCAAGGTAAAATAGCTAACTCTTACACTTTTGTGCATGTAAATGATGATTGTGTGTCTAGTAGACCATTGAGTTTGAGTAGTAGCTTAATTACTTGTGATTCTAATGATTCTTTGCCTTTTGTTGATGATGTACATGTTGTGAGTATGGATACACTAGTTGATCCTATTGATGACCAAATTGACTCTTCTTGTAAGATCAATTTATGTCCACCTAGTGTTGAAGCCTATATATTAAATGAAAGTACATCGTCTTGTGTAATTGGTGTTGATCAACTTATTTGTGAAAATTGTCCACCAATTGAGTGTGTGTGTGATGTGATTAATAGAACTCAAGTGAGTAAAGTACTTAAAAATATTGGTCACCAAATTGGGAGTGAACCTGAGTGCCATTCTTGGGACAATCTTATGCTTGAAATCTCTTTGAAACATGATATTGATCTTTTAGAGAGTGATGAACGTGTTTGTTCCGAATTTGCCCGGGAAATAGATCATGCTATATTTAGGTATAATGTCTTGTTTTAAGACGATTTAAACACTCCTAATGAACCTAGTGGTGAGAATGATGGTATAGCTTTTCTTGAAGGCTATAACCGATATGCTAACCCACTATGGTATGACAACATTCCTCCTAAAGATGGAAATATCTTTTAGAAAGATGATAGTACTCTTAAGGGTAAGAATTGTGTAGTTCTTCTTGAAAACCCGAGGGAAAAGATGTAATTGACTCCTTGGGGTAATGTTCCTAAATATGCATCCTTGTTTGACACACTTGTGCCTAAATTGCATGAATTCCAACTTGTAGATGCCAAGTTGTCTAGTTGTTTAAATGAAAGAATGTGTATGTGTTTAAATGCTTATTCTTCACAAGTGAATGCCTTTTCATGTGATTCTTTCCTAGACTACCTCTTTGCCTATGATGACGTCCATGCTAGTTTTGGATTTTTTTTATGTGGAGGTAGGAAGTTTGTTGGTCTGTCCATGTGTGTACGTGATAATGCTATATGGATTTTAGAACCAATCGAAACACCCCCCTTGGTGTGGTATTTTGACGAGATAAAGAAGCAATAGTGTCTTATGGCTCATAAGATGAAGGAAGTTCTACCTTGTGGATTATTTGATTCCATTAGGACCTATGTAGTTTCATTATCTCTTGGTGATTCCCATAACCAAATCCTTTGTGTACCTTTTATTGAGCTTTTAATATTTAATTCAAAGGATCCTTGGTTATATTGCAAATATGTGCAACCTTGGCATGTTGAGATGATTTGTTGTGCTAACCCTAATCCTCATGCCATGAGGAGTTTGCATTTGTTTGCCCTCTCTTCAGTTTTGCAAGGTTTGGATTTGAGGTCGAATCCTTTTCAAGAAGGGGAGGATGATACAAGAATAATGGACGCCTTAGCTTTCGAAGACATCATTCAAAGTCACTATGTGAAGAATCAAGCTTTGATTGTATGGAGGGCACGGGATCATACTTGGAGGGGACGTTTTGAGCCTACCATTGATCAAACCCGAGTGTGGAAGATTGCTTGGAGCCTTGAAAACTTAAGGACTCTCGTGTTTGGACCACCTTTGTTGGTTCACGGGTTTGGTTCCCTTTATTAAGGGAATTTTGGTCACTTAGCCTTGAGGGAATTTTGGACTATTCATATTGTTTTCCAACACACCAAGGACACCCTTGGTCATTAAGGGTAGTGTAGTCTTTTTTGCCTTCTTTTGTAATATATTATAAGTAGGAATTTTTAGGTCTTCTCTCATTAGTTATGAATGATGAATGTATGAAACATTGAAATCCTCTCTCTTGAGAGTAGAACACCTTAGAGTAGTTCTTAGTTAGGACTTGAAAAAGCCACCTTAGTGTAGGGCTTGGAAAAACTAGTATTGATCTTTGCTTGGAAATGGTGGATCTTGAGGTGAGTCGATTACCTTGGCGGTCACCGTTAGAGTGTGGTTTTGATTATAACATTCATTAGGGATTGGTGTTGAAATACACTTGGTTCTTAATCTTGTAATAATCTTGGTCTCACTATCTATCCTTTTATTTCTTGTATTATTGTTGTATTTGTTCTTGTCCTCTACTCTCGGTTTGTGTTTGTTGTTGTTGGCCGAATGGTTGCTCATCTTGTTTATCATATTGTGTTGTTAATATTAGTTTGGGTTGGCTGTTTTGGTGTTCTAAACACCTTGTTCATCTCCTTATTGTATTGTATTGTATTGTTGAATCTGAAAGTTGGTCACCAAAGAAGTCCTCGGTTTCTTGAGCTTGTAGACTGATTTTGGTGTCTGTTTCGTGTTTCCCTTGTGATTCTTGTATCAGTCACACCCGGATGGATGGAATATCTGGAACAATGTGCCTCCTCCAAGATCAACCAAATCCAATCACCCACTCTCGACACACAAACTCGGCCCCCAATCCTAAAAATCCATCCGAATCAAGTGAGGCTTCCTTAGCCTCGCCACACAACACCTTATCTTGAATCAACCTTAATCAACATCATCAAACTAGTGAGCTTGAATCTTCTTCATTAAAGAAGATCTAGCCTCCACAAATAACAAAATGCGCTCAGGTGTCAAAATATCAAGTCTAACCATCTGGCTAGCCAAAGACTTAACCTGTAAGGCTAAAGGGCTCTCCTGAGTCAAAAGATGCGCCAAGCTACTTATGCTAGTCGACTTTCGGCTCAAGGCATCTGCAACTACATTAGCCTTGCCCGGATGGTAGAGAATAGTCAAGTCATAATCCTTAAGAAACTTAAGAAAACAACATTGCCTCATATTAAGATCTCACTAGGTGAAGAAATACTGAAGGCTAGGATGATATGAGAAGATCTCACAACAAACTCCATACCAGTAGTGCCTCCACAACTTCAAGGAAAACACTACTGCGCAAAACTCCAATTCATGAGTAGGATAATTCCTCTCACGAGGTTTCAACTGACGAGATTCATAAGCAATTACCTTGCCCTCCTACATTAGTATAACACCCAATCAAATACCAGAAGCATCATAAAACACGGTAAAGCCCAAACCCTCCTTAGACAAAGCCAATATAGTAGCTGAAGTCAACAAATCCTTGAGCTCTTCGAAGCTTTCCTCATAAGCATTAGACCACTGGACGGAGATCTTCTCCTGAGCTAACTTAGTCAAAGGATCTGAAATAGAATAGAAGCCTTCAGTAAAATGTCGATAATACCCAGCCAAGCCAACAAAACTCCGAATCTCGATAGGCGAAATAGGTATAGCCCAATCATGAACCAATGCAATCTTGGTTGGATCAACCATATACCTTCCTAAGTCACCACATAACCCAAGAAAGAATAGACTCCAACCAAAACTTGCACTTAGAGAACTTTGCATACAACTTCTCATCCCTCAATCTCTGAAGCACAATCCATAAATGCTCCTCATGCTCAGCCTCGCTCTTGGAATACACCAAGATCTCACCTATAAATACAATAACTAAAGAGTAAAGATACGATTGAAACATCTGGTTCATCAACTCCATGAATGCAACAGAGGAATTGATCAAGCCAAAGAACATGACCAAGAACTCATAATGACCATATCGAGTTCAAAAAGTTGTCTTCAAAATATCCGAAGCTCTAATCCTCTGCTGGTGATATTTGTACCTTAAATTAATCTTAAAAAACACTGCAACACCTTGAATATAATCAAAAAAATCATCAATGCGGGGAAGAGGATACTTATGCTTAACTGCCACTTTATTCAGCTACTGATAATCTATACACATCCGCATAAAACCTTTTTTTTCTTCACAAATAAGACAAACGCACCCCAAAGCAAAATACCAGGCTAGATAAATCCCTTAACCAACAACTCCTACAACTGATCCTTTAGTTTCATCAACTCTATTGGGGACATCCTATGAGAAGAAATAGAAATGGGCTTGGTGACTGGCTCAACATCAATAGAAAAATCAATATCACGATGCGGAGGCATACCAGGAAAATTCATAAGAAACACATTCATAAACTTACGAATAGCACAGACAGAATCTAAGGAAGGATAACAACACTAGTATTACAAATATTCTCCAAATAAACTAAATATTTCCTTTCAACCAATCGATGAGACTGAACATAAGATATGACCCTCTTGAGACCCAAATAAAGTGAACCATTCCATCCATGGCACACCGACGAGGCTAAAGTCATAGTCTTAGCAAAACATCTAAGATAGTATGATAAAAAGCCAACCAATCCATACCAAAATAACATCAAAATCGACCATATCTAACACAAGCAAGTCTACCAAAGTCTCATGCCCGAAAAATGTCACAACATAAGATTGATGTACCCGATCCACCACTAAAGAATTACCTACCGGGGTAGATACATGAATAGGCATTGCAAGAGTCTCACTAACAAAATTGAAAGAAGTATATTTTTTAAACTAGTCATTGTCATAACAGACATGACTGTGTGCACCAGAGTCAGCCCACCAACCATCAATATTCTCCAACATGTTTATGTTTGTTATCACCGTATACATGGTTCTTTGGTAATGTTTACCTGATGTGTAGGCCCATATTATCGAAATTTACAAAATAAAGCAATATGCCCCCTCTTGCCACAGACAAAACTCGGTCCCTTTTCTTAAACATGTTAATTTTTTTCTCGATTATTTCCATCATTATTTTCCTTGGGATGTCTATCATCATTTTTCTTGAATTTTTTCTTCTTAGGCTTCAAAGTAGTATTTTTGTTCATTTTAGGGGTAGCTTTATTTGAAGTAGTGAAATTTACCTTCGGTGTGATGTTGTTCTCTTCTATTTGTATAAGTTCATCTTGTCCCCTTGCCTCTTTTTCCATGCAGATTCTCATTACAAAGTCTCAAGAGAAGTTTTCTTTTGCTTGTGGTGCATGATTTTTTGAAATTCCTTCTAACAAGAAGGAAATTAATATATTATGCCACAAACAATAAGGTTATATCTAATTTTGACTTCCTCAGACCTGAGCTCTTCAACAATCATTATGAAGTCCTGAGCCTGATCTATCACTAACTTGTTGTCCATTATTTGTAAACAAAAAAATCTGCTAGCCACATATTTCCAGCCTCTTCAGTGACATATTTTACTATGCAATACTTTCCTAATTTTCTTTACACTACAGTAAGTTATATCATAATAATCATAAAAAATATTAGATAGATAGTTAGAAAGAAAATACCGACACTTGTAAGAGTCACCATCGTATTTTTCAACTTTCTTCTTGGAGAGAAATAAGTTCTTCATCATTCATGGAAGAGTTATATACTTTGTTTGGATTCTTCCCAGTTAACACATATGAAACATTGACAAGACTCAAGTAGAAAAGTACTTTACCCTTCCACCTCTTGAAATGAGTACCGTTGAACCAGAATGTCTTGTTAAGATCTCCCATCTTGACATTTGCGGACTTTTCAGTTGTTACCATTGAATCTCCTTTAAATTTTTGGTGAAATTGCAATAGTATTACAACAAAAAAACTTACAACTGAAGAGATCAACTAGTATGTACCGTCAGTGCAAACAAAAATTACACGATCAACTTATTTTTAGTATGCTCTTAGAGTTTAAATGGTATGTTGTAATTATTTTAATTTCTTTTACATTTGAATTATTAAAAAGAAAAATAATAGTAAAAGGTAACTTAGACTCTATATTATTGTATGATTATATTTACCAAATATACAAAGGATTCCATATCTCTTTCGTTTTATTCTAATTTACATCATTGAAGATATCACCAATTCTATCCTTATATACTCTAACTTGTTTTTAATAAAACTATAGAGATGGAGAAGTTTTGTGGTTAATCTACAATTGTTAATTTTAAGAGTAAGAAATTTTTTAAATTAATTACCCTGTCATAGAAAAATTATCAACATTGTTTCTTTATTATGAGGCCGAAAAGATTCTTCTGTCACACTTTGAAAATAACTGTCAAAAGTTTAATATGATCTCTAAATGATATTAAAATTACATCTAAATGTCGAGGGCAAGATTTTATCAAATTCTCATCATGAAAAGAAACAATAATTTATTTTTAGTTAAAAAATATTAAGTTATAATTTTACCATCTAGTCAATAAAATTGAATCCAAAAACCGATTTCAAAAGCTCAAAATAAATTAATGGGTTAGGATTAAAAGACGGTTTCAACATAAGAGAGAGAGAGAAATGAAAATCTGGAATGACAGAGAAAGGGGGTATTAAGGAGGGAGTGTTTAAGAATTAAAAATAAGAAAAGAAAGAAAAGTTAAAAATTAGGTGGTAACATATTAGTAATGGTAATTGTCTATTAAGGGAAGACTTTGTCAAATAGAACTTTTAAGTCTATTTTTTTAATTAAATGGACCATAAGTTTTTTTTATTTAGGGAGATGACCCATTTTGTGAATAATTAATTATTTTGGTGATTTAAATTTCTTTATAAGTTTTAATAATTACAAACTAGTCCACAAAGGGACAAGTCAACAACTGAATTAAAAGGGGAAAAAACTCCCACCAAAAAATCTCTCGCAGGAATTCATGACCATATGCGAAGATGATGCATCTCTCCTAACAAATATATTATGTATCTATCTAACATATTATAGATTTGTCGGCAATTATATGAAAGAAAATATGAGGTACATTCATTTTTTTCAAAAATAAATCAAAAAAATATATATTAAAGAGTATGTTGGACTTATAAAAAAGAATACCAAGAATTCATGACCATAAGCAAAGACAACACATTTCTCCTAACAGACAGATTACAAATCTATCCGACAGAGCATAGACTTGTGGATAATTATATGAAAGGAGATATAAGGTACATTCACTTTTACCATAACTAAAGCAATTATCTGATATATTAAAGAGTATCTTAGATTTATAAGCAAGAAAACTGAGAATGACCATATGCAAAGACGACACATCTCTCCTAATAGACAGATTGCATATCTATCTGACAGATTATAGACTTGTGTGCGATTATATGAAAGAAAACATGAGGTATATTTACTTTTCCAAAACTAAAGAAACAATATGATATATTAAAGAGTATTATGTGTTAGCAAATAAAGTTAGCAAATAAAGTCCTATTTCCAGTTTTGTCCTAGTCTTTAGGAGAGTAGTTTATCGTGAATTTGTTTCCTATTTTTTAGAAGTTATCTTAGTTAGTTATTCATGTTTTTTGGTTTATTTTGTTAGGAATTTCTGCCTATAAAATCAACAGTCACAGACTATGAATAACAGTCAAGATAGTTCCATTAAATTCAGTGTGTTGACTCTATCTTTAGCCCTTTACTTTCTGCATATACTTCTCTGTTTCGCATCATTTTACAGTGGTATCAGAGCAAGTGTAAGATCCTACAGTGAAGAAGAAAAATCCAGCAACAGCTAAACCTCTTTTCTCTATTCTGTAACACTCATGGCATCAGATAGTAACTTCGTACAAACAACAATTCCTCGCTTTGATAGTCACTATGACAATTGGAGCATGTTTATGGAGAATTTCTTATGGTTAAAAGAGTATTGGACAATTGTGGAGAACGACATCGATTCTCTGGCAGTATGCAAAATTTTGACAAATGCTCAAAAAACAGAGTTGGAAGAGAAAAAACTGAAAGATTTGAAAGCGAAGAATTATCTCTTTCAGGCTATCAATCGTCCCATCTTAGAAAGTATTCTTTGAAAAGAAACATCTAAGGATATTTGGGACTCCTTGAAAATGAAATATCAAGGTACTGCTAGAGTGAAGCATGCACAACTTCAAGCCTTGAGAAGGGATTTCGAGACTCTGCAGATGAAGTCAGGAGAGTCCGTCATAAGTTATTGCGCTAGAACAATGAAGATCAGCAACAAAATGCAATTTCATGGAGAGAAGATGACTGATGTCACAATTATTGCAAAAATATTGCGCTCTTTGATGCCGAAGTACGATTATGTAGTTTGCTCCATTGAGTAATCAAAAGATATAGATGAGTTATCACTGGATGAATTACAAAGATCCCTATTGGTGCATGAATAGAAGATGAACCTCAATTTAAATTCTGAGGAACAGGCCTTGAAGGCTTCTACTTTTGTTCCTTCCAATTCTAGATGAAGGGGTAGAGGTAGAGGTAGAGGAAGAGGGAGAGGAGATAGAGGAAATAGAGATGGTGGCAGAAATTTTAGAGCCAATGATAATGGGAAAGGCAGGGGAAACATTTTTAACAAATCAAAAGTCAAATGCTATCGATGACATAAATTTGGTCATTATCAGTCTGAGTGCTACACTAGGCTGCCTAGTGACAAGGACGAGAAGTTAAATTTTGTTGAAAGCAACAAAACCGAGACCCTGTTGATGGCAATAGACACAGAAAAAAAAACCGTGCAAGATGTTTGGTATCTGGACACAGGCAGCAGTAATCGCATGAGTGGGAGTAAGTCTTGTTTTTCCTCTTTAAATGAAGGCTTTCGTTCTAAAGTTAGTTTTGGTGATTGCTCTACTGTGGATGCAATAGGAAAAGGTTATATTAAAATTAATGCCAAGAATGATTTTGAAGAAATAATATCAAATGTGCTTTATGGTTCTGCTTTAAAAAGTAACTTATTAAGTGTTGGACAATTGCAAGAAAAAAGATATTCTATTTTCATCGGGAAAGATGTTTGTGAGATTTATTGTCCTACTAGAGGAGCTATTGCTATTGCAAAAATAAATTCAAAGAGGTTATTTCCCTTGAATGTTGAGAATATTCAGTCTTGTTTAAAGTCGGAAGTAACAAATCCCTCATGGATGTGGCATTTTAGATATGGTCACTTGGATTTTCGTGGATTAAAAACTCTCCAACAGAAAAATATAGTGATAGTTCTTCCAGAAATCATCATCCCTTCACAAGTTTATGAAGAATGTGTTGTTGGCAAACAACATCGTTTTCAATTTCCAAAAGAAAAGTCGTGGAAAGCGAAGGGTACTTTGGAGCTAGTGCATTCAGATATCTGTGGCCCAATTAAACCAATTTCTAATGGAGGTAAAAGGTTCATTACCTTTACAGATGACTATTCCCGAAAAACTTTGGTGTATTTTTTACAGGAAAAATCAGAAGCTTTTGGTGCATTTAAAAACTTCAAGGCTCACGTAGAAAATAAAACTGGAAGGGTCATAAAGAATCTTTGAACTGATCATGGGGGCGAGTTTTGCTCAAAACTCTTTGAAGTTTTTTGTGAATTTAGTGGAATTCGAAGAGAGATCACCACTGCTTATATACCACAACAAAATGGTGTATCAGAGAGGAAGAATAGAACCATTCTTAATATGGTACGGAGTTTGCTAGCCAAAGAAAAAATGGAAAAGACTTTCTGGCCAGAAGCGGTAAATTGGAGTATTCATGTGTTAAATAGAAGTTCAACATTTGTTGTTCAAAACATGACTCCAACGGAGGCTTGGAGTGGAAGAAAACCAGCTGTGGACTACTTCCGATTTTTCGGTTGCATTGCCTATGCGCATATTCCAGATAAGAAGAGGAGAAGCTTGATGAAAAAAGAAAAAAATATATCTTTCTCGGTGTTACTGAAGCATCAAAGGCATATAAATTGCTTAATCCACTGACGATGAAGATTGTAATCAGTAGAGATGTTATTTTTGATGAAGAAAACACTTGGGATTGGAGTATGCAGTATTATACTCCAATCATATTTGATACAGGAGCCGAAGAAGTAGATACAATGCCCGAAAGTGCAGCAAATTCAACTCCCGCAGCTGCTGAAATTTTACCAACTCTTGCTGAAAGTTCACCAACTGCTGAAACTTTACCAACAGCTTTAGAAGAAACTGATGCAGCAACTCAGTCTCTTCGTTGTGCTCGGAAAAATCCTGCATGGATGATGGACCATGAGGTAATAGGAATTAATGCAAATAATGATGTGGTTAACCATTTTGCATTGTTTGCAGACTGTGACCCGATTATGTTTGAGAGTGCTGTTAGAGAAGAAAAATGGAGAAAGGTGATGGATGCTGAAATTGAAGCTATTGAAAGGAATGATACTTGGGAGTTTATTGATCTTCCTGATAAGCATAAAATTATTGGTGTCAAGTGGATCTATAAGACGAAAGCAAAAGAAAATGGCAAAATCGACAAGTATAAGGCACGATTGGTGGCTAAGGGATACAAGCAAGAGTATGGTGTGGATTATACTGAAGTTTTTGCTCTAGTTTCAAGGCATGACACTATTAGATTGCTAATTTCCTTGGCAGCACAAAATTCGTGGCCGATCTTCCAATTGGATGTCAAATATTCTTTTCTACACGGATACTTGGAGGAAGAGGTATTTATCGAACAACCCCCTGGTTATGTTAAGATTGGAAGTGAGCATAAAGTTTATCAATTAAAGAAAACTCTTTATGGACTAAAACAAGCCCCACGGGCTTGGTATAGTCGCATTGAGTCTTATTTTCAGAAAATGGGTTTTCAAAAGCGTCCATATGAGCCTACACTTTTTGTGAAAATTGGGGAGAATGGGAAAATTCTCATTGCGTGTTTGTATGTCGATGATCTC
Source organism: Capsicum pubescens (assembly GCA_030864215.1). Lineage (NCBI taxonomy): Eukaryota > Viridiplantae > Streptophyta > Magnoliopsida > Solanales > Solanaceae > Capsicum > Capsicum pubescens. The sequence goes on from CM061544.1 coordinate 78,921,107, forward strand.
ATCTTCATGGGGAATAATAAACGCATGTTTTCTGATTTCAACAGGTCTATGATGAATGAATTTAAGATGTCTGATCTTGGTAAGATTCATTACTTTCTTGGTTTAGAAGTAGTGCAATCTAGTGATGGTATATTTGTTTCCCAAAAGAAGTACACGCGAGAAATTTTAAATAGGTTTAAGATGCAAAATTTCAATCCAACCAACATTCCAGTTGAGTTTAGCTTGAAATTAACCAAAGATGGGAGGGGAAAGAAGACGGATAGTACTTTTTACAAGCAAATTGTGGGTAGTTTAATGTACCTAACTACTACAAGACTAGACATCATGTATGCTATTAGTCTTGTCAGTAGATATATGGAGTGCCCAACTAAAATGCATCTCTTAGCTGCGAAGAGAATTCTTCGTTACTTACAAGAAACCAAGGATTTTGGAATTTTCCATGAGAAGGGAGAAAAAGCAGATTTGATTGGCTTTACTGATAATGATTATGCAGGAGATCAAGATGGTAGAAAGATCACTTCAAGTTATGTCTTTATTCTAGGAACAGGGGCTGTATCGTGGTCCTCCAAAAATCAAACAATCGTCACATTATCAAGTACAAAAGTTGAATTTGTAGCTGCTACAGCTTGTTCTTGTCAAGCTATTTGGCTTAGGAGAATCCTTAAAGATCTACAATTCAAGATGGAAAATGCTACTATAGTAATTTGTGACAACAACTCTGCAATCAAGTTGTCAAAGAATCCTGTGAACCATGGAAGAAGCAATCACATTGATGTGAAGTATTATTTCCAGCAAGATCTCAACAATGAAGGAACAATAGAGCTTCAATATTGTCGAAGTGAAGATCAGTTGGCGGACATTTTAACTAAACCTCTCAGGTTTCTCCCTTTCCAAAAGCTGAGCAGGTCGATGGGTATTGGCATGATGGAAGCGTTCAACTAGCTAATGTTAACCTGAAGCTTGCGAGCTTTCAGTTTAAGGGAGAGTGTTAGCAAATAAAGTCAGTAAATAAAGTCCTATTTCCAGCTTTGTCCTAGTCTTTAGGAGAGTAGTTTATTGTGAATTTGTTTCCTATTTTTTAGGAGTTATCTTAGTTAGTCGTTCTAGTTTTTTGGTTTATTTTGTTACGTATTTCTGCCTATAAAATCAGCAGTCACAGACTATGAATAACAGTCAAGATAGTTCCATTAAATTCAGTGTGTTGACTCTATCTTTAGCCCTTTACTTTCTGCATATACTTCTCTATTTCGCATCAGTTTACATTATGAAATAATAAGCAAGAAAACCAAGAATTCATGACCATATGCGAAGCCAATGCATATTTTACTAACAGACAGATTACAAATCTATCTGACATAGCATAGACTTGTGGGCGATTATACGAAAAGAAATATGAGGTACATTCAATTTTACAAAAAATAAAGCAATTATATGATATATTAATGAGTATCTTAGACTTATAAACAAGAAAACCGAGAATTCATGACCATATGAGAAGCTGACGTATCTCTTCTAACAAACAGAGTATGTTCGACAGATTATAGATTTGTGCGCGATTATCTAAAACAAAAAATACCGTACATTCATTTTTAGGTCCCATACTTTTTAGTATATTATTATGGTCCATTTTTTGATTAATTTTTTTAATTTTTAAATGATAAAAAGACAAGGGGGTCATTTTGCAAATTGAGAACTCAAAGAGGATTCTCAGCCAAAATTTTCCCCTATTAAGCTACCTGACCGTGTAAAAAAAAATTTATACCGGCGGTGTATATTATTTAAACTCTTGAAGAAACATAAAAGTTATCTTCTTCTTTGGCTGAGGCGCAGATATCTCGCTCTATTTAAGGAGATTCAAGCCTACTGCAGCAAATTGTTTCACCGGGAAAGCAGTAATCTTTTTGAATTTTTCCCTCCAGGATACAACAACCTTCTCACAAAGAACAACTCAACAACTCTGGACAAGAGTTGAGTTCAAAGCTCCACAAAAAGAACACCTTCCTTCAACTAATAAACTCTCGTTTTTACTAACTTTTGTGAACTCTATATTATCTTATACTTGAAAAATATGCAAGACCACCTGTATTTATAGGAGAGAAAGCCTTCAAAAAGAATGAATAATGGTAGTAAAGGAGGAAGATCAAAGGCATTTAGGTTTCAAGAGTTACAATAATAATGAAGAGAATAATGGTAGAAGTTACATGAGTTATCTTACCACTAACTCATAAAAGTAAATGCCATAAAAAACATGGAAGTAAAGTGGGAGTAACACTGTTGCACGTTGTGGCGGTGAAAGGTTAGAAGTGAATGGAACAATTGCATGCCTACTTCAAATGTGCAAGGATAGTAGTTAATGGCACAAATTGGATGTGCAACTGATGGAGTAATGTTACTCTTCCTGCCAAAAATTAATGTGCTAGTAAAGCACAATACATTAACACCACACTAGGCCACTTAATGCCTAAAAATCCACTAACATAAGAGGAAAAGACAAGACATCAAAAGAGACACTAAAATATTATACAGATAATATTAGAATGCTCATAAAATTCAACATGTTTTCTTCTTTATCTTATAAACTACTCTTCTTCTTTTTTTGTTTTTTGTAAATCAATATTGTTTCCTTCTATGACTTTTTTTGTTTCTTTCTTTGGTTTCTTGTAATCTTACTTCTTCCACCTGATAAAGTTTTATGCTTCAGACCTTGAGAACTAGAAAGGAAGGGCAGTAGAAGCTACTTTGGAAAGTACAATCATGGAAAAAGGGAAAAGTGGAGAAGAGAGGTGAAAGCAAACAACTCATCAGTACGTCATACAATATTCATTCCTATTAATACTATCATTAAGATACAGAATGTCGTACATATGTCTAAAGAACTTTTAATCTTAAAGCATAAATAATAAAAGTTTCTTTCTTTCCCAGAAACATTCTCTGTCCCTATCAAAAGCAGAACCCTTCATTACTGCCCTCATCTCCTCTTTGCTCAGTTCACCTCCTAGTAGGTGTGCTGCTGCTATGCCTTACACAATGACTTTTATGCCACCGAATGCTAGCGACTGCAACTGTAAGTATCTCTTTGAAACATACATAGAGTTGCCAACTCTTTTTTATTGGGAAAGAAGTAAGTGAAAGAAAATGTCGGCAACCTCTCTACTATATGAAAGTTATCCTATATCTCCATTTTTCTCAAGGTTTCTGTAAATCTTCAAAAAATACCATCATCACAAATATGTGAAAACTCTTCAGGTACTGAATTCATTGAGAAATTCCAATGCAACATGAAAGTGGGATCTCTGCCTATAAGGAGTTATAGTTGTTATTTATAGTTGTCATGCAGCCGGTGGAATCAACCATCGAAAGCGTTTGATGTTGAAGGCTGATGTATTTAATTATCAAGATATTTATATAGTTGAGTACAACATTTAGGCTCATGTGCAACTGCAAGTATTATTAAAAATCCTCTTGTGCCTATTAGTACCTCAATCAATGGGAATTAAATGCGTCCAGGGTGATAAGGTTCCAAGAATATCACCTTTTCTGAAGGTTAATTCTTTTCTGCAGGTGTTACCTTTATTTCTGCAAGGATTTACAAAGTCAAAAAATAACTTAATGGCAAAGTTTAAGAAGTTACCAGAAGATGGTTCCAACTCTAAGCTGACAAGCACATACTATGCAGAGGAAGATTTTAAGACCAACGTAGAAATTAGTGGAACCCTATCTCGTTCAGAACCCTGATGCAAATGGTTATGTTGTTTCAAATAGGTTTTCTTACAGTGTTGTCTATGGTTTGTCAATAAGTATAATGTTTATGTTATTTCTCAGTCACTTTGATCAATGAATGATCATCTTAAACTTTTGTGATTAAAAATCCTCTTGTGCCTATTAATACATAAATTGATTGGAATCGAATGAGTCTAGGGTAATGACGTCCTAAGAATATCACCTTTCCTTCCTGAAGGTTAATTCTTTTCCAATGTTGGATACTCTCATTTTCATCTGGCTCCTTTCCTGAAGGATAATTCTTTTCCAATGTTGGATACTCTCATTTTCATCACTAATATCTTCTAACATAGTTTCTTTTCAGCAGGTGACAACTTTAAGTTCATTAACTTTGGTTGACAAACTCTAATAAATAAATGAGGTGAAGTTTAAGCAGTTGCCAGACTGTGGCCCCAATTTTAAGGTGGCAAGCATATACTACACATAGGAAAATTTCAAGAAGTTTATCTCCTTCAGACCTTGATGCATATGGTTAGTGTTCCGAGAAATGCTATCTGACTTTATTATGTAACTTGATTCCAAGCGTGTTATCTTCAGTTTCATAATCATGCTAAGGGTCTGATGATCAATATATCTATATGCATAAAGAGAACTAGTTAATTGTTTAGTGCTTTCTGAAATACAATTAATCTGACTGTGTTGGAATGTAATTATTATTGCAGTTAGCTGCTACTCTTTAGATGCTCATTACAAATCTAATGCAGGAAAAGTACGGATAAGGATGAAAGATCTGTTGCTCGTAATTATTCAAGAGCAGCGCAGATATATCACCCGGGCATCTGCCTAGACCATCAAATAAGAATCCACTATCATTTTTACGTCAAGCAATACATGAAGTTAATCCTGATGTAACAGTAAAAGCAAGATGTGCAGGTGTATTGACTCTAAGAGATTTGATATTGTTCCAAGAGCCCTTTTGTAATGACCCATTTCATCGTTATTAAATTATCCATAATAAATTCATGAAAATTCATTCCTCAATATTAACTTGGATCCAAAATAGCAAATATTTTATTTGTTATGTCACCTCGAATTTTTCGGCGATGATTTTAGACTTCAAATGTGTCTAGATAGACTCAAGCTTGAAGAATTTAATTCATGATTTCTAATATTAATACTTTAGTTTTAAAGTTCTTTTATAATGAATTAAGGTCGTACAATATCCTTAACACAAATTTAAGCTTATAACTTTCTTTCCGATACAGTTTTGATATGGGTTTCTATTAGGGATAACTTCGAATGACTATATCTACTATAATATAAGGAGTTACGGGTCCCACTACCTACCAAATCAAAAATCTCTGAGTCCTCTTTCCAACTCAACAAACCGTTCCTCAATCCGAATTCAGAGTAAAAAGTTCTGACTATTTTAGTGAGTACTGTCCGGGATGAAATGAGATTTCGCTGTAGCAAAAATTCTAATGATTTTTAAATCAGCTTCAACCGTATTTTAGGTCTAAAAACCCCAAATTTCATTCCCCAATCCTAGAGAGGTGATTTTCCAAATCTTAAGGTGAAATTCCTTCGTTGAGGTAAGTTTTTCCAATATTTTCTTCGTCTTTTCATTCTTTAACATCTTAGAATCCTTAAAAAGACCTTTAATGGTGGAGTTCTTTGGGAATACTCATGGGTGTTTTTAATATGGCTTAGAGCTGATTCTAAACTAAAAATTAAATAGTCCTAACATGAATGTCATAAACTATATTGTGAATTTTGATGGTTAGGAACCTTAAATTCCGTAAAGATGAGACCTATAACCTAAAAACTCCATTAATGGAGACGGGTTAAGCTTGAAAGATCTAATTAGTGATTAATTGAACTTGAGGAATGATATAGAACTTGAATTAAGGGTAGAATTAGTGGGTTTGAATCCCCAAAATATTTGTTTGAAGAGTAATTAATTATTTAATTACTCTTATAATTGCTTGACTTTTCGATGATTGATTATTCCAAGGCATGAAGGAAAGGAAAGAGCAGCTTTGTTGCAGCTTGTTTCTTCCAAAAGCTTGGCGTCCAAGTAGGTTATTTTTAATGAGTAGAATATTATGTTATTTTATATTATCATAATTTAGAATTGATGGGAGAAAACATGTCTAGGCCTGCAGGCATGGAGTTGAGGTGGATAAAGACACGAGAACTTAACTTTAATCTCAAAAACTATATTATTGATTAATTATATGATATTTGTGATATTATGTGTTATGTGCTGCAATAAGATTGTTGTAAATGAAGGATGTGGACATGATAATTCTTAGTTGCTCTGGTGATGAACCTAGTTGAGTTATAATGATATTAAGTTGTATGTGCTGGACAATAATATGGTGAGGAGAACCATCCTAGGATTAAGTACTGATGAGCATAGTAATATCTAAAGGATAGATGACTTGAATTAGTGTGACGATTGTATTATATAGAAAGAGGTAGTGACATTTTAATAATTAATGAGTAAGTAATACTCCAATAGTGACTTGCATGCTTAAGTGTTAAATTGTGATTTATTTTATGATAATCTTGTTTTGGTATTGATAAAAGCACTTTATCTATTGGATGCCCAGGAGAGGCTAAATTATTGATAATGATGATTTATTGAAATGTGCCTATGTGATGCTTTTTTGATAATGATAACTCCTTGTATTAATACCATGAATGGATTATTGATGTTTGGATTGTTGATGCGTGTATAAATGATTATTGAAATTTACTTGATGGAATTGTCTCATGACTTTAAGTGTACTTGTAAACTTGGTATATTGTGTTGTACGTTGTGAGGAAGTGTAAATTTGATATTGATATTACATGTTTATGGTGGATCGAGTGCTACGACGGTACATATATTATATGTTAGATCGGGTACCACATTGGTACAGATATGTATACGATGGATCGGGTACCACGCCGGTACGAATATGTCTATGTTGGATAGGGTACCACACCGGTACGAATATGTGTATGATAGATTGGGTACTACACCGGTATGGATATGTATGTGTTGGATCGGGTACCACGCCGATATGGATATGTGTGTGTTGGATCGGGTACCACGCCGGTATGGATATATATATATTGGATAGGGTACCACACCGGTATGGATATGTATATGATGAATTGGGTACCACGCCGGTACGGATATATATATGTTGGATCGAGTACCATGCTAGTACGAATATGTGTATATTAGATCAGGTACCACGCCGGTACGGATATATATATGATGGATCGGGTACCACGTCGGTACGGATATGTATATGACAGATCGGGTACCACGTCGGTACGGTAAATGAACATAGATTGTTCCCTGCAGGTCATGACTATTTAGGCAAAAATAAGTCCCATAGCATGTGTGTACATATTTGTGTTGAGTCTGTGGATGTTTATAGTATGGTTGATACTCTTGATGGTTATGTGGCTTGTTTGTGAGCACTATTTGATTTATTATTGTTGTATTGTTCATTCATTGGGTATTTGATTATGTGATATGTATTTGAAGAAGTAAAACTTTGTACTTATATGTTGGTTGACTTGCTTCATTTATACGTGTTTTAATCGTAGCTTACCAGAATATCTAGTTATTATTCTTTAATATTATAAGAGAGAATTTGGTTGTTAGCTCGAGAGTTTAGTGTAAGTTGTCTATGATTACGGGTTTTTCCTGTGAATATAAGTAATGAAAATGATAAGGTGAATGAAGAGGAATATTGATGTATTAGCATTGGATTGTGGTTGATTGTGTGAATTAATGAGGTTAGAATATGTTAATAGTGAATATAATACTGATGGAGTTGGAAGAGTAATTGGATGATGTAACTTATATAGGTAAAGTAATAATGTTATTACAGCCTTGGTTGAATTATATTCCATTTAATATGTCATTATTTATTTTCCTTAATTCTATTTTATGATTATATTAACTAACGCGGTCAGCCAATGATTCCTACCAGTACATGTGGTTGTACTGACCCTACTCTTCTACATTCCTTATTGTGGTGTAGACTGAATGCATGTTAGGTTGCAGTTACTAGATGGATGACGATATTCAGCACTAACTTTTGCACTTTCTTCCTGGCAGATGTTAGAGTCCTTGTATTTTATTTCATTGTCAGTCTATGTTGCAATAGGTAGCTCTTGTACATTTCTGGCCAAGTCTTGGGATAGTGAAGGATATTTGTAAGAAGTTTTTGAAAAAGTTTATTTATTAGTATTTAATTTACTTTATATTTCTTTAAAAACAGAAGTCTTCTGCATATTTTTAGTTGGGTAATGATGGTTCTCCTATCTACTTAGAATGGTATAGGTGCCCGCACGGTCCGTTAGTCTGGGTCGTGACACCTTTGTTTGAGGCAACTTGCCAAGAAGGGTGCAACCTCCTAACATGACCATATGCTAAGAAGGGTGAAATTTATTTAATTATTCTGCAAAACAAAGAGCAAGACCATCAAGTTGCTTTGAAACAAAACTACTTGATAGGACCATTTCTTATTTCAAAGTAATATCACTATTTGTCTATCATTACAGGTTGTGCAATAAATATTATGTTTGTATCATATTCTTGTATACTTGTGAGGGATTAATAAGATAAGATCTAGCCTAATTGGCTTGTACTTTCCCTTTTGAATATTTTTACTATTGCTAAAAGTCCATGCCTAGAGGCTAATCTAAGATTTAGTGAAAATTAATCCTTGTTTCTAGGTAAATAACTCAACATTTAACCTACTGCACTATTCAATCTTATTTAGGGCAATGAGAGACGACAGATAGTATTAGATCAATTCTAAGGAATATATACATAAAATACACATTGCAATATTTTTTAAAAATAAAATTTCAGATATTATCATACTTTGGAACCAATAAAAATAGAATACGTTCTTCTCCATGCTTACACTATATTTGTTCGATCCATAATGTGTTTGATGAAAGTCTCAAATGAACTATTTGTGAATGTTATTAAGTACAAATTGAGTAGATGAGCATTTGTGTTTTTCTCCTTGTTATTTTCAACGTATTACTTGTTTAAAAGATGGAGGAATCATGTTCAAAGTCTCTTTCTTTTATCAAATTTCTGTAATAATGGAGAAGAGCAGTAAATCGTTATACCATTTCCTTAAACAGGTACTTCTCCATTATTACACCATTTTTTTCTGCATAGAAACCAAAATATATGCACGTCATTCATATTGTTGTAGTGGCAATTGTTAATGTTAAAGATGTCTGCAATGTGTTTGTTAAAAGTCTCTATTGAACTGTCTGTTTGTGAATACGAAGTAAAGAATGACAGATGATATGATCCGTTTCCGAAAACTGTGTTTTTGTCTCATTTTTTAAAACATTTTTCTAGTATAAAAATGGGGTAGATTCCCTCCAACTCAGAAATGTAATTTAATATGTCTAGAGTTGTAATCTAACTATTTGGTTCTTGTTTCTGTTGGTGCCCTTTCAACTACTTCTTTAGCCAAATATTTTCACAATTGATCAATCCTTATCTCCATAATTACTAACAATTACATCTACAACAACATAGATAATACAATACCACAAGTACGGTCTGTGAAGGATAACGTGTAACACTTCAAGTGTCTTGATGCACAAATAGAGCTAAGAACGAGCCTATGTGACCCCTAGATTGAGTATAAATTACTTTACAACGCATTCACAAGTGTTTGGGGAAATTTTTGGCAAGAATATAGGACATGCGTTGCGAGGGGGACCCTACGCTGCAGGAGGACACTACCTCAACCATGCAAAGGGCTCTGCGATGCAAGGGGGCCACCTGCAACGCGATCCCCCTTTGTCCCCTGTCAACCCGATGGTTTTCGAAAATCTTTAAGTGTCCATCGGATTATTCTGGTCCTTATACACCTAAAATTATCGCCTAATATTCTATTATATTTTTCCTAATTGGGATTGACCCTAAATCAGCATTAGAACATTCTCTTCTCCTTATCTGAGTCACGAAATTAGCAAGATGTGTAGAAGAGCCTCAAGGTTAACTTTTGTTCAGTTTTTTTCTATCAAAGCTATGTAGAACGACCTAAAATCCATGGGGTTTTAATTTACAATCTTTTAAACTCTTCTTAGTGTATATATTATGGGATTCTATTTTACTACAAGAACATGTTTTTAGATTCGCACTTATGCCTCAATTATGCAATTTTATCAAGTGTGTGTGTGTATATATATATATATATATATATATATATATATATATTGTGATTGATGAAATGAATGAGGTTGTGAATGGTTTCCTTTACTTAATTATTCATGTGAATGATTTTTGAAGAGTATTACTCGTTTTGATGTTGCTTGTTCTTTTCTATGGTGGTTATGTGAATACAACTAAAGAGGTGTGAGTTTTCTCCTAATGCTTTTACAAGATTCATAAATGAGAAATATTTTTACCTAAACCATCATATTGACTTGAAGAGCTTTACTATTTAACTTTTGAAATACCTTATAGTGGTCAATAATTCATGACATGTAAGATATTAAATAGAATATGAAATATGGCATTTGAGACTTGCAAGTCTTAATATGATGGTACCAAATCAAACAATTGCCCTTCAGACTACATACTATGTTTTAATAAAGATTCAAGTTTCTAAAATGGCTAAAATATGATCTTAAAGAGAGTTAAGTGGCTAACCGAGAAGGCATGAGTTTGAAAGGCCCATAGCCCAAAATTGTATTTTGCCAATGTGGGATTGACTCTGTCTTGAGTATGGATAATCATTGTATACTTTCTTTATGATTGGTATACCAGACTCAGACACTCCAATCTTTGCGGCGTACTTGAATTGGAGGCTTGATCAACAAGTCAAAGTCGGACCTGGCATAGCCCGTGGATTTTTTCAAATTATGTCGGGTACAACACCTTGCTTAGAATTATAGGAATCAAAATTAAGTCTTAAAAATCATATTTTGAAATAAAACCTATGTCTACATATTATTACGATATTTTTTAACCCCATATTATGTTTTGTACAACATTTTCACTATACATGCCAATACATTCCAAGTATTGACAGTCCCAGGGAAGCTATATTATCTCATACTGTAGGTTCTGAGGCTCAGTCGCGTGGTCTAGCATTAGAATTTCCTAAAGCGTCAGATTTGGTGAGACGTCCATCCTTCATTAGGCATTCAATTTAGATATTTAGTTTTCTAATAGTTTTATGATCCGACTGAGGGCCTTGTCCCGACCTAGATAGTTATTCATTAGTAGAGGCTTTGTAGATTGGATTAGACAGATGTTTTGTTATGTTGTTGAGTTAAAGCTTATTTTTAGACTTCCTTGAGTTTCCTTATATTTTTTGCAATTTATATGAATTATGCTTTTGATAGAATGCTAAGGGACCTTCTTGGGTCTTCGTAGTTTGGGATGACCGTTGTGGACAGAGCCTCATCTTGGGTTGTGACAAGTTTGGTATCAAGACAAGATTTAGGGTCCTAGGGTGTCTACAAAGCCTACAAAGCCATGTCAATTAGAGTCCCTTTTATTGGTGTGTAGCACACGACACTTATAAGGGGGAGGCTACTAGGCTTTTAGGAATGTTTCATATTCTTCATGTTCTAGTTCTTGCTCGAGAATTTTATTAACTGAGGAGGTTCGCCCTACCCATGGGATGTAGACTCGGTATAGAGATCGTACTCTTGATTTCACTTCTCCTCCTAATATTCCACCAGCCCTAACCAGTCCTTCTCGGGCACCTAGGACTGACATTAATTGTACTCAGTCTCCACATAGAAAGGTCTTAAATGCTGAGTTCTATCTATCCATTCATGTGATTGCTCAACTTATAGCATTGCGGTCCTACCAGTCCGGTAATATTGGTTCTTTCACTAGTTCATCTAATGTCACTCAGGTAAGCTAATTTATGAGGCTGAATTCCTTGAATTTTACAGGTTCCAATATCGAGGAATATCATTATGAATTTATGGATGAGATGGGAAATAATTTAGAATTATGAATGCTAGTGATATAGAGAGGGTAGAATTTACAACCTATCAGTTGAAAGGGGTATCTTATCAGTGCATGATAAGTGGGAAGAGTTTAGAGCTGAAAATATAGAACCAGCAGTGTGGGAAGAGTTTTCTGACGCTTTTCTTGGCCACTTCTTTATTTAGGAGTTGAGGGAAGCTAGGAATGAGAAGTTTGTGAATCTAAAGTAGGGTAAGATATGTGTTAAAGAGTTTAACACCCCGAGTCTGCACCCCAGATGCCACACGATGCTTACGACCCTGAAGGACCACAAGCTAACCCATGACTTGTACTTGCTGTGAGCACTGAATAATAATACTAAAATAATGTGGAAAATAGGCTGAAATGCCATAAGGTTCATAATCTGAATACTGATGAACATAACAACTGAATAATAACATCTACAAAACTGATTAATGTTTGAACTAGTCTATTCTGAAAAGCATCTAACTAAACTGTCTGGATGTGGAGGTTATAGGACAAGCCCCTAACTAACTCTAACTACTAAAATACTGAAGCTATTGAAATATTGAAATAAAAGCACATCCTCAATAGATGAAGACTCACTACTGAATTTGCGACTGCTGACTGAATCTGTCTATGCGTGGTCAAGAACCTGAGTGTTCGAACCTATGATATAAGACATCATAGCGCAAAGAAAAAGTATGCATTAGTACATGAAATGTACTAGTATGCTAGGTGAGGTAAGGCTGAATGAAGGGGTTCATATGCATGAACAGTAACAGACTGAATGATATAGAGTAATTGAATAAGAATACATTGACAACTGAAAACTACTATAAAATACCGAGTATGCAATACTGTGCATATACGTGTATACTATATCTGAGTTTTTACTGAAGCTGAGTACTGATTTATGATACTTAGTAACTGATATCTGACATTACTGATACTGAGTGATTGTGTCTGGCTGTCCTGATTCTGTAGAATTGAACTGAGTTCTATTCGGAGACTAAAACTGAAACTGTTGGAGGTAATTATCTAACCGATATGCCCTAAATAAGATAACGGGGGTCCAACCTGTAATACAAGTTGGAAGAGTGTCTGTACCATGCCACGGGTAAAGAAAAACTGAAGAGTCACCCTCATCTGGTAGGTACCCTGAATAAGAATGGTGGTACCCTCAACGGGCAGGTAAAATACCTTATCAACCCTCAACTGGTAGTTTGATATCCCAATCTATGTTGGCTACATAGTTCTGGAATGTAAGGACTACTTCTAAGGATCACACCCTCAACTGGTAGGTGAGCCCCTATCCTGAGGTTCACTCGGTGCTGAATCCTACTCCCAAATGAAAACATGGATTACTATACTGAGCTGAACTGGACTGATATTGATTTTCACTGAGTTTTATTTTGTAACTGACTGAGTACTATTGATCGTAATATTATTGAGACTATTCTGTAACTACAGTGGCTCTAGGTAAATGTAACGCCCCGAATCTGGTACCCGAAATACTACACGGTGCTCATGACCCCGAGGGACCACAAACTAACCCATGACTGATATCTGTACCTAAATACTGCATAGTATATTGTATAAATGTGGAAATAAAGGCTGAAAGTCCAAAAGGTTCAAAACTGATAAAACATAACATCTGAAAGTACCACCAAATCAAACTAAAAAAATTTGTCTGAACATACTATAGTATGAAAATCCTTTAAAACTAAACTGTCTGAATAAAGAGATGAAGGGATATGTCCCCAACTAACTCCAACTACTAAAATAAACTAAGTAATGAAGAAATAAAGTAATGATCATGTCCTCAAAGGATGAGGACTCAGTGCTAACTCTGACTGCTGAAGTGCTTCTGAAACTATGGTATAGAATAAAACACCATTTCGCAGATTTGCCAGCACGATTGAATGTACTGGTATTCATGTAAGGTAGGCTGAATGCAAAGGTTTCAAATGAATGAACAATGCTAACTGACTATATGATATGAACGTGAGAATACATGCATGAATAAGTGACTGTTACTGAATTCATGATGGTACTGACTACTAAGTCTGATTACTGATAACATGAGTGACTTATAACTAATATAATTGATACTGAGCAAATGTGTTTGACAGTCTAGGGTCTGATGTAACTAGCTGAGATCCGTGCTGTTCTGAGTTGACTGTATCTGACAGTCCCAAAATCTGAAGAACTATCTAAGTTCATTTACTGAGACTGAGACTGTGGGAAGTAGTCATATAACCGACATGCCCCAATTAATGCATTATAGCAGACTTAGGGTCCAATCTAGAACCCCAATTGGAAGGGTGTCAATACCGCTCCACTGGTAAAGACAAGCTGTGGGTCACCCTCATCGGGCAGTGTCCCCAAAAGAGAATGGTAGGACCCTCATCTGACAGTTTTTATCTACCTCATCAACCCTCATTTTTCAGTGTTGATGTCTCAACCTATGATGGCTACATAGTTCTGGAATGCAAGGTTGCTTCCAAGGATCACACCCTTAACTGTTACTGTGTATCCTCATCCTTGGGTTCACTCGGTGCTAAATCCTAACCTCATCTGAATAAACACTGAACATGATTAACTGAACTGAACTGGACTGAGTTCATTGAGTTATGTTGACTAACGAAATACTACTGAGATTACTGAATAACTGAGCTTTTTGAGATTACTGGGATTACTGAGTTTTCCTGAGTCACATGACTAACTGAATTCTACTGAACATGACTTTACTAAGGATATCGTGAAAACATGACACTGGGTCTAGGCACACAACTAAATTGTCGGGTACAAGTACCCCCAGGACTCTATAGAAGGAAACTGACAAGGCATGACATTCTTGAATACATAACCAACATCAACAATCCATAATACAATAAGTTGGGGATTTCATCAAGTACATGGTTATCATAATCTTGTACATGGTAGGAATGCATATAATCAATGTCATAATTTCATACTCTAATATCATGAGCATTCCAACAAACATCTACATTGCACATCAATAGCATGGGAGCCATTTGAACATAAGGGTAAAATATGAATCCATCTCATAAGTCACAACTGAGCTATATTACATAATTTCTAGTCTCTTAGGCTTTTTATAAAACACTTAGGGTTACATGACTTAAGGCATGACATAATCATCAAATTAACATATCATAACCAACTAAAATTCATGGTTTTCAACTCACATGCTAACATATCTTCATAAAAACACATAAAGATTCCAACTTGGGAATCATACAACAACAAACACATGAACATAATCAACCCATAGTATGAATATCATAATCCATAGTTTAAAACTTGATTCTTGGGCTTCATGGATGAAAGGAATCCATGAATGAACACTATTCATACCTTAGTACTTGATTCTACGAAGATTTATGGTGGAATTTTCTTAAATTTGAATCCCCAATTGAGAACCCTAACTTGTTTTTGAGAGAATTTTTAGAGAAGTGACTATATTTTTGTCGTATTGGGGCTAAATACCGTGTTATAGGCTTATATAGGGGTGGGAAATTCCCATTCTGCCCTTAAAATAACTCAAAAATGGGGTGTTTATAACACTTGGGCCATAAGATATGCGGTGCACAACTTATCACGTAAGCTAGGTTGTGCGTCGCACAACTTATGGCATAAGTTAGGTTGTGCATCACACAAATTATGGCATAAGTTAGGTTGTGCATCACACTACTTATGGCATAACCATTCTAGTAGCCTTAGGTGATTTGTTAGGCGACGCACTCCACTGTTCAAAGCCATAACTTCTTGCTCGGGTGTCGGATTTTTTTAAAATTGGTATTGTTGGAAAGCTAATTCGATTCTCTACAATTTGGTAGGTCTAAATCTTCCAAAAACCGCGTATACATACAGTTATGATCATTCAAATATGACTCTTGCAAAATCAAACACTAAAACTTGATGGATTCAAAAGATCTTAGCTTGCCTTAATCTAAGTGACTCTTATGAACACGCTTAACACATCATAAGCTCTCTTATCACTAGGATACTCGTTGTAAGTCATGTACTCAAATATGTATCACAGTATAGGATGTTTCATACGTAGGAACAATGGTTCATTTTCTAGCTTAGAAATATACAGGGTATTACAATATCTCCCTCATGGGAATATTCATCCTCGAATGGGACTGACTAGACTGAGAATACTGATGGACTGAACTTACTTAAGGGGCATGAACATATGAAACATAACTATATGATTGGAACTACTGGTATACTAAAATCTCATACTAAATATGCATGTTTGATGCATGGTTATCTGATTGAGTTGTTCCTCATGAAAGCATGACTGAAATTATTAATAAGCTGAGATTCTTTACTGAACATGCATGTATAATGCATGAATGCTTGACTGAACTGACTTTTGAATGCTTGACTAAACATGCAATGGTAATTAATACCAAGTTTATAATGGGTATCTAAACATGAACTGAATACCAAGCTTGTAACTGAAATCTGAACATGAAATTGAAAACCTTAAAGAGAAATGTTACCTTGAGCTGAGTCTGAGTTAGCGGAGAAGAGGTGAGGATACTTGGTTCATATTTCTGCTTCTTCTTCCCAGGTATCTCCCTCAACGGACTGATTCCGTCAAAGAACTTTAACTAGAGTGACTTCTTTGTTCCTCAGTCTGCAAGTCTGATAGTCTAAGATTTCGACTGGAATCTCTTCATAAGAGAGGATGTTCTGAACATCTATGCACTGAATAGGGACTGCAACTGCTGGGTCACCTATGCACTTCTTGAGCAAAGAGACATGAAAGACTGGATGAACTGAGGCTATATTTGAAGGAAACTAGAGCTCATAGGCTACCTTGCCAAAATGACTGAGAATTTTGAAGGGACTGACATATCGGGGACTGAACTTTCCCTTCTTTCTAGACCTCTTCACTCCCTTATGGGAGATATATTTATATAGACATAATCACCAATATCGAACTCGAGATCCTTTCTGCGTACATCTTCATAAGACTTCTGGCGTCTCTGAGCAGCCCAGAGTCATTCTCTAATCAACTGGACTTTTTCTAAGGCATCGAATACTAAGTACGACCCTATAACTGAGTCCTCACTAACTTCAAACCAACCGACTAGAGATCTATATCTCCAACCATAGAGAGATTCAAATGGAGCCATCCGAATACTGGAATGATAGCTGTTGTTGTATGCAAACTCAATCAAAGGCAAGTGGTCATTCCAACTACCCTTGAAATCAATTGCACACGCCCTTAGCATATCTTCTAAAGTCTGAATGGTCCTTTCCTCTTGACATCTAGCTGAGGATGAAAGGCTTTACTGAGATGAACTTGGATACCAAGACCCTTTTCGAATGCTTTCCAGAAATGAGAGGTGAAATGGGTAGCTCTGTCTGAGATAATAGATAGCGGGACACCGTGCAATCTGACCAACTCTCTAATGTAGAGTTTGGCATAATCCTCAGCTGAATAAGAGGTATGGACTGGAAGGAAATAAGCTGATTTAGTCATCCTATCTACAATGATCCAAACTAAATCATGCTGATGATGAGTACGAGGCAAACCCGTCACAAAGTCCATGTTTACTTCTTCCCACTTCCAAGTAGGAATAGTGAACTCCTACATGGACCCACTAGGCTTCTGATGCTCTATCTTAACCTACTGATATGTAGAGCACTTAGTCACAAACTCTGCGATATCTCTCTTCATCCCACTCTACCAATAGGTCTCCCGCAAGTCGTGGTACATCTTAGTGGCCCCTGGATAAATAGAGTAGTGTGCACCATACGCTTCTGCAAGAATTCATTACCTCAAGTCATCCACACCTGGAACGTAAAGACGACCCTGACAATGCAAAACACCATCTCTCTCCTAGTGAGAAAACCTCTACTTTCTGTTCCTTGACTGACTCTTTCAACTTGACAAGGCTGGGATCTCTATCCTACTTTTCTTTCACCTCGGAAACTAGAGATGATTCTGAACTACTTTGAACCCATATATCACCTCCTTCTGTATCGACTAAGTGAACACCTAGTCTGGAAAGCTGATGGACTTCCTGATCTAACTTCTTCTTACTATCCTCAACATGAGCAACACTACCCATAGACAGTCTACTGAGAGCATCGGCCACTACGTTGGCCTTGCTCGGATGATAAATGAAACTCATGTCATAATCTTTCAAGAGCTCTAACCACCTTCTCTGACAAAGATTGATATCTTTCTGGGAAAAGACATACTGAAGGCTCTTATGATCTTTGAACACATCTACATGAAATTCGTATAGATAATGCCTCCAAATATTTAAGGCAAATACTACGGCTACTAACTCAAGGTCATGAGTCAAATTATTCTTTTCATGGGGTTTAAGCTGTCTGGAGGCGTAGGCTATAACCTTACCATGCTGCAGGAGGAGACAATCCAAACCAACTCTGGATGCATCATAATACACTACAAACCTATCTGAACCATCTGGAAGGGCCAAAACTGGAGCTGAGGTGATTCGAGTCTTCAACACTTGAAAACTCTTCTTGAAAGGATTTGACCACTGAAACTTGACTTTCTTCCAAGTCAATCTAGACATAGGGGATGAAATAGAAGAAAATCCCTCAACAAACCATCTGTAATAGCCAGCCAAACCTAAGAAACTCCTGATATGTAATGGAGAGACAAGTCTAGGCCAGTTTCTTACTGCTTCGGTCTTTTTAGGATCAACCCTAATTCCATCACCGGAAATGATATGACCATGGAATGCTACTAAACTTAGAAAAAACTCGTACTTATTGAATTTGGCGAACAGCTGATGATCTCTGAGAGTCAGAAGCACGATTCTGATATGGTCTGCATGATCATGCTCACTGCGGGAATAAACTAGAATATCATCTATGAAGACTATAATGAACATGTACAAGTACTATTTGAACACACAGTTCATAAAGTTTATGAAAGTTACTAGAGCATTGGTAAGACCAAAGAATATGACTAGGAATTCATAGTGACCATACTGAGTACGGAAGGCTATTTTTGGAATGTCACATTCTCTGACTCTGAGCTGATGATAGCCTGATCTGAGGTCTATTTTTGAGAAATAACAGGCACCCTGAAGCTGGTCAAACAAGTCATCAATTCAGGGAAGTGGATACTTGTTCTTGACCACGACTTTATTGAGCTGACGGTAATCAATACACATTCTGAGAGAACCATCTTTCTTGCACACGAATAAGACTGGTGTACCCCACGGGGATACCCTGGGTCTAATGAATCCCTTATCTAAGAGATTCTTCAACTGCTCTTTAAATTCTCTGAGTTCTAGTTGTGCCATTCTGTATGGCAGAATAGATATAGGCTGAGTGTCTGGAAGAAGATCAATACCAAAGTCTATTTCCCTTCCGGGAGAAATTCCTGGAAGATCTTTGGGAAAGACATCTAAATATTCATTCACGACTGGGACTGATTCAATATGGGAGTCTCAAATATAGATTCCTTAACATGAACAAGATGATAAACACATCCTTTAGATATCATTTTCCTTGCCCGAAGGTAGGAAACAAGCTGACCTCTGAAAGATGAAGTACTACCCCTCTATTCTAGGATTGGTTCATTCGGAAATTGGAACTAGACAACTCTGTTTCTACAGTCGACTGTGGCATAGAAGGAATGAAGCCAATCCATGTCGAGAATGACATCAAAATCAGTCATCTCTAATTCGACTAAGTCTGCTGAGGTGACTTTCTGAAATATCATAACCGGACAATTCCTGTATACCCATCGGGCTATGATAGTTTTTCCTACTGAGGTAGAGACTGAAAAGGGCTCTGCTAGAATTTTAGGACTTACTCTGAAATCAACTGCTATGTAAGGAGTAACGAAAGATAACAAAGCTCCTGGATCTAGCAAAGCGTCAACATGCAAGTGAAAAATCTGTAACGTACCAGTAACCATATCAGGAGAATTTTCCTGATCTTGCTGGGACTGGAGAGCATAAATTCTATTTGGGCGTTGCCCACTAGTAGCACTGGAAGTGGCACCCAGCTAATTTTGGTGACCGGACTAGGCTGAGGAGTGGTTCTGCTGACCCTGATAACCTGACTGGGGACAATCCCTAACTCTGTGGCCTGTCTTGCCACATCCAAAATAGATATCGCTTCCAGCACTGTAAACACCCTTGTGGTTCTTACCACAAGCCTGACAAAGAGGATTAGTTCGGGCATTGCTGACACTTCCCTGAGACTTAGATCCTGGCGCCCTATCTCTATTGTCATCTCTGAATTTCGACACTGGATCACTAGTTGAAGAAGGAGCTGGAACGGATGACTTAGGATATAATTGAGAACGATTCCCTCCTTTTGATTTAGTCTAAGTAAAGTTGAAACTACCTGTCCTTTCTCTCTTATTCTGCTTCTCCCTCATCTTAATCTTTTGCTCTTCTATCTGCTGAGCATGGGTCATAAGCATGGCTATGTTTATGTCACTATTTGATAACGCTCAATCTACAGCTCTCGTTTGAGTGTAAAGCGGTCGTTAGAAAATATAGAACCCAACCTGGGTTGGGTGTCGATCCCACAGGGAATAGCTTGGCCAACAAGTAAGTAAAATTACTAAACTTTTGGTGCAAGTCTCGTAAGAAGGGGGGATTCTTGTCTTGCAAGTAATGTAAACAAAAGCTGAAAATAATAAAGTAAAAAGAGAGAGATTGTTACGTTGGTTGTAAACAATGAGAATTGAAGCGTTGGGGTTATGTCCACCTTCTGAGGTATACGTCTCTATTGGCTATGAGTGTGTAGAATTCTGTCATGCAATTGCTTATAGAGGATTGTAGTCGATGGTAAATCCAAGCGTCTCTCGACCTAAACAAGGACTATTTCACTTTAACTCTCTCGAGCTTAAAGCGTATCTAACGGTACGAATTCTCCAAGAGGTTAGTCCAATTACGGCACAAGCTTTTTAATAGGAAAGGGTGTCCTACTACCTTGATATTATCTCTTTTCCAGACAAATAACTTTTCTCTCGAACAAGTTAAATGTTAGACTGGCGTATTCTTGCGTTTGCAACCGCAAAGAATGTAGATTAAGATGAAGAGAATAATGATATAAGCAATATACGTGCCTCGAACTCACAAACTCAAAGCAATAGATAGTAACTCATTCGGCTTCCATAACCCCAACAGAGAAGTTTAGTTACCCACGAATGCGAAGGAGATCACGATTGACATTGTTGTTATACCACAAGATTGAGTAATTTCGTGTAGCTTAGGTGGTAGGCGTGAGGCGTGAATTCCTAGGCAATGTAACGATTCTCTTGTTGTGGAATTTGAGAATGGAAGAGTAGAAGAAGAAAAATAGAATTAATGGAAAGATTAGAAGAGTTGTAGAGTAATAGAATTGAATTGTAAGATGAGAAGTTAAGAAGATGTTTTAGAAGATGATAGAAGATGTCTAAAATCTCTAGCATGATAGGGTATTTATAATACCCATATCCTAATCCTACTAAGCTAATGAAATAAATAACCAAATCCTACTAGACTAATGAAATCCTTAACCCAAATGTACTAGGTTAAGGTAGCATTATCATAATCCACATAAAATAATGAAATTCATAACCTAATTGTACTAGGTTAATGTATCATTGTCAAAATCCAGTTTGTGTTTGTAAGTCCCCAAAGTCTTCAGAATTACTGTTTTAGCCCGGGACAGATTCTCCATGCATCACTTTTGGTCCTTTAGGCGTCCAAACTCCCTTTCCTTCCTTCATGAGCTTTCTTTAGCGTCAAGTAAGCCATAAAATGCTGAATTATGCATCATTTATACCTGAAACTTTACTAATCATGTTCGTTAGCTCATTTATAGGAAAAAGGACTAAAAGTGCATGAAATATATAATTTGTTCTCAAAACTAGGCTAAAATATGGGCAAAATATATTGATATAGGCGCGTAAATTCGCCTATCATCACTATTCAACATCGTAGAGCTGGACTCATTGACCACAATATCATTCACCCCATAAACAAACTTACTAATCTTGGCTCTGCTGTCTGCCACTACATGGGGAGCATATCTGGATAATTGAGTAAACTTAAGAGAATACTCTTTCACCATCATTTTGCCCTGCCTAAGGTTGATAAATTCTAACACCTTAACATCTCTCATCTCCTGGGGAAAGAATCTATCTAAGAATGTAGTGACAAATTCCTCCCACTCTGTGGATCCTGCATCAATTGACCTCTTTAACTTCCACTGCTTGAACCAAGTGTGAGCAACATCCTGCAACTGATATACATCTAGCTCAGCACTCTCACTAAAAGTAAACCTATGATGTTCGCAACCTTCTAAACTTGATCAAGAAATTCCTGAGGGTCCTCATCTGCCTTAGACCTGAAAAAGGATGGAGGATTTATTCGGGTGAAGTACAGAATCTTGGCTACAACTAAATTGTCCATTAGGTTGGCCAGAACGACAACTGGTCGTTCATTCTGAGCATCAATTGACTGAGCAAAAGTAGTGAATGAAGCTCTGAACTCTACATGAGAGACATGTTCACCCAAAGGAACTTCGGGCTGAGGGGTCGACTGATTTCCAGTTCTCTTCTTGGGAGACATGTTCTGTAAACAGAAGAGAAAATGATTAGATTGAGAGCTTAACTTGAGATTATGCTCACTGGCACGACATGAATATTGAAAGAAGGGAAACTGTTCCTAAAACATCTTATAGCCTCCTACACATAAATGTGGCGCGCAACACACCCATGTACGAGACTCTTCTAGGTATGGCTTTCAGACTTCCTAGGATACTATTGAACCTTAGGCTCTAATTCCAAGTTTGTAACGCCCCAAATCTGGAACCCGGAATGCTACACGATGCTCATGACCTCGAGGGACCACAAGCTAAACCATGACTGATATCTGTATCTAAACACTGCATATTATATTATATAAATATGGAATAAAGGATGAAAGGCCATAAGGTTCAAAACTGATAAAAAATAACATCTGAAAGTATGGAATATCAATTCCAAAACAAACTGAAACAAAACTGTTTGAACATACTGTAGTCTGAAAATCCCCTAAAACTGAACTGTATAAATAAGGAGTTGATGGGACATGTCCCCAACTAACCTCAACTACTGAAATAAACTAATTAATGAAGAAATAAAGTAATGATCATGTCCTCGAAGGATGAGGACTCACTGCTAACTCTGACTGTTGAAACTGGAGTGCTACTGATGCTCTGGAGCTCATGCTTCTGAACCTATGGTATAGAATAAAACACCATTATGCAAATGCATCAGCATGATTTAATGTATTGGTATGCATGTTAGGTAGGCTGAATGCAAAGGGTTCAAATGCATAAACAATGCTAACTGATTGTATGACATGAACGTGAGAATACATGCATTAATAAGTGACTGTAACTGAATTCATGATGGTACTGACTACTGAGTCTGATTACTGATAACGTGAGTTATTGATAACTAATATAACTGATACTGAGTGACTATGTCTGACAGTCTAGGGTCTGATGGAACTAGCTGAGTTTCGTATTATGCTGAGTTGACTGTATCTGACAGTCTTGAAATTTGAAGAACTATCTAAGTTCTTTTACTAAGATTGAGACTATAGGAAGTAGTCATCTAATCGATATTCCCCAATTAACGTATTATAGCAGACTTAGGTTCCAATATGTAACCCCAATTAGAAGGGTGTCAATACCGTTCCACTGGTAAAGACAAGCTGTGGGTCACCCTCATCGGGCAGTGTCCCCAAAAGAGAACGATGGGACCCTTAACTGATAGTGTTTATCCACCTTATCAGCTCTCATTTGTCAGTGTTGATGTCTCAACCTATGATGGATACATAGTTCTGGAATGCCAGGATTGCTTCTAAGGATCACACCCTCAACTGTTATTGTGTGTCCTCATCCTTGGGTTCACTCGGTGCTAAATGCTAACCCCATCCGAATAGACACTGAACATGATTAACTGAACTGAACTGGACTGAGTTCATTGATTTATGTTGATTAATGGAATACTACTAAGATTACTAAATTACTGAGCTTTCTGAGATTACTAGGATTATTGAGTTTACTGAGTTTTCCTGAGTCACATGACTGACTGAATTCTACTGAACATGGTTTGACCGAGGATATCATAAAAACATGACACTCGCTCTTGGTACACAGCTAAATTTTTGGGTACAAGTACCACCAGGACTCAATAGAAGGAAAATGACAAGGCATGACATTCTTGAATACATGACCAACATCAACAATCCATAATACAATAAGTTGGGGGATTTCATGAAGTACATGGTTATCATAATCTTGTACATGGAAGGAATATATACTCAATGTCATAATTTCATACTCTAACATCATGAGCATTCCAACAAATATCTACATTGCACATTAATAGCATAGGAGTCATTTGAACATAAGGGTAAAATATGAATCCATCTCATAAGTCATAATAGAGCTATATTACATAATTTCTAGTCTCTTAGGCGTTTTATCAAACACTTAGGTTGCATGAATTAAGGCATGGGATAATCATCAAATTAAGATATCATAACAACCTAAAATTCATGGTTTTAAACTCACATGCTAACATATTTTTATAAAAATACATAAAGATTCCAACTTGGGAATCATATAATAACAACCACATGAACATAATCAACCCATAGCATGAATATCATAATCCATAGTTTAAAACATTATTCTTGGGCTTCATGGATGAAAGGAATCCATGAATGAACACCATGCATACCTTAGTATGTGATTCTATGAAGATTTATGGTGGAATTTTCTTGAATTTGAATCCCCAATTGAGAACCCAAACTTGTTCTTGAGAGAATTTTGAGAGAAGTGACTATATTTTTGTTGAATTCGGACTAAATCCTGTGTTATAGGCTTATATAGGGGTGGGAAATACCCATTATGCCCTTAAAATAACTAAAAAATAGGGTGTTTACTTCACTTGGGCCATAAGATATGCGACGCAGAACTTATCGCATAAGCTAGGTTGTGCGTCGAACAACTTATGGCATAAGTTAGGTTGTGCATCGCAAAACTTATGGCATAAGTTAGGTTGTGCATCACACAACTTATGGAATAACCATTCCAGTAGCCTTTGGCGATTTGTAAGGCGACACACTCCACTTTGCAAAGCCATAACTTCTTGCTCGGGTGTCGGATTTTTTTAAAATTGGTATCGTTGGAAAGATAATTTGATTCTCTACAATTTTGTGGGTCTAAGTCTACCAAAAATCAACATATACATCACTTTATGCTCGTTCAAAGATGACTCTTTCGAAATCAAGCACTAAAACTTGATGAATTCAAAAGCTCTTTGCTTGCCTTAATCTAAGTGACTCTTATGAACATGCTTAACACATCATAAGATCTCTTTTCCCTAGTATACTCATTTTAAGTCATGAAATCAAATATGTATCACAGGATATGAGGTTTCTTACGTAGGAACAATGGTTCATTTTCTAGCTTAGAAATATACGGGGTATTAAGGTAAATAGCTAGATTTTCGGGTATTGAATACGCCCAGGACACAATAGCATGGAAAGTAAAGCATGGAATGATATTGAAAATCATAACAATAGATACTTGTTAACAATACATTCACCTAGGCATTTTGTTAAACACTTGAGATGCCTGAACTTGTACATGTCATGACCTGAACTAGGGCTTAACCGTAACGGATATCCCAAACCATGAAGGCCCGAAATGCCCTTCTCTATTTGGTAATCATGCACAACATTCATATAATAAAAGAAAATGTAGAAGCAAATCTTCTGCGGAAACATGGTCAATTCTGAATTCAACTTAAGTATGGAAACTGTTAATCAACTACATCTAAATAACGTCTGACTCAGTCTGCGAAATCTCTACTACATGAAAATCTGACAACTGTCTGAAACTGGGACAAGGCCCCCAGTAGACCAAAACTGAATTAAGTGACATAATATGAAAAGACAGGCCTTCTGGAATAAAGAAGTTCACCACTGCATAATCTGATTAGCTATCTGAATTATATACTGCTTGTCTGGACACCTAGATTGAGTCTCAGAACCTGAGAGGTAGGGGGAAGGGGGTAAATACAGATGTACTGGTACGCAGAGCATATCCAAAATAATCATTTATAAATCAACATATATGAGAGAAATTTAAATTAGTTCAAAAGTATATCATATAGTAAAAATTCACATGGGCCTTTTAAAGACTCTGTAAAAACCATCTCAACTCTGAGAAATCGGTGTTACTTCTACGCTAGGTGATATACCCTACAACTTTGAAAAATTCCATGGGCTATATGGAAACTGCCATTAACTCGGCAGCGAAGCCCCCAACCTAAGTGTGCCGCAAGGGTCGGAGTCTCTGAATCTACTACGCCACACGACCGTCGCCGGTGTACAATAATAATCTACCCATATCGACAAATATGATTTCAGGCTAAGAGTTGTTTGAATTAGCACCTTCTTCGGGTAACCACTTAACCCTCTTTAAGCCCCTTTTTAAAACTCTATCAAAATATGTAGTCTCTGAAAACATACTCTGAAAATATGCTCTGAAAACATACTCTGAAAACATACTCTGTTACGGCATAAATACATATGGTATCGTCATACCATTGACTTGCAAGTCACATCTCTGAGCCATTATTAGTCTATCATAAATCTCTGTTTTAAAAACTCAAGTTTTTGGACCACCATTTCAATAATTCAATTCAAAGAAACTCTTTCTCAAACCTCATGAAAACACATGCAAGGAACTCATCTTTGTCAAGCATTTCAATAATACAAGGTGGTCATGTCAAAGTTCTCAATTCACATGCAATTATTTCTCTTAAACACAAGAACACATTTATATCAAGAAACACCCTCTCTACAATTTCAAATCATTCTCAAATGCTATAATATTGCGAAACATCTTTCAAATAAAAAACCATAATCTTTAATTCAATACACGATAGGGAGTTCATAATTTATGTTCTCAAATATCTTAAATCTCAAATTCCATACATATACGTATACATGTAAATCAATTTAGGGGATAGGACCACAAGGTCAAAACAATAGTAACATTAAAACATTCGGAGTACGTAATTTAGAACATAGATTCCGAAACCCCTTTCAAATTCATGCGTAAGAATTTAAAAATCATGCTCTAATGGTTTTAAACCCATGTAATTTTTTTTAGGATAAACCCCACGTACCTGGATGGCAAAGAATAAGGGATGATCCTTGAAGCCTACGGTTTGAGGATTCCAAATCTTCAGTTAATTTTGAAAATCCACGGTTGAATCTTGAGTTTCTTGGAGGAGAAGTATATGAACTAGGGTTTTTATTTTGAGGAAAATCTTGAGAATGTCATATATTCTTTTTTAGAGGTCTTAATCTACTGTTTGGACTTTTTAAGAGGCTTGAAAAAAGACCAAATTACTCTTTTTAACTTCTGAACGAAGCTAGAAAAATTAAACTGGGAACCTGATTTTATGGGCCACCGCGACGCGCCATTGTCGCGGTGGCTCACTGGAAATTGATGAATGGGAAATTGGGATCCTCCGCGACACGCCACTATTGTGAGGTCTTATTGGAATTTAACAATTGCTAATTAAACAGGGATTCCACAGGGAAATAAGTATAAATTCTTCTAGAGGCCAATGCTTGATATTTTAGGGACAAAATTTAGCTAAGAAAAACTTTGGGGCGTTACAATATCCCCCCTTGGAAATATTCGTCCCCGAATGTTGAGGCGAGATACAGACAAGTATAATGTCAATCATACTGAGGAATAGAAAGAATAAGGTAAGGATTGTACCTTCCATTTCGTCATCCATTGGATAAAAAAGGTTTGGATATCTAGCTCTCATGTCAACTTCTGATTCCCAAGTCGCTTCTTTAATTTTCTGGTTTCTCCATAACACTTTAACTGAGGCTATCTCTTTGTTCCTCAATCTTCTAACTTGGCGATCCAAAATCTCTACAGGATCTTCTTCATAGGGTAAAAAGTCTGTTACTTTGATCTCTTCGACAGGCAATACTAAAGAATGGTCTCCAATACACTTCTTTAACATAGATATATGAAATACCGGATGAACTGAACCCAAACTAACTTGCAATTCTAACTCATAAGTAACTCTACCTATCCTTTTCACTATCTGATATGGTCCTATATAGTGAGGACTCAACTTACCTTTCTTCCCGAATTGCATGACTCCTTTCATGGGAGAAACCTTGAGAAATACCCAATCTCCTACCTCAAACTCTAGATCTCTTCTCCTAACATCGACGTAGGACTTCTGATGACTCTGAGCTGTCTTAAGTCATTCTCTAATGAATTTTACATCCTCTATTGCCTGAAGAACAAGATCAGGCCCAAATATCTGCGTCTCACCTACTTCATACCACCCTATTGGTGACCTACATCTTCTCTCATACAATGCCTCAAATGATGCCATCTTAATACTAGAATGAAAACTATTATTATTTGCGAACTCTATCAATGGAAAGTGCTCTACCCAACTACCTTTAAAATCAATCACGCAATCCCTAACATATCCTCAAGGGTCTGGATGGTGTGCTCAACTTGCCCATCTGTCTGAGGGTGGAAAGCCATGCTCAAATTCACTGGGGTACCTAAACCCTTTTGAAATGATCTCCAAAACTGTGAAGAAAACTGTGTACCTCTGTCAGATATGCTGGACACAGGTGCTCCATGCAAATGAACTATTTCTACAATGAATAGCTTGTCATAATCCTCTCTCGAATAATTATTCCTGACAGGTAGAAAGTGAGCTGACTTGGTCAACCTATCTACAATCACCCAAATGGAATCATACTAGTTTCGGGACCTCGGAAGTCCTCTAATGAAGTCCATATTAACCATCTCCCACTTCCACAAAGGCAAAACTATCTCTTGAGAAGAACCACCTAGCCTAAAATGTTCCACTTTAATTTGTTGACAATTGAAACTCTTGGCAACATAGTTAGCCACATCACGTTTCATATTATTTCACCAATAAATAGTTTTCAAATCCTGATACATCTTAGTAGAGCGAGGGTGAACAACATACCTCGATGTGTGAGTTTCTTCAAGGATTCTCTTCCTCAAATGATCTACATCTAGCACACAAAATCTACCCTGGTATCTCAAAATACCATCACCACCAATTTCAAAAGAAAGTACCTTTTGTTGACCCACATATTTCTTGATTTGCATCAAGATGGGATCTTCAACCTGGTTTTCTTTGACTTCTGCACAAAGGGAGGTATTATCTATCTTATGAAAAACCACTCCTCCATCCTCAAAATCCAAAAGTCGCACTCCTAAATTTGCAAGTCGGTGAATATCCTTCACCATCTCCCTCTTTTCTTTCCCCACATGAGAAAGGATACCCATAGATAATCTGCTGAGGGCATCGGTTACCACATTCGCCTTGCTCGGATGATAGTGCAGGCTCATGTCATAGTCTTTTAAAAGTTCCAACCACCGCCTCTGCCTGAGATTCAATTCTTTCTGCGAGAAAACATACTGTAAACTCTTATGGTCAGTAAATATATCAACGTGTACCCCATTCAAATAGTTCCACCAGATCTTAAGTGCAAAAACCACAGACTCTAACTCCAAGTCATGAGTAGGGTAGTTCCGCTCATGCACCTTCAACTACCTAGATTCATAATCCACTACCTTAACATGCTGCATAAGGACATACCCAAGTCCCACTCGGGACGCATCACAGTATACAACAAAACCTTCTGTACCCTCCGAAAGAGTCAGAACAGGAATAATAGTCAACTTGTCTTTCCACTTCTCAAAACTATTCTCACAAGAGTAAGACCAAAAAAACTTCACCTTTTTCTGAGTCAACTTAGTAAGTGGTGCAGCTATGGAAGAGAAACTCTCGACGAATCTTCTGTAATAACCTGCCAAACCTAAGAAGCTCCGATTTTCGGTTGGAGTCATGGTTCTGGGCCATTTTATCACTGCCTCAATCTTTTGGGGATCAACCTTAATCCCCTCACTAGACACAATATGCCCTAAAAGCGCAATAGCATTCAACAAAAATTCACACTTGGAAGATTTTGCATACAATTTATGATATTTAAGGGTCTGAAGGATGATTTAGAGGTGATTGGCATGGTCCTCCTCGCTCTTAGAATATACCAAAATTTCATAAATGAATACAATGAAAAACAGATTCAAGAACTGACGAAAAACCCTATTCATTAGATCCATGAAAGCTGTAGGGGCGTTAGTCAATTTAAAAGACATGACTAAGAATTCATAATGGTCGTATCTGGTTTGGAAAGCTGTTTTGGGAATATCTGACTCTCTAACTTTCAACTCATGATATCCCAAATGAAGGGCTATCTTTGAAAAACATTTAGCACCCTGAAGTTGATAAAAAAGATCATCAATCCTAGGAAGGGGATATTTATTTTTAATTATGACCTTATTCAACTGGCGATAATCTATGCACATACGACGGGAACCGTCTTTCTTTCACACGAAAAGTATAGGTGCACCCTAGGGAGACACACTGGGGTGGATAAAACCTTTATCTATAAGATTTACTAGCTGTTCTTTCAACTCTTTTAGCTCTGTAGGAGCCATCCTATATGGCGGAATAGAAATAGGACGTGTATCTGGCAATAAATCAAAACCAAAATCTATCTCCTTATCAGGGGGTATTCCTGGGAGATCATATTGAAAGACATTTGGGAATTTATTCACTATAGGGATAGACTGAAGAGGAAGAATTTTGGCACTAGAATGTTTAACCCAAATAAGATGATACAAGCAACCTTTGGAAATAAGTTTACAGGCCCTGACATAAGATATGAAATGACCTTTAGGTGCTAGAGAATGTCCCTCCTATTCTATCACCGACTCATTTGGTAAAGAAAAAGCGACTATTCGGGTCCTACAATTTAAGTTGGCATAGCACGAATGGATCCAGTCCATCCCTAAGATGGCATCAAAATCAACCATATTAAGTTCTATGAGATCTGCCTCAGTATCCCTGCTGAAAATAGACACAACACAATTTCTATACACCCTCCTAGCCACAACAAAACCTCTCACTAGGGTGGAAATTGAAAAAGGTTCAGCAATCACATCAGGCTCAAACCCAAAGCCAACAACCATGTATGGGGTCACATAATACAAGGTAGACTCAGGATCAAGTAATACATACACAACACGAGAAAAGATTCGCAACGTACTGGTTACTATATCTGGTGAGGCCTCTGCCTCCTGGTGGTTGGTCAAAGCATACAACCGGTTCCGACAATTTTCGGCGGCTAAAGTGGCACCATTCTGAGGTGGTGGTGCAGATAAATTTGCCTGCGACTTAGCTCCTCCAATATTACTCTTTGCTGTCGGACAATCTCTTTGGATATGGCCTGACTGGCCGCATGAATAGCACACCAAAGCACCAAACTGATATCTCCCTGGATGATTCCTCCTGTATCTCCCACAGCACGGATAGGACCGAGAGGTTTGGTCTATACTTCCCTGCGACTGCGTAACCTGCATCCTCGGCCCCTGACTAGACTGAAAATTCTGGGTGTGCTTCTCAGTTGTGGGTCTGGACACTGGAGCACTAGCTGCCGACTGTGCATTACCTCAATTCTTTTTCTTTTGCCATTTGCTGCATCAATTACCTCTCTGCTGCTGACTATGACTCTGGTCTATCACTCTGGCTCTCATTTCTTACCTGTACTTTTTCCTAGATTCGTCTATCTTCTTCTTCCTCTCCTCAACTTGCTGCATGTGGACTGACAGTCTAGCAAAGTCTATATCCCTGTTCAACATAGCTCCCTGACACTCAAGCACTAGATTATCTGAAAGGACGGAAGTAAACTTTCTCATTCGGGCCCTTATTCTACTAGTCACCTGAGGGGAATAACAGGACAACTGGTTAAAATTTAAAGTATACTCCTGAACACTCATCTTAACCTGCTTAAGGTTAATGAACTCCTCTGCTATAGCTTTCCTTAGATCCAGAGGAAAGAATCGGTCAAGAAAAGCTTCCATGAACTCGTCCAAAACTGTGGGCTCAACACTGTTACCCTTCATATCTTCCCACTCATTGTACTATTGGTTCTCTACATCCTTTAGCTGGTATGATGCTAGTTCAATACCCTCCACCTGATCAACATGCGTCACTTTGAAAATCTTCTCCATTTCATCCACGAACTCCTGCGGGTTCTCCTCTACCTTAGCGCTAGAGAACTTGGGTGGGTTCATTCTCATGAACTGGCCCACTCTAGTAACTTCAGAAGTAATAGACGTAGACCCAGTATCCTCCAAACTCTGAGTCTGTAAGGCTACCAGATATGCAAGCATGCGAATAGATTGTCTGAATTCATTATTAGAAACCTCTTCTTCACGAGGCTGAGTGCGATTGGCCCCCGTCTGGGGAGCTCTAGGAGGTCTGATCGGTACAGAAGTTACTCCCGAAGTAGGAACAGGTTCTGGGGTATGAGCTCTTTTATGGGTCCGCATCCCATGGGTAGGATGAACTTCATTATCCTGAGAATTAACATTGGTGCGATGGGAAGACATCACTGGTTTTCTGAAAAGCAAGAGGTCATTGATTAGGGGACAGATTAGACTCTGAAGCATGAACTAAATCACAAAGAAAAGGAACATTCTTAAATACCTAGTAGCCTCCTACGAATAAGTGTGGCGCGCTACACACCCATAAACAAGACTCTACCCGACGCGATTTTGCAGACACCTTAGGACCACAAACCGTGCTTTGATACGAAGTTTGTCATGACCCAAACTAGGGCCTGGCCTTGACGGACATCCCAAACCATGAAGGCTCGGAACACCCTTCTCTATCTAGTAATCATGAACAATATTCATATAATAAAAGAAGATGCAGAGACATAATCTGCTATGGAAACATGGTCAATTTTGAATTCAACCTAAGTATGGAAACTGTAAATCAACCATATCTAAATAACTTCTGACTCAGTCTACAAAATCTCTACTACATGAAAATCGGAAAACTATATGAAACTGGGACAAGGCCCCCAGTTGACCAAAACTGAATTAAGTGATATAATTTGAAAAGACAGGCCTTCTGGAATAGTGAAGGCTCACCACTACATAATCTGATCAGTTGTCTGAATTATCTACTACTTATCTGGACCCCTAGATTGAGTCTCAAAAATGGAGAGGTTAGGGGGAGGGGGTCAATCCAGATGTACTGGTACACAGAGAATATCCAAAATAATTATTTATAAATCAACATATATGAGAGAAATTTAAAACAATTCATAAGTATATCATATAGTAAGAATTCACATGGGTATTTTAAAGACTCTGTAAAAACCATCTCAACTCTGAGAAATCTGTGTTACTTCTGCGCTAGGTGGTATACCTTACAACTCTAAAAAATTCCATGAGCTATATGGAAACTGCCATTAACTCGGCAGCGAAGCCCCCAACCCAAGTGTGTCGTAAGGGTCGGAGTCTCTGAATCTACTACGCTACACGGCCGTCGCTAGTGTACAATAATAATCTACCCGTATCGGCAAATATGGTTTCAAGCTAAGAGTTTCTTGAACTTGCGCCTTCTTCGGGTAACCACCTAACCCTCTTTAATCCCCTTTTTAAAACTCTATCAAAACATGCAGTCTCTGAAAACATACTCTGAAAACATGCTCTGAAAACATACTCTGAAAGCATACTCTGAAAACATACTCTGTTATGGAATAAATACATATGTTATCGTCATACCATTGACTTGCAAGTCACATCTCTAAGCCATTATTAGTCTATCATAAATCTCTGTTTTTAAAATACAAGTTTTGGGACCACCATTTCGATAATTCAATTCAAAGAAGCTCTTTCTCAAACCTCATGAAAACACATGCAAGGAACTCATCTTTGTCAAGCATTTCAATAATACAAGGTGGTCATGTCAAAGTTCTCAATTCACATGCAATTATTTCTCTTAAACACAAGAACACATTTATATCAAGAAACACCCTCTCTACAATTTCAAATCATGCTCAGATGCTATAATATTGCGAAAACATCTTTCAAATCACAAAACCATAATCTTTAATTCAATACACGAGAGGGAGATCATAATTTATGCTCTCAACTATATTAAATCTCAAATTCTATACATATATGTATACATGTAAATCAATTTAGGGGATAGGACCACAAGGTCAAAACAATAGTAACATTATAACATCCGGAGTACGTAATTTAGAACATAGATTCCAAAACCCCTTTGAAATTCATGCATAAAAATCTAAAAATCACGCTCTAATGGTTTTAAGCCCATGTAGTTTTTTTTTTGGGATAAAACCCACGTACCTCAATTACGAAGAATAAGGGATGATCCTTGATGCCTACGGTTTGATTATTCCAAATTTTTAGTCAGTTTTGAAAACCCACGGTTGAATCTTGAGTTTCTTGGTGGAGAAGTATATGAACTAGGGTTTTTGTTTTGAGAAAAATCTTGAGAATGTCATATATTCTGCTTGTAACGGTCTTAATCTACTATTTGGATGTTTTAAGAGGCTTGTAAGAAGTCCAAATTACCCTTGTTAACTTCTGAACGAAGCTGGAAAAATTAAACTGCAACCCGATTTTATGGGCCACCGCAACGCGCCATTATCGCGGTGGCTCACTAGAAATTGATGAATGGGAAATTGGGATCCTCTGCGATGCGCCACTATCGTTTGGTCTCACTGGAATTTGACAATTGCTAATTAAACCCTCTCCGCGATGCGCTAAACACCAGAATGACGATGTTTTATGACTAGCACATAAAATAGCCATAACTTCTTCACCGAGTGTCTGTTTTGGACGAATCTTATATCGATGGATATTCATTCATCTACATAATGAAAAGTTAAAATCTATGGTATTCCACAGGGAAATAAGTATAAATCATTCTAGAAGCCAATGCTTGATATTTTTTTGAAAAAATTTAGCTAAGAAAAACTTTGGGGCGTTACAGTACATGAATAGGACCACATGATGACATGTCCGGATTCTCCTATTAAATTCACATAAGCATCTTATGAAACACTTGGGAAGCATGATTATATCACATAACATTATTAAACACATGAACATCATGGACACAATAATCAATTGTAAATTCAAGGGTTTAACATAAAAAACATATAATTCATCATACATACTATTTTAATTTCATGAAACTTATAATAAATCATGGATTGAAACACAAATAACATTATGAACATGAGTATAATCAAATTTTAGGCATTGAAATCATGAATCTATAGCTTGTAATTTAAAAAGAGGTTCTTGAACTCCATGGGTGAAAGGAACCCATGAATGAACACCTTACATACTTGAGAAGATTAATTCTTGAAGGTACTTGAAGGAGTTCTTGAGAATTGTTCTTGATTTCTTGAAGCTAGAGTTTTGTATTTTGAGAGAAGCTCATGATTTTGGGAAAAATTTAATAAAATAATGACTAATTAGGTTATTTAAGGCATAAATATCGTGTTTAGGATGATTAGGGGTTTTGGAAACTGACCGGATGGTACCTGAAATAAAATCATGAAAGCTGAAAATCATTATTTTTTTCGCTCCGGCGCAACGAAGTACAATCACACTGGCTTACTGAAAAATAGACAACTGGGAACTGGACTAATTATGCGACGTGATGCCATCGCGGTGCCTCACTGAATGCATATTTGGTCCTTGGAGCGATGCGATAAAATCACGGAGCTTCACTGGAAAATGATAATTCTGAAAATGGCCCTTGGAGCGATGCACCGTTATTGAGATGGACCACTGGAAAATGACAATTGCCATTTGGACCCTTAGCGTGGAGCAGTGATGTGCTAGTTGGTACACTATTTTACAAAAACTCTATAACGCTTCACTCGGGTATTAGATTTGGGTAAATTTTATGTCGTTGAAAAGCTGACTGTATTTCTTACCCAATGACAGGTCTTAAACGGGAAAATTCTAAGTATTTTAAAATTTTTATATAGGAAAACGCATTTACTGAGAGTTAAACTGAGCTAGAGAAATATGGGGTATGATAATATCTCCTCCTTGGGAACATTCATCCTCGAATAAGACCAATTAAGCTGAGAAATACTGATAGACTGAGTTTACACACTGTATATGCACAACTGAATCATGGAACATATGAATGAAACTACTGATAAGCTGATTTTTCTTACTGAACATACATATCTGATACATGATTACATGGCTGAACTAATTCATGAATGTATGACTGTCATAAAGATGATATGCAATGGTAATTAATACCAAGTTTTTAACTGTAACTGAACATAGAACCGAGTAAATCTAAAGAAGACTGTTACCTTATGTTGAGTCTAAGTTTGTGGAGAAGAGGTGAGGATACTTTGTCTGCATATCTGCTTCTGCTTCCCAAGTATATCCCTCAACATACTGATTCTGCCGAACAACTTTGACCAAGGGAACTTTTTTTTCCTCAGTCTATGAATATGATAATTGAGGATTTGGACTGGGACCTCTTCGAATGAGAGATCATTCTAAATATCTACGCCCTCTAAGGGAACTATGAGTGTTGGGCACCAATGCCTTATTTAGAAATGAGATGTGGAATACTGGGTGGACTGAAGCTAGATCTGAAGGCAACTCAAGCTCATAAGCTACCTTTCCAAAATGGCTGAGAATTCTATAAGGACCGACTTATCAGGGACTGAGTTTCCCCTTCTTGCCGAACCTCTTTACTCCTTTCATGGGAGAGATTTTCAAGAACACAAAATCACCAATATCAAACTTGAGATCCTTTTTTCTCACATCTGCATACAATTTTTGTCGGCTTTGGGATACCCTAAGCCTTTATCTGATCAACTAAACCTTCTCTAAGGCATCAAACACTAAATCAGGCCTTACTACCGTGACCTCACCTACCTCAAACCAACCAATTAGAGATCAATATATCCTACCATAAAGAGCCTCAAATAGAGACATCTAAATAATGGAATAATAGCTGTTATTATATGCGAATTCAATCAAAGGCAAGTGGTCATCCCAACTGCCTTTAAAATCAACAACACAGGATCTTAACATATCTTCCAAAGTCTGAATGGTCTTTTCTACTTGACCATCTGTCTGAGGGTGAAAAGATGTACTGAGATGAACTTAGTACCAAGACCCTTATGGAATGCTTTCAAAAAATAAGGGTAAACTGGGTACCTCTATCTGAAACGATGGATACTGGGACTCCATGTAACTTGACCAACTCTTAGATATAGAGTTTGGCATAGTCCTTGGCCTAATAGGAAGTATGTACTGGCAAGAAATGGGCTGATTTGGTCATCCCGTTAACAATGACCCAAAGAAAATTATGCTGATGACGGATACAAGGCAAACCCTTCACAAAGTCCATGTTCACTTCTTCCCATTTTCATGTGGGAATACAAAACTCCTGCATGGACCCACTAGGCTTCTGGTTCTCAATATTAATCTGCTGACAGATAGAGTACTTAGCTACAAACTCTACGATATCTCTCTTCATCCCGCTCCACCAATAAATCTCCCGTAAATTGCGGTACATCTTAGTGGACCCTGGATGAATCTATTAACGTGCACCATGCACTTTTGCAAGAATTTGTTGCCTCAAGTCAGCTATACCTGGAACGCATAACCAACCCTGGCAAAGCAACACACC
This sequence comes from Capsicum pubescens, assembly GCA_030864215.1. Taxonomy (NCBI): domain Eukaryota; kingdom Viridiplantae; phylum Streptophyta; class Magnoliopsida; order Solanales; family Solanaceae; genus Capsicum; species Capsicum pubescens. The sequence goes on from CM061544.1 coordinate 78,958,531, forward strand.
ATCTCCCCCTTAAGAGAAAACCTCTACTTTATGATCTTTGACCGACTCTTTTAACTTAATAAGGCTGGGATTTCTATCTTGCTTTACCTTTACTTCAGAAAATAAAGATGATTCTAAACTATTCTGTACTCACACACTACCTCCTACTGAATCGACTAAGTTGACACCTAGTCGGGCATGCTGATGAACTTCCTGAACTAAATTTTTCTTACCATTCTCAACATGAGCAACACTACCCATAGACAACCTATTTAGAGCATCAACCACTACATTGTCCTTTCTTGGATGATACATGCCACTCATATCATAATTTTTCAACAATTCTAACCACGTTTTCTGATGAAAATTCAAATCTTTCTGAGAGAACACATACTGCAAGCTTTTTTTGATCTGTGAACACATCAACATGCACCTCATACAAATAGTGCCTCTAAATTTTTATGGCAAACACTATGACTGCTAATTCAAGATCATGAGTAGGGTAATTCTTCTTATGGGGATTAAGATGTCTAGAGGAATAGGCTACGACCTTTCCTCTCAGCATGAGGACACAACCCAAACCTACTCTGGATGCATCATAGTACATAAAAAATCCATCTAAACCATCTGGTAGAGTCAAAACTTGGGTTGTAGTGAGTCGAGTCTTCATTTCCTGAAAACTCTTCTCGTAAGAATCTAACCATTGAAACTTAAGTTTCTTCTGAGTCAATCTGGACTTGGGGGATGCGATATACAAAAATCCTTCAACAAACCAACGGTAATAGCCAACTAAACCCAAGAAAATCCTGATATTTAATGGAGAATTAGGTCTAGGCTAGTTTGTCATTGCTTCAGTCTTTTGAGGATTAACTCTAATGCCATCACCGGAAATAATATGACCAAGGAATGGTACTGACCTTAGCAAAAACTTTTACTTACTAAATTTGGGAAACAACTGATGGGCTCTGCGAGTTTGAAGTATAATTCTGAGGTAATCTACGTGATCATGCTCGTTAGGGAGTTGACAAAAATGTCACCGATGAAGACTATAACGAACATGTCCAAGTACTGCTTGAACACGCTATTCATTAAGTCCATGAAGGATGTTGGGGAATTAGTGAGACCAAAGGACATGACAAAAAACTCAAAGTGACCATATCGGGTTTGAAAAGCTATTTTGGAATGTCACATTCTCTGGCTCTGAGCTGATGATAGACAGATCTGAGGTCTATCTTAGAAAAGTAAATGGCTCCCTGAAGTTGGTAAAACAAGTCATTATTTCTAGGAAGTGGGTATTTATACTTGACTGTGACTTTGTTAAACTGATGGTAGTCTATACACATTCTAAGAGAACCGTCTTTCTTCCACACGAATAAGACTGGTGTGCTTTAAGAGAAAATGCTGGATTTGATGAACCCCTTGTCTAAAAGGTCCTTTAACTATTATTTCAACTGTTTGATTTCGACTGGAGACATTCTGTATGGCAAAATAGAAATAGGCTAAGTATCTAGAAGAAAGTCTATTTCGAAGTCGATTTCCCTTTCGGGAGAAACTCCAGGAAGATATTCGGGAAACACATCTGAGAATTCATTTACTTCTGGAACTGAATCAAGACTAAGAGTCTCGTAACTAGAGTCTTTGACTTGCACGAGATGATAGACATATCCCTTGGATATCATTCTTCTCGCTTTAAGGTATAAAATCAACTTACCCTTAAGTGCTGTAGTACTACCCCTCCATTCAAGGTCTGGTTTATTTGGAAACTATAAATGAACAATTCTATGTCTACAATCAACTGAGGCATAGCATTAATGGAGCCAATCCATGTCGAGAATGACGTTGAAATCCGTTATCTCTATCTCTACTAAGTCTGCTAAAGTGACCTTCTAAGATATCATAACCAGACAGTTCCTGTATACCCACTGGTCTATAATAGACTGACCCATAGGGGTAGAGACTGAGAAGGGTTCTATTAAGACTTCTGGTTTGACCTTAAAGTTGACTGTTATATAAGGAGTAACAAAAGACAGAGAAGCTTATGGATCTAATAAGGCATACACATGTAAATGGAAGATCTGTAATGTACTAGTGACCATATCATGAGAACTTTCCTGATCTTGTCGAGACTAAAGTGCATAGATCTTGTTTGGGCGTTGCCCACTAGTGGCACTAGAAGCGGCACCCTGCTAATTTGGGTGACCGAACTAAGCTGAAGGACGACTGTATTGACCCTGAAAACCTGACTGAGGACAATCTCTGATCCTATGGCCTGACTTACCACACCCAAAACAAATATCACTGCTAGCCCTGTAGATAACAAAAGGTATTTGTTCGAGCACTGCTGACACTACCCTTTGATTTAGATTTGGGCGCCCTATCTTTGTACCATTTCTGAACTTAGGGACTGGAGCACTGACTGAGGACGAAGTTGGAACTAAAGACTTTGGACAAAATTGGGAATGGTTACCTCCTTCTAACTTAGGCTAGGTGAAATTTTAGCTACCAATTCTAGCCCTCTTGTTTTATTTCTCTCTCTCCTTATTCTTAGCCTCGTCTATCTGCTGAGCATGGACTATGATCCTGGATATGACCATCTCCTAAATTAACATCATAGTTCTGCACTCCTTAACCACACTATCTAACACCCCAGACACAAACTTACTCATTCTGGACCTATTATCTACTACTACATGGGGAGCATACCTAGCTAACTGAGTAAATGTAATGCCCCCAAACTTTTCCTAGCTAAATTTAGTCCCTAAAGTGTTAAGATTTGGATTCTAGAATGATTTACACTTATTTTACTAGGGAATTCCGTAGATTTCAACTTTTTATTATGTAGATGACTGAATAAGCTTTCTGTCGATATAAGATTCGTCCAAAATGAACACTCGGTGAAGAAGTTATGGCTATTTTATGTGCTAGGCATAAAACATCGTCATTTTGGTGTTTAGCGCGTCACGAAGATGGTTTAATTAGCAATTGTCAAATTCTTGTGGTACCTCATGATAGTGGCGCCTCGCGGAGGATCCCAATTTTGTATTTGTCAATTTCCAGTGAGCCATCGCGATAGTGGCGCGTCGCGGTGGCCCATAAAATCGGGCACCAGTTATATTTTTACTCCATCTCATTAAGGGTAGAATGGTACTTCTCCAACCCCTTATCATCTCTAACACGGGATTTAATCCCAAGAACACTAAAGTAAGATTATTTTCATCAAAATATCTCAAGAAACTCCATTATGGTTTTAAACTAAAAATCTTCATAACTCAAGATTCAACCGTGAGTTTTTGAAGATAATTAGAGATTTGAAATCCCCAATCCGTAAGCTTCAAGAATCATTCATTATTCTTCAAAATAGAGGTATGTGGGGTATATCCTAAAACCTACATGGGCTTGAAATTGTTAAAACATGATTTAAAGGTTTTGATGCATGTATTTTATGGGGGTTTTGAAAACTATATTATTGATTATGCATTTCGAAAGTTGCAATGCTACTATTGCTTTGGCCTTGTGGTCTTTTCCCCTAAATTGATTTACATATATATATATTTATATGTATGAATTTGAGATTTAAGATTGTTGAGAATATAAATTATGAACTCCCTCTCTTGTATTGAATTAAAGATTATGGTTTTGTGATTTGAAAGATGTTTTTGCTATATCCTAGAATTTGAACATGATTTTGAATTGTTGCGAGGGTGTTTCTTGATGTCAATATGTTCTTGTTAGTATGAGAAAAAATTGCATGTGTTTACACGAGGTTAGAAAAAAAAGAAAGATTCATTGAATTGAATTATTGAAATGCTGGTCTCAAAACTTGTGTTTTGAATACAGAGATTTATGATAGACTAATAATGGCTCAGAGATGTGACTTGCAAGTCAATGGTATGATGATACCATATGTATTTATGCCATAACAGATTATGTTTTCAGAGCATGTTTTAAGAGTATGTTTTCAGAGACTGTATGTTTTGATAGAGTTTTAAGAAGAGGCTTAAAGAGAGTAAGGTGGTTACCCGAAGAAGGCCTGAGTTCAAGAAAATCTTAGCTTGAAACTGTATTTGCCGATACAGGTAGATTATTATTGTACGCTGGCGACAGCCGTGTGGCGTAGTAGATTTGGAGTTAGCAGCTGTGGTTCTTGCACTTAAGATCTGGAGGCACTATTTGTATGTGGTACACGTTGATATATTTACTGACCACAAGAGTTTACAGTATGTTTTCTCGCAGAAAGAATTGAATCTCAGGTAGAGGTGGTGGTTGGAACTCTTAAAAGACTATGACATGAGCCTGCACTATCATCCGAGCAAGGCGAATGTGGTAGCCGACGCCCTCAGTAGGTTATCAATGGGCATCTTTCTCATGTGGGGAAATAAAAGAGGGAGATGGTGAAGGATGTTCACCGACTTGCAATTCTAGGAGTGCAACTTTTTAATTTCGAGGATGGAGGAGTGATTGTTCATGATATAGATAAATCTTCCCTTTGTACAGAAGTTAAAGAAAAGCTGGTTGAGGATCCCATCTTGATGCAAATCAAGAAAGATGTGGGTCAACAAAAAGTGATGTAATTTGATATTGGTGGTGATGGTATTTTGAGATACCACGGTAGGTTGTGTGTGCCAGATGTAGATAGTCTGAGGAAGAGGATCCTTGACGAAGCTCACACGTAGAGGTATGTTGTTCACCCTGGATATACTAACATGTATCAGGATGTGAAAACTATTTATTAGTGGAATAATATGAAGTGTGATGTGGCTAATTATGTTGCCAAGTGTATGAATTATCAACAAGTTAAAGTGGAACATTTGAGGCCAGGTGGTTCTTCTCAAGAGATAGATTTGCCTTTGTGGAAGTGGGAGATGATTAATATGGACTTCATTACAGGACATCCAAGGTCCCGAAACCAGTATGATTCCATTTGGTTGATTGTAGATTGGTTGACCAAGTCAGCTCACTTTCTACCTGTCAGGACTAATTATTCGGGAGAGGATTATGCCAAGCTATTCATTGCAGAAATAGTTCATTTGCATGGGGCACCTGTATCCATCATATCTGACTGAGGTACACAGTTTTCTTCATAGTTTTGGAGATCGTTTCAAAAGGGTTTAGGTACCCAAGTGAATTTGAGCACGACTTTCCACCCTCAGACAGATGGGCAAGCTGAGCATACCATCCAGACCTTTGAGGATATGTTGAGGGCCTGCGTGATTGATTTTAAAGGTAGTTAGGTAGAGAACTTGCCATTAATAGAGTTTGTATATAATAATAGCTATCATGCCAGTATTGAGATGGATCTGTTTGAGTCCCTATATGGGAGAAGATGTAGATCTCCGATAGGATGGTATGAAGTAGGCGAGATGCAGATGTTTGGGCCTGATCGTGTTCATCAGGAAATAGAAGATGTGAAATTCATTAGAGAATGACTTAAGATAGCTCAGAGTCGCCAGAAGTCCTACGCCGATATTAGGAGAAAAGATATAGAGTTTGAGGTTGGAGATTGGGTGTTTCTCAAGGTTTCTCCCATGAAGGGCGTCATGCGATTCGAAAAGAAAGGTAAGATGAGTCCCCATTATATAGGACCATATCATATTATGAAAAGGATAGGTGGAGTTGCATTTGAGTTAGAATTTCCAGCAAGTTTGGGTTCTGTACATCCGGTGCTTTATATATATATGTTGAAGAAGTGTATTGGAGATCATTCTTTAGCGTTGCCTGTCGAAGAAATCAAAGTGACAGACTCTTTATCCAATGAAGAAGAGCCTATAGAAAATTTGGATCGCCAAGTTAGAAGATTGAGGAACAAAGAGATAGCATCGGTTAAAGTATGGTGGAGAAACCAAAAAATTAAAGAAGTGACTTGGGTATCAGAAGTTGACATGATAGCTAGATACCCAAACCTTTTTGATCCAATAGATGACGAAATGGAAGGTACAACCCCTGCTTTATTCTTTCTATGCCTTAGTATGCTTGAAATTATGCTTGTCTGTGTCCCGCATCAATATTTGGGGACGAATGTTCCCAAGAGGGGGATATTGTAACGCCCCCACACTTTTCCTAGCTAAATTTTGTCCCTAAAGTGTCAAACTTTGGATTCTAGAATGATTTAAACTTAATTTGCTGTGGAATTCCTTAGATTTCAACTTTTCATTATGTAGATGACTGAATAAAATTTCCGTTGATATATGATTTATCCAAAATGGACACTCGGTGAAGAAGTTATGGATATTTTATGTGCTAGGCGTAAAACATCGTCATTTTGGTGTTTATCACATCGCGTAGATGGTTTAATTAGCAATTGTTAAATTCCAGTGGGACCTCGCAATAGTGGCATGTCGCAGAGGATCCCAATTTCGCTTTCGTCATTTTTCAGTGAGCCATTGTGATAGTGGCGCGTCGCTGTGGCCCATAAAATCGGGCACCAGTTATATTTTTACTCCGTCTCATTAAGTGTAAAATGGTACTTCTCCAACCCCTTATCATCTCTAACACAGGATTTAATCCCAAGACCACCAAAGTAAGATTATTTTCATCAAAATCTCTCAAGAAACTCCATTAGGGTTTCAAACTAAAATCCTCGTAACTCAAGATTCAACCATGAGTTTTTGAAGATAATTAGAGATTTGGAATCCCTAATCCGTAAGCTTCAAGAATCATTCATTATTCTTTGAAATACAGGTATGTGGGGTTTATCCTAAAACCTACTCCATCTCATTAAGGGTAAAATGGTACTTCTCCAATCCTTTATCATCTCTAACACGGGATTTAATCCCAAGAACACCAAAGTAAGATTATTTTCATCAAAATCTCTCAAGAAACTCTATTGGGGTTTCAAACTAAAAATCCTCGTAACTCAAGATTCAACCGTGAGTTTTTGAAGATAATTAGAGATTTGGAATCCCCAATCCGTAAGCTTCAAGAATCATTCAATATTCTTTGAAATATAGGTACATAAGGTTTATCCTAAAACCTACATGGGCTAGAAATTGTTAAAGCATGATTTAAAGGTTTTGATGCATGAATTTTATGGGGGTTTTGAAAACTATATTATTGATTATGCATTTCAAAAATTTCAATGCTACTATTGCTTTGGCCTTGTGGTCTTTTCCCCTAAATTGACTTATATATATATATGTATATGTATGAATTTGAGATTTATGATTGTTGAGAGCATAAATTATGAACTCCCTCTTTTGTATAGAATTAAAGATTATGGTTTTGTGATTTGAAAGATGTTGTTGTAATATCCTGACATTTGAACATGATTTGAAATTGTTGAGAGGGTGTTTCTAGATGTCAATATGTTCTTGCGTGTATGAGAAAGAATTTCATGATCTTACATGAGGTTTGAAAAAAAAGAAAGATTCATTGAATTGAATTATAGAAGTGCTGGTCTCAAAACTTGTGTTTTGAATACAATGATTTATGATAGACTCATAATGGCTCAAAGATGTGACTTGCATGTAATACCCCGATCGTTTCTTAAGCCTAAATCGGTATTTTTAGTGGAAATGTATGACTTCCAAAGTGATTGAAGTTGAATAATCTTTCCATCGATACCAATTTCATCGAAATCCAACATCGGATGAGTGAGTTATGGCCATTTTACTGAATGCTATCAGATTACCCAGGTTTGACGGTGACCTGGTGGACCGTCAAGTTTCCCGTTAAGCCAAGGCAGTAGCTCCTTTTTTGGGATGTCGTGTGACGGTTAAAGTGGAGGACCGTCACAAAGTTGACGGACTGTCAAGGTATCCGTCAGACCGAGGCAGAATGTCACATTCCTGAGCCCCAAGTGACGGACAATATGGTGGACCGTCAGTCCCTCTGACGGACTGTCACTTCGACCGTCACTCCGAGGCAGAACATTCTAATTTTGACACTCGAGTGATGGACGACCTGGTGGACCATCAGCTATTCTGACGGACAGCCAGATCGACCGTCACAGGCCCCGATCTGCAATTTTCAACTTTTTTTTCCAAAGGGCATCTTAGTCATTTCTGCTCCTTGTGGCCTTATATATATATATATAAATATATATATATATATATATGTAGAGAAGAGAAGTTCATTTCTCTCTATTTCTCTCCAAATTTCTTTCAAGAATTCTCTAGAAACCTAGGGTTTCTTCCCAACCCCAAAAAAATCAAATCATCTCCAAGAAATTCAAGAAATCTCCCATAAATTTCTTTAAGTTGTTCAAGAAGTAAGTTCCTCAAGTCAAAGGCAACAAGGTCTTGGTCTAAAAGTGAGAGAAAGAAGTTTCAAGCAAGTTTCTATATCTTCAAAATAAAAATCTAAGGTATGTGGGGTTTGAACAAGAACACTCCTTTCGTTCTTGTGCCTAAAGATTTAATTTCTACTATTGATCTACATGATCTTTGCAAGTGGGGTTACACCCAAATTTCTTTAGTTATGATTTATGAGATTTGAGTAGAATAAGTTTGATAGTTATGATTATTTCACCATCATGTTTCTTAAATTGAGAATTTATTCCATGAGTTGTATATTTTCATTATGTATTGATGATTTTTAAGTGATTTAAGTCAAGTGCCATGAGTTATGCCTTTCCATGAGAAATTTGACTATTGAATTTATATAGATATTAAGATTGAAAGTCAAGAACGAGTCCTATGATATTTCCTTGAAGTTTTTGATATTTGAAATGATTTGATAAGCAAATGTACTTGACGTTGAGAAACATTATTTGAATTTGAGTCGAGTTAGGAATCAACAGTCGTATATGATTTACCGATGAGATATACTGTTATTTTGATCATCATGATAGACCCATGAGTTGATATTGATTAAGGTGGATTTCCTAATGCGTTCTGAGCTGAGTCTGGGAGAAGTATTTAGCACTGAGCGGGAAATATGGTATTTCCCCAGAACTATGTGCCACCATAGGATCGATGTTGATAGTTTTGGGCCAAAGGCCGAGTATGAGATTGTGATGATGAGATTGAGGTTGTACTCCCTGGAAAGAGTACGACACCCCTACCAATGTGGGGTTCTCTCCTTAGGAGGGTAAAATGTTGGACTCCATGCGGCTCACATGGTGTAGTTATGTCGGTTATAAGAAACTCCCACGTCCATAATGATCTAAGTACCATGATTTACCGAGTCACTCTAAGTCATGAATCAAAAAGTTTGAGTTGAGTTAAATGATTTATGAGATTTATGAAGCATATGTTATTACTAATGACTTACGGAAATGATGTTTTAAATAATTCAAGAGAAGAGAGTTATTATTGTCAGCATGCATGATTTTCTTATACATTTATGATATTACTTAAAATGGTGCATCCACCCCCACATACTCAGTACATTCCCAAGTACTGTCTCCCATACTCTTTTGTACTCTATATTTCCTCATGATATAGGTTCAGGTGCTCAGTCTCAGCAGCGACAATGATCTTTGAGTACCTTCATCTACATTTCTGCGGTTGGTGAGTCCTCATGGTTCGAGGAACTGTTTCTCTAATTTTGTCTGGTTAATAGATGGTTGTTTACTTTAAGTTCAGTACGAGTCAGTTGGGGATCATTCCCAATGGCTCCTCAGTCCTATGTAGTAGAGGCTTTGTCAGACTAGTGTACCAGCGTGTACAGAGATTTTCAATATTTTGTTTGTACAGGGCAGTATTGCTTTGTATCTCAGTATGTTCAGGACATGGTTATTCCTCTTTATCTTATCATGATTTGCGTTATAATGAGTTCTGAAAGTGATGATAGGTTTAGAGGGTTAGCTTGAGGCCACGTGTGACCTTAATCACCGTGTGACATCTCGGGATAGGTTCTCGGGGTGTGACAAGCTTGGTTTCAGAGCCTAAGGTTCAAGGAGTTCTAGGGAGTCTGACAAGCTACGTTACATAGAGTCTTGATCATCGGTGTGTAGCGCGCCACATCTATGAGCAAGAGGCTACGAGACGTTTTAGGAAAAGTTATTTCTTTCTTTCAAGAGTCTATGATGCCTATAACTATTTCTCTCTGCTGTTAATTCGTGCCCTTTTATGACAGAAAATGCCTCCTCGTAGAGCTCACAAAAACAACGAACGACCTTAACCCGTTGATCCTTTAGGTGAGATGGTGCCCCTCGCAGAATTCCGAGTAGCTTTCCAAGCGTTAGCCCAGGCGGTCACCGCCAACGCTCAAGCCAATACCCAGGCTACTGTTTTACCTCCGCAAGGGAATAATTCCACTACAGCCCGGGTTCGTGACTTTATACGAATGAATCCACCTGAGTTCTTTGGCCCTAAAGTAGGTGAAGACCCACAAATATATTTAGATGAGTGAGAAAGATCACTCAGATTATGCACACGACTGAGGAGGAGAGTGTTGAATTGGCTACCTATCGAATGAAAGATGTTGCTTATGATTGGGTGGAGATGTGGAGGAAGAGTATAGGGGAGAATGATACTCCTATGACTTGGCAATTATTCCAAGATGCCTTCTTAGACAGATTCTTTCCCCCGGAGCTGATGGAAGCAAAATTAGAAGAATTTATGAACTTGAGACAGGGTTCCATGACAGTTAAGGAGTATTGCCATAAGTTTAATCAGTTATCTAAGTATGCTCCCAGTATGATGGCTGATTATAGAACTAGTATGAGTAAGTTATTGGCTGGTGTATTGTCACAACCCGAGCCGGGGCTCTAGCCATGGCGAGCATCCCGAATCATGAAGGCTCGGAACACCCATCTCTATCTATCTGGTAGTCATACACATAATTCATATGATAGAAGGTAATGCGGAAAGAGAAATCTAATACGGAAACATGGTCAATCTGAATGTGATCATAATACTGAAACTAAAATCTAAAATATATCTGAATAATAATGTCTGACTTAGTCTACGAAATCTCTACCATGAATTAATCAAAGTTCTCTGAAAGCTGGGACAAGGCCCCCAGTAGACGAAAACCTAACTAATAGTAGTAATATGAAATATCCAGGCCTTATGAATCATATAAGATTCACCACTGCAAACTCTGGTCTGTGATCTGAAATCTCTACTGCTTATCTGGACCCCTAGACTATGCCTCAGAACCTGGAAGGAGAGGGAAGGGGGGTCAACATAATTGTACTGGCACGCGAAGCAATCCAGAATAGAGTAATTGAACATATATGTATATATATATAATACGTGAAAGCAAATTTTCATCAAGCATTATGCATAAAACAGTTTCTGAAAACACATGGGCATCTTCTGAAAACATGTAACCTGTCTGTAAATCTCAAACTCTGATCTGTGTATTACTTCTGAGTTAGCTGGTATCCCCTAAGAGTCTGATATTCCACGGGCAATATGGAATCCGCCATTAACTCGGCGGGGAAGCCTCCAACCCGAGTATGCCGCAAGGGTTGGAGTTCTTGAATCTGATACGCCACACGACACTTAAGTCAGCGTATAATAATATACTCGGGTCGGCAAACCACGGTTTTAGGAAATGATTTGTTTGAACTCAAGACCTCTTCAGGAAACCACATAACATCTCTGTATGCCTATTTTTAACCTTTTCTGTACATGTAACATTCTGAATGTCTAGAATCATGATAGTCTGAAATATCTATTAGTCTGAGTCTGATATGTCATTGGTCTGAATTGGTATCGTCATACCAAGACTTGCAAGTCATGATTTCTGATCCATAATACATTAAGCTAAATCTTTCATTTAAAGCATAGCTTAGACCACCCAAAAATAGGCAACTGATATAGAAGATTTCGTGTTCCGAAACTCAAGTCAAAATTATGCAAAAACTTCATAAAACATATGGTAGTCTAGTGCCTTTAGCAAATCATGCACTCTTTTATTACATGCATTATTAACATTAAACATTCATGCTAAATTCCCTCTTTAGTGATTTAAAACCACCTTTAAATCATAACAAGAGTTCAACCATTTCATATAATGCTTTTCAAGAATGCATTGCAAAATAATTCATATGCTATAAAAAATCTAAAAATTCATAATAAGAGGGAATTCACCAAAAGTCATGCTCTCAACAAGAAATCGTTCTTAAACACATGCTTTCATACATACATATTCTCAAATCACTTTGGGGAAGGTCAAAAGACCAAACCAATGATGTTAAAACATCTAATACGTGAATATATACATAGTTTCAAAAACCCCATTCTAAAACATGATTTTTCTATGCCCATGAGAATTTAGGAAAACCCCGCGTACCTTTATTTCAGAAAATAATGGGTTCTTCTTGAAGCTTGTGGATTGGGGATTCCGAATCTCTAATCGATTTATAAAACCCACGATTGAATCTTGATTTATTTGGGTTTTTAGTTTGAAACCCTTGGGAGTTTTCTTGAGAATTTTTAGATGAATGTGATGTATTTTGGAGAATTGGGGACTGAATTTCGTGTTTAGGCTGAATAAGGGTGGGAAAAGGACCATTTTGCCCCCCAAACGGAGTGTTTAAGTCACTTAAAACCATTACATAGGCGCCGCATATAATATCGTCTATGTTTATATAGGCGCCGACTATGATATCACCTATGTTTACATAGACTCCACATATGCTATCGCGTATGCTTTCCAGTGGCCGTGTGCGATTGGTTAGGCGACACATACTACTTTAAAAGGCCATAACTTCTTGCTCGGGTGCCGTATTTTAGCAAAATTTGTATCGTTGGAAAGCTAACTCGAAAACCTATCATTTTAAACATAGTAGGATCTCTAATTCGACATATACAAAGAGTCATGGTTGATAGAATTTGACACAAATTATAATGTCCAATTAAACTTAATCGATTGAAGTAGTTTTCAACTCGTCCTTGAGTCAAAGGCCCTCTATGGTCTAAATTCAAGCTTGAATTGATTCACATACTACACAAATAATTAACATGCCATATTGGCATAGGATTTATGGCTTCGAGATTATCTACAAATCAGAATCATGGTCTATATTGTAGCCCAAAATGCGGGGCGTTACATGTATCTGGTTATGTTGTGAAAGAGTTTAGATACACTATGCTTAATAGGGACATGGACCTTTAAAGACTAATAATTCATGCTCATCAGATTGAAGCAGACAAAGTGAAGAAGAGAGAGAGAGTGAGATGGAATAAGAGAGTTATATTAGAGCGGCTGGGGTATAGTCAGGCTAGATTTTCTAGAGGGATCTTCCCTCAGTTCCAGAGCCGTTATCTTGTTCCAGCGCCTTCATCATCCAGTACTCCTGCATTCAGAATTAGGCCGGAGTAGGGTAATAGGTCTACTATGTCCAGGTCCCAGGATAGTGTAAGTAACAGACCTCGTCCTCCCCCATGTCCGAAGTGCGGTATAGACCATATCGGTGAGTGCTTAGTTGGTCAGAGGGGTTGTGTTGGTTGCGTTAAGTTGGGCCACAAGTTTAGGGATTACCCTTATACTAGACAGGGGAGCCACGATGTTCGTCCCCAGAGTTAGGCTATTAGTGCTCCATCCCCTGTAGTTTATTCTACTCCTCTTCAGGGTGCCTCGTTTAGTACTACAGGTGGTCAGTACCAGAATCTCTTTTACACTTCGTGTATTTTATTTTGATGTGTATGTGTTGCTGGACCCTGGGTAAAGTCTTTCTTACGTGACTCCGTTGGTGGCTGTGAATTTTGAAATCAATGCTAAAAAGATTTCCCAGCCTTTTCTAGTCTCTACACCAGTCGGTGAATCTGTTGTTGCTAACCAAGTATATAAGAAGTGTCCTATCACTGTTCTTTATAGAGTCATGTTTGCAAATTTGATTGAGCTAGACATGGTTGATTTTGATATTATTCTGGGTATGGATTGGCTACACTCTTGTTATGCATCTATAGATCGTCGTACTCGGGTAGTCAAGTTTTAGTTTCCCAATGAGCCAGTCTTTAAGTGGTCCGGAAATTTTGTATCTCCTGAAAGTCATTTCATATCCTATCTAAAAGATAGGAAATTGATATCCAAGGGTTGTATCTATTATTTAGTTCGAGTTAAGGCCACTAAGTCTGAGACTCCAACTATTCAGTCTCTTAGTGTTGTCAATGAGTTTCCTGATGTTTTCCCAGAAGATCTCCCAGGGGTACCTCCCGATAGAGAGATAGAATTCGAAATTGATGTTCTCCCTGATACACATCCTATTTCTATTCCTCCGTATCGTATGGCCCTTGAAGAACTTAAGGATTTGAATGAGAAACTCAAAGATCTTCTTGATATGCGTTTTATAAGGCCTAGTGTGTCTTCCTAGGGTGCACCCATGCTATTCGTGCGAAAGAAAGATGGTTCATTACTCATGTGCATTGACTATCGTCAGCTTAACAAGGTCACAGTCAAGAACAAGTACCCTCTTCCAAGAATTGATGACCTATTTGATCATATGCAAAGTGCCAACTATTTATCAAAAATAGATTTGAGATCCGGTTATCACCAACTTAAAGTCAGAGAGTGTGATATTCCAAAGACGGCTTTCCGTAATCGTTAGGGTCATTTTGAATTCTTGGTCATGTCCTTCGGGCTAACGAATGCCCGACATCTTTTATGGACCTCATGAATCGAGTGTTCAGACAGTACCTGGATATATTCGTTATTGTGTTCATAGATGATATTCTTGTAAACTCCCAAAGTGAGACCGACCATGCAGATCATCTTCGAATTGTCTTATAGATCCTTAAGGGTCAACAGTTTTTTGCCAAATTTAGCAGGTGTGAATTCTGGATAAGGTCAGTTGCTTTTTTGGGCAAATTATTTCTTCTGATGGTATTCGAGTTGATCCTCAAAAGGTAGAAGCTGTGAAGAATTGGCCTAGACCTATTTCCCCGTTGGATATTAGGAGTTTCTTGGGTCTAGCTGGCTACTACCATCATTTTGTCAAAGGTTTCTCTTCTATTGCTGCTCCTTTGACCCGGTTGACCTAAAAGAAGGTTAAATTCCAGTGGTCAGATTCTTGCGAGAAGAGTTTTCAGGAGTTGAAGACTCGATTCACTTCAGCCCCTGTGATGACCCTGCCTAATGGTGTAGATGATTTTATGGTATATTGTGATGCTTCCAGAATTGGTTTGGGTTGTGTGTTGATGCAGAAGGGTAAAGTTATAGCCTATGCCTCCCGGCAGTTGAAACTTTATGAAAAGAATTATCCAACCCATGACCTCGAGTTAGCTGCAGTGGTTTTTTCTTTGAAAATTTGGAGACACTATTTGTACGGTGTTCATGTTGATGTCTTTACGGATCATAAGAGTTTACAATATGTGTTCACTCAGAGAGAGTTGAATCTTCGACAGAGGCGATGGTTAGAATTACTAAAGGATTATGATATGAGTGTGTTATATCACCCGAGCAAGGCCAATGCAGTGGCAGATGCTCTTAGCAGGTCGTCCATGGGTAGTATAGCACATGTCGAGGAAGATAAGAGGGACTTAGCTCGTGAAGTGGATCATTTGGCTAGGTTAGGTGTTAGATTTCTTGACTCAGCTAAGGGAAATGCTTGGTTCCAAAGTAGTTTCGAATCTTTTCTAGTTTCTGAAGTGAAGGAGAAGCAGGATACAAATTCTCGTTTGGTTGAACTGAAAGAATCAGTTAAAGACCAAAAGGTGGAGGTTTTCTCCCGAGGGGGAGATGGTGTATTGAGATTTAAGAATAGATTGTGTGTCCCTGATGTTGATGATCTGAGGTAGAGAATTATGGCTGAGGCACTTGGTGCACGGTATTCTATTCATCCCGGTGCTACCAAGATGTACCGCGATTTGCAGGAAATTTATTAGTGGAATGGTATGAAGAAGGATATAACAAAGTTCGTAGAGAAGTGTGCAACTTGCCAGCAGGTAAAGATAGAGCACCAGAGACCTGGTAGTGTGATGCAAGAATTTAACATTCCTACTTGGAAGTGGGAAGTGGTGAACATGGATTTCGTGACCGATTTACCTCTCTCTCGCCGTCATCATGATTCTATTTGGGTTGTTGTAGATAGGTTGACTAAGTCAGCAAATTTTTTACCAGTACATACATCTTTCACCGCGAAGGACTATGCTATGTTGTATATTCAAGAGTTAGTCAGGTTGCATGGATTTCCATTGTCTATCATCTCCGATAGAGGTACTCAGTTTACTTCTCAATTTTGGAGAGCCTTCTAGAAGGGTCTTGGCACCCAAGTTCATCTTAGCTCCGCTTTTCATCCGCAGATAGACGGTCAGGCTGAGAGGACTATTCAGACTTTGGAGGATATGTTGAGGGCTTGTGTTCTTGATTTCAAAGGAAGTTGGGATGAACATTTACCGTTGATTGAATTTTCTTACAACAATAGTTTTCATGCTAGCATTGGAATGGCTCCATTTGAAGCTTTGTATGGGAGAAGATGTAGATCGCCCATAGGTTGGTTTGAAGTGGGTGAAGTTGCTGTGATTGGACCTGATACTGTATATAAGGCTATGGAGAAAGTTAAGTTAATTCAGGAGAGGTTAAGGACAGCCCAGAGTCGTCAGAAGTTGTATGTAGATGTGAGAAGAAGAGCTCTTGAGTTTGAAGTCGATAATTTGGTGTATTTGAAAATCTCACCCATGAAAGGGGTGAAAAGATTTGGAAAGAAAGGGAAGCTGAGTCCCAGATATGTTGTCCCTTATAGAGTTTTGGATCGTGTTGGGAAAGCAACTTATGAGGTGAGTTGCCTGCAGAATTGTCAGCTGTCCATCCTGTGTTTCATGTTTCTATGCTCAAGAGGCACATTGGAGACTCTGTTGTTGTTGATCATTCGGATGGTTATGATGTTCAGGATAGCCTTTCGTATGATGAAATCCCAGTTGAAATCCTAGATTATCAAGTCTGTAGACTGAGGAACAAGGAAGTTCCCTTGGTTAAAGTTTTGTGGAGAAATCAATTAGTAGAGGGTGCCACTTGGGAAGCAAAAGCAGACATGCGGGCTAGTTACCCTCATATTTTCTCCATGAGTTCAAATCAAGCTGAAGGTACTATTCTCTTAATTGAGTTTCCTCCTAATCTAATGTATTCAGCTATATGGTTATTCCATCTATGATTCGTGCATTTGGTGAAGTACTCAAAAGTTTAGAGTAAAGTGAGCCCTTAGATGTGAGTAATTCCATCTATACATCCTCATTTTCTCTTGTTCTTGGCCTATTTGGCAACATTCGAGGATGAATGTATCCAAGGGGAAGATATTGTAATACCCCAATCGTTTCTTAAGCCTAAATCCGTCTTTTGAGTGGATATGTATGACTTCCAAAGTGATTGATATTTAAACCATGTTGTATTTCTCTAATTTCTAATTGTTGTCATGTAGAGAATTGAATAAGCTTTCCATCGATACCAATTTCATTGAGATCCGACATCGGACGAAGGAGTTATAGCCGTTTTACTGAACGGTGTTGGATCGCCCAGGTTTGATGGTCGACCTAGCGGACCGTCAGGTTTCTGGTGGACCATCAAGTGCCACGTCAATCCAAGGAAGCAGCTCCTTTTTCAGGCCATCGTGCGACGGCCAAGTTGGTGGACCGTCAGAAAGTTGACGGACCATCAAGGTATCCGTCAGACCGAGGCAGAATGTCACATTCCTGATTCCCGAGTGATGGATGATACGGTGGACCGTCAGTCCCTCTGACGGACCTTCACTTTGACCGTCACTCCGAGGAAGAACATTCTAGTTTTTACACACGAGTGATGGACGACCTGGTGGACCGTCAGCTAATCTGACGAACCATCAGATCGACTGTCACAGGCCCCGATCTGCAATTTTCAACTTTTTTTCAAAAGGGCATCTTGGTAATTTCTTCTCCTTGTGGCCTTATATATATATCTATGTAGAGAAGAGAAAATCATTTCTCTCTATTTCTCTCCAAATTTCTTTCAAGAATTCTCTAGAAACCTAGGGTTTCTTCCAAATCCAAAAAAAAATCAAATCATCTCCAAGAAATTCAAGAAATCTCCCATAAATTTCTTCAAGTTGTTCAAGAACTAAGTTCCTCAAGTCAAAGGCAACAAGGTCTTGATCTAAAAGTGTGAGAAAGAAGTTTCAAGCAAGTTTCTATATCTTCAAAATCAAAATATAAGGTATGTGGGGTTTGAAAAAGAACACTCCTTTCGTTCTTGTGCCTAAAGATTTAATTTCTACTATTGATCTACATGATCTTTGCAAGTGGGGTTACACCCAAATTTCTTTAGTTATGATTTATGAGATTTGAGTTGAATAAGTTTGATATTTATGATTATTTCACCATCATGTTTCTTAAATTGAGAATTTATTCCATGAGTTGTATATTGTCATTATGTATTGATGATTTTTAAGCAATTTAAGTCAAGGTCCATGAGTTATTCCTTTCCATGTGAAATTTGACTATTGAATTTATATAGATATTGAGATTGAAAGTCAAGAACGAGTCCTATGATGTTTCCTTGAAGTTTTTGATAGTTGAAATGATTTGATAAGCAAATGTACTTGACGTTGAGAAACATTGTTTGAATTTGAGTCGAGTTAGGAATCCAAAGTCGTATATGATTTATCGATGAGATATACTGTTGTTTTGGTCATCATGATAGACCCATAAGTTGATATTAATTAAAGTGGATTTCCTAATACGTTCTGAGCTGAGTCTGGGAGGAGTATTTAGCACCGAGCGAGAAATGTGGTATTTCCCCAGAACTACGTGCCACCATAGGATCGATGTTGATAGTTGTGGGACAAAGGCCGAGTATGAGATTGTGATGATGAGATTGAGGTTGTACTCCCTGGCAAGAGTAGGAAACCCCTACCAATGTGGGGTTCTCTCCTTAGGAGGGAAAAATGTTGGACTCCATGCAACTCACATAGTGTAGTTATGTCGGTTATAAGAAACTCCCACGTCCATAATGATCTAAGTACCATGAGTTACCGAGTCACTCTAAGTCATGAATCAAAAAGTTTGAGTTGAGTTAAATGATTTATGAGATTTATGAAGCATATGTTATTACTAATGACTTACGGAAATGATGTTTTAAATAATTCAAGCGAAGAGAGTTATTATTGTCAGCATGCATGATTTTCTTATACATTTATGATATTACTTAAAATGTTGCATCCACCCCACATACTCAGTACATTCCCAAGTACTGACTCCCATACTCTTTTGTACTCTATATATCCTCATGATATAGGTTCAGGTGCTCAGTCTCAGCAGCGACAGTGATCTTTGAGTACCTTCATCTATATTTTTGCGGTTGGTGAGTCCTCATGGTTTGAGGACCTATGTCTCTAATTTTGTCTGGTTAATAGATGGTTGTTTACTTTCACTTCAGTATGAGTCAGTTGGGGATCTGTCCCAATGGCTCCTCAGTCCTATGTAGTAGAGGCTTTGTCAGAATAGTGTACCAACGTGTACAGAGATTTTCAGTATTTTGTTTGTACGGGGCAATATTACTTTGTATCTTAGTATGTTCAGGACATGGTTATTCCTCTTTATCTTATCATGATTTGCATTATAATGAGTTCTGAAAGTGATGATAGGCTTAGAGGGTTAGCTTGAGGCCACGTGTGACCTTAAGCATCGTGTGATGTCTCGGGATAGGTTCTCGGGGCATGACATTTCAAGTCAATGGTATGACGATACCATATGTATTTATACCATAACAAATTATGTTTTCAGAGCATGTTTTCAGTGTATGTTTTCAGAGAATGCATGTTTTGGTAGAGTTTTAAGAAGGGGCTTAAAGAGGGTTAGGTGGTTACCCGAAGAAGGCGCGAGTTTAAGAAACTCTTAGCCTGAAACCGTATTTGCCGATACGGGTAGATTATTATTGTACACTGGTGACGGCCGTGTGGCATAGTAGATTCAGAGACTCCGATCCTGGCGGCACACTTGGGTTGGGGGCTTCGCTGCTGAGTTAATGGAAGTTTCCATATAGACCATGGAATTTTTCAAAGTTGTAGGGTATACCACCTAGCGCAGAAGTAATACAGATTTCTCAGAGCTGAGATGATTTTTACAGAGTCTTTAAAATGCCCATGTGAATTCTTACTACATGATATACTTATGAACTATTTTAAATTGCTCTCATATATGTTGGATAATAAATGATTATTTTGGATATGCTCTGCGTACCAGTACATTTGTATTGACCCCCTCCAACCTCTCCGGTTTTGAGGCACAGTCTAGGGGTCCATATAAGCAGTAGATAATTCAGACAGCTGATCAGATTGTGCAGTAGTGAGCCTTCTCTATTCCAGAAGGCCTGTCTTTTCAGATTATGTCACTTATTTCAGATTTGGTCTACTGGGGGCCTTGTCCCATTTTCAGACAGTTGTCAGATTTTCATGTAGTAGATATTTTACAGACTGAGTCAGATGTTATTTAGATGTTATTGAATTGTTGTTTCCATAATTATGTTGAATTTAGAATTTGACCATGTTTCCGTAGAAGATTATGTTTCCGCATCTTCTTTTATTATATGTATGTTGTGCATGATAACCAGATAGAAAAGGGCGTTGGCCTTCGTGGTTTGGGATGTCCGTCACGGCCAGGTCCTAGTTCGGGTCGTTACAGTAAACTTGAGGGAATACTCTTTCACACTCATGTTACCTTGCCTGAGATTGATGAACTCTAACACCTTGGCTTCTCTCAGGTCTAAGGGTTAGAATCTATCTAGGAAAACAGTAGCAAACTCTTCCCATTCTATGGGCTCTGCATCTGTGCCCCTGTCTACCTTCCACTTCTTAAAAAAGTATGGGATACATCTTGTAGCTGATAGGCAGCTAACTCAGCACTCTCACAGGATGTCACTCCTATGATATCAGTGACTTTCTGAACCTAATCGAGGAACTCCTGTGGATCTTCTTCAGACTTAGACCCCAAAAATAGGGGAGGATTCATTCGGGTAAAGTCCCGAATCCTGACTGCAGCAGTATTGGCCACTGGGTTGGCTTGAACAGCAGTTGACCGTTCATTCTGAGCTGCTATGGAAAGGCTAGAGTGGTGAACGCAGCTCTGAATTCTGCATGGGAGACATACTCGTCTAGGGGATCTGCCTGAATTGGCTGAGGTACTGGCAGGGTTCCTGTTCTTCTTCCGTTGTTTTTTTTTGGGAGACATGTTCCATAAACATAAGGAAGAAAAAAATTAGACTCAGAGTTTAACTTGAGCTCATGCTCACTCGCACAACATAAATACTGAAAGAAGGGAAACTTTTCCTAAATCTCTCGCACAACATGGGGTGCGCGCTACACCCCATGCACAAGACTCTACTTGATGCGGCCTTCAGAGTCCCTAGGACTCTGTTGAACCTTAGGCTATGATAACTAGTTTTTAACATCTTGAGTCTGCACCCTGGAGGCCACATGGTGCTTACGACCCCGAAGGACCACAAGCTAATCCATGACTGGTACCTACTGTGAGCACTGAATAATAATACCAAAATAATGAAAAAAATAGGCTGAAATGCCATAAGGTTCATAATCTAAATACTGATGAACATAACAACTGAATAATAACATCTGAAAAATTAAATACTGTCTGAACTAGTCTAGTCTGAAAAGCCTCTAACTAAACTATCTGGATGTGGAGTTGATGTGACAAGCCCCCAACTAACTCCGACTACTGAAATACTGAAGCTACTAAAATACTAAAATAAAAGCATATCCTCGATAGATGAGGACTCACTACTGAATTTGTGACTGCTGACTGAATCTTGCTATGTACGGTCAGGAACCTGAGCATCCGAAACTATGATATAAGACATCATAGCACAAAGAAAAAGTATGCGTCAGTACGTGGAATGTACTGGTATACTAGGTGAGGTAAGGCTGAATGCAGGTGTTCATATACATGAACAGTAACTGACTTAATGATATAGAGTAACTGAATAAGAATACATGGACAACTGAAACTACTGTAAAATATTGAGTATGCAATACTGTGCATATATATGTATACTATATCTAAGATTTTACTGAAGCTGAGTATTGATTTCTGATACTGAGTAACTGATACCTGAGATTAGTGATAACTGAATTACTGATACTGAGTGACTGTGTATGACAGTCCTGATTCTATAGAACTTAACTGAGTTCTATTCGGAGACTGAAACTGAAACTGTGGGAGGTAATCATCTAACAGACATGCCCCAAACAAGATAACTGGGATCCAACCTGTAACCCCAATTAGAAATGTTTCAGTTCTGTTCCAAGGTAAAGACAAACGGAAGAGTAAACCTCATCTGGCAGGTGCCCTGAATAACAATGGTGGTACCTTCAACTGAAAGGTAAAACACCTTATCAACCCTCAACTTACAGGTTGTTATGTCAACCTACGCTGGCTATGTAGTTTTGAAATGGAAGGACTGCTTATAAGGATCACACCCTCTACTGGTAGGTGAGCCCCCATCCTTGGGTTCACTCGGTGTTGAATTCAACTCCCAACTGAAGACACTGATAACTATACTGAGTTGAATAGGACTGATACTGAGTTTCACTGAGTTTTGTTCTGTAACAGTCTGAGTACAATTGATTATGATGTTACTGAGACTATTCTGTAACTACTGTGGCTCTAGTTATACAACTAGATTTTTGGGTATTGAGTACCCCCAGGACTCGATAGCATGGAAAGTAATGCATGGCATGATCTTGAAAAGCATAACAATAGATATTTGTTAACGATACATTCACCTAGGCATTTTGTCAAACACTTGATATACATGAACTTGTTCATGACTAGGACCACATAATGATATGTCATGATTCCCCTATTCAATGCATATGAGCATCTTATCAAACACTTGGGGAGCAACATTATTTCACATAACATTAGTAAACACATGAACATCATGGATACAATAATCAATTGTAAATACAAGGGTTTAACATGAAAATCATATAATTCATCATACATACTATTTTAATTTCATGAAACTAATAATAAACCATGGATTGAAACCCAAATAACATTATGAACATGTTTATAATCAAATTTCAAGCATTGAAATCATGAATCTATAGCTTGTAATTTAAAAAAAGGTTCTTGAACTCCATGGGTGAAAGGAACCCATGAATGAACACCTAACATACCCGAGAAGATTAATTCTTGAAGGTCCTTGAAGGAGTTCTTGAGAATTGTTCTTGATTTCTTGAAGCTAGGGTTTTGTATTTTTAGAGAAAGCTCTTGATTTTGTGGAAACTTTAATAAAATAATGACTAATTAGTTTATTTAAGGCATAAATCTCGTGTTTAGGCTGATTAGAGGTTTTGGAAATTGACCAAATGGTCCATGAAATAAAATCACAAAAACTGAAAATCCCGATTCTTTTTACTTCGGCGGGACGTGGTACAATCACACCGACTTACTGGAAAATGGACAATTGGGAACTGGACTGATGGCGCAACGCGGTGCCATCACGGTGCCTCACTAAGCATGAATTTGGTCCTTGGCACGATGCGATGAAATCGTGGAGCTTCACTGGAAAATGACAATTCTAAAAATTATCCTCGGTGCGACGCATCGTTATCGCAATGGACCACTAAAAAATGACAAATGCCATTTGGACCCTTAGCGCATCACGGTGATGTGCCAGTTGGTACACTATTTTACAAAAACTGTTAACTCTTCACCCGGGTATTGGATTTTGGCGAATTTTATATCGTTGGAAAGCTGACTGAATTTCCTATGCAATGGAAGGTCTTAAACTAGAAAATTCTAAGTATTTAAAATTTTTTATATTGAAATACTCATGTACTGAGAGTTAAAATGAGCTAGATAAATACAGGGTATTATAAAGTGTATGCACAAAAGTTCACCCAACTGTCTCGTTATGCCCTAGAGTTGATGTCCAATATGCGATCTCGTATAAAAAAGTTTGTGTTCGGTTTTTCTGATGATATGGTGCTAGAATATAAGGGGATAATGTTTAATAGTGATATGAATATATCTAGGTTGGTAGTATATATGCAGCAGGTAGAGAAAGTGAATAAGAAGAAGGTAGAGATAGATGAGAGGTAGACTAAGAGGGTTATGTCGGCAGATTAGGATGTCAGCCAGCAACAAAGTGGAAAATGGGGCAAGAAATTATCCAAGAAAAAATATTGAGGTAATGTGCAGTCATTAACTAGTGCATCTACACCTAAGCCCCTAAGCAACCAGCAATTTTAGTCTATTAATGGCCCAAGGAAACAAGGCCCTCAATCTCAGGGTAGTGTAGCTCAAGCCAATTAGGTCGCATCCTCATTGCAGCACCTATAGGAAATTTCACCTAGGGAAGTGGTTATATGGACTCTTGTTGCTATGGTTATGGTCAGGTCGATAATTTTCAAAGAGATAGTCCCTCAGCTAAGGGACCCTTTTGGATAACAATGTTGAGTGCATAGATCCACCTCAGATCAGTTCTCAAGAATTAGCGTAGAAGGTTTAGTACATCTAAAGTTCTAAACTCTAGTTGTATATTATTGCCTTTGCATTTATCATTCATTTAGCAACAAACTCTGGTTCTCTTGAGTTTTTTTGTTGCTTACCAATTTTGGTTCGCAACTGTATTTAGCAAATCTAGGAGGGATCACCAGGTTCACGTGAACCCATGATCCCCTTTCCTAGATCATATATAGTAGTATTATATTTTTCTAAAAATATTTAAATATATATGTGTGAATACGCGCTCGAAGTACATATTTTCATAATAGTGTCCATCCTTTTGAAATTCTGGATAAAGCTGGATGTGGTGGTGGTGCTGACCAGATTGGCCATTAGTTGCTTGATCGAATGAAAAAATATTTATGACTGTTTCAATCGTAATTTTACTATACCGTTGTTAACTAACTATTATACAAGTACTTTTTTTTTATAGTAATTTTTCTATGTCGCTCCTAATTAGTTATTATAAGTCACTTAAGGCATGTGTGCTTCATTGCTTTCAGCGTGATTTTACCATATCACCCTTAATTAATTGTTATGATCGTCTAAGTATTGAAAAATTGATAATATTTCATAAAAAAAGGTAAAAGAGACATAAAATGATATGTCAACATAAAAAATTTGATTAACTATCAAAATTATTCTAGTGCACATATATTGACATGGGACAGAGCAAGACATAAATAACGTATATTATTTGAAATTAAAATAAAAAGTATTATAAATCACAATAATTAAGAACTTAATATAAAAGTATATATGTAAAAAATAATTGATTGACTGTAGAAATTTTATCTGTGCCACATAAATTGAGACAATTTTATCTTTGCCACATAAATTGAGAAAGGGAGAATATTCATATATTATATAAAAATAATGTAAAAGACATTATAAATTGCATAATTAACTACTTAAGAAATTTAAAAATATAAAATATTTGACTGACTCTCAAAATTATACCAGCATCATGTACGTTGAAACTGATGAAAAAATATATTATAAATCAAAATAATTAAAAACATAAATTATTTTAATAATTTAAATTAAGATAAAAAAATAATATATATTGGGCCCTTTCTGGCATGGGCAATCGATATCTAGTATTTCATATAAAGGAGATTTGACAACGAAAAAAAATCTATTTTGTAGATTATTAATTGTTTCATATTTATTCATTATTTAATTTATATTTGTATATAATACAGGATATTTGACAAGAAAAACAATTTTGTAGATTATTAATTATTTCATATTTATTCCATATTTATTTCATATTAGGATAAAAAATAACTAAGTCTAAATTCTATTGGATTAAAACTATTAAGATTGTCTCTTATTGGATCAAAACAACTAAGATTTGTCCTTATAGTCTTGTTGAATTATATACCTATAATATATTAAAAGCGTAAAAGACCTTAGAAATATTTTTTGAATTTTTTTCCTTCATTAAGAGTCTTTGCTTTAGATGAAATCACCTTTTCACAATTTTTCCTAATATTTAAGATTTAAAAAATAATTAAATATATTTATGGTAAAATCTTTTCTTATTAGAAGTCATCAGAATTAATGTCACCTAATACTTTTTTCATTAGTTTAAGAATTCTAAATCAACTAAACTATATTTTAAGAAGACTTGAAAAGTCTAGAAATAAATATAAAAGCATTATAATAAGAAAAATCTAAGAAGTATCAAATTTGTAAAAGTCTTAATTACGTAATAAGAATGTAACAAATGATTGTGTAAAAACTTGACTTTAAAACAAGGAAAGATTTTAAATAACGAAAAAAAAAGAAAAAAACTGCACCACAAATATAATTCAAATTTATGCGTCTGTCTTTGTCTCTTGCAGCAAAGGAAAGAGTTAGTGTTTGGCAAACCCAAAAGTGATGATTCAACAATTACTTGAAAATTCTAATGATAAAATAGATATGTGCTTACACTAAAATATATTTTTATGTTTAAGCATTAAGAATCCTTTCAAAAGTGATTTAAACTTTTGCACTTCATTAAAAATCTCCTCAATAGATAAAGTCATTTAATTTTAAATAATTAAACGTTGTACGTGCGAGGCACGCACAGTTAAACTAGTATTTAAAAATAATAAGAAGAAGGAAAAAAAAGAAAAAAATTATATATATAATAAAGGATAATTGTCTAACCTATAATTAAGCCAATTAACATCTTGCACCAGCTACTTGACATTTGACAAACAAATAAAATAATTTTATAGATTATTAATGATTTCATATTTATTTCATATATATATAATAAAATAAAGGAGATTTGACCAAAAAAACAATTATATAGATTATTAATTGTTTTATATTTATTCCATTTTTATTTCATATTGTGGTAAAAAAATAACTAAGTCTAACTTCTATTAGATAAAAACTATTAAGATTGACTTCTATTGGATTAAAATAACTAAGATATGTCCTTAGATTGTCTTATTGAATTATACACTTTTTAAAAAATAAAAAGTAAAAAATATATCAAAAATTTCTTTAATTATATATATTTATATTTTTAATTATTTCATATCTATATACATAATAAAGGAGAATTGGTTAACCAATAATTATGCCAAGTGGCTTTTTGAGAATTGGCTACTTGTAATTTAACAAAAAAAATAATTTTTTTTGTAGATTATTAATTGTTTTATATTCATTTTATATCCATATATATAATAAAGGATATTTGACCAAGAAAATTGTATATTATTAATTTTTTAATATTTATTTCAAATCTATATATATAATTAAGGTGAATAGCCTAGCCTATTACTATGTCAAGTGACTTTATGGCAACTAGCTACTTCACATTTGACAACAAGAAAATAATTTGATAGATTGTTAATTGTTTTTCATATTTATTTCATATCTATATTTAATAAAGGAGATTTGACAAAAAATAATTTTGTAGATTATTAGTTGTTTCATTTTTATTCTATATTAATTTCATATCTATATATAATAAAGGAGAATAGTCTAGCTATAATTATGCCAAGTGACTTTTTGGGAACTAGCTACTTTACACTAGACAATAAAATGTTCATTTTTTAAATTATTAATTGTTTCATATTTGTCCCATAATTACTTCATATCTATATATAATAAAGAAGATTTGGCAACAAAAAAAATAGTAGATTATTAACTGTTTCGGATTTATTTCATATCTATATATATGTTATAAAGGAGAATAGTGTAGCCTATAATTATGCCTAGTAGTTTTTTTTTTCTTTTGATTTCCCATCTGGTGTCCGGTACCTGTATTGGAGCCCGACTAATTTGAATTCGTGCCGGGTAGGGCTCCATTCGGGGAGTAGCGCTCCCTACCAAGGATTTTTCCATATCCAGGGCTTGAACCCAAGACCTCTAGTTAAGGGAGGATCAACCCCATCCACTGCACCACATCCTTTGGTGGTTCCAAGTGGCTTCTTGAGAACTAGTTATTTGACATTTGACAACTAAAAATATTAATTTTGTATATTATTAATTATTTCATATTTCATATTTATTTCGTATCTATATCCAACAAAATCCTTGATTTTACTACTATTTTCTAGAGGGGGATATATTGCTACTTTTAACTTTTAAAATGAATTCTTTTACTATGGGAGTCGTACCATCCTATTTAATGATTTATGGTCTTTTGAAAATAGATGAGCTATTTTGAAAATTAAATCAAGAATGATTTCGGTCCATTATTAATTTACTATTTTATCACTACTATTTACTTCGATCGAGAAAGATCTGACCCTTCTACGCTATTATGCCAAAATAGTTTTGAACTTGATCTCGTGCAATGGATTTACAGGTTTACATTCTTTTGATCACGGTTCAAGTCTGTGCACTTATTATACTCTCCAGTACTAAATGAAGTAGTTTGATTATGATCGTTATTAGAAGTCCTAGTTTATGACCAACCAGTGTATACAGATATTTCGAGTCTCCTATGGGCCCCTTCATCCGTAAGACACAGCCTTTGAGAAGGATGATCGCCATAGGTCCTGACTTTGAGAGCTAATGAGTTGGAGGAGGTGTATAAACGGTTCATTATGGTACTCGAATTAGATATGGTATTATCGATTTGTCTTGCATTCATTTATTCATATGCATTACCTATCACCAGTATAATTTCTTGGTGCTTATGTCTATTAGTCTTAAGGGGAGGGGGGTTGTATACGTATATGTTATTGTTGTTGTTTGTTGAGTTCTTGCTTGCACCTTTCGGGCTTATGGAGGCCCGTGTTAGGTTATAGTTTGTCCGGAATAGTCGGTTACTTTATCGTTGGTTATTATTGTTAGTTCATGATAGGATGGCTATAAACTCGTACTTTGGTACATTTCTTAATCCTTTCTTTCTCATAGTAAGATATGCTATTGATAGATTATCTCATGTTTAGTCATCCTTCGATTGGATTTTTTGTTATCCTAGTATTAGCTTTCATTCTTGGTTATGAGCCTTGAGATGTTAGGTTGGCTCTTTCAAGTTATTACCTTTGAGTTTTCTAATTGAGTGCTCTACCTCGGTCCATCGATATCATACGCTCTACTGAAATAGATTTTGCATAAAACCAGCTAACCCTTAACCTGTAACAATGCGTGACAATAAACTCCATCCTATTTTGGTTAGGACTATATATATTCATGTTGTATATGTATCTCTTGGCCTTGTATTACTACTATATATCATTCTTTCACTCTTTCACTCTTTATTTGTATATTTACGAATGATGTATGGTATTACACTTTTGTTCTTGATTATTGTTAGAGTAGGATAGTTTATCCTTACTGATGCATTAGTATTATTACGTTTAGTTTTTTCGGAAAGTTTCCTGTAGTTAAATTCTTGATTTATATGTTATTTATACTTGCATTATCTTTGGAGCTCAGTTGACTGATACCAAGTGAGAATCACGTGTTTAGTACTCATAGTATACTTCTGCAGCCTATAGATCCTAGTATGAATTTTTGTTGTTGATGTGTACATCATGTGGAGCAGCCATGGATAAGAGATTTGGGGTAAGCGCCTGGCGTTCGGAGTATTCTTGCTTTCCCTGTTATTTTCAGAATGGTCTCGATTTTGTATTCAGAGACATCTTTGTATATATATTTATTTTGTATTTCACTTGTGCTTCTATTGTATTAGAATATCTTATACTGACTTCACCAGGTTTTGGGAATACATTTACCTTCTTCTTTCTTTCTTTCTTTCTCCTTGTTATTTAGTTTTGCTTTCACCTCTCTTATTAGTCCGTTACAAGTTGTTCCGAACCATGGGTTGGCTTACCTACTCGTGAATTATAGTAGGTGCCATCATGATCTGAGAAATTGTATTATAATAGTTTCATTCCAGTTGAATGAAAAAACTGTTAAAACTTATTTCATTGATGATAGCCCTCCAATTAGCATTTGTGTACTTTCACAAGGATTGTGAAATGGAGGAAATTTTCATAAATAAATAATGTTATTAGAATTCAATTTTTATAAATATAATAAATAATAGACTTACAACTGAAAAATTACAAGTGAAGAAAATAAAAAGAATATCTTTTTCTTCGGCTGAGACGTGGATATCTCGTTCTCTTTAAGGAGATCCAAGCCCACTGCAGCAAATGTTTCACCGGTCCAGCAGTAATCTTCTTAACTTGTCCCCTCTAGGATACAACATCCTTTCTTACTAAAAACAACTCAACAACTCTAGACAAGAGTTGAGTTCAAAGCTCCACAAAAAGAAAACCTCCTTTCAACTAATAAACTCTTTTTTTTACTAACTTTTTTGTGAACTTTATATTATCTTATGTCTCCCAAAACCATGCAAGACCACCTCTATTTATAGTTGAAGAAATCTTTCATGCAATATATAAGATGAATAAATGGGAAGATTAATAGAATAGAGGTTACAATAGTTACAACACATAAAGAGTAGGATAATGGAGGAATAAAGAGTGGAAGTTACAAGAGTAACATACAACGTGAAAGAAATGTTAGTATATACCTTAAACAAGGAAATTAACTCCAAAGAAGTAACATCTTATAATTTCATAGTGCATAAGAGATGTCCAGCAATTTACTACATGCTTTCAAACGTTTCTAGTGATGCATTACAAGAAAACTTTTAATAGAAAGAGTAATGCACCATTATGCTACATAACCTTCAATACCATGCATAGTAATATTAAATAATAATAATGTTAAAATGCTAAAATAACATCAATACCCCACTAATTTTAATATTTATTAGAGAGTCTACTAGTCAAAGGAAGACTGCCATGCATAATGAAGGTGTGCTCTGCATTGAACCTCCAATTAGTAAAATAGGATTTTTTACTCCAGAGTCATAGTTGTCTCAGACTTGAACTATGACTACTTAAGGGAAATAAAAAGTTACTGCTTACACATAATAGTCAAGGTGTTGACATAAGCTTCATAGATAACACATTACGGCCTTGTGCTATCCCGGTTATAATGAGTGTCTTTTTGAGAATGAGCCTAATTCTCATAGGAAGCGACCTACCTCCATACTCACATAGGTGACATCCATCGAGAGTGCCCCTGTAATTTAGCACCCCACTCATACGAGCTACAAATTTTCATTTAGAGTTTTTTAAACTCAACCTCACCATCATTATAGGTTAATGCACTCACACCATAGGGAGGGATAAAAAAAGTGCAGTTTTCACAATAACTCATCATGTGATTCGTTTTTCCCATTGAACCTAGTTATACGATCTCTAGTCCCTAAGTTGGGTATCCTCACATATGACTCAAGATTCAATAGGCTTCAATCCCATCCCTCTCGATGCTCTCCAGACCATTTCTCTTTCTAAGGCCTTAGTTAATGGATCTGAAAGATTATCACAAGATTTGACATAATCAAAATTAATGGTACCATTTTTCAAATATGATCTCACATTACTGTGTTTTCTCCTTATAATTTGTTTTTATCGTTATAATATTGGTTTTCAACTCTACCAATTGCAATGGTGCTATCACAATGAATTAATATAGGAGGAATTGGTTTTTCAAAATAAGGTATTTGTAATAACAAATCTCTCAACCAATTCGCTTCCTCACTAGCTGAAGCTAAAGAAATTAGTTCAGTCTCCATGATAGAGTTAGCAATAATTGTTAGTTTTTTTAGATTTCTAGCGCCACCACCCAAAGTAAATATATAAATAGTAGTAGACAAGGAATTACCTGATAAAGTGTTCCAATCCGCATCACAAAAGCCTTCAAGTACAGTAGAATATTTTTTTATAGAACAAACCACAATTTTTCATTCCAATTAAATAAATCATTACTCTCGTTATAGCATGTCAATGTACATAACCTGGCTTGCTAGTAAACCTGCTAAGTACTCCTATTGCATATGCAATATCAGACCTAGTGCAATCAGTCACATATCTCAAACATCGAATTATGCTAGCATTTTTCTTTTGATTTATAACATCATTTTCACTTTCAACGGGAAAAAAGTGAATACTAGAATCAAATGGAGTTACAACATGCTTGCAATTAAGGAAATTATAATTTTTCAATATTTTCTCAACATAATGTGACTGGTCAAGGAAAATTCCATCACATGTTCTAGTTATTTTTATTACTAGAATAAAATTTGCCTCACAATGATCTTTCATATTAAAATGATTTCTAAGAATATTTTTATTCACCAATAACATTCATGTTAGAGCCATAGATCAATAAATCATCAACATATTGGCAAATAATAACATGCAAATTATTCCAAGACATATGATATATGCACTTATCACACTCATTTATTTTAAAACCATTATCAATCATGCAGGAATCAAACTTTTTATGCCATTGCTTTGGTGCCTGTTTCAAGCCATATAGGGATTTATTAAGTTTACACATTTTGCTTTCTTGGCCAGCCTAAACAAAACACTCGGGTTGTTCCATGTAAATCTCCTTATTTAGGTCTCCATTTTAAAAAGCAGTTTTTACATCAATTTGAAGAATTTGTAAATAAAAAATTGCTGCAATAACAACTAAAAGTCTAATGGATGTAATTCTAGTTACAGGTGAAAAAGTATCAAAAAATTCTAGGCCTTCTAATTGCTTAAAACCTTTAGTCACTAGCCTAGCCTTATATTTATCAAAAGATCCATCCAATTTTAATTTTGTATGTAAGACCCATTTACATCCATTTGTTTTACAACCCGGTGGTAAATCAACTAGCTTCCAAGATTTATTGGAAATTAGTGATTCCATTTTATCATTTACAGTCTCTTTCTAGAAAATAGCATCATGTGAAGACAAAGCTTCTTTTAAAGTTAGAGGCTCATCTCCAATGTTAAAAAAATAATTATCAGGACCAATATTTTTTTCTACTCTAGATCGTTTACTTCTTCCTAACTCAAAATCATCATTTCTTTATTTTTTAAAGTAGAAGTAGAAGAACTAGGTAGTGACAAAATACTTTCTTTAGCCCTTAGACCCCCACTATTCTTGGAATCAAAAGAGAATTTATTTTCATGAAAAATAGCATCATCAGATTCTATTATCACACTATCTTCAAGATTAAAAAATCTATAGACTGTACTATTTGAAGCATAACCAAGAAAAGAATAAGTAGTAACTTTTTTATCCAACTTAGAAATTTTAAGGTCCATTAACCTTACATATGCTAAGAAACCCCAAACTCTTAGATATCTCAAATTTGTCTTATGACCTTTCTACAACTCAAAAGGTGTTAGTTTGGTCTTTTTATTAGGCACACGATTCAGCACATAACAAACAGTCAAAAGAGATTCACCCCAAAAACTTAAAGGTGTACAAGACTCAGTTAACATGGCATTGGTTAACTCAACCAAAGTTCTATTCTTCCTTTTCTCTACACCATTAGATGCGGGAGTATAAGGAGGAGGATTTTCATTAATTATACCCAATGAGATAACAAAGGAATCAAATTAATGTGACTCATATTCACTGCCTCTATCACTTCTAATTTTTTTTATTTTTCTTTCAAACTGATTTTCAACCTCATGGAGAAAAGATTTGAAGTTATCAACAACATCACTTTTATTTTTCACTAAGTAAACATATATAAACTTAGAAAAATCATCAATGAAAGTGATAAAATATCTATTTCCTCCATGAGTTAAAATTCCTCCAAGTTCACAAATTTCAGTATGAACTAATTCTAACAAATCAGTTTTTCTTTCAACTTGGAAATGAGGCCTTTTTGTTATTTTAGCTTTACTACAAGCTTTACATTTTTAAAAATTCCTTTTTATCACTGGAATTAGCCCTAAACTACTCATGATTCCCATATAACGATCATTTATATAACACAGATGAGCATGCCAAAAATTAGTAGAAGAAAGCATATAGACAAAAGTAGATGTTTTATTCATTTCAACATTCAACTTGAACATACCATCACATGCATACCTCTGTCCCACAGAAATATTATTTTTAACAATTACATACTGATCAGATTCAATAATTTGTTTGAATCCTAAGAAGAAAACTAGACATCAAATTTTTTCTTCTGGAAGGAGTATAAAGTACATGTTTTAATATTAATACCCATCCAGAAGTGAAACTCAACTCTACATCTCCCATTCCAAGAACTTGAGTTGTATGTGAATCACCAAACATGATGGTTTTGGGCTCCTCAAAATTATTACATTTTTTAAACCAGTCAATGTCATAACAGACATGTGGTTTGCACCAGAGTCAGCCCACCATCCATCAATTTTCTCCACCGTGTTTATGTCTGTTATCACCGCCACAAATGGTTCTTCAGTAATGTTTGCCTGAGGTGTAGGACATATTTCCAAAATTTGCAAAATCGAGCAATATGCCCACTCTTGCCACAGACAAAGCACGGTCCTTTTTGTTGTACATGTTGAATTTTTTCTTGGTGGTTTCCACCATTTATTTTCCTTGGGATGTCTACCATCATTTTTCTTGAATTTTTTCTTCTTAGGCTTCAAAGTAGTATTTTTGTTAGTTTCAGGGGAAGCATTATTTGAAGAAGTTAATTTACCTTCGGTGTGATGTTGTTCTATTTTGTTTGCAAAAGTGCATCTTGACCCCTTGACTCTTCTTTCATATGGATTCTCATTATCAAAGTCTCAAAAGAAGTTTCCTTTTGCTTGTGGCGCATAGTTTTTTGAAATTCGTTCACGAAGGTGTAAGTTTATCAATTTTTCCACAAACAATAAGGTTATCACCAATTTTGACTTCCTCATACCTGAGCTCGCCAACAATCATTATGAAGTCTTGAGCATGGTCTACCATTGATTTGTTGTCTATCATTTGGAAATGAAAAAATCTATTAGCCGCATATTTTTTCTCTCCCGCCTCCTCAGTGTCATACTTACTCTGCAAGGCTTTCCAAATTTTCTTTGCACTAGAGTAAGTTCTATCATAAGAATCATAAAAATTATTCGATAGACAATTAGGTTGAAAATACCGACACTTGTAGGAGTCATCGTCATACTTTTCAAAAGAGAGATAAGTTCATCGTCGGTCATAGAATAGTTATCTACTTTGTTTGGGTTCATCTCAGTTAACACATAAGTAACGTTGAGAAGACTTAAGTAGAAAAGAACTTTACCCTTCCACCTCTTAAAGTGAGTATCGTTCAACCAAAATAGCTTGTTGAAATCTCCCATCTTGACATCCGCTGGTTTTTCAGTTGTTTCCACTGAATCTCCTTAAAATTGTTGATGAAATTACAATAAATTTACAACTGAAAATTAAAAGTGAAGAAAATAAAAAGAATATCTTCTTGTTCGGCTAAGGCGCGGATATCTCGCTCTCTTTAAGGAGATTTAAGCCCACTGCAACAAATTTTCACTAGTCCAGCAGTAATCTTCTTGACTTATCCCCTCCAAGATACAACAACCGTTCTCACTAAGAACAATTGTCACGACCCGAGCTGAGGCCCTGGCCGCGATGAGCACCCTAACCATGAAGTCCCCAGAGCCCTTCTATCTAGCAATCATATGCAACGTTCACATACTATAAGGAAGTACGGAAAACAAATGAAAACATGGTCACTTTAATATTTCAATTGAGTAATGCGACATAAGTTCAATAAAACTCAAACCATTAACTACACATCTGCGAAATCTCTACTATAACCGGAAACAACAATCTGAAACTGGGACAAGGCCCCCAACCGCACCGTAAACTAAAAACAATGACAATCTTCATAACCAGGACTTCCTAACTAAGGGAGGCTCACCAACTGAAAACTTCCAATAGACCAATCTACTTCTTAGCGGGACTCAAAGACTGTACCTCATATCCTAAAATATAGAGGGTCAATACAAATCTAGTGGCATGTAGAACAATCCAAAAACAAGATACATTTATATACAACATAGGTGAGAGCGCTTCATAAAAACATGTCATCTCAAAACATTTGAAAGCATATGGGTATAATTTGATAAATTTCAAAACACATTCTTGAAATCATGACTCTACTCTTTATTTCTTTTTTGAGCTAGATGTTACACCCTATAATCTGTAATTCTATGCACTATCTGGAATATTCCCTTGACTCGGCGGCCAAGCCCTCAATCCAAGTTTGCTGCAAGGATTAGAGTATCCACAAGGGGGACACGCAAGATCACACAGCAAGGTGCCAAAATTTCCAATCAAATCAACATGTCATGGTAGTGCACAAGATCACAAATCAGAGCTTCTGACTATAGTACTAATTTAGGACGACATGAATCAAGGTACACAAGATCACAAAGTAGGGTACCATAAAACCGTGTCGATAAATCACGGTTTCTAGCATAGAGTCTTTCAACTTGTACTTTCTTCAGGTAACTATCTAATTCTCTTTAAGCCCATTTTTAGTTCTCTTATAATAAAACATGCATCATGCTTACAAACCACTCTTTTCTTATTCTGTTAAAGGCAATTCATAATGGGGTATCGTCATACCCTTACTTGCAAGTCATTTGTATTGTATCATTCCACAACCATTCTCATTCAAACCATTTATAATGTTTTACTTTAGATTTTTCAATCAACTCAATTACTTGACCACTAAAAACATTTAAACAATACAAGGGAGTCCTTATTTCAAAACATGTGCAAACTTATGCAAATATTTTCCCTTTTCAACATTTCAGCACACGATGGTCAATTCCTTTATAACAATCCATGCAACACTTTCAATTATCACATTGAACATTTATAAATAACAAAACATCCTCTCTTCAGTTCATAATCAATATCAAGTCCAAAATAATAGTAAAACACTTATTTTATGCTTCAAAACATGCAATTAAACAACCTATTACATGTGAATTTAAGAGGTATCATAAATACAGAGGGGTTTCATCATTCATGATCTCGATTTAATCTTTGAAAAATTGAACATGCATATGTATACGTGATTATAGTTCAATTCTATAAAAAAGGGTTCAAGACAAACGTTTACTTTCATCAAACAAGTTCATATTACATACTATTCAAAACCATGTCAAAAACCCTCTTTGTAAATATGATTGTATATATTTAAATTGGATAAAAACCATAAAACTTATGCCCAATGATTTTAGGATAGCCCCACATACCTTAATGATGAAGACATTGTGAAAAGATTGAACCTTTAAACTTGAATGCCTAAACCCTAAGTTGTTATTCTCCTCTTTTGTTTTAGATGATGAACTAATGATTTGATAGGGTTAAAAAGTATTTTAGGGACTTAAATCCTGAGTAATTATGTTTAGGGACAGTTATAGGATGCAAAAAGACTTTGTTGCCCTTGAATTAACTCAAAATGAAGTTTCTACCCCACTTGGCCATAGGGTTTACGGCGCCATCTCCATGGCAAACATTGAAGTTTGAGGAGCCAAGTCTATCGTATACATTTGGATTTTCAACGCCAACCTTATGGACAACCTTTTACAGTGAACGTTTGCGATGGTTTGGCGATGCATAGCCATCGCCTAAGCTCTAGTTTACGACGCCAACTTAGTTTTGAGTCCTTAAACACTCCCAATACCCCCACAAATTCAATACATGATCTACCATCACTACAGGGGTCCCAAAGAATATTTTAGAAGCATCAAAAGAGTGTTACAACTACGGGGTGTCACAATCGCACAACCTGGATAGTGCCTCACTCAAACACTCCTAACTTTCGACTCCATATTCGGATTGACGAACATTCAGTGATGTTGGAAAGAAGACTTGAAGGGATTTAACTTGATATATAGTAGTCCACATGAATCCTTATATACTAGGAGAAACAGTCGCTGGAAGTTGAACAATGCAAAATCGTCAACTATACATTAATCGATAGGAAAATGCTCAACTTAATTATTGAGCTAGGAGATTCTTATGGTACATATTCAATATAGTATGTTGTCCGCCAAATTCAATATAGTATATATGTCTTCAAACTGTATACGTACATTACAAGCAAACTATATGTAAAATGCATGTTGCATATGTTAAGAGTTCAACATTTAGAATGTATGTTAAGTATTTATTCTTATGTATGATCGTACACATGATGCACAATATTTTTCATCGATATGAAGTGCAATTGTAATAGATAATAGAAACTGAAGAAGACAAGGAGACAACTCCGACAGAAATCCGACAAAGAAAGAAAACCTCAACTTTATGAACAATTAATTGTTTATATATTTTTAGTTAAATTGTGAATTTTGAGAAAGACCTTTGTGTTAACCTTCAAATATGATTTTTCTCTGCCACAATATAATCATTTTTTGCAGTGGTCAATTCAAATGTTGAAGAACTTCAACAACGATAAATGAGTATGGTTAGGATGAACAGTAACAAATGAGTAAGTTAAATAATTAAAAATATCATTGTAAAGAAAATAAAAATATAAAATACACATTAGACAATTTTACTCATATGTGAAATTAGTATGTGTGGTTGGGGGTGGGGTGGGGGTTAAGAGACCCTATATGCATTTTTTTGGGTTCGAATAGTTGGTCCGGATGGAATATACTAAATTACTAGCCAATGATAAATAACAAAGAGTCCTTAATTAAAGCCAAATTTTACAATTGTAGGGTTTCTAATAACTATCCCATGACATACTAATCAATTTGATAAATGGAAGCTGAACAGAAAGGCAAAATAATTTTTTGTCTTCTCCGATTTTATTCAGAGGTCGTTTGATGTGATGTATAAGAATAGTGTGGAATATAATAGATTAGTAATTTTTTCATTAGTAAAATTGATATTAGTTATGGTGATTTTCTTCTTATGTAGTGTTTGGTTTGGGTATTAAATTTAACATGCATTGCATAATTTCTTTTAAAATAATATTTGTTCACAAGAATATCCTCCACAAATATGGTAGAAAGGATATGAAAAATATTTTAAGGGACAATTAAGTCCTTAAATCATATTAATGCATGCATTAAAACCTCTTGGAATAATAATACCATAGATTTTCATATATAAATTGGTACACATGTGTCACGCCTCAAATCCTATTGGGGCGGACTGGCACCCGTAACCGAGGAGGCCCGGGAGAACCAGCTCATAACCTTATACTTCCCATGCATACCTCTATGACAACCCAAAATTCGGACAGCATCATGTCACATATAAAAGGAAATAATCACCAGTATAAGCTCGAGCACACATATATATGTATATACAATACTTGGCCGTTGGAGCCATCACGTCTATTAACAAAACACCACCTTGACTGTACATTAGGTCTACAAAGCCTTTAGACAATACAAAGAGTTTAACTAAGGTCGGGACACACCCCTCCATATAACTAACTTCCATACAATACCCAAAGTGACTGGATATGACACGGAAACCCCGAAGCAAACAGGAGCTCACCAAAAGCAGCTGGATATCTTGGCTCCTACTTGTACGGTGTATGAGCTGAGGTACCTGCAGCATAAAATGCAGGTCCCCCATGGGGGACGTCAGTACGAAATATGTACTGAGTATATAAAGCTGTAGATAATCACATATGATATAGGAGCTCAATAGAAATTAGAAACAAGTGAATAAATCGTAATAAGAGTGGATCATACTTACTAGAACTTGTGACAACCTGTACATTGTATTTATTCAATCACTTTACCTTCGTTCTTATCATCTTTGTAATCATTACTGTACTGTACTATGACCATTAGGCTGCCTCCAGTACATATCACCTAGGATCGACCTATGCTAGGCTTATGACCCTGGGATACCACCCATAAACACATAAATAGGGATCGACCCATGATAGGCTTATGCCCCTGGGATACCACCCGATAAGAGAGAACTTCCATCACTTAGTTCAATTAATCTTTGAGATTGTTATTTCGGTCGCCACCGCATTTTTGATACTTTGAAACAATGATACATCAATAAGAGACATATAAATAGACCATCAATGCAATAACAATGAAGTAAAAACTCATTGGCACATCAATGAAGTGTTTTGGAGTCATCAATGCCATAACAATGAAGTAGGAACTTATTGGTATATCAATGAAACGTTTTGGAGTCATTAATAGCACATGGATCTTGTTTGAGTAATCGAATACCTTCTGACATTCATTAGTGCAATAAACATGTAAGATTTGGAAAACAAGTAAGTATTGGAATGTCTTGACATCTTGTAGGGTGGAAACAAGTTCATTGTTAATGTAGGACATCATACAAAACCATTATGGATCACATGTTATTGAATAACTTTGAAAACTTTCTTAATAGAACAATTGTTCACTTTCATGCCAAAGATATGGTATAGAGTATGCTTTACATACCTAACTGTCAACCTTCAATACTAGTCCCAAATGGACTTCCCGTCTTTTCCGATTACTTATCTACAATGAACATATATAGCAATCTAGTATTAGCAACCAAACGTCACAATTCAATTATTTGAATTCACCAAACTAGTGGTTAAGTAGTAAGACTTAATTACACCATAAAGGGTGTCACTTTAACCCTCTTATACTCCAATTACATTCACATGCCATGCATATTCATACAACATCCTCCAATAGAAAATTTGGATTCATTTATCCTTCCAACCAATCCATTAAACCAAATTGAGCCATAGACATAAATAATCATCAATTCAATAGTATATCACCATATCCACCTTCCATAACTCAATTATCATATCCACCTTCCATAACTCAATTACCATATCCACCTTCCACAATTCAATACAACCAAACCATGCAAAATAGTCCATAACCCTATTTCCATCACCTTTCAATAACAACCAATACATATAATCCTCTATCACACATATACATATGGAAAAGAACAAAGGCAAACAATATTCATACCTTAGAATTCACCTCTTGATTATGCAATCCTGTTTGTAAAAATAATAGGTGCTGTTCGAAGCTCTCGAGATGACAAACACAGTTATCGAATTACTTTGGAATTTCTACGGTTGAATCAAAAGTAATTTAAAGGTCAAATTTGTCTAGGGTTTGTTCTTTCTCAATGATTGATGATGAAAATGAGTTTTTGAACTCATATACATGTATATATACACATATTCCCGTCCATAATATAATATGAAATGACCAAAATGCCTTTAAAATTTAAATAATGTCAAATCTGTCCTTTGGTGGACTGTTTTGATAAGCTAAAGTAGATCGACCATAACTCTTTCCTACGATATTAGATTTGGGTTAAATTGGTATCGTTGGAAGGATAATTCAAAGGAATTTCATTTCATATAAAGTAGGCCACTCAGTTCATCCTGTACAATGAGTTATGGTCGTTTGAAGTTGACCCTAAAAATCTGTTTTGATAGGCTGAAGTAAAACGAGTATAACTCCTTACTCAGACATTGTATTTGGATTAAACCAATTGAATTAGAAATAATACTCAAATATGTTTCTTTTCATAGGTCGCAGATCTCCCAGTTCATTATATTAAGGGAGTTATGATCGTTTGAAGTTGACCCAAAAATTCGGCTGGCCTCAGTAGTTTGTGTGCAGGAAATTTTCCTGCACATTTACTATTCCCAAATATCCAGGCCACCGTTTTATAGTTTTGAACGTGCTCGATTATATCCGAAACCTATCCATTTTTGGAAATCTTTATATCGTTGGAAAGCTTATTCAATAACCTTCGCATGGTACCATCGACGGGAAAATTCCGGTATAAATAAAATAAAAAATTAATTCCATATAAATAAGACCAATACACGTACTTGAATACGCCAATACACGTACTTTAATATGGGGTGTTACATCCTTCCCCCCTTTAGGACATTCGTCATTGAATGTTAGCGTAGTTATTCAACCGAAACAAGTTCAAGTCCATCATTAATATTCACATCATCACATAAATACTATGCATATATAAAAAAAAACTTACTTGTTAATGTTCTAACTCTGTTTCTTGAACTTCCTCTTCATCTTTGAACAAATGAGGGTACTTAGATTTCATTGCTTCCTCAGCTTCCCATGTAACTCTTCCCTTTGAAGATTTCTCCAATGTACTTGCACATATGCTATCTCTTTATTTCTCATCTTCTTAACTTGGTGATCTAGAATAGCAATAGGCACTTCCTCATAGGTAAGATCTTCCGCAACTTGCACATCCTCAGTAGAAGTGATATGTGATGGATCTCCGATGCACTTTCGAAACATTGACACATGAAATACCGGATGTACTGATGAGAGGTCTTGGG
This sequence comes from Capsicum pubescens, assembly GCA_030864215.1. Lineage (NCBI taxonomy): Eukaryota > Viridiplantae > Streptophyta > Magnoliopsida > Solanales > Solanaceae > Capsicum > Capsicum pubescens. The sequence continues at coordinate 79,000,504 of CM061544.1, forward strand.
GTAGCTCTAATTCATATGCAACTTGTCCAAACCTTCGAGTGATCTTATACGGGCCTATATAACGTGGAATCAACTTCCCTTTCTTGCCAAATCTCACTACCCCTTTCATTGGTGATACCTTCAAAAATACCCAATCACCTATAGAAAACTCTATCCCTCTCCTTCTACTATCCGCATATGACTTGAATCGACTTTGGGCTATTTTCAGTCATTGCTGAATTACTTTAACCTTCTCTATGGCTTGATAAACAAGATCCGGTCCGAACAAAAGAGTTTCACCCACTTCAAACCATCCTATTGGTGATCTACACTTCCTTCCATATAAAGCTTCATATGGTGACATTTTGATACTTGAATGATAGCTATTATTGTAGGCAAACTCAATAAGAGGTAAATGATCATCCCAGTTGCCCTTAAAATCTATTACACAAGCTCGTAGCATATCTTCAACTGTTTGGATGGTACGTTCTTCTTGTCCATCTGTTTGAGGGTGAAAAGTTGTACTCAACTTCACTTGTGTTCCCAAACACCTCTGAAAAGACTTCCAAAAGTTTGCGGTAAATTGGGTTCCCCGATCTGATATAATAGAGATTGGCACTCCATGTAATCGGACTATCTCTTTAATGTACAGCTTCGCATACTCTTCAACTGTGTAAGTGGTCCTAACTGGTAGGAAATATGCGGATTTGGTAAGCCTATCAACAATCACCCATATAGAATCAAACTTCCGGGATGTACGAGGCAAACCAATAACGAAATCCATGTTGATCATGTCCCACTTCCATCTTGGAAGATCAATGCATTGCATATAACCTCCGGGTTTTTGGTGCTCAACATTAACTCTTTGACAATTTGGACATTCAGCTACAAATTCTGCAATGCTCTTCTTCATGTCATTCCACCAATACATATCTTTCAAATCTCGATACATTTTGGTTGATCCTGGATGAATGGAATACCTTGAACAATGTGACTCTATCATAATCTTCTTTCTTAGCCCGTCTACATCCGACACACACAATCGGTTTTGGCACTGAAGTACTCCTTCTCGCGTAATCTCAAATGCCTTGGTCGCACCACTCTGAACGTTCTCCTTAAGATGTAATAAAATAGGATCTGCATATTGCTTCTCTTTCACTTCAGCTACTAATGAAGATTCCGCAGCATTATGTACGATAAGCTCTTTATCCGGAGTTTCAAGAAGGCGAACTCCCAAACTAGCTAACTGGTGAAGATCTTTAATCATCCCTTGCCTTTCTATAGGAGACATCATAGCCTTACGACTTAACGCATCAGCTACCGCATTTGCTTTCCCTATATGGTACAAGATATCAACATCGTAGTCCTTTAATAGTTCAAGCCATCTCCGCTGCCTTAAATTTAGATCCTTTTGATTAAAAATATATTGCAAGATCTTATGGTCAGTATATATATCAACATGAACCCCATATAAGTAGTGGCGCCATATCTTTAAAGCAAAAATAACTGCTTCCAGCTCAAGATCGTGTGTAGGATAATTTTTCTCATGTGGCCACAATTGTCTAGAAGCATATGATATTACCTTACCATGCCACGTCAATACACATCCTAAACCAATTCTGGAAGCATCACAATACACGGTATACCCTTCGGTGCCTTCTGGAAGTACCAACACGGGTGTAGAAATCAACTTGTTCTTCAAATCTTGAAAACAGGTCTATTTTTCAGAAATATTTTTCACCTTGGAGTTGATCAAATAAATCATCAATTCAGGGAAGAGGGTATTTAGTTTTGAGAGTGACCTTATTTAGCTGACTGTAGTTTATACACATATGGAGGGAGACATTTTTTTTACGCACAAAGAGTACAGGTTCACCCCACGGAGAAACACTAGGGCGGATAAAGCCTTTGTTTAGAAGATCCTTCAACTATTCTTTCAACTCTTTCAATTCTGTAGGAGCCATTATGTATGGCAAAATTGAAATAGGACGAGTGTTCAGCAATAAATCAATACTGAAATCTATCTCCCTATCATGTGGGATCCTTGGGAGATAATCAGGGAAAACTTCCAGGAATTCGTTAACTACAGGGACAGACTGGAGGGAACGACTTTCGGTACTAGAATCTTTGACCCGAATAAGATTGTACAAAGAACCCTTTGATATAAGATTCCGAGATCTAACATAAGATATGAACTTCCCCCTAGGTTCTAAGGAATACCCCCCCACCCCACCCCAATCTAACACTAGTTCATTTAGACAGGAGAAAGTAACTTTTTAGGTCGTACAGTCTAGTGTGGCATAACATGAATGGAGAAAATCCATCCATAGGATAGAATAAAAGCCAACCATATCAATCTCTACAAGATCTGCCATAGTATCACGATGACCGACAGACACAACATAGTTTCTATGCACTCTCCTTGCCACAATAGAGTCACCGACAAGAGTGGAAATAGAGAAAGGTTCCATAATATTTTCAGGCTCAAAACCAAAACTAAATGACACAAACGGGGTCACATTAGACAAGGTAGACCTGATATCAAGTAACACATACGCATCACGGGAGAAAATTTGTAACGTACCAGTAACAACGTTTGGTGAAACCTCTACTTCCTGGCAGTTAGAAGTAGCATTAACTGGTTGTGCAACCACTCTCGGTAGATGAAGTAGTACCCTTGGGTGGTGGTTGTGGTGTTGTTGAGTTAGCTTGAGACCTAGCGCCCCTAACATTCCCTCTAATAGTGGGGCAGTTCATCTTGAAATGACCTGACTAACCAGAAGTATAACACACGCGCTCACCATAGATGCACCTTCCCGAATAGTTTCTCCCGCAATTTTCACAATGAGTATATGGACTAAATGGTTGGGACACACTTCCCTAGGACTGAGTACCCTGCAATCTCGCTCCACTATTTGACAAAAAATTCTGAAACCGCCGATCAACTGGAAGTCGGGGTGCTGGGGCGCTGGCTGAAGACTTAGAATTACTCCAAAACTTCTTCTTCGACCATTTGTTACCCCAATTATTACCGCCTTGGTGCTGGCTATTATTCTGGTCTGTAGACTTGGTCCTCTTGTCCTGCCTATATCTCTCCCTTTATTCTGCCAACCTTTTCTTCTGCTTATCGACTTGCTTCATATGAATGAACAATCTGGAGAAATCCATATCTCTATTCAGCATTGCTCCTTTGCATTCCAACACTAGATCATCTGAGAGACTGGATGCAAACTTTCTCATACGAGCCCTTATGTTACTTGCCAACTCTGAAGCATACCTGGACATCTGGGTGAACTTCAAGGTATACTCCTTAACACTGATTTTTCCTTACTTCAAGTTCATAAATTCTTTAGACTTTGACTCCCTTAATTCCCGAGGAAAGAAATGGTACAGGAAGGTTTCCACAAAATCACCCCACACAGAAGGCTCAACATCACTACCCTTCGAATCCTATCATTCATTATACAACTGATTGGACACATCCTTCAACTAGTAGGCTGTCAACTCAACCCCTTTAACCTCATTCGCATGTATAACTCTGAAATTTTTCTCCAACTCATCAATGAACCCTTGGGGTTCCTTCTCATCCTTCATGCGAGTAAACATAGGTACGTTTAGCCTCATGAATTGACCAACTCGTGTAACCTCAGATGAACCAGACACAAAACCCACATCTTCAGACAGATGGGTTTGAGAGGCCACCAGCTGAGTAATCATATGGATGGACTGTCAGAACTCAGCATTTAAAACTTCCCTTTGAGGAGGCTGAGGACGGTTAACACCGGCCTGTGGATCCCGAGGTGGACTATTCGAAACTGGAGAAACTCTCAGAGTAGAAACAAACTCTGGAGTACGAGATCTATTATGGGTTCACATCCCAAGAGTTGGATGGACACTCTCAGCTTAGGTATTTTGTTTGTTGTTCCTACAAGGAGGCATGATTAATTTTTTGAATTATAGGGAATCATTGGCCAGAGGCCATTCAGACCCTATAACACAGTATAAACCATGAAAGAAAGAGAGAGACATTCCTAAACGCCTTATAGCCTCCTACTTATAAGTGTGTTGCGCTACACACCCATAAACAGGACTCTACCCGATATGATTTTGCAGATACCCTAGGACCATGAACCGTTCTTTTATACCAAGTTTTTCATGACCTAAGATGAGGCCCTAACCACGACTAGTATTCCAAAATGAGAAAGCCCGGGCACCCTTCTCTATCTAGAAATCATGCATGCCATTCATATACTGTAATGATATACGGAAAAAATAATAAATATGGAAACATGGTAAATCACTTAGTTCAACTGAACAGTATAAAATTTGAGTTCATAACATTCAAAAACATACGACACTAGTCTGCAAAATCTCTAACAATGTGAAAATCAACATCTATCTAAAGACTATGACAAGGCCCCCAGTCGGACAATAAAGTGAAATAAATTAATACAGTCTTTTGAAATGGCCTTCTAGAATAGAGAAGGCTCACCAACTGTAACTTTTTACACACAAGTCTACTGATTAACGGGACCCAGGACTTTGCCTCAGATCCTGAAATATAGGGGTTCAATACAATAGTACTGGTATGTGAAATAATCCAAAATAGTATCTTTTATCACACAATATAGACGAGAGCATTTCGTAAATCATCAAACATAAGATAAGTAACACACATGGAAAAAATTTAGAATTTCTCGAAGGCTTTCTTGAAATCAAGACTCACATTTTATCTTACTCCTGAGATAAATGGCATACCCTACATTTCTACATTCCCACAGGCTATATAGAATCCGTCCTTAACTCAACAGCCAAGCCCCCAATCCAAGTATGCTACAAGGATTGGAGTCCTAGTTACTATTCTAGTATACCAGTGTCTCAAGGACAAGTATACATTGGCATTAGCCAAATAATATCATCCGAATTGGCAAACTCGATTTTCAGCGATGGGCCCTTCACTCAAAAGATTTCTTTAGGTAACCATCTACCTCTCTTTAAGCCCAATTTCAGTTTATTAAACAACACACTTCATATGCAAAGTCATTCTATGTTTAAAATCTTAAGGGCATGTCATCACCGAGTATTGTCATACCCAGACTTGCAAGTTGTTCATAGTACCAATGTTACAACCTATCTCATTCGAACCAAACATTTGACCACCAACGAATCATAGTATCACAAGAGGGTCATCATTTTGAAATCTCAAAAAAACATATGCAAATAACCTCTCTTTGAAAACTTAAAACATGCGGTGGTCATGACAATTTACTCAATCACATTCAATTCTTCTTTTTAATTCAAGAGTATAGTTATAGTAAAGAACTCCCTCTCATCATATCATAAACCATGTCAAACACCATGATGTTGAGAGACTTATTTTAGAATCGTAATTCATGCTTTCAAAAAATCACTCACAATACAAATATACACTTTATTTCGCAACTAGAGAGGGAAATTCATTGTTCATGTTCTTAATTAAAACTCCAAAACTATATAGGAATATGCATAAAGGGTCAAGATTTGATTACCACAAAAAGGGTTCAACACAATACATATATTCTCATCAAAATGATTTAATAACACGCTCTTTCAAAACAATATTCAAAACCCTTTCTTTCAACATGATTATAAATTCTTAATCTTGATAAAAACCATAAAATTCATGTCTATGCAGTTTAAGGATAGTCCCACCTACCTTAGGTCTTTTAGTTCAACGAATGAAACCCTAGCCTTGACTCTTTTCTTTATAATCTTGACTTAGAAGATGAATCCTTGATCTTTGGGAGAGAAGTAAGGGTTATTGTTCTTGATGGAATTGAGTAATTATGGGAATATAGTGCCCTAATAATGCTTTAATAAACTGTTTACATGATTTGGGGCCTTAGGGAAAAGATGAGACTGCCCTTCGGATTTAAAATTCGCAATTAAAATGCCGATTTAGCCTTCACCACGATGCGGTGATGCCCTTATCGCTATACTCACCGTGATGCGGTGTAATCGCAGTAAGTCACTCAAAACTGGCGATTGCTGTTTTGCTCTTAACCGCGATGCGGTGAAGGTCTCACCGCTATAGTCACCGCGACGCGGTGAAATCACGGTGACCTTCTGTTTTCAATTCCCAAACACGCCTTGAACCCCGTTCGAAAATCCAAAACTTACCCGAGACCTGGTACTTACACCCTTGAACATGAATCAACACAAAAATCTACGTCTCGGAGTCGAAGAGGTCGATTCAGGTATCATAAAAATTTAGGAGTTTAAAATATGACTAAGTCCTTTTGACATTTAGAATGTTTTCATGTTGTTAGATCTTTAAGCATTCTACTAAGTTTGGTATCAAGTCAAGAATTCTACAGGGTGTTACAGATACATTGGAGACAAACATTTGTACATGAAATTGTGAAATATAGATACATTGTCAAAATACTGATACAACGAAAACAAAGATGAATGATGGACCGGACCAAAAAAAAAACTTTGGAATGAAAAATGGAGCTGGTGATGAACGAATTTTTCAGCAAGTTCGAATGTTGTCCTACACTATTATTTTTTTCTTGGGGGGGGGAGGGGGGAGATACGCTTTTTACTCAACAAAATTGTTATTCCCTTGGTTTTACTTGACCTTATTTGCTACCTGTCAAATATAATAGATATTTAAAAAAATTGTATGCATATAATGTCGATTGATTTAGTTCGATTAACTTTTCTTTAGTTAAAACAAAATCAATCATGAACAATTTTCTTATTTCAATACCAAGCCACTAAATTTTTTTTATCTTGATTTTATTTAAATTAATGATCATTTGTTGATTTTCTCTGTACGATTCTGCTCTCAACCTCTAAATTTAATTAACTAATACTTTTATTACGTCGTTCTTATTGCTGGTAAGTTACTTCATCCTCCTATATGGTTAAATTTGCTCCTTTATTATGAAAAAAAAACAACTTTTATTTTTCGTTATATTTGCAAAAATATACATGTAAAATTTTCAAATAGCCATTTGTTATTCTTTGTTATTGAAACCAACCACTATCACATAGTTTCAAATTCTACAAATAAATGCTCGATGTCATGTGGCCTGACTAGTTTTTCAAAAACAGGGCCAAAATTGGTTAGTGATTGTCATTTCCACCAAATACACCTTCTTTTGTTAAACTTATCCAAGGTAGATTCCCAATGTCATGTGACACTAGCATTTTTTATTGAAGCCAACACCATATGATTAAATGCGGATCCAAAGGTTAATTTATAAGTTCACGAAAATCTACTAACGTTTGTTCATACTTTGAATATATGATTAAAAAAAAATCAAATTAGCACAAACAATTGAGTTTGAGCTCTGCCTTATTAAAATCTACTTTTCCTTTTTGTTCAAATTTCCATCCTTACGAATAAGTAAAATAATGTGTTTTGGACAGCTTACAAGTCTTGGATGTATAGTGCAAATGCAAATTATATCCTTACCTCGGGAAAGAAAGAGTTTGTTTCTGATAGACTCTCGCCTCAAACAAAAAAGAATTACAAAGAAGTTTAAAAATTGTTTTAGTGAGGCAGCTAGCTATTAGCACTTTCATTCTAAAAATTGGAAGCAACACAGAGGTAAGGAGAGAGTCCACCTATAAAGAATTAAGGGTGTTTCATTGAATAGATTCAGTCATTGTGATAAAAAAATGGACCTTGGGCCAAACTCAACCTCAAAAGCTAGCTCATGAGGGGAAGATTGCCCAAGACCATATAAGGAGAGCAAGGACCCTTTTAAGCCACCGATGTGGGACTCCAACACATTGGTTCCCATAATGTCACACCAAATTAATGATATCGGAACTTTGCAGTAGTAAATGATGATTTAAATAGAACAAAAAACTCAATTATTGAATGGAAAAATAGCAGGAAGAACATAAGACAAGAGAAACATGATGACTGCTTGCAGAGAATGCGGCTAGATACTTTTATTCAATACAATTAGTGCCCTTATATAGGCTTATATATTTTAAAGATTCATTATCCCACAAAGCCACTACTGTAATTCCATTATAAAGTTCTCCAAAACTTAAGGAACACATATCTGTAGTTCTACAAAACAAGGAAAAATATCACAAGCTAAAAGTAAAAAAGTACTAATTGAACACTAAAATATAGCTAGACTACAGACTTAGTCAAACCAGAAAGTAGATGCTAATGTTGTACAACATTAACACTCCCCCTCGACATTAGCTCCGGTCTTAACCATACCCAGCTTATTGACACTTAAGCCTTTTCTGAACACATCTGCAATTTGATACTCGGTTTTAATATGGTCCAAGTCAATCTCTCCTTGCAACACTTTTTTTATGAAGTGCTAATGTATTTCCACATGCTTAGTCCTTCCATGAAAAATAGGATTTCCAGCCAAGCAAATTGCTAAATGATTGTCACAATACAAGGGAACCATGTATCCAACTGGTTGTTGCAAGTCCTTTATCAAATGCAAAAGCCATGTACTTTCTTGAGTTGCAACTGCTGCTGCTCGATACCATCTTCTCTTGTTGACCACGACACGGTTTGCTGCCTTTTGCAGCACAAAAATATTATTTCATCTCCGAACTTAAACACAAAGCCATTATTTGAATGACGAGTATCATGTTCCCCTCCTTAGTCAGAGCCACAGTATCAGACCAACTCACAATCTTCACCTTTATTGTACAAAAGACCATAATCCATCGTACTTTTCAAATATCTTGGTATTCGCTGAACAACCTCAATGTTGTGCTTCTTTGGATTTTGCATGTAGGAACTCATCACACCAACTATAAAACAAATATCAGGCCGAGTCTGAGTTAAATAAATTAGACTGCCTACCAGTTATCGATAGATCATCTCATTTTCTAAATCTTTTCAGTCATGTGCACACATCTTAGTATTTGGATCCAATGGTGTTGAGATTAGTTTGTAATTAAACATCTAAAGCTTCATCAACAATTCTTTAAATATTTTTTCTAATTCAAGAAAATTTATTCTTCATTACGATCAACTTCCAAGCAAAGAAAATGGTTGAGCTGTCTGAGTTCCTTCATCTGGAAGTAAATTGACAAGTTCTTCTTGGTTTGGAGAATTTCTTCTTCTCAATCTCCCCACATATACTAGCACAATAGCTAGTTTTCCTCCAATATTTTTCACAAGCTAGTTGGAATATGCTGGTGCTATGGAATAATCACTATGAGTAAGAAAATGTGAAATCTTCCGATACCATGCCCTTAGTTCTTGATTTAATCCATATAGAGCATTTTGAAGAATACACACATACTCAGTATGATATTGACTCTAATACCCATTGGCTAACACATGTATATCTCCCGATCTAACTCTCTATTCAAAAATGCATTTTTCATGCCCATCTGCCAAAGGTTTCAATCTTTACTAGATGTAAGTGCAAGTAGAATCTAGATGGTAGTAAGCTTTGCCACTAGTATAAATGTTTCATCATAATCTAGTCTATATAGTTGGAAAAGCCCTGGGCTACATGATAGGCTTTGTGACTTTCAATCGATCCATTTGTGTGACGCTTTATCTTGTAAATCCATTTTCAAGCAATAGGTTTGACATCCTTTGTATTTTCCACGAGCTCCCAAGTTTGATTCAACTCTAGCAAAATAATTTCCTCCTCCACATCTCCAAACTATTTATGATTCTGGAATGCTTCCACAAAAGTCTTTGGTTTTCTTTCATCTTTTTTCATCTACTATGGCAACATTGGCATATTTGGGATTTTTCTTTTCGATCCTTGTTAACCTTCTAAAGGTAGATGTTGTGTTTTCTACATTTAGCTCGCCTTTTTGACTTGGATGTTGGTGTTCGGTAAATGCGGAATAACAACAAAAGTATTTGTGACAAACTAATAGGGAAATAAATGAAAATAATGTCACTAAGAATTTTATGTGGAAACCCTTTAAAATAAGGGAAAAACCACATACCAAGAGGAGCAACTGATATTAATTTAGTAAGGATTTTTACACTGTAGTCACAAGTACAACACACAAAATGACTACTACAAACTCAAAAGAGATATCCCTCTTTTGACTCCCACATTACTAACTAAAAAATCGCTCCCTCTAATTTTTCCTTCACAAACTATTTTTATTAATCTATGGAATACCTTCCCGCTCTCTATATTAGTTTTCTCTCTCTATTTGGTGTGATAAAATGAGCTGAAGTTGTCCCTATTTATAGTATCTAATGTTTCTACTGATGTCATTGAGGACATGTCATTGACGACATCACCGCTAGATACAAAAAAAGTCCAATTTTGCTGCATGAACAATATAATTGGACGGTGGCTTCACTAGTGCCATATTTTTGAATTCTTTGGCCTAAAGAAAAAAACAACTTCCTAAATTTATGGGCAAAATTTCAATAACAATAATGGGATGGACCCCAAAAATCTCCCCCTCCAGTCCCATGCATCTGAAGGAGGTATCCTCATTCTACCCAGAGAGAGCTCATGCCGACAAGCTCTTTGCACAATTTGAACTTGTCTTTTGGCACCACCTTTGTCAGTATATCCGCGGGATTTTCACTCATGTGAATCCTCTTAACATAGAATGATCCGTTCTCTACTTGTTCATGAATTCAATGGTACCTCACATCAATGTGTTTTGTTCTTGCATGGTACATGGAGTTCTCGCTCAAGTCTATTGCACTTTTACTATCACAATAGATATCATACTCTATTTGCTGTAATCCAAGTTCTTGATGGAATTTCTTAAGCCATATCATTTCCTTGCCAGCTTCAGTAGCCGCAATATACTCAGTTTCAGTTGTAGATAGTGTGACGTACTTCTGCAACTTTGACTGCCATGATATAGCTCCCCCTGAAAATGTAAACAAAAATCCAATAGTAGATTTTCTGTTATAAAGGCCACCCGCTATATCAGCATCTCTATAGACCTTCAAGATTGGATCATATCCTCCAAAACACAAACGTTCTCCTAAGGTTCCTCTTAGGTAACTCAATATCCAATTGACTACTTCCTAGTGCTCTTTTCCTAGATTTTTAAGAACCCTGTTGACAACACCAAATGCGTGAGCAATATCAGGTCTGGTTCACACCATTGCATATATTAAACTTCCGACGACAGAGAAATATAGAACTTTAGTGATGCTCTTTTTTTACCCCTTCATTGTAGGACATATTTTTCTTCTCAATTTCATAGCAAGGGGTGTGTTAACAGCCTTATCATTCTTTATGTTGAAGCGCTCCAGTACACGTTCAATGTACTTCTCCTGTGACAAGGATAGCCTCATTTCATCTCTGAGACGAGTAATCCTCATGCCTAAAATCTGCTTGGCAGGACCCAAGTCTTTCATAGAAAAAGACTTACGTAGCTATTTCTTCAACTCGTCAATTCTGGAAGCATTCTTACCCACAATCAACATGTCATCCACATATAGTAGGATGATGATAAAATCATAATCAGAATTTTTTTTTGCAAATACACAGTGATCTGAATACGTCATCTTGTAGCCTTGCTCCCCCATGACAGATTCAAACTTCTTATACCATTGTCTAGGATCTTTCTTCAAGCCATAGAGACTCTTCTTAAGATTTTGCACACATAATTATCTTTACCTTTTACCTTAAAGCCATCAGGTTGTTCCATATAGATCTTCTCTTCAAGGTCACAATGAAGAAAAGTTGTCTTTACATCTATCTGCTCAATCTCTAAATCAAGACTAGTAGCCAAACCAAAAACTGTATGAATAGAGGTCATTTTGACAACAGAAGAAAATATTTCATCAAAGTCAATACCCTTTCTTTGATAAAATACTTTGATAACCAATCTCGGTTTGTATCTGGGCTTCAAGTTGTGTTCTTCATATTTTACTTTGAACACCCAATTATTCTTCAAAGCTCTCATGCCCTTAAGCAATTTCACCAACTCATAAGTGTGGTTCCCATGCAGAGACTTCATCTTATCTTGCATGGCTTTGATCCATTGATCCTTCTATTCATCTTCCATGGCCTCCTCATAACATTCAGGTTCTCCCCTATCAGTGAGTAACACATACTCATTAGGAGAATAATAAGAAAAAGGAATACACTGTCTTATAGACCATCTTAGTAGAGCATTTGACTCATCCAAAACTTCTCGAACTAGAGCATCATTAGAAACAATATCGTTGTCATTATCAACATCAACATGTTGATTTTGAACATAATTCTATATGTCACCATGATTATCTAGACCACCAATATCATGCACACTTGTATGGGGAAATTGATCAAGACTTGCCACTCCATCAGAACTTGAAGATTCTAGCTTCTCCACTTTGTCAATATCTTCAATGTTTTGATTCTCCATGAAGACAACATCACGACTTCTTACAAGATTCTTCTAGCTAGATCATATAGCCTATAACCAATCTCGTCAAGTCCATAACCAATGAAGATGCACTGCCTTGTCTTGGCATCTAACTTTGACCTCTCATCTTTGGCCATTTATACAAAAGCTTTGCAACTAAATACTCTTAAATAGTCATAGAAAATATCTTTCTCATACCAAACTTTATTTGGTACATCACTTTGTAAATTAAAATAGGAGATAGGTTAATAATATGTGTAGAGGTCAATAAAGCCTTACCCTAAAAGGTGTTTGGCAACTTTTCTTCAGAAAGCAAACATCTCTTTCCATCAAGGTCTTGTTCATTCTTTTTGCCAAACCATTAAGTTAAGGAATCTTGAGAGGTGTCCTCTGGTGTCTGATACTTTGTTGCTTGTAGTATTCATCAAATGGTCCACAATATTCACTGTCATTATCAGTACAAATATACTTCAACTTTTTCCTTATTTCTCTTTCAATAGAAGCCTGAAACTGCATAAAGACACCCAACACTTGGTCTTTAGTCTTCAAGACATAGACCCAAAGTGTTCTTGAGCAACCATCAATAAAAGTGACAAAGTAAAGTGCACCACCCAAAGTCCTTATCTTCATAGGACCACATAAATCTAAATGCACCAGCTTAAGCAACTCTGTTTTTCTTGAAGGAGGATGGAATTTGAAAGAAACTCTATTTTGTTTTCTATCAAAACAGTGCTCACATTTTTCTGAATTTGCACTTTCAAAATCTGAACAGTAATTTCTTCTTGTCCATAATATTAAGTTATTTCTCTCTAATGTGGCTAAGCCTCTTATTCCATAATATGGAAGAGCTAGTTCTTTAAACTGCATTCACCATGTTAGCACAAGTAGAAGTCGTAGCCCAGTATCGTTCACGACGTTTGTCTCTGCGAGCCACAACCATAGAACCCTTAATGAGTTTCCATTTTCCACCACCATTGGTACTACCATATCCCTTATCATCCAGCACGCCAACAAAAATCAAGTGTAAGAAAACATCAGGTACATGTTTTACAATGTTTAAAACTAGGTTTGATCCAGTACTAGTTTCCAAACAAATTGTACCAGTACCAATCACCTTAGAAAGAGTTTCATTGCCCATACTCAAGGTTCTAAAGTAACCTGGAGTTTAAGATGAGAATAAATCCTTCCTTGATTTCACATGAGATGCGGCACCAGAATCCACAACCCATCTTGACTCATCAAAAGCAACATTTATTAGATTTCCATCAAGGACAGTAACAAGATCTTTGGTGGTAACAGTGGCTACACAATTTTCATTGTTGTCTTCTTTATTTTCCTCCTTGTCTCTTTTCACCTTATTCAAGTTTTGGCAAAATTTCTTTGTGTGCCCTTTTAACCCACAATGATAACACTCAATGTCTTTAAATTTGACTTTGGATTTTCTTCTATGGTGTTCTCTATTTTGAGAACCACGATTCTTAATTCTCCCTCTAGCGCCAGTCACCAAGACATCTGACGAAGAGGAACCTTGAGACTTTTATCTTATCTCTTCATTAAGAATGCTGCTCTTGGAAAAATTCATAGAGATCATTCCATTGGGAGAAGAATTTTATAATAAAGTTCTAAATGTTTCCTAAGAGTCTGGCAGGAACCAAGCAGAACCAAACCTTGGATTTCTTTATCAAACTTAATGCCCATAGCAAATAACTGGTTCATAATCCCCTGAAAGTTATTAGGTGATCTTTCATCGGAAAACCATCATGGTATTTTAAACCTAACATTTGTTTAACAAAGAACATCTTATTATTTCTAATATTTTGAGTATACAAACTTTCAAGATGCTCCCATAAGGACCGATCATGTGTCTCCCAAGAAATAAGGTTCAACACATTATCTTCAACCCATTTCCCGATAAAACCTCAAACATGTCTATGCAACAGGTTCCACTCTTCATCGGTTTTATTTTCAGGTTTTATAGTGTCAAAGATCGACTGATAAAAATTCTTGACATAGAGAAGATCTTTCATTTTCCCTTGAAAATGGCATAATTAATGCCATTTAAAGTAATCATTCTACTTTTGTTGGCTTCCATTGTTTACCAAAAAATACAGATATTGCAAACCGTGGGCTCTGATACCAGTTTATTGGGTAAACCCAGAATAACAACAAAAGTATTTGTGGAAAAATAATAGGAAAATAAATAAAAATAATGAAACCAAGAATTTTACGTGGAAAGCCTTTTAAATAAGGGAAAAACTACGAACCAAGAGGAGCAACTGATATTACTATAGTAAGGAATTTTACACCGTAGTCACCAGTACAACACTCAAAATGGCTACTACACACTCAAAAGAAATAACTCTCTTTTTACTCCCACCTTACTAAAATATTGCTTCCTCTAATTTTTTCTTTACAGACTATTTTTATTAATCAGTGGAATACCTCACTACTCTCTATATTATTTTTCTTATGTGATAAAATGAGCTGAAGTTGCCCCTATTTATATTAGTTAATGTTGCTACTGATGTCATTGATGACATCACCGCTAGACACAAAAAAGTCCAATTTTGTTGCATGAACAATATAATTGGACGGTGGCTTCACTCCTGCCATATCTTTGAATTCTTTGGCCTAAGGAAGAAAACAACTTCCTAAATTTATGGAAAAAATTTGAACAACATTAATGGGTTGGACCCCACAGTTGGCACATACCAATTTGTGATTTGAGTCATGCCTTCTCAAAAATTATCTTTATTAGATTCATCTTTAGCATAATCTATACTTAACTGTATATGAATCGAGTCCAATACATCCTTGAGAGAATCTAAATCTTGAAATGGTTTCTTATTTAAAGACCACCATGAAGAGGCTTCATCAAGTATCACATTCCGAGAAGTGTAACACTTTCTTGTTGTTGGATCAGAACATCACCACCCTTTTTGTTGACCGTCATACTTTACAAAAATATGCCTAATAGCCTTTTTATCCATCTTACTATCTAATGATTTGAAATACATAGCATGCACATCCAAAAATATGAAAATAACTTACTAAAGGTTTCATGTTCCACAACTTCTCAAAAGGCGAAAGAAAAACCTAACCTTTGCTAGGGAATTCTATTGATCACAAAAATTGCAATCTTCATAGTTTCTCTCAAAATTGTCATAGAATATTTTTTTCATGAAGTATGCTCTGACAAATTTCAGCTAGGTGTCTATTCTTCCGATTTTCTTTGCCATTCTGCTGCAGAGTATTTGCACATGTGAAATGTTGATGTATTTGACTCTTTCCAAGGAACTTAGCAAATTCATATGGGGTATATTTTCCACCATTGTTAGTTCACATGAAAATAATTTTCTTGCCAACTTCGGCTTCAACAACCTTTTTAGAACTCTTTGAATTTTTAAAATGTACTAGACTTTTCCTTTAAAAAATATTAGCCCACATGTACCTAGAAAAATTATCAATGAACATCAACATATATTCCATCCTATCAATAGAGACTTGCTTGAATGTCCAAACACATCTGAGTAAATTAGCTGTAATAGTTCCTTAGCTTATATTTTGACTCCTCTTATGGAAGTTGATGTGCTTTACCGTACCGAAAACCTGCACATATCTCATTTGTCTTTACTGAAAGTTTTAGAAGACCATTCAACATTGACTATTCTATCATGACACCAAGTTTTGAGTAGCTAACGTGTCTCAACCGCATATGCCATAAGTTTGCGGTTTCATTCCTCTTTGTCCTGTCTATACAGGCGGTTTTTGTCATCATTACATTGATGGAATTCAATCTTCATCCCTTCCTTACTATCTCTTCTTAATCTCAAGATCATAAAATATCCTTACATCTTGCGGACCAAATAGAACAAAATGACCAAAGATGTCAATTGTGCTACTGAAAGAAAATTTTCTTCATACCTCGTATATTATAAACATTTTGGAGAAGAATTAGATAAGAAAATTATTTGGAGATACTACAACCTTAACGATATGAGATATTGATAATTTTGTGTTGTGTGTCACCATCTCACGGCTTCCCTTATACTCTGGCTGATTTTGCAACTTCTCTTTGTCGCAAGTCATATGGTTTGAGAATCCGAAATCAAGAATCCATTCATTATCAAAGTTAATTTGCTTAGAGGTTGTTACTATAAAATTTAACTCCTATTGTTCAACATCAAAGAATGCTACAGCATCCCAGACATCTTCACTATTTTCCTTTGGACAAAAAGTGGTAGCAATATTGCTCTCTACAAACCTTTTATTGGACCAGCAAAACTTAACTTTATGGCCCTTCTTTCCATAGCTAGGGCATTTCCATTCATACCTCTTGTTTTAGCTCCTGTGATTCTTTGAAGATCCTCCTATACGATAACTTCCCTCTCCTTGATGCCTTTTTTCATTAATATTATTTCTATTTGATCCACCTGCATTGTACTGTTTGGAGTTCCATTGGCTTTTGTTGACGTAGAACATGTCCCCCTCTCCGTTTTGTGAAACTCCACCTATTTTATTTGTCATGGCTTCTTGGACAGCAAGAAGATTATCAAACTCTACAAGTGTAACGCCGCAAAGTTTTTCTTAGCTAAATTTTATCCCTAAAATATCAAGCATCATCTTCTAGAATGATATATACTTATTTATCTATGGAATCCCTTAGATTTCAACTTTTCATTATGTAGATGACTGAATAAGCTTTCCGTCCATATAAGTTTCGTCCAAAACGGACACTCGGTGAAGAAGTTATGGCTATTTTATGTAATAGTCGTAAAACATCATCATTCTGGTGTTTAGCGCGTCGCGGAGAGGGTTTAATGAGAAATTGTCAAATTCCAATGAGACCTCACAATAGTGGTGCATTGCGGAGGATCCCAATTTCCCATTCGTCAATTTCCAGTGAGCCACCACGATAGTGGCGCATCACGGTGGCCTATAAAATTGGGTTCCCTGTTTAATTTTTCCAGCTTCGTTCAGAAGTTAACAAGGGTAATTTGGACTTTTTCCAAGACTTTTAAAATGTCCAAAAAGTAGATTAAGACCTCTACAAGAAGAATATATGCCATTCTTAAGATTTTCCTGAAAACAAAAACCCTAGTTCATATACTACTCCTCCAAGAAACTCAAGATTCAACCGTGGATTTTCAAAATTGACTGAAGATTTGGAATCGTCAAACCATAGGCTTTAAGGATCATCCATTATTCTTCGTAATCGAGGTACGTGGGGTTTATCCGAAAAAAACTATATGGGCTTAAAACTATTAGAGCATGATTTTTAGATTTTTATGAATGAATTTCAAAGGGGTTTTGGAATTTATGTTCAAAATTACATACTCCGAATGTTTTAATGTTACTATTGTTTTGAACTTGTGATCCTATCCCCTAAATTGATTTACATGTATACGTATATGTATGGAATTTGAGATTGAAGATAGTTGAGAGAATAAATTATGAATTCCCTCTCGTGTATTGAATTTTATTATGGTTTTGTGATTTGAAAGATGTTTTCACAATATTATAGCATTTGAGCATGATTTGAAATTGTAGAGAGGGTGTTTCTTGATATAAATGTGTTCTTGTGTTTAAGAGAAAGAATTACACGTGAATTGAGAACTTTGACATGACCACCTTGTACAATTGAAATGCTTGACAAAAATGAGTTCCTGGCATGTGTTTACATGAGGTTTGAGAAAGAGTTTCTTTGAATTGAATTATTGAAATGGTGGTCCAAAAAATTTGTGTTTTGAAAAAAGATATTTATGATTGACTAATAATGGCCCATAGATGTTACTTGCATGTCAATGGTATAACGATACCATATGTATTTATGCCCTAACAGAGTATGTTTTTAGAGCATGTTTTAAAAGTATGTTTTCAGAGACATCATGTTTTGATAGAGTTTTAAAAAGGAGCTTAAAGAGGGTTAGGTGGTTACCCAAAGAAGGCGCGTGTTCAAGCAACTCTTAGCCTGAAACCGTATTTGCCAATATGGGTAGATTATTATTGTAAGCTAGTGATGGCCGTGTAGTGTAGTAGATTCAAAGACTCCGACCGTTGCGGCACATTTGTGTTGGGGGCTTCGCTGCCGAGTTAATGGCAGTTTCCATGTAGCCCATGGAATTTTTCAGAGTTGTAGGGTATACTACCTAGCGTAGAAGTAACACAGATTTCTCAAAGTTGAGATGGTTTTTACAGAGTCTTTAAAATGCCCATGTGAATTCTTACTATATGATATACATATGAACTATTTTAAATTGCTCTCATATATGTTGATTTATAAATGATTATTTTGGATATGCGTTGTGTACAAGTACATCTTTATTGACCCCCTCCCGCTACCTCTCAGGTTCTGAGACTCAGTCTAGGTTCCAGATAAGCAGTAGATAATTCAGACAACTGATTAGATTGTGCACTGGTGAGCCTTTTCTATTCCAAAAGGCCTTTCTATTTAGATTATGTCACTTAATTCAGGTTTGGTCTACTGGGGGCCTTGTCTCAATTTTAGATAGTTGTTAATTTTCATTTAGTAGAGATTTTGCAGACTAAGTCAGATGTTATTAAGATGTAGTTGATTTACAGTTTCCATACTTATGTTGAATTCAGAATTGTCTATGTTTTTATGGCAGATTATGTTTCCGCATATTCTTTTATTATATTAATGTTGTTCATGATTACCAGATAGACAAGGGCGTTCTGGGACTTCATGGTTTGGAATATCCGTTACGGCCAGGCCCTAGTTCGGGTTATGACAAACTTGGTATCAAAGCATGGTTCATGGTCCCAGGGTGTCTGCGAAATTGCGTTGGGTAGATTTTTTTTTATGGGTGTGTAGCGCGCCATACTTATATGCAAGAGACTACTAGGCATTTAAGAAAGTTCCTCTTCTTTGTGATTTAGTACGTGCTTCAGAGTCTAATCTATCTGCTAATCAATGACCTCTTGCTTTACAGAAAACCAGCGATGCCTCCCTGTCGCACAAACGTTAATGCTCAGGATGATGAAGTTCGTACCACCCATGGGATGCGGACCCGTAACAGAGCTCATACCCCAAAACCTGTTCCTACTCTAAGAGTATCTCCTGTACCAACCAGTCCTCCCCGAACTCCCCGGACAGGGGCCAATCACACTCATTCTCATGAAAGAGAGGTTTCTAATGCTGAATTCAGACAATCTATTCACATGTTTGCGCATATGGTAGCCGCACATACTCAGAGGTCAGAGGATACTAGGTCTACGTCTGTTACTTTTGAAGTTACTAGAGTGGGCCAGTTCCTGAGAATGAACCCACCTAAGTTCTCTGGCACTAAGGTAGAAGAGGACCCGCAGGAGTTCGTGGACGAATGGAGAAAATTTTCAAAGTAATGCATATTGATCAGGTGGAGGGTGTTGAGGTAGAAGTATACCAGCTAAAGGATGTAGCGAACCAATGGTACAACGAGTGGGAAGATACAAAGTGTGACAGTGTTGAGGCCACAGTTTGGGATGAGTTCATAAAAGCTTTTCTTGATCTATTATTTCCTCTGGAGCTGAGGGAAGCTAAAGAAGAGGAGTTCATGAACCTTAAGCAGGGTAAGATGACTGTTCAGGAGTATACTTTAAAGATTAACCAGCTTGACCATTATGCTCCTGAGATGACAAGTAGTATGAGGTCTCAAATGAGGAAGTTTGCTTCTGGCCTTTCTGATGATCTGGTGCTTGAGTGTCAGGGAGTTATGCTAAACAGGGATATGGACTTTGCTAGACTTTCAGTCCACATGCAACAAGTTGAGGAGAAGAAAAATAAGATAACCGAATCTAGAGGAAAGAACAGGAAGGCAAAGAGAGCCAGAGCGACAGACCAGAGTCATAGTTAGCAGCAAAGCGGTAATTAGGGCGGCAAATGGCAAAAGAAAAAGAATTGGGGTAATGCACAGTCGGCAGCTAGTGCTCCAGTGTCCAGACCCACAGCTGAGCAGCACACCCAAAATTTTTAGTCTAGTCAGGGGCTGAGGATGCAGGGTATGCAGTCGCAGGAAAGTGTAGCCCAAACCTCTCGGTCCTATCCGCACTGTGGGAGATGCGCGAGGAATCATCCAGGGAGATGTCAGTGTGGCGCTTTGGTGTGTTATTCATGCGGATAGCAAAGCCATATCCAGAGAGATTGTCCGGTAGCAAAGAGTAATGTTGGATTAACCAAGTCGCAAGTGAATTCATCTGTATCACCACCTCAGAAGGGTGCCACTTCAGCCACCAGAAATAGTCAAAACCGATTATATGCTTTGAACAACCGCTAGGAGGCAGAGGCCTCACCAAATGTAGTCACCGGTACGTTGCAAATCTTTTCTCGTGTTGTGTATGTATTACTTGATCCCAGGTCTACCTTGTCTTATGTGACCCCATATGTGGATGTTGGTTTTGGGTTTGACCCTGATGTGATTGCTGAACTTTTTTCGGTTTCCACTTCAGTGGGAGATTCTGTTATGGCTAGGAGGGTGTACAAAAATTATGTTGTGTCTATTTTCAGCCGGGATACTGAGGCAAATCTCATAGAACTTGATATGGTTGATTTTGATGCCATCTTAGGGATGGACTGGCTCCATTCGTGCTATGCCAGCTTGCATTGTAGGACCCGAAGAATCATCTTTTCTTTTCTGAATGGGTCAGTTATAGAATGGTAGGGACATTCTCTAGCACCTAGAGGGCATTTCATATCTTATCTCAGGGCCTGCAAACTTTTTTCCAAAGGTTGCTTGTATCATCTTATTTGGTTTAAAGATTCAAGTGCCAAAAGTCTTCCTCTTTAGTCTCTCCTCGTAGTGAATAAATTTGTAGAAGTCTTTTCAGATGATCTCCCAGGAATACCCCCTGATAGGGAGATATATTTTGGTATTGATTTATTGCCAGATACCTATCCTATTTCTATTCCGCCATATAGGATGGCTCCTGCAGAGCTATAAGAGTTAAAAGAACACCTAGCAGATCTTCTAGATAAAGGTTTTATCCACCCCAATGTGTCTCCCTGGGGTGCACCTGTACTTTTTCGTGTGAAAGAAAGACGGTTCCCTTCATATGTGCATAGATTACCACGAGTTGAATAAGTTCACGATTAAAAATAAATATCCCCTTCCTAGGATTGATGATCCTTTTGATCAATTTCAAGGTGCTAAATGTTTTTCAAACACAGACCATTATTTTGGATATCACCAGTTGAAAGTTAGAGAGTCGGATATTCCCAAAATAGCTTTCCGAACCAGATATGACCATTATGAATTCTTAGTCATGTCCTTCGGGTTGACTAACGCCCCTGCAGCTTTCATGGATCTAATGAATAAGGTTTTCCATCAGTTCCTGGATCTGTTTGTTATTGTATTCATTGATGATATTTTGGTATATTCTAAGAGCGAGGAGGACCATGCCAATCACCTCCGAATCATCCTTCATACCCTTAAAGATCATAAATTGTATGCAAAATTTTCCAAGTGTGAATTCTGGTTGAATGCTATTGCATTCTTGGTGCAGATTGTGTCTAGTGAGGGATTAAGGTTGATCCCCAAAAGATTAAGGCAGTGAGAAAATGGCCCAGACCTACGACTACAACCGATATTAGGAGCTTCCTGGGTTTGGCAGCTAATTACAAAAGATTCGTCGTGAGTTTTTTTCCATAGCTACACCACTTACTAAGTTGACTCAGAAAAAAGGTGAAGTTTTTGTGGTCTGACTTTTGTGAGAATAATTTTGAGAAGTTGAAACACAAGTTGACTACTGCTCCTGTTCTGACTCTTTCGAAGGGTACAAAAGGTTTCGTTGTATAGTGTGATGCATCCCGAGTGGGACTTGGGTGTGTCCTTATGCAGCACTGTAAGGTAGTGGCTTATGAATCTAGGCTGTTGAAGATACATGAATAGAACTACCCTACTCATGACTTGGAGTTAGCGGCTGTGGTTTTGGGACTTAAGATCTGGCGGCACTATTTGTATGGGGTACATGTTGATATATTTATTGACCACAAGAGTTGACAGTATGTTTTCTCATAGAAAAAATTGAATCTTAGGAAGAGGCGGTGGTTGGAACTTTTAAAAGACTATGACATAATCCTGCACTATCATCTGGGCCAGGCGAATGTGGTAGCCGATGCCCTCAGCAGGTTATCTAAGGGAATTTTTTCTCATGTGGGGAAAGAAAAGAGAGAGATGGTGAAGGATATTCATTGACATTCAAATCTAGGAGTGCAACTTTTGGATTTCAAGGATGGAGGAGTGGTTGTTCATGTGATAGCTAAATCTTCCCTTTGTGCAGAAGTCAAAGAGAACCAGGTTGAAGATCCCATCTTGATGCAGATCAAGAAAGATGTGGGCCTACAAAAGGTATTGTCTTTTGAAATTAGTGGTGATGGTGTTTTGAGATACCAGGGTAGATTGTGTGTGCTAGATATAGGTGGTCTGAGGAAGAGAATCCTTGACGAAGCTCACACGTCGAGGTATGTTGTTCACCCTGGCTCTACTAAGATGTATCAGGATTTGAAAACCATTTATTGGTGGAATAATATGAAGGTTGATGTGGCTAACTATGTTGCCAAGTGTTTGAATTATCAACAAGTTAAAGTGGAACATTTGAGGCCAGGTGGTTCTTCTCAAGAGATAGCTTTACCTTTGTGGAAGTGGAAGATAATTAATATGGACTTCATTATAGGACTTCCGAGGTCCCAAAACCAGTATGATTCCACTTGGGTAATTGTAGATAGGTTGACCAAGTCAGCTCACTTTCTACCTATCAGGACAAATTATTAGGGAGGGGATTATGCCAAGCGGTTCATTGCAAAAATAGGTTTTTTGCATAGAGCACCTGTGTACATCATATCTGACAGAGGTACACAGTTTTTTTTACATTTTTGGATATCTTTTTAAAAGGGTTTAGGTACCCAAGTGAATTTGAGCACGACTTTCCACCCTCAGACAGATGAGTAAGCTGAGCGCACTATCCAGACCCTTGAGGATATGTTGAGGGCCTGTGTGATTGACTTAAAGGTAGTTGGGTAGAGAAATTGCCATTGATAGAGTTCGCATATAATAATAGTTTCCATTCAAATATTAAGATGGAACCTTTTGAGGCATTGTATAGAAGAAGATGTAGGTCCCTAATAGGATGGTATGAAGTAGGTGAGGCATAAATATTTGGGCCTGATCTTGTTCATCAGGCAATAGAGGATGTGAAAGTCATTAGAGAATGACTTAAGACAACTCAGAGTCATCATAAGTCCTACGTCGATGTTAGGATAAGAGATCTAGAGTTTGAGGTTGGAGATTGGGTGTTTCTAAAGGTTTCTCCCATGAAGATAGTCATGCGATTCGGGAAGAAAGGTAAGCTGAGTTCTCTCTATATAAGACCATATCAGATTGTGAGAAGGATATGTGGAGTTGCGTATGAGTTAGAATTTCCAGCTAGTTTGGGTTAGGTTTATCCGGTATTTCATATATCTATGTTGAAGAAGTGTATTGGAGACCATTCTTTTGTATTGCCTGTCGAAGAAACCAAAGTGATAGACTCCTTATCCCATAAATAAAAGCCTATAGAGATTGTGTATCTCCAAGCTAGAAGATTGAGGAACAAAGAGATAGCCTCAGTTAAAGTGTTGTGGAGAAACCAGAAAATTGAAGAAGCGACTTGGAAATCAGAAGTTTACATGAGAGCTAGATACCCAAACCTTTTTGATCCAATAGATGACGAAATGGAAGGTACAATCCTTGCCTTATTCTTTCTATGCCTTATTATGCTTGAAATTATACTTGTCTGTATCCCGTGTCAACATTCGGGGATGAATGTTCCCAAGGGGGGGATATTGTAACACTCCAAAGTTTTTCTTAGCTAAATGTTTTACCTAAAATATCAAGCATTGTCTTCTATAATGATTTATACTTATTTCCCTATGGAATCCCTTAGATTTTAACTTTTCATTACGTAGATGACTAAATAAGCTTTCCATCGATATAAGGTTCGTCCAAAACGGACACTCGATAAAGAAGTTATGGCTATTTTATGTGCTAGTCGTAAAACATCATCATTCTGGTGTTTAGTGCATCCCGAAGAGGGTTTAATAAGAAATTTTCAAATTCCAGTGAGACCTCGCGATAGTGGCGCATCGCGGAGGATCCCAATTTCCCATTCGTAAATTTCCAGTGAGCCACCGCGATAGTGGCGCATCGTGGTGGCCCATAAAATTGGCTTCCCAATTTAATTTTTCCAGCTTTGTTCAGAAGTTAACAAGGGTAATTTGGACTCTTCCAAGCCTCTTAAAACATCCAAATAGTAGATTAAGACCTCTACAAGCAGAATATATGACATTCTCAAGATTTTCCTAAAAAAAACCCTAGTTCATATACTTCTCCTCCAAGAAACTCAAGATTCAACCATGAGTTTTCAAAATAGATTGAAGATTTGGAATCCTCAAATCGTAGTCTTCAAGGATCATCCCTTATTCTTCGTAATCGAGGTACGTGGGGTTTATCCTAACAAAACTACATGGGCTTAAAACCATTAGAACCTGATTTTTAGATTTTTATGCATGAATTTCAAAGGGGTTTTGGCATCTATGTTCTAAATTACGTACTTCGAATGTTTTAATGTTACTATTGTTTTGACCTTGTGTTCCTATCCCCTAAATTGATTTACATGTATATGTATATGTATTGAATTTGATATTGAAGATAGTTGAGAGAATAAATTATGAACTCCCTCTCGTGTATTGAATTAAAGATTATGGTTTTGTGATTTGAAAGATGTTTTCGCAATATTATAGTATTTGAGCATGATTTGAAATTGTAGAGAGGGTGTTTCTTGATATAAATGTGTTCTTGTGTTTAAGAGAAAGAATTGCATGTGAATTGAGAACTTTGACATGACCACCTTGTACTATTGAAATGCTTGACAAAGATGAGTTCCTAGCACGTGTTTACATGAGGTTTGAGAAAGAGTTTCTTTGAATTAAATTATTGAAATGGTGGTTCCAAAACTTGTGTTTTATAAATAGAAATATACGATAGACTAATAATGGCCCAGAGATGTGACTTGCAAGTCAATGGTATGATGATACCATATATATTTATGCCATAACAAATTATGTTTTCAGAGCATGTTTTCAGAGTATGTTTTCAGATACTGCATGTTTTGATAGAGTTGTAAAAAAGGGCTTAAAGAGGGTTAGGTAGTTACCCATAGAAGGTGCGAGTTCAAGCAACTCTTAGCCTGAAACCGTAGTTGCCAATACGGGTAGATTATTATTGTACGTTGGCGACAACCGTGTGGTGTAGTAGATTCAGAGACTCTAACCCTTGCGGTACACTTAGGTTGGGGGCTTCGCTGTCGAGTTAATGGAAGTTTCCATATAGCCCATGGAATTTTTTACAATTGTAGGGTATACCACCTAGCGCAGAAGTAACACAAATTTCTCAGAGTTGAGATGGTTTTTACAGAGTCTTTAAAATGCCCATGTGAATTCTTACTATATGATATACTTATGAACTGTGTTAAATTGCTCTCATATATGTTGATTTATGAATGATTATTTTGGATATGCTCTGCATACTAGTACATCTGTATTGACCCTTCCCCCTACCTCTCAGGTTTTGAGACTCAGTCTAGGGGTCCAGATAAGCAGTATATAATTCAGACAGCTGATCTGATTGTGTAGTAGCGATCCTTCTCTATTCCAGAAGGACTGTCTTTTCAGATTATATCACTTAATTTAGTTTTGGTCTACTGGGGGCTTTGTCCCAGTTTTAGACAGTTGTCAGATTTTCATGTAGTAGAGATTTCGTACACTGAGTCAGATGTTATTTAGATGTAGTTGATTTACAGTTTCCATACTTATGTTGAATTCAGAATTGACCATGTTTATGTAGAAGATTATGTTTCCACATCTTCTTTTATTATATAAATGTTGTGCATGATTACCAGACAGAGAAGGGTGTTCCGGACCTTCATGGTTCGGGATGTACGTCACGGCCAGGCCCTAGTTCGGGTTGTGACAACAAGTGATCGTTGATTTTGTCATCCCTATACTATAGTAAAAAAAGTTTTTGTATTCAGATTTCAAACCATGAATGGTTATTATTTTTATCCTGGGTGAGTTGTTGGTTCAAATTTTTAAATTTCACGACATATTGACTTCACTTTGTGAAAGTATTACGCAATGCTCATATCATTTTGAGCTATCGATAATATTTTAATTTCTAAAAGTTGTCTCCATGTGTTATTCTTCTTTTAAAAAGAGTGCAGCCAACATATCCCAAGCTTCCTTTGGAGTTTCAACATCTCGTATATATTCGTACACATCTTCTTTGATGGTGTTTTTGTGGGCAACTAATTCTTTTCCTCTTTAATCTTCCATTTCCTCAATGCGCTATTAGTTCTTCTATCCCCAGTTTGACTTCGCTTCTATTAACGGCCTCTCAAATATCTTGAACTTCCATGCAGGAGGTCATAGATTCCATCCACGTTTTATATTTCTTATGGTTGATTTTCTTTACTCCATATGGCTTGAAAATCAGTCATTTTAATTTTTGTAAAAAAATTGTCTATGTTTAACAAGATGGTAGTTGCCACAAACAGCTAATATATTTTATGTGTGGCTTCTCTTTCTTTGCTTTAAATCTGGCTTTGATGCCAAATGATTAGTTCAACAGAACAGAAAACTTAATAGTTGAACAGAAAAATAGCAGGAAGATCACAAGACAAGAGAAACATGATAACTGCTTCCAGAGAATGTGACTGGAAACTTTTATTCAATATGCTTAGTGGCCTTATATAGGCTTACATATTTTAAATAGTCATTATCCCACTAAACCACTACTGTAATTCTACTAACAAGTTCTCCTAAACATAAGGAACACATAATTGTAGTACTACAAAACAGGGGAAAATATAACAAGCTAAAAGAAAAAGTACTAATTGAACACTATAATATTGCTAGACTACAAACATAGCGAAACTAGAAAGTAGCCGCTGATGTTGTACAACTTTAACAGTAAATGCATTCATAAAGTTTGCAGCTAAGAACATTAAAATTCTTCGCACAAAATACACAGCTGCCAAAAGCCAATTTGTCGCTAGAAGGAAAGAAGTGCAGGCTAAACATTGTGTAGTTTAAATAAACTTAACTATTTCACAACACAATTTCTCAGGTGAAATCATTGCATCAACCATTTTGAATTTAACATTTCTAATAGGCTTGAGACACAAATGGAGATGTTAGGATATACTATTAACCATGTGGTTTATTTTATAGTAATATATTTTCCTCCCATATAAAGACTATTTATTATATTAATAAAATCTTTATTTGAATAGATCATTGTGTTAATATGTGTGTCCTTTACTTATATAGTATACAAATTTGTGTATGGAGTATTTTAACTCATGCATGGAAGATTAAAATTATCAGTTCTTATAAGTAATAAATTATTATTCACAATCAAAGATAAGGTAGGACCAACATCTTGATAATTACAACACAAGATTAAATATAATTTGATCTTAATAATGGGAGCGGTAATATTCCAACTTCTTGTGCTAGTACATTTTGTGTGTATTGAACGGAATAATCAGAGATGTTTGTTTATGTTCTGAATTTTAATAAACAACTACTCTAGTCCATTACATTTTCTTACACTCTTAATCTTGATATAATTATTATGATCTATGTGGTTTAATTTATTGTTTTATTCTATTAAAAGGTGAGACACTTTTATGAGTTAATATATTCCTAATAGGTTGGATGATGACAAATCACTTATTGTAATATTGATTAGTTGATAGAACCATGTCTTGAATTTGAGATAGAAGACACCTCTTTATGGTTGCTTATAAGTTTTTGCGTGAAAATCCGGCAGGTGGATTTTATATCTGTCATGTGAAATAAGTAAGTAATATAAATAAAGAATTATATTAATCAATGACTTAAATATTTTAGAGAATATAATTTAATTGATTGGTGTCAGTAATTTTAACATGGGGAGTTAAATAAGATGTAAAGAGATTTGAAAATAAAATCGAGGAATGCAATTACAAATTTTTAGTGAAATAATTTATAATTTATTCTGATATGATAATTCATTCATTTGCGAATTTATATCATAATTGAAATCCTCAATTTATAAATATGTGTTCCCTACTATGCCAGATTAATTAATTAATTCACAATAAATAGGAATAAAATGTTAGCATTAAAATAGAACAACATTTTAATATTTATGGGAAAATGTTTTGATATTTAAGTATATAAACGTTTTTCCTTATTTATGTAAAAAATATTTTTTTATGTTTAACGAAAAAACTTGTCTGGATATTGGTGGTGAATAAATACCCTGACAGTTACACAATTGAAATTGTGTGTAAATATAGGGCAAAGGTTTTCACCCGAATTCATCCTTCTGGAAAACGAATTTACACTAGCCACTCAAGTGTTCATTGAAAAAGATTAGTCTGGTTTTAGTAGAAGATTGCAGTCCTGGATAGCATTTCTTTGGATGACATTAGTAAGTGCTTTCTGATTTTCGTTTTAATTATTTTATATAGATATTATGTAAGTTAAATAGATCGTCGTAGGATTGCTTCAGTTGTGCATGTTGTAACAATCGGTATCAATAGTTTTCTTACATATGCAAGATAATGTAAAAGAAGTTACATGATTTTGTACATGTTTTAGATAATCGTTTCATAAATCATGTTGTTGATGGTTTTTTATCATGTTTTTGATGATATTAATGATTTCCATAATCTAAGTTTATCATCCAGAATACAGAAAATGAATTTTACATGTTTTTCGTAGTTTTGTGAAAACCATTTATCTGTATTGTGGGTCAAACTGTGATGAGTTTTGGCTAATCCCAACAAGAGTCATTAATCACATTCTCTAACGAGCAGTGTGGTGGCAGAGCCAAACTGCTTGGACAGTTCGTTTCACCCTCGCAAGTTGTTTTTTAGAAAATACATAAATTATGCCTAATATGTTTTTTTCTAATCAAGGAAAAATTGAAGTTTATGGAATTGTCCCAATGACCTTCATTACTTATTAACAAGTAGTGTGCTAGTAAGGACAAACAAAGCAGGTAGCCCTGCTGACCCTCGCAATCTGGCAGATAATTTTCTATTTTGGAGTTTTTTAGTTTTTGACGAACTTTGAATGCCTTGAAATTTTGTAGGTTCACTGAAAAATACTCAGTTCTTTGATGTGTTGTAGGACCTTTTTCGGCCATTCAAAATTGTTTTGATGGGTTTTTGGGCATTTTTGTGTTTTATAAAATATTAAAAATTTTGAAAAAAATTTGGAAACTAGTGGTGATAGGTATTATTCCTTATGATTTCTAGGGGTTAATTACAGTAGATAATATTAGTTTACATTTTGACATAGGTCATCTTTCCCATCAGATAAACTTGTATAGTATAGTACTGTATTTTAGTCGCTTGTTTTTATGACTTGTATTAACTTTTCAACTAAGTTACATGTCAGTTCAATGGTACAAAGACTTATAAATTGAGATATTTATCTAACATAAATCAAAAGTTTATTCTTTAACTGAGTTGGTTCTATTTTATTTAAGAGATAATATATCTAACATTACATGTATATATAATTAAATGGTCAAGTTTCTCTAGCGATTCTGGCTATTTATGTGCATGGTTATATGTGTGGTATTATTTTACACAATTTTATTATTCTACAGCATGTCTAATAATTTATTTTTAATTTTATTTTATAGAAGATTGACCACGTCTTTATTCAATCACTTAACTTCTGTAATACCCGTTATTATTCTTAGCTCAGTTTAGCTTCTAGTTGCATGCATAGGGATAAAAAATTCACTAAGTGTTGGGGACTTAGTCATTTTTAAGGACTCTAAACTTTGAGGATTTTTAATTTGGTCTTCCCAACCCCGAGATGTACGTTGGTTTTTCACTTAATTCATATTCAGGGGTGTAAGGAGCATGTCTCAGAGAAGTTTTGGATTTTTTGGATGAGGTTTATGTCATGTTTGGATCATGAATCCAGCAAGTAACCGTGATATTCCCGCATCGTGGTGTTGTTCCCTTTGTCATGCATACCCCGCCGCGGTGAGTGAAATGCACCACCGTGATTAGACCGCGTAGTGTTAAGATCGTCATGCCTAGTTATGAATTTAATTGATTTAGGAGAAATTGGGTCTTTTCCCCCTCAACCCAAATCGTCCATAAAAAGAATTGAGACATTATTTAGGGCATTATTTTTCCTTCTTCTCCAAATCCCTCTAAAGAAAACCCTCCACTTTTCCCAAAGATCACAAATTCAATTCATTTCTCCCTAAGAAATTAAGAATTTAAGTTCCCCAAGTTCAAGAACCTTCAAGAAAACATCAAATTGGTGTTTCTCTTTCAAGTTAAAGGATTTAAAGTATGTGGGATGTTCATTCATGGGTTTCTTTCACCCATGGAGCCCAAAAATCCTCTTTTCGATTAAAGATTGAATTTTTCTATCGTTATTGTAGTTTGTATTGTTTAAGATGGGTTTAATTCATGTTTCCATGGTAATTTTAATGTAATTCAGTCCATGTGTGATCCCATGCAAGATTTTGAATTCCTCATGCCGTGAATTTAAGTTTCTCATGCTTTATTCAAGAGAATTTTATGATGAATCCTAAATTTATAATTCTTAGCAAGCATTTCCATGTTAAATTCATGATCCCCACATATTTGATGAAATGTCTATGCCTTTGGGTTTTGAAATATGATCCTTTACTACAGTTTAAGCTTGTTATTATATTTAGTGATTATTTCGTGCTAGTGGGTTATGAACACCCGATTCCTACGTGTTTTACATGATTTTCGAACTTTCATGTATTATTCAGTTTAACCATGATTATTCATATTTATTCAGTTATTATGATCGTAATGAGCACTATCACTCATGAAATAATGTTCAGTCAAACCCAGTTCAGTTTTAGTTTCAATGTCAGTTCTGTTGGGAGTAGGATTTAGCACTGAGCGAACCCAGTGATGGGGGTTCATGTAAGACCCCGCAAATTTTTTAGCTTAATTTAGTCTTTTAAGCTTGTTAAGGGGTCCCAGACTTAGAAAATTCTAGATAAGTATTTAGACTTAGTGTTATTTTAGCCTTCGAAAGTTGGTAATCTTATTTCGCGACCTTTACATCCATTAAATATTGATATTTGAGTTAATTCATGATCAGGAATGTCAATATGTGTTCCCGGAAAAGTTTTGAATTTTTCTAACTTCGTTTGAAGAACCTTTGGGATCCTAAACTAGTGAATAAATGCGATCTTGATGCGACGCATTGACTGTTGCATTGATAAATGTTTTTCTCAGCTCCCAGCGTCCAATTCCAGTGAAATGACGCGGACTTGACGCGGCACATTGGCTATTGCGTCATGTCAATGATGTGGTGTGTCGGCCTGCGCGTCGATAGTTCAGTTTATAGTCATTAAAAAGGCCATGTCCTCAGCGTTAATTAAGTATTTTTCCCATGCCCTTCATCCCCCATAACACGAAATTTAGCCCTCTTTTTGCAAAATATAATCATTCCTTCACAAATTGCTCAAGAACAAAAATCCTAGGTGAATTAAATTCAATTAAAGGCTCCAGATTCCACCGATAATTTTTAAGAATTCACCAACTAAGGTATGTGAAGTTTTCATCTAAGGGTTCCTTCCACCCTTGGAGTCCAAGAAACTCTTTTAAAGCTCATGTAGAGTGATTTCATGATTTCCATGTTTTGAATTCAAGTGTATTCATGATATTACTTAATTGGGTTTCTATTTCATGATTTACTACAAGATTCATGCAGAGTTAGTTGATATGTGTTCTTTATAATGCAAATTCATGTTGAAACTATTGGAATTATGCAATTGGAATTGCATCATGATGCCTACATATTGGTTTAGTATTATGTGCATATATTATGCCCCACAAGTGTTTGATGAATTGTCCATGTGAGTGGAATAGTTAAATTATATCATGTTAGCATGTATGCAAGTTCATGTCATGCATGTGTTTGGTTGAATGCCTAAATGAATGAATGATGACTAAGTAGTAATTACCATATTTTAAGATTATGCCATGTCTTTTAAGTTTATGCTATTGAGTCCTGGGGGTATTTAATACCCGACAATTTAGCTGCTTGTCTAGAGCCATGGTCAGTCACAGAGTAGAATCAGTCATGTCTCGATCAGTAGAATTCAGTCACCTACAGAACATAGGAAAACTCAGTGAACTCAGAATCAGTCCAGTTCATTTCAGTAAAATCAGTTAAGTTCAGTTATACAGTACAATCAATAACAATTTAGTATGGCCTAGTACAACTTAGATTTCAATCCATTGTCTATTAAGTTGGGAGTTGGATTTAGCACTGAGAGAACCTAAGGATATGGGCTCACCTACCAGTAGAGGGAGTAATCCTTAGAAGTTATCCTTGCATTCTAGAATTACAAAGACAGCATAGGTTGAGAGATCAACCTATCAGTTGAGGGTTAATGAGGTGATCTACCTGCTAGTTGAGGGTACCACCATTCTCGTTTAGAGTACCTGCCAGATAATGGTGGCTCAGCATTTGTCCTTAACCGTGGCACAATAGTGACACCCTTCAAATTAGGGTTAAAGGTTGGACCCCAAATTAGTTAGAGAAGGGGAATATCGGTTCGATGATTGCTTCCCACAGTCTCTGTTTCAGATTCAGTCTCAGTATGGAACTCAGTTCAGTTTCGCAGATTCAGGACTGTAGAAGATAGTCACTTAGCTCAGTACGAGACTCAGTATAGTTCCACAGAATAAATAATGTTAGATGCAGGCATTCAGATACCAGTAATTCAGTATTAGTATACTCAGATATTAGTTAATTCGTATTCAGTATTATGACGATCTCAGTACAGTTTACATATTCATGCAAGTACTCTTATTCAGTCATACTCATGATATTTAGTTAGTATTGTTCATACACATGAACCCATGAATTTAAGCTTACCTCACTAAGCTTACCAGTACATTCAAAGTACTGACACATGCTTTTCTTTTGCACTATGATATCTTATATCATAGGTTTAGAAACATGGGCTCCCGAGCACTCTTAGCAGTTCAGATTCTCAACATACAGAGTTTGTGGTGAGTCCTCATAGTTTGAGGACGTGATTATTTATTTTAGAATTTCAGTTTATTTTCAGTAGTTGGAGTTAGTTAGGGACTTATCCAATCAACTCTACAGTTTAGAGGCTTTTCAGACTAGAGTATTATCAGACATTTGTTCAGTTTTCAGTATTGATGTTCAGTTTTGGTAATGTGATACCATATTTAGTATTATTTATAGTATTGAACCTTATGGCTTGTTTTCTGCCTATTTTATGCATATTTACCATATTATTATTCAGTTATTGCAGAAGGCACCAGTCATAGGTTAGCTTGTGGTCTTTCGGGATTATGAGCACCATGTAGCATCCGGGGTATAGAATCAGTGAATTACAAACTTGGTATCAGAGCCTAAGG
Source organism: Capsicum pubescens (assembly GCA_030864215.1). Taxonomy (NCBI): domain Eukaryota; kingdom Viridiplantae; phylum Streptophyta; class Magnoliopsida; order Solanales; family Solanaceae; genus Capsicum; species Capsicum pubescens. Next base: position 79,034,323 of record CM061544.1, read on the forward strand.
TTCAACAGAGTCCTAGGAAATCTGAAAGACGCATCTAGTAGAGTCTTGTACATAGGTGTATTGCGTGCCACACTTATGGACAAGAAGATATGAGATATTTTAGGAAGAGTTTCCCTTCTTTCAGTATTCATGTCGTGGGAGTGAGCATGAGCTCTAGTTTAACTCTCAGTCTAATCCTTTCTCTTCCATTTATAGAAATATGCCTCCAAAGTGGACTAAGGGAAAAGGAACATGAGACCAGCCAAAACCCAAACCCTTCTAGCCAGATCCACTGGACAAACACGTCTCCCATGCTGAGTTTAGAGAAGCATTCACCACCCTAGCTCATTCTGTGGTAGCCAAGAATGAATGCCTAACTGCCATTCCTTCCAACCCAGTGGTCAATACTACTGCTGCAAGGATTTGGGACTTCACCCGAATGAACCCTCCATTATTTATCGGGTCTAAGTCATATGAGGACACTCAGGAATTTTTTGATCTGGTGCAGAAGGTTACTAATAATATGGTGTTGACCGCTGTTGGGAGTGTGGATTTAGCCATATATTAGTTGCAGCATATGACTCACTCATGGTTTAAACAGTGGAAAGTAGAAAGGGCCGCAGATGCCGGGCCTATAGAGTGGGAGGAGTTTACCACTATTTTTCTGGATAGGTTTTTTCCACTAGAGTTGAGAAAAGTGAAGGTGTTGGAATTTATCAATCTAAAGCAGGGAAATATGACAGTGAAAGAGTATTCTCTCAAGTTTACTCAATTATTAGATATGCTCCTCGTGTGGTGGAAGACAACAGATCCCGAATGAGTAAGTTTGTGTCAGGGGTGTCTAGCAGCATGGTCAAGGAGTGTAGGACCTCAATACTTATTAAGAAGATGGACATATCCAGGCTCATTGTCCATGCTGAAAAGATAGAAGAGGCTAAGAATAAAGAGAAGGAGAGGTAGAACAAGAGAGTAAGAACAGGTAATTTTAACATCGCTCATCCTAAGTTATAGGGTGGGAATCGTTCTCAGTTCTGCCCAAAATCTTCAGTCTTAGCTCCATCCTCAGCCATTCCTCCTATGGTAAAATTCATAGACGGCAGTAGGGATAGGGCACAAGGCCCTAAACCCCAGGGCAGTCTTAGAAGTTCCTAAATCAATTACCTTTGTTAGAAGTATGGAAAAAACCACCAAGTTATCTGGAAAATGAATAGAGATGTGTGTTTTGGGTGTGGGAAGCCAGGCCACAAAGTTAGAGGTTGTCCCGAGTTAGGTTCTCAGGGTCAGAATAACCGTCCCCCAGCTCAGTCCGATCGGCTGAATCAATATGGTGCTGATTCCACTACCACCGGTGGGCAGCATCTAACTAGACTCTATTCTCTTCAGTCCCAACAAGATCAGGAGAGTTCTGCTGATATGGTCACTGGTACGTTACAAGTTTTCCATTTGTATATTTATAATTTGCTAGATCTAGGAGCTTCTTTGTCCTCTGTTACTACATATATAGTAGTTGATTTTGGAGTCAGTCCCAAAATGCTAGCTGAGCCTTTCTTAGTCTCCACCCCAGTGGGTAAATCCATCATAGCCAGGCAGGTATATAGGAACTGCCTGGTTATGATATCTTAGAAAATCGCTTCAGTAGATTTAGTCGAATTAGAGATGACTGATTTTGATGTCATTGTCGGCATGGTTTGGCTTCATTCTTTCTATGCCTCAGTTGACTGCAGAAACAGAATTGTCTAGTTTCAGTTTTTGAATGAACCCATCCTAGAGTGGAGGGGTAGCACTTCAGCACTTAGGGGTCAACTCGTTTCTTACCTTGGGGTTATAAAAATGATATCTATGGGATGTGTCTTCCATCTCGTTTGAGTCCAGGACTCTATTTTAGAAAACCCTACTCTCGAGTTAATGTCAGTAGCATATAAATTCCCATATGTGTTCCCCGAAGATATTCTCGGAGTTCCTCCTGAAAGGGAGATTAATTTCAGAATCGATCTCCTTCTAGATACTTTGCCTATATCTATTCTGCCATACAAAATGGCTCCAGTAGAACTCAGAAAATTAAAAGAGCAGTTAAAGAATCTCCTAGATAAGGGATTAATCAAACCCAATGAGTCCCCATGGGGTGCACCAATTTTATTCTTACGTAAGAAAGATAGTTCTCTCAGAATATGTATTAACTACCGTCAGTTAAATAAAGTCACGGGCACGAACAAGTATCAACTTCCCAGAATCGATGACTTATTTGACAAACTTTAGGATTCCAGTTACTTCTCTAAGATAGACCTCAGATCAGGCTATCATCATCTTAGAGTCAGGGAGTGTGACATCCCAAAAATAGCTTTCAGAACTCGGTATGGTCACTTTGAATTCTTAGTCATGTCCTTTGGCCTTACCAATGCCCCAACAACCTTCATGGACTTGATGAACCGGGAGTTCAAGTAGTACTTGGATATGTTCGTCATAGTCTTCATAGATGACATTCTCGTCAACTCCCGCAGTGAGCATGATCATGCAGACCATTTCAAAATAGTATTACAGACTCTCAAAAATCATCAGTTATTTTCCAAATTCAGTAAGTGCAAATTTTGGCTAAGGTCAGTAGGTTTCCTTGGTCATATAGTTTCCGGTGATGGCATTAGAGTTGATCCTTAGAAGATTAAAGCAGTGAGAAACTGGCCCAGACCCATCTCTCCGTCAGATATCAGGAATTTCTTGGGTTTAACCAGGTTTCATCGATGATTCATTAAGGGATTTTCATCTATTGCATCCCCTATGTCCAGATTTTCTCAGAACAAAGTCAAGTTTCGGTGGTCAGATTCTTATGGGAAGAGTTTTCAGGAGTTGAAGACTCAACTCAGTATAGCTCCAGTTTTGACCCTACCAGATGGTTCAGATTTCTTTATTGTGTATTGTGATTGCTCTTGAGTTGGCTTGGGGTGTTTTATGATATAGAGAGGTAAGGTCATAGCCTATGCCTCTATGAAGCTTTAACCCCATAAGAAGAATTATCCTACTCATAATCTTGAGCTATCAACAATAGTGTTTGCCTTAAAGATTTGGAGTCACTATTTGTATAGTATGCACGTTGATGTGTTCACTGATCATAAAAGCCTACAATATTTATTCTCTAAGAAAGACCTAAACCTGCATTAGAGAAGGTAGTTGGAGTTGTTGAAAGACTACGACTTGAGTGTTTTGTATCATCCGGGCAAGGCTAATATAGCGGCCAACGCTCTCAGTAGAATGTCTATGGGTAGTATTGCTCATGTCGAGATAGTAAGAAGATATTAGCTCAGGAAGTTCATCAGGTTTCCCGACTAAGTGTTCGCTTAGTCGATTCAACAGAAGGTAGTGTATGGGTGTAGAGTAGTTCAGAATCATCCCTAGTTTCTGAAGTAAAGGAAAAGCAGGATAGAGATCCCAGTTTAGTCAAGTTGAAAGAATCGGTCAGAGATCATAAGGTTGAGGTTTTCTCCCAAGGGGGAGATGGTGATTTGCGTTGTCAGGGTTTATTATGTGTGCCAGGCGTAGATGACTTGAGGCAGCGAATTCTTGCAGAAGCGCATAGTGCGCGCTACTTAATTTATCCAGGGGCCACTAAGATGTACCATGATTTACGAGACATCTATTAGTGGAGTGGGATGAAGAGAGATATTGCAGAGTTTGTGGCTAAGTGCTCAATATGTCAATAGGTTAAGATTGAGCATCAGAAGCCTAGTGGGTCCATCCAGGAGTTCAACATTCCCACCTAGAAATGGGAAGAAGTGAACATGCACTTTATGACGGGTTTGCCTCATAGTAGTTGTTAGCATGATTTAGTTTGGGTCATTGTAGATAGGATGACCAAATCAACTCATTTCTTACCAGTCCATACCTCTTACTCAGCCGAGGATTATGCCAAACTCTATGTCATGGATTTGGTTAGATTGCATGGTGTTCTATTCTCAATCATCTAAAATAGAGGTACCCAGTTCACCTCTTATTTCTGGAAAGCATTCTAAAAAGGTCTTGGTATCCAAATAAAACATCAGTATAAACTTTCACCCTCAGACAGATGGTCAAGAAGAAAGGACCATTCAAACTTTAGAGGAAATGCTGCGAGCATGTGCGATAGACTTTAAAGGTAGTTGGGATGACCACTTGCCTTTGATTGAGTTTGCATACAACAACAACTATCATTACAGTATTCAGATGGCTCCAATTGAGATGCTTTATGGGAGGAGGTGTAGATCTCCCATTGGTTGGTTTGAAGTAGGTGAGGCCACAGTGGTAGGGCCTGACTTTGTATTTGATACCTTAGAAAAAGTTCAGCTGATCAGGGAAAGGCTTAAGATAGCTCAGAGCTGGCAGAAATCGTATGTTGATGTGGGCAGAAAGGATCTTGAGTTTGAGATTGGTGACTATGTATACTTGAAAGTCTATCCTATGAAAGTAGTGAGGCATTTTGGCAAGAAGGGGAAGCTCAATCCCCAGTATGTCGGTCCTTACCGAATTCTTAGTTATTTCAGAAAGGTAGATTACGAGCTTGAGTTTCCTTCAGATCTATCTTCAGTCCCTCCAGTGTTTCATGTCTCCTTTATAAAGAAATGCATAGGTGTCCCATCAGCTATAGTCCATATAGAGGGCATGGATGTTCTGAACAACTTCTCTTACAAAGAGATTCCAATTGAAATCCTTGACTATTAGATTCACAGACTGAGGAACAAGAAAGTCCGTCTAGTCAAAGTACTTTGGCGGAATCAGTCTGTTGAGTAAGCTACTTGGGAAGCAAAAGCAGATATATGGACCAAGTATCCTCACTTTTTCTCTGCAAACTCAGATTCAGCTTAGGGTAATAGTTTCTCTTAAGCTTATTTAGTTTCATGCTCAGATTTTCCTTTACAAACTTGGTATCAGTTACCCTTGCATATTTAGTCATATGTTTAGGAGTCAGTTCAGTCATGTACTCATGCATCAGATATGCATGTTCAGTATGAAGTTCATTATGTCAGTAATTCTAATTAGATAATCATGTTTCAGATGTTCATGTTCAGTAAGTAAATTCATTCTACCAGTATTCTCAGCTTAGTTAGTCTCATTTGAGGAAGAATATTCCCAAGGGGGAGATAATGTAAGACGCTGTAAAATTCTTAGCTTAATTCAGTCCTTTAAGCATGTTAAAGGGTCCCATACTTAGAAAATTCTAACTAAGTATTCATACTTAGTGTTATTTTAGCCTTCAAAAGGTGGCAATCTTATTTTAGGATCTTTACATCCATTAAATATTGGTATTTGAGTTAATTCATGATCAGGAATGTCAATAAGTGTTCCCGGACAAGTTTCAGATTTCTTGGACTTTGTTTGAAGCACCTTAGGGATCCTAAACCAGTGAATCAACGCGATCTTGATGTGACACGTCGACTATCGCGTTGATAAATGTTTTCTCCAGCTCGCAGTGTCCAATTCCAGTGAACCAACGTGGACTAGATGTGGTGCATTGGATATCGCGTTGATGCCAAAGATGCAGTGTGTCGGCTTATGCGTTGATGGTTCAGTTTATAGTCATTAAAAATGCAACGTCCTCAAGTTTAATTAAGTCTTTTTCCCACGCCCTTCATCCCCCATAACACAAATTTTTCCCTCTTTTAGCAAAATATAATCATTTTTTCACAAATTGCTCAAGAACAAAAACCCTAGGTTAATTAAATTCAATTCAAGGCTCAAGATTCCACCGATAATTTTCCAGAATTCACAAACCAAAGTATGTGAACTGTTCATCCAAGGGTTCCTTACACCCTTGGAGTTCAAGAAACTCTTTTAAAGCTCATGTAGAGTGATTTCATGATCTCCATGTTTTGAATTAAAGTGTATTCATGATTATTACTTAATTGGGTTTTTATTTCATGATTTACTATAATATTCATGTAGAGTTAATTTATATGTGTGCTTTATAATGTGAATTCATGTTGAAACTCTTGGAATTATGTAATTGGAATTGAATCACGATGCCTACATGTAGTTTTAGTATTATGTGCAGATATTATGCCCCACAAGTGTTTGATGAATTGTCCATGTGAGTGGAATAGTGAAACTATACCACGTTAGCATGTATGCAAGTTCATGTCTGCAAGTCTTTGCTTGAATTCCCAAATGAATGAATGATGACTAAGTAGTAATTACAATATTTCAAGATTATGCCATGTCTTTTAATTTTATGCTATCGAGTCCTGGGGGTATTTAATACCCGATAATTTAGCTGCTTGTCTAGAGCCATGGCCATTCACAGAGTAGAATCAGTCATGTTTCAATTAGTAGAATTCACTCAGTTACAAAACCTAGGAAAACTTAGTGAACTCAGAATCAATCTAGTTGAGTTCAGTAAAATCAGTTCAGTTCACTAATACAATATAATTAGTAATAGTTCAGTCCAGCCTAGCATAGTTTATATTTCAATCCAATATCTATTTAGTTGGGAGTAGGATTCAGCACCGAGAGAACCCAAGGATGGGGGATCACATGCTAGTAGAGGGTGTAATCCATAGAAGCAGTCCTTGCATTCCAAAACTACATAGCCAGTGTAGGTAGAGACATAAAACTTTCAGTTGAGGGTACCGCCATTCTCGATCAGGGTACCTACCATATACGGGTGACTCAACATTTTTCTTTACCCGTGCCACAGTATTGACACCTTTCCAACTGGGGTTACAGGTTGGATCCCAAACCAATTAGAGAAGGCTCATGTCGTTTAGATTATTACTTCCCACAGTCTCATTTTCAAATTCAGTCTTAATATGGAACTCAGTTTAGTTCCGCAGATTCAAGACTGTCGGACACAGTCACTCAGCTCAGTACGCGACTCAGTACAGTTCGACAGAATCAAAACTGTCAGATACAGTCATTCAGATACTAGTAATTCAGTATCAGTATACTCAGATATTAGTTAATCAGTAATCAGATTCAGTATTCAGTGTTATGACGATCTTAGTACAGTTTTCATATTCATGCATGTACTTTTATTAAGTCATACTCATGATATTCAGTTAGTATTGTTCATGCATATGAACCTATGCATTTCAGCCTACCTCACTGAGCATACCATCACATTTAAAGTACTAACACATGCTTTTATTTTGCGCAATGATGTCTTATATAATAGGTTCAGACGCACGGGCTCCCGAGCACCCTTAGCAGTTCAGATTCTTAGCATATAGAGTTTGTGGTGAGTCCTCATAGCTTGAGGACGTGATTATTTATTTTAGCATTTTAGTTCATTTTTTAGTAGTTAGATTTTGTTGGGGACTTGTCCTATCAACTTCACAATTCAGACAGTTTAGAGGCTTTTCAGACTAGAGTATTTTCAGATAGTTGTTCAGTTTTTAGTTTTGATTTTCAGTTTTTGTATTGTGATACAATATTTAGTATTATTTATAGTATTGAACCTTATGGACAGTTTTCCACCTATTTTCCATATATTTACCGTATTATTATTCAGTTATAGCAGCAGGTACCAGTCATGGGTTATCTTGTGGTCCTTCGGGATTATGATCATCGTGTAGCATCCGGGGTATAGACTCGGGGTGTTATAATTCAATTGTGAGTATAGGGTGTGACCTTTAGTAGAAGTCCCTGAGTTCTAGAACTATGTAGCTAAGTAGGTTAGAGATTTCAACCTGCCATTTGTGGGTTGACAAGGTATTTACCTGCCATTTGAGGGTAACACATATCTTATTAGAGCACCTACCAGTTGAGGGTGGCTCATTATTCCTTCGGGACATAATTTTAGTGGATCCACACAACCAGTGCTAGTACCTGTGCATGATACTAACACCCTTCCAACTAGGGTTACAGTTTGGACCTCGATTAGCTCAGATTGTGGCATATCGGTTAGATGATACCTCCTATAGTGTCAGTTCAGTACGCCAATGTATTTTCAGTTCAGGTTTGCTTGACCAAGTGTATAGACTTTCAGTTATTCAGTTATATAGTTTATAGTCTTTTAGATTTCAGACTTATTTCAGATTACAAATTTATACTTGTTCTTGTATTCTCAAATGTCATAGTTTTCATGCATTCTTGTTCAGCTATCACATATTGTTCAATTAGTCCTTTATATCATATGCACAGTACCCTATGTATATCAACCTAACCTCATCTTACATACCCGTGAATTCAAAGTACATACCACATACTTTTTTTTCCACTATGATGTCTCATATCATAGATTCGGACGCACAGTTTCCTAACTGCGCTTAGAAAATTTAGTGTACCCAACAGTAGTAGTTATGAGTCCTCATCCATCGAGGGCAAGATTGATTATTTTAGTTATTTTAGTAGTTTTATATTTTAGTCAGTCGTAGTTAGTTGGGGGCTTGTTCTATCAACTCCTCAGTCAGTTAGAGGATTTTCACATGTTCAGATAGTCAGTTATACACTTAATCAGTTTTATCAGTCTTATCGGATGTTTCAAACTTGTGAATTCATTCGTATTTTCAATATTAAGACTTTATGGATTTATCAATTATTTTTTGTACATATCCATTATTATTATTTTATTCAGTGCCCTCAGCAGGTACCAGCACATGGGTTAGCTAATGGTCACCTGTGACCGTAAACACCGTTGTCGCGACTAGGGAGTAGCGTCGGGTCGTGAAAACTTCCCTCCTGATTCAAAATAAACTAGAAGGTCCTAACTATGTTGGCTGGAAAGGAAATTTGGATATTGTTCTTACTGTTGAAAGTTTTAAATTTTTGTTGGTTAAGGAATGTCTTGTTATGTCGGATGAACTCACTGATGATGAGAATAAAGCCTATGATAAGTTGGTTAAGTCAGACAAGATGGCAAGATGCTACATTCTTTCCTCCATGACATATGTGTTGCAACATTAATATCAGTCCATGACTGGTGCTTATTATGTGCCCGAATCACTTAAAGAGATTTTTAGTGAGCAAAATTGGTTTGCAAAGAAGTCGTCTATGAAAGCCTTTTTGACCGTAAAAATTATTGAAGGAACTTCAGTGAGGGAGCATGTTCATAAAATGATAAGTCTATTGAATGAGCTAGAAATTTTGGGTGTAGTTATTGATAAGGAATATTAGGTAGAAATAGTCCTAAATACTCTGTCGAATGAACTGCAAGTGGCTGAATCTATCATTAAGCAACGAGCTCCTCCTACGGCAATGATGGCTGACCAATAGTTATCTTCTACTTCCAAGCCGAAAGGTGAAAATAAAAAGAAGAAGAATCCCCGTAAGGTTAAAGGTGCTAATGGTGGTGTGGCTAAGCCTAAATTCAAGTGTTATCATTGCAAGCAACCTGGTCATCATAAGAAATAGTGTCCCCGCTACATAGCTATGATGCAGAAACAAGGTATTTTTTTTTTCATATGTTGTTGAAATATTTTAGCTGCTGTTTCTATCTAGTTTTGAACTATAAATTTGGATGCCAATAATCATAACTGCACTTCTTTGTAGGAGTTACGAGAAACACTGAACCTAAGTGAAAGTGTACTGAATGTGTTTCAAGCAAATAGAGAACCAACACTAGCCTTAGATAGACGAATTATTTCCATTTTGTTTTGTAGTTCTAGAGTTTTAGCATTGAATAATGCTTTCTAGGTACCTTCTATAAGAAGCAATTTAATTTCAGTGTCAAAAATAATGGATGCTGGCAAAATGTTCATTTTGCAAATAATTGTGCAATTATTAAGTTTAATAAACATTTTATAATTTTTTCTTCTAGAATACATGATCTGTTTATATTTAATGTTTCCCATAATATGCTACAAACAATGGAACTTAATAATGTTGGTCAATTAAATAAAAGAAAACATAGATAGAAATTGAGTGAAATAAGCTTATGACACTTACGTCTAGGTCATATTAACATAAAAAGAACCTCACGTTTGGTTTCTGATGGACCTTTGAGTTCATTGAAAGTGGAGGAACTTCCTACTTGTGAATCTTGTTTAGAAGGTAAAATGACCAAGATAACTTTTCCTTCCAAAGAAATAGAGCTGATAATAAGTTAGAATTAATTTGTACTGATTTGTGTTGTCCTATGAAAATACAAGTAAGAGGTGGTTTTGAGTATTTTATGACTTTCAAAGATGATTACTCAAAATATGGTACATTTATTTGTTGCGCCCTAAATCTAAATGCTTTAAAAAATTCAAAAAATTTAGATGTAAATGGTGGAATGGCATAAAACAAATTTCTATACATTACGATCCGATCGTGGCAATCTGTAGAATTCATTCAATACTTATCAAAATCAAGAATTACATCTCAATATTATTCTCCAGGAACACCACAATGTCCTGTCTCAACAACAATCAATACTCATCGTTAAGACGTTGCTCTAGAAATGGCATCAGTGAGAATTTTTTTTGGCATAAACTTCAAAAATTGGAAGGATATGATGTTCTCTTGGCTAACCACACTTGGAAAGCAAAAGTTCACATGAAGAGATCCGCATGTTCTACAAGAAGGAATGCTTGAAAACTAATTTTTAGATTTGGAAGATCTTGTGATTCGTTTAACGATAGAAGAGAACAATGCCTTGCCTGAGAAATCACCAATGATAGTGAAAATCATGGTAAAGATGATGCTACAAATAACTAGAAGAGAAAGAAATCTTTTGGACAAGAGAAAGTTTAGAAAAATAAAAGACTTAAAGGCAAATGCTACAATTGTATTAAAGTTGGTCATAAAGTTCTGAATTGTCATATTCTGAAGAAGAACAAGAAAAAGAATCATATAAATATTGTCACAACCCTTTTTCGACTCTAAAAAAAGATATGTATTTTAAGGTTTGAAAGGTTTTTTTTATTAAAGTGACAAAATGAAGATTGGTTCCCAAAAAAAATTGTTTTTACATTCAAAATCAGAGTCGCCACTTGGCATAATCTGGTGTGCCAAGTCACCATTGAAAAATCCTTTTCGAAACCATTTGACTCTTTAAACCGGTTTACGAACAGAGATTCCGGCTAAGGAATTCTGTTGACCGAGGGGAAGGTGTTAGGCACCCCTCGATCCCGTGGTTCGACCATGGTCGCTTGGTGGAGCGTATCGGCTAATTTGACATTACAAATGTACAAACCACATAAACACACAAAAAAAGCAAACAAATAAATCACACAAAATTCAAAACAAATAAAAATAATGTTCAGTCCAAATTATACAATCCAAAATAAAAGAAGTGCTGAAATATAAAACCTATTCTATTCTAAGCTAATCCTAAACTAAACTCCACCCGACGTTCCGGGCCTTGATCACGCGCCTCCTTTGCGTACATGCTACTTCAGGGCATTCCCCGGATAAATCAATACAAATCCTTCGGGGCATTCCCCGGCCAAATGAGTACAATTTAAACTTTTCGTGCAATAAAGTAGAAAGTACCATTCACGCACATATTCAAACACTCCAATAAATCGTTATTCCTAAATTTGCCTAACCGGCCTACGTTTGCCTACCATGTTCAACATATCACAATTCTATCATGTTTAACATTATCAATACATCAAAATTAATCAATATTCATTTTCCTCCATTTTTAATCCCCACCTTAATTCATTTTTAACCATGTGATTAACCCATTTCAATACACAATCCACCAATCGAGAATAACGAAAATTCACCAATCATTCTTAGCACATCACACACCCAAATGTCACCAACAGTTCACATCAACAAACAAACCACGGTATCGAATCACACATAATCACATAAAAATTAAATAAAAGAGAAGAAAGAATTGGACCTTAAATTTGAAGCTTTCAAACTCAATGTTATTCGAATAAAGAGAGTCCGCACCTGGAAACCTCGAGCCTAACCTTAACACCAACAATCCAACTCGACAAATAATGACCCGTTCACCGGTACTGTTCACCGGTCACTGTTCACTGATACTGTTCACCGGTTACTGTTCACCGGTCACTGTTCACCGGTTACTTTTTTTTTTTCTTTTTTTCTTTTTTTTCGTTGTTGTTCTTGTTCTTGTGAGAAAGATTATTTGGTGATTCTTGTTATTGTGGAGAATATGATGATCAAAGAATGAACCCCCTTTTTCTTCTTAAAATTTTTCTTTTATAATGAGCTTGGATTTGTTATGATGTGGGAATTTTGGTGGGTCCCCCATATATTCTTTCTTTGTGGACAAGAAAAAGGAGGGGGAGAATCATATGGGTAGTTAGGGTAGGTGGAAGCTTTTGATTGGGTAGGTTGTTAGGATAAGATAAATTAGTTAGAGGTATTTTTTTGTTTATTTTTGTATTTTTGTGGGATATGATTACATGGGGTTGGACACATGATAAGGTGAACTAAAAATGAATAAAATTAGACTTCGGGAGGGAAAAAATTAGGTGTCTACAAATATGGTGGAAGCAAGTGAAGATATTTAAAATCTATGTGTGAATGATCATAGAATACAATCTAAGTTGAAGTCCAAACAAATTGTGGTTTGATTCAGGAGCCACTAGACATGTTTGTGCGGATGAAGATTTTGCTACTATTGATACTGGTGGTCAGGGAGAAGTAATCTTTATAAGAAATATTGAAACAACCAAGACCGAAGAAAGTTGAAAGATTTACATAGAGATGACTTCCGACATAGTGTTTATTCTCAACAAATTTACCCATGTTCCTACTATTAGGAAGAACTTAGTTTCCACAACACTTTTTGTTAAAAATGAATTTAAGTGTGTATTTTTTGCATAGAAAGTTGTACAAAGTAAGAGAGAAATGTATGTAGAAAATTATTACCTCAATGTGGACCTTTTTATACCTGATATATGGTTGTTTAGATGAATAAAATTGAGGCTTCTTCTTACTTTCCTGAGTAAAGTGAATTATGCCATGAATGTTTAGGACATATCAAATATAAAACCTTGGAAAAATGGATTAGTTTAAAAGTTTTTTGTAACTTTGAATGTAATATATCACAATGTCAAAGATATGTTAAATTTAAGTTTGCTAAGCATCCATATAATTCTGTTGAAAGAAATTCCGATCCCGTAGACTTGAATCTCCTTGATATTTATGATATGAAGTCAACACCATCTCATGGTGGAAAAAGGTATTTCATAACTTTTATCAATGACTGCACTAGATATTGTTATGTCTATTTTCTGAATTCTAAGAAAGATATGCGAGTAATCTACAAAGACGAGATGCGAACACAAACACTAATGAATCGACGAAATTGAAAATAAGTCAACTTTGATCCCCTCTCTAGAAACAATATGCCCCAGAAAAGTAATAGCACTAATCTAGAATTTACATTTGGAAAACTTCGCATACAACTCATGATCTTTGAGGGTCTAAAGGATGATTCATAGGTGATTGACATGATCCTCCTCAATCTTAGAATAAACTAAGATGCCATCAATAAAGACTATAATGAAAAAATCTAGCAACTGAAGAAACACCCTATTCATAAGATCCATAAAAGTTGTAGGATCATTAGTCAATCCGAAGGACATAACTAATAATTCATAATGACTATATCGTGTTTGAAAAGTTGTCTTGGGAGTGTCAGCCTCCCTAACCTTCAACTGATGATACCCCTAGTACAACTCTAATCCAAAAGAAATATGTAAGATGCCTGTGAAACCCCGTACATTGCATGTACTTTTTCAATTTATATGAGAAGTAAAAGGATAAAAGGACAGATGATATAAATATAGACACAAGAAGATAAAAAAAAGGGCAATCAAATGGTGTATCAAACCCAAAGACCTCCCTTATTTATTACCTATGAGCACCTAGCTCTTACATGACCGCAAAGGGGATTGAATCTCCCTTACAACTGACGTTTCTAAACAAGGTTCAACATCTGCTTTTCTAATAACTCAAACACTCCCATGGAGTTCTCATGAAATCATCATGTAAACTAATCAACAAAAAAACTAAATAATTAAATGTGTTTAGGCACCTATTTAAAGTAGTTTTCTTTGCACAACTAGCCTATTACAAAATATCCCAAAAGTGGCTATTTCGGAAACAACCCATAAGGGCTCTCTTTATTTTCGCACCATGGATTTCCTCATCTCCAAGATATCTTTCAAACACAACATTGCTTTATTAGGAGCTCAAAGAAGGGCCTCCAGACACATTCTAGGATCCTTAGTGTGATCAAAGCCTAGACCTCCTCATGATGGTGTTGAGTTATGTGATCAATAGCGTTGATACACATTTGACTTATATCTTTATCTCTTTCTTGAAAAGTATTCGAGCTCGAATCCAAACCTTGCAAAATCAAAGAAAGTACAAACAAACACAAATTCCTCATGGCATAAGGGTTGGGGTTAGCATAAACAATCATTTCATCATGCTAGGGTTGCACTCACTTAAGACATAACCAAGAATACTTCTGATTAATCATTAAAAACTTGTTGAAAAACACACAACGGAGTTGGATATGGGAATCACCAAGAGGTAAGGAAACCACAAGGGTCCTAATGGAATCACTAAATTTAAAAGGTAAGGTTACCTTCACCTTTGGATCCATAAGACAAAATTGCTTCAACACTTCTTTAAGAGACAACATCAAGAGTGGTGCTTCAATTGGTATTAAATTCCACAATATGCATATAGCAATGTCACTTAAACAAGTGGACCAACCAAAAAATTTTCTTCCTCCACATAAAACAAGCCCAAAACTAGCATGGATGTCATCATAGGCAAAGAGGTAGTATAGGAAGGAATCAAGTATAAAGGCATCATCCAAGGATCTATCATCTATAATATTACCATTTGGATTAATAGATATAGAACATAAGGCACACAAGGAATTAATCATGACATTTAAGAACATATTGACTTCTTCCTTTCAAGTAAATCATTAACTGTTCATCCACAAGATAGGATTCATGTAACTTAAGCACAAGTGTGTCAAAGAAGGATGTAAAGTTATAAGCAACACCTATAGGAGACAAAGACACATTTTCCCTCAGGTTCTCAAGAATGATACCACCTTTGAAAAGAAGGTCATCATCTGTACTCACATAATGTGGAAGGGTATCACACGAATGGAGTTCGTCCAAAGTAGTTTCAATGGAAGACTCTCTCAATGACCAACAAGTGGTGAAACCTTGTTCAAGAAGGGAAACGCATAATGGTGAACTCTTTTGGAGCTTTTCATGGCTCTCCTTATTTACAAACCCTTCATATTGTTTGGAGTTCTTTCCCTTACACAATGTTGGTCCCTCTAGTGGATTGTGAATCCCCAAAAAAGACTTCTCATCATAGGGAAGGATACCAACAACCTCATTTAAACATTATTTGTCATGTGGACCAAGCAATAAGTTGGGTGTGCCATAATCACCATATCCAAATTTGGCACCAGGGTCAAATGAAAAGAGTGGCTATAGACATGAGTCTATAAAACACTATTTTACCACACTAGTTTCACCCAAACTAAAAGATATACTCTCCTCATTAGCATAAATATCATTAAAAGCAAAGGGACAATAGAGAAAGATATAATTCAAGTGAACTTCAACTAAGGTTCCCTCATGCAGGTCTCACTATTCGATTGAAAATCATCACCATGAGTATTCCTAACAATAACATCACACACAGTGAAAGAGGGAGCAATTTCCAAACAATTGATACTTTTTCTTTCAATAGAGGAGTCCTTAAGTAGACACATACCACCACCAATATCTAAGGGATTATTACTTACGCCTTCACAAAAAGAAAGAAATTCATCATTATAAGTTTAAAATATGGGTGGGTGTCATATAAAGGATCACATCTGCAATCATTTTCTAAGGAACAATCACTTATTGGGTTTCTTTAAAATTCAAGCAAATCAAAGTTATGATCACTCAATTGATTATTCCTTTCCAAGACTTCACATTATTTTTCCTTAAGAACACTATAAGACCCCGCAAAATTCCAAGATTTACTTTGTTCGTTAAAGCTTAAAAAGAGGTCCCAGACTTAGAAACTTTAGCTAAGTGTTTATACTTAGAATTATTTTAGCCTTCATAAGTTGGAAATCTTATTTCTCGACCCATACGACCCTTAAATGTCGATCTTTAAGTTGATTCATGATCAGCTATGTCAGTAGGTGTTCCCAAGTGATTTTAAATTTTTTAGACCACGTTTAGACCACGTTTGGTGTCCCAAAATAGTGGACTGACGTGATCCAGGCATACTGCGTTGCCTATCGCGTAAGTTAATATTGTGTAGGATTTTCCAGTTAAAAGTACTGAGGCTTGGTGAGATCATGGCACGACGCGTCGAGTATCGCATCGATGGCATCAACCCGCCGCGTAGACAACCGCGTCGGTGCTTGTTTTTTAGTTTTTTAAAATTCTCGTCCAGAGGGGTATTTGTGTCAATTTAGCACCCTTATATAACCCTATAACACGAGATTCAGCCCTATTTTCCCCAAAATATACTCTCTTCTCTTAATTTCTCCCAAGAACAAGTTAGTGTTTTCCAATTGAAGATCCAAATTCAAGAGTCTCTCCGCCAATCTTCCTAAAATCAAGAACGAAGGTATGTTAGATGTTGATTCTTGGGTTCCTTCCACCCAAGAAGTTGAAGAATCCTTTTCTAAATTCAAAGATTATATATTTATGAGTTTTCATGATTCATGTGAGTTGAAATTGAAGTTCATGTTGTTATTGAATTTTAATTCATGTTCTATATCACAAGTTTCATGATTTTGTCCTAGCATATGATGATTTGCATAATGTTTATGATAAACCCCTTTAAGTTGCAAGTTTATTGATGTAGCCATGTTAATTGGATGTATTGATTGTTGTATAACCAAAGTATGCTCCCCATATGTTTGATAAAATCCTTGTGTGGAGGAAATAAAGTCATTATAGTATGTTAGCATGAAATCCCTTGTTATGATAAGTTAATGCATACCAAGTGTTTGTTGGAAGGCCTTAGTGAATGAGTTATGATATGTTGCATGCACTCCCATTTACGTTCATTACTTAATGAACAAATTGTGAGACATTGGTATGCATCCCTATACGTTTACATGTTTAAGACTTCCAAGTTCTTGAAGAGATGCCTCTTTGATTTTATTATGAATAGTAGACTATTATTATGTTATTCAAGAATTGCCATGCCTTATTTATATATTTTATCGAGTCCTGGGGGTATTTAATACCTAACAATTTAGCTGATTGTGTAGAGCCAGTGTCAATTTTCAAGATAATCTCAATCATGCCATGATCAGTAGAGCTTAGTCAGTTACAGAACTTAGAGAGAGACTCAATAATCTTAGTATCAGTTTATTCCAGTTAAGTATTAATTTCAGACCTCAGTAGTATTTAAGTATTCAGACCAGAAACTCAGTAGCATTCAGCCAGATAACATAATTCAGTAGTATTTCATCAGTCAACGGAACTTGGTGAGATCAGTTCAATTTAGTTAATCTGTACGATTAGTAATAGTGCAGTCAAGCCTAGTATGAACTAGGAAATTAGTTCAGTGTCTTTCAGTTGGGAGTAGGATTCAACATCAAGCGAGCCTAAGGATGGGGCTCACCCACTAGATTGGGCTGAGATCCCTAGAATCAATCCCTAAGTTCCAAAACTATGTAGCCAGCGTAGACATAAGATGTCACCCGTTAGATAGGACTGACAGACTCGGGGATCGCCCGCTAGTACAGGACTGATCTCAAGGTTCACCCGGTAGATTAGGACTAAGTCGATAGCAGTTGTCTTTAGTCGTGGCATGGTACTGACACCCTTCCATCTAGGGTTATAGGTTGGACCGCACTAGGTCAGATTTGGGGCATGTCGGTTAGATGAATACCTCCCACAGTCTCAGCTTCAGAATCAGTCTCAGTAAGAGAACTCATCTCAGCAGCACATATTCAGGACTGTTAGACACAGTCACTCATTAGTATTATCAATGGATTTAGATATCACCCGCTAGATTGGACTGATCTCAGATTTAGTCAAGCAGTATCAGTATTAGTTCCAACAGATTCAGATATCACCCGTTATATAGGAATAATCTCAAATACTGTCAATTAGTATCAAGTACCATTAGATTCAGAGATCACCTGCTAGATAGGACTAATCTCAAATTCAGTAATTATTTTTATTATCAGTATATTTAGAGATCACCTACTAGATAGGACTGATCTCAACTTCAGTCAATCAGATATCAGTATCAGTAGACTGAGTTATCATAAATCTATTTATTAGAATTCAGTATTCAGTGTTCCTATGATTTTAGTTGTAGTTTGTGCATTCATGCATGTATCCTCATTCAGTATACTCAAATTATTTAGTCAGTATTGTTCATGCATATGAACCCCTGTATTTGGCCTTACCTCATCTAGCATACTAGTACATTCCATCATACTAACGCATACTTTCGTGCTCTATGGTGTCTTATACTATAGGTTCAGAAGCACGAGCTCTTTAGCACCCTTAGCAGTCCAGATTCAGCCAGCGACAGTAGATAGCAGTGAGTCCTCATTATTTGGGGAAGGTTCTTGTTTCACTTTATTACATTAGATTCAGTATTATTAGTAGATGGAGTTAGTTGGGGGATTTTTCCATTCAACTCCTTATTCAGACAAGAAGAGGTTTTTAGAATAGAGTTTTTCAGACTAGATGCTCAGACAATTGTGTTAGTATTCATCTTTCAGTTGTATTTCATATGTTCAAACCTTATGGCAAGTTTTACATCAATTTTTCTCTTTTTTATAGTGTATTATTCAGTGCTCAGTTACAAATATTGATCAAGGGTTAGCTTGTGGTCCTTCTGGATTCTGAGCACCATGTAGTGTCTGGGGTACCAGATTTGGGGCATTACAAACTTGATATCAAATACTAAGGTTTAACAGTGTCCTTGGAAATCTGAAAGCCACATCTAGTAGAGTCTTGTGCATGGGTGTGTTGCGCGCCACATTTATGTACATTAGGCTATAAGATGTTTTAAGAACAGTTTCCCTTATTTTTCATGTAGTGTGAGTGAGCATGAGATTAAGTTAAGACACTCAGTCTAATACATTCATCCTTTTATATCCAGAATATGCCTCCTCAAAAACAATGACTAGGAACCTCAACCCATAGATCCTTCGAATGAGAATGTGTCACATGCAGAGTTTCGGGCAGCTTTTCAGGCACTAGCCCAAGCTGTGGCAACTAGTGTTCAGTGTAACCGTCAGGATGCCGCCCAACATCAGTAAGATGGGGATTTAGCCGCAACCAGGATTAGAAATTTCATGACAATGAACCCGCCAGAATTATTTGGGTCTGTAGCAGGTGAGGACCCACAACTTTATCTTGAGGAGGTGAAGAAGATCACCCATATTATGCATGTGTCTGAAGAGGATAGTGTAGAATTGGCATCCTATAGGTTAAAAGATATTGCTCATGATTGGGTAGTGATGTGGAAGAAAAGTAGAGGGGAGGATGCAACCCCCATGACTTGGGAGATATTTCAGGATGCATTCTTAAATAAGATTTTCCCACTCAAGATGAGGGAAGCTAAGGTAGAAGAGTTGATGAATCTAAGGTAAGGCTCTATGTCAGTGAAGGAGTATTGCCTCAAGTTTAATCAATTGTCTAAGTATGTTCCTGAGTAGATGGCTGACCCTAGATCTAGCATGAGTAAGTTTGTGACCGGTCTGTATGGGTTGGTGGTTAAGGAGTGTAGGACTGATATGCTCAATAGAGACATGGATCTTTCTAGACTAATGATGCATGCTCAGCAGATTAAGGCAGAAAAATCAAAAAAAAGAGAGAGAGTGAGTAAGAAAGCCAGAACATGTAGTTATAGTTTTTCTCAGCTAGGGTCTCAGGGTGGTAACCGTTCTCAGCATCCTCAGCTAGTGCACCAGTACCAAAGTTTAGGAATGGAAATCTTGATGGGGCGCTAGGCTCCAAAGCCTAGGGTAGTGTGATAAGTGAGCGTACCTATCCTCTTTGTGAAGAATGTGGTAAGAACCACCTAGGTGTATGTAGAGCAAACATCGAGGTATGTTTTGGTTCTAGTAAGCCAGGCCACAGGTTAGAGAGTGCAGAGTTTTGGCTCAGAGGGGTAAAGATTTGCGTCAACAGGGAGCCACTTCCAGTACCACTAGTGGTCAGCGTTAGAACAAATATTATGCACTCCAAACTCGCCATGATCAGGAAAGTTCCCCTAACATAGATTCAGGTACGTTATAAGTCCTTCATCTTCATGATATGCTTTGTTAGATCTCTTTCTCCCATTTGAGCCTAGGTTTTCAGCATCAGTTAGTCAGTAAGACCAACAATTCAGTTTAGCAGTCAAACAGTTAAATTCGTATAGTTTGTTTCCCATCTTTCCATTTAGTCATACTATTAAAAATCTCAGGAATAAAACTATTCCAAGATAGAAAGTCCCAGTAGTTGCAAGATCAGCTCGGTTCATGTATCATGCATTAGCCTAAGATACCAGATGTTCAGTAATGATCCAGTTTGTAGGTGCCTTATGCATCGCCAAAGTTTTCCCAGTATCTCAGTAAAGTAATCGTTCATAGAGGGACATAGTGTCCCAAGGGGGAGATACACTAAAATTATCGATGCTTTCATGTCCTTAAGCCCATTCAGTTGCATGTTTAGATGTTCCTTACAAAGTCAGTATCAGTTATCATTGTATATTCAGTCATGCATTCAAGAGTTAGCTCAGTCAAATATTCGTGCATTAGATATGCATGTTCAGAAGAAGAAGCTCAGCTTATTAGTAAATTCAATCATACATTCATGAGAATAGCTCAGTCAAGTATCCATGCATCTGATATGCATGTTCAGTATGAAATTCCAGTATATCAGTAGTTCCAGTCATATAACCATGTTCATATTGAGTAAGTTCAGTCTATCCGTATTTTTGGTCTAGTCAGTACCATTCGAGGATGAATGTTTTCGAGGGGGAGATTTTATAAGACCCCACAAAATTCCTAGATTTACTCAGTCCGTTAAAGCTTAAAAAGAGGTCCCATACTTAGAAACTTCAGCTAAGTGTTTACACTTAGAATTATTTTATCCTTCCTAAGTTGGAAATCTTATTTCTCAACCCATACAACCCTTAAATGTCGATCTCTAAGTTAATTCATGATTAGCTATGTCAGTAGGTGTTCCCGAATGAGTTTTGGATTTTTTGAAAAACATTTAGACCACGTTTGGTGTCCCAAAATAGTGGACCAATGCGATCCAGGCGTGCCGCATCGCCTATCGCATTGGTTAATATTATGCAGGATTTGTCAATCAAAAGTACTAAGTCTTGCACGATCCTGGCGCGACACGTCTAGTATCGCGTCGATGCCATCGACGCGTGGCGTCGACAACAGCGTCGGTGCCCAGTTTTCAGCTTTTTAAAATCCGCATCCAGAGGGGTATTTGGGTCAATTTACCACCCCCATGTAACTCTATAACACGAGATTCAACCCTATTTTTCCCCAAAATATACTCTGTTCTCTCAGTTTCTCCGAAGAACAAGTTAGGGTTTTCCAATTGAAGATCCAAATTCAAGAGTCTCTCCGCCAATCTTTCAAAAATCAAGAACTAAGGTATGTTAGATGTTGATTCTTGCGTTCCTTCCACCCAAGAAGTTGAAGAATCCTTTTCTAAATTCAAAGATTATATATTTATGAGTTTTCATGATTCATGTGAGTTGAAATTGAAGTTCATGTTGTTATTGAATTTTAATTCATTTTCTATATCACAAGTTTCATGATTTAGTCCTAGCATATGATGATTTGCATAATGTTTATGATAAACCCCTTTAAGTTTCAAGTTTATTGATGTAGCCATGTTAATTGGATGTATTGATTGTTGTATAACCAAAGTATGCTCCCCATATGTTTGATAAAATACTTATGTGAAGGAAATAAAGTCATTATAATATGTTAGCATGAAATCCCTTGTTATGATAAGTTAATGCATACCAAGTGTTTGTTGGAAGGCCTTAGTGAATGAGTAATGTTATGTTGCATGCACTTCCATTTATGTGCATTCCTTAATGAATGAATTATGAGACATTGGTATGCATCCCTATACGTTTACATGTTTAAGACTTCTAAGTTCTTGAGGAAATGCCTCTTTGATTTTATTATGAATGGTAGACTATTGTTATGCTATTCATTAATTGACATGCCTTATTTATTTATGTTATTGAGTCCTGGGGGTATTTAATACCCGAAAATATAGCTGATTGTCTAGAGCCAGTGTCAGTTTTCAAGATAATCTCATTCGTACCATGATCAGTAGAACTCAGTCAGTTACAGAACTTAGAGAGAGACTCAGTAATCTCAGTATTAGTCTATTCCAGTTTAGTATTCAGTTCAGACCTCAGTGATTTTCTAGTATTCAGTCTAGAAACTCAGTAGCATTTAGCCAGATAAAAGAATTCAGTAGTATTCCATCAGTCAACGGAACTCGATGTGATCAGTTCAGTTTAGTTAATCTGTATGATCAGTGACAGTTCAGTGTAGTCTAGTATGAACTAGGAAATCAGTTCAGTGTCTTTCAGTTGGGAGTAGGATTCATCATCGAGCGAGCCTAGGGATGGGGGCTTACCCACTAGATAAGAATGAGATCCCTAGAAGCAATACCTAAGTTCCAGAACTACGTAGCCAACATAAGAATGAGATGCCACCCGTTAGATAGGACTGACATAATCGGGGATCACCCGCTAGTACAGGACTGATCTCAGGGGCACCCGCTAGATTAGGACTGACTCTATAGCAGTTATATTTACCCGTGGCATGGTACTAACATCCTTCCAGTTGGGGTTATAGGTTGGACCCCACTAGTTTATATTTGGGGCATGTCGGTTAGATGACTACCTCCCACAGTCTCAGCTTCAGAAAGAGTCTCATTAAGCGAACTCAGCTCGGCAGCACATATTCAGGACTATTAGATACAATCACTCATTAGTATTATCAATAGATTTAGAGATCACCCGCTACATAGGACTGATCTCAGATTTGGTCGAGCAGTATTAGTACCAATAGATTTAGAGTTCACTCATTTGATAGGACTAATCTCAAATACAGTCAATTAGTATCAAATACCATTAGATTCAGAGATCATCCTCTAGATAGAACTGATCTCAGATTCAGTTAATCATCTTCATTATCAGTATATTCAGAGATCACCCACTAGATAGGACTGATCTAAACTTAAGTCAATCAGATAACAGTATCAGTAGACTTAGTTATCAGAAATCCAGTTATTATAATTCGGTATTTAGTGTTCCTACAATTTTTGTTATAGTTTATACATTCATGCATGTATCCTCATTCAGTATTCTCAGATTATTTAGTCAATATTGTTCATGCATATGAACCCCTGCATTTAGCCTTACCTCATCTAGCATGACAGTACATTCTATTGTAATGACATATCCTTTCCTGCGCTATGGTATCTTATACCATAGGTTCAAAAGCACGAGCTCCAGAGCACCCTTAGCAGTCCAAAATTCAGCCAGCAGCAGTAGATAGTAGAGAGCCCTTATCATTTGGGGATAGTTCTTATTTCACTTTATTATATTAGATTCAGTAGTTACAGTAGATGGAGTTAGTTGGGGGATTGTCCCATTTATCTCCATATTCAAATAGTTAGAGGTTTTTAGACTAGTGTTTTTCAGACTAGATGTTCAGACAGCTGTATTAGTATTTAGTTTTTAGTTATATTTTAGATGTTCGAACCTTATGGGAAGTTTTTTGTCAGTTTTCCACATTTTAAAAGTGTATTATTCAGTGCTCAGTTTTAGATATCAGTCAAGAGTTAGCTTGTAGTCCTTCGGGATTATGAGCACCGTGTAGCATCTGGGGTACCATATTCGGGGTATTACAAGTACTCTCATCTTCTAAGAAGAAATTTCCAGCTTTAGGAGGAATGTTGTCACACATAGTGGTTTATCATATGGAATAGAGCCCGCAAGATGAGCTATATCAATAATTCTATCCACAACACTAGGTAATTCACTAGGAGTGAACTCATCATCTTCAAATAAGATGTTTTTCTTAAAGAGAGAAGGATCTATCCATGAAATGGGTGTAAATCATACAAGTACATTCTTTAAAAGACCATTATCAAGTATCAAAGTTGTTTCAAGAACTTGATTATCCCTATGAGCCAAGAAAGCATTAGGAGCTTTACCAAATGACAAGTTCAAAGGGTTACTCCTATTTTCCTGACCAACATTCTCAGTTTCATCACTCAATATAGGTTCCCTAATCACATTACACACATCCTCAAGTGGTGGACTAGTTTTGCACACAAATTGATCAACACAATTTCCATAAGATGATGTACTATCATTTAACACAATGGCTTCAACACTAGGTGGACACAAATAGATCTTACAAGAAAAGTTAATTCGGTCATCAATATGATCAAATAGTGTATCCACACTCAAAATATGTACATCGTCATCAAGAGGCAAAGAATTAATAGACTCACATGTAGGTAAGCTAATACTCACACTCAACGGGCTACTAACCACACAATTATCATTGTCATGTACAAAAGTGTAAGAGTTAGCTATGTTACCTTGAAGTTCTTGTGAATTTTCTTCTTTACCTTGGTTTTAAGGTCCTCCAAAAGCTTTGGAATTATCTAAGATTACCCTCGTCAAATTTCTAAGGGAATATTCTCTGTTGGTACTTGTTCTCCCCCGCTTTCCATGTTGGTACCTAAAAACATGTCCTTATAAATAGAAGGACAAACAATGTTAGCCCGGGTTGTGGCAACCCCCTCACTTTACTCCTCATATCCTCTCTTTTTCCTTTCTTAGATTGACACCTTGCACTTCCCTACTACTCTCAATCTTTTGTTTCTTATTTTTATTTGGCTTGGAGTAAGTAGTCATCTTTCTTTTAGATTTGGGAAGGGTAGGTGGAAACAGATGATTTCCCCACTGGTCCATCACAAACTTAGGCCAATTTTGCATATTTAGAATCTTGTGTTGGGAAAACCAATCATCACCCAAACGTATGTTTCTACATTCTAATGAGAATATATCACAGCACACCTCCTCATAGTACCAATATTGGGAGAAGGAAACCTTCATTCTCTCGAAGACTTTATAGCCTTCCAAGAAGTATGGAACAATTAAAGGTTCTCGAATTATCCCTAGATGGTCAACCATGGGTGGAATTATGTAGTTCCTATAGCACCAATCATCTAGCACAAGGAGGCATCTCGGAACCCCACAAATTCTTACCTTTCCAGAGTGAACATTTCTTCTTGGATCAACATTGTAAAGCTTCGTATACACCAATTATACATGGGTACCCCTCATGAGTTCCTTTAAGGCACTCCATATTTGGTTGGACTTTATTTTAATTTCCCACCAAATTAATGTTAGAACACACATATATTTAGTGTCACACATAATGTTTTCAAATTCATTCATATCATAAATCATAAAGATCCTTTCACACTTCCATTCCCAATCAAGATATTCTTCATGACGCAACTCTCTTATAAAGATTGGGAGAATAAGAAGATCTTCACTCCTACTATACCGTTTATATATACTTTGATTCCTGTTTCCATATGTTTGGGAACTAAGATAAGAAGAGTAAGATGTAGTACCTCAAGGCTTTGGAGATGTACTATAACACCCCGCATTTTTGAGCTAGAAATTAAACCATCATTCCTATGTGTGTAAACTCTAATCCCATGATTTATATTTTATATTCATGTGTAATGATCTTTATACTAGTGTGCGAAGTGATTATGAGGTGAAAAATGTTCATAGAAATAACTTAGAGCAAAGTTGAGCAAAGTTGAGCTAAGAGTCTTTGATTCGTTCAAAGTTAGGTATTTAGTTTTACGAGGGTCAAGTTTAAATTTGTATAAAATTTTATATATGTGGAATTTTTCAGGTCACGACCCACCAAATGATATATAATTGAATTATCTTTCCAACCATACCAATTTTGCCTTAAACCGATACCCAAGCAAAAAGTTATGACCTTTTTCGTGTGAGGCAGTAAGCTGTCGCGATAGCCTCGTGTCGCGAGGTCTACTCAATCTTTCTGGGGTTCACATCACAAGGCCTACTCCACATTTCTGGGGGTCGCTCCATGAGGGTCATTTACACGGGAAAAAAGTGGCCAAGGGAAGTTCGATCCTTTTCCCTCTACCCAAGTGGTCCAAAACACGAATTGGAACTCCCAAAAGGGAAATTGTTGCCCATCATCTTCTAAACAACTTAGGGGAAAACCCTAACCACCTCCTAAGAAGAATATTCTACTCTTCTTCTCCAAAACAAGAATTCAAACCTTTTAACTTCAAGATTCTCAAGAAATGTGTCAAGATTAGGGTTCCATTGTTCGAACCAAGGAACTTAAGGTATATGGGACTATCCTCAAACCCCATGGGCATGGATTTTGTCATTTTCTCATTTATAATGATTTATAATCATGTTGTAAGCTAAGGTTTTTAAATATTTTTTCATAAAACATCCTATTAAATCGTTTTAATGAAAGTATATATATTGTTTTGAACTTTTTTTCTTGGAAATCAAATTATAGACTCTTATGTATATCCGTATAAAGTGTCGAATATTTAATTGAGAGAATGAACAATGAATTCCCTCTCTTGTTGTGATTTTAAATGTATATTTACATTGTGAGTGACTTTCCATGCATGAATTTAGACTTGAAAGTAAGTTTCTCAACACCATGGTGTTTGACATGGTTTATGATATTATGAGAGGGAGTTTTCTTGCTAATACTACACCCTTACATTAAAAGGAAAAAATTTCATGTAATTAAATAAATTGACATGACCACCGCATGTAAGTCTTGCAAAGAAAGAGGATAATTGCATAAATTTTCTTGAGACTTCAAAGTAATGAATCTCTTATGATGTTATTAAATCTTGGGTGGTCATATGCATGTTTCAAATAAGATGGGTTGTGACTTTGATATGATATTGACTTGCAAGTCAGGTTATGACGATACCCGGTGATGACATGCCCTTAACATAATAAGTATTGATTGTTTTGAAAATATGAAGCATGGTTTCGAAAAACTAAAAATTGGGCTTAACAGAGCTAACTGATTACCCGACGAAGGCATTTGAGCGTAAGGGGTCATCGTTGGAAACCGTAGTTGCCGATACAGGAATTATCCTGTAATGGGGATAATGTGGACATCATGTAAGGGTGATGCCAACGTATACTTGAAAGGGGGTGTACCAACTTATTAAAACTCCAATCCTTGCGGCACACTTGGATTGGAGGCTTGGCCACCGATTCAAGGGCGACTTTCATATAGCCCATGGAATTACAGATTATAGGGTGTACCGATTAGCTTAGAAGAATAAGAAGGTGTTTAATCATGATTGTAAGAAAGCATTTTGAAATTGTAAATAATGACCATGTGTTTTACTTATCTTATATGTAACGTTTTACGAAATGCACTCTTCTATGTTATGTAGTAAGAATGCCATTTTGTATTGTTTCACATGCCAGTACAACTATATTTACCCCCAATATTTTAGGATATGAGGAACAGTCCCAGGCTCCCGCTAAGAAGTAGAATTGTTGTCTGAAGTTTGCAGGTGGTGAGCCTCCCTTATTTCGAAAGTCCTAGTTTCTTTTGGGACATTGTTATTTTGTTTTAGCTCATGGTACGACTGGGGGCCTTGTCCCTGTTTTAATATTCATGTTGGTTTCGTATTTCTAGAGATTTAACTGACTGGTTTCATGTAGTTTCGAATGTTATGAATTAAATTTTGTATTGTTCAGTTGAAGGAAGATAGTGACCATGTTTTCATTTTTCTATGTTTTTCATATTCCCTTACAGTATATGATTGCTAGTTAGAGAAATCCTCTCGGACCTCCATGGTTCGGGATGCCCGTCATAGCCAGGGCCTCAGTTTGGGTCGTGACATGTACTCTCTGTCATTCCCACGGAGTAACATCAACTATAGATAGAATAATCATTCACATCAATTCGACCTTGATAAGAAGTACTACAAGATGAGGAATACAAAACTTCACAATCCTCACGTACATTCACACCATGGTCTTCATAAGATTTGTAAATGAACGAGTTATACCTTACATAACCTCTAGACTCAGAGTGGGAAGTTTAAAACTCCTCATATTCCCTATCTTCCTTATAAGAACCATCACAAGGCTCTTCATCATATCCACACTCACTATAAGAACTAGGATCATCATTCATCTCACATTCTCCTTTGGAATAGTAGCCCTTATTTTCATCCATCTCCTTATCATGGCTACATTATAGCCCCCATAATCTCCATCTTCTTCGTTGCCATAACTATCTTTACCAAAATCACAGTCTCCTATGTCATAGTCCCAATTTTCCGTGGCTATCGAAGATATGGTTCCTTATATCACCTTGTACCTATATAATTAACAAACAATATTAATATTAAATCTCCTCACCAACATTCATAATAATCTCACTTTTGTGATCCTCACAATTGGAGCGGCGAATGTTGAAAGTTTTTAATACTTCGGAGGACAATAAGGTGTAAATATTTACTTTGCGGCCATAGTGGATTCTTGTTTGAAAAAACTCAAAGAAAAAAAATGTACAAACTTTATTCAAGAAGCTACCATGAATTAAAAACTAGAAAATCTTGAAAGAAAAGGCACATTGAATGAAATAGGACTCAAGAAGTCATCATCCAACATAGTAGGTGAATTACTAGTTTTTTATAGTTTTAAGAATCAAGAGTTGAATTTACCAATAAATGAATGAAACTTTATAATCAAACCTTTAGAAATGGAGTAATTGAAGTGTTCGAAAGAGTCTGAAAACTTGTTTGGACGTTAGTTGGCTTCACTTGCGTTTGGGTGGCGTTGTTCTGTGTTGGGGGACATGCTTCAGCAGATGGGGCGCATGTACAGAACACCCTGGATGCAGGAGGACTTTACACTACTGTTTTGAGGTGTGTCCATAGGTCCAAGGCAGACCTGGCGTACATACAAGGCAGATCAAGCGCAAGTCACCAGCCCTTCTCTCTTGAATGGGCGATTTTTCCCTTTTAGTGGTTCCTTTTTGTACCCTCTCTTGTAATATCCTTGGAATATTCTTGGATTATTTAGTAAAAACACTTTTACACTCTTTTTATTACTTCTTTTTTGATCAAATAACCAATTTTGGATGAATTTTCAAGATGAAGAAAACAATCTCGAATGCCAAGAACACCAACTTTCCCAACTTTTCTCCTTAGCTAGGAATGAGTTGAAATTTTGAATGTAGGAACTTCTTAGCCTTTTAAAATCATTCCAAACATCATTTAGCTCAAATTATTTAGAATTTTACGAGATTCTTCAACCTACTTTACTTCTCTTCAAGTCCAAGCTTTCAACAAGGGTAGCTCACTCAATATGACTCCGATTAAGCTCAAATTTGAAACCTAAACTCCTATAGTGTTAGAGAACACAAATATAACACTAGAAAAACAAGAAAAAAAATACAAAATTAAAAACTCAAAATTTGACCTAAGAACAAAAAACGTGAATAGTAATATTTTTGTGATTTTTCAATTTTTACACTTCTTTTTTTGTTGATTTTAAAGATGACAAAACCAAGATTGATTCGTAGAAATGAAATCAAGCTCGGCTTAGATAATAAATGATACGTGAGTAATCTACAAAGACGTGAAGCAAACACAAACTCTAATGAATCGACGAAATTGAAAATACGAGAAGTAAAAGGATTAAAGGATAGATGATAGAAAGATAGAAATAAAAAGATAACAAAAGGGAAACCAAAGGGTGTATCAAACCCAAATACCTCCATTATTTATTACCTACAAGCACCTAGATCGTACATGACCACAAAGGGGATTGAATCTCCCTTACCACCTACGTTTCAAAACAAGTTTCGACATCTTCTTTTCTAAGCACTCAAACACTCCGATGGAGTTCTCATGAATACATCATGTAAACTAATCAACAAAAAACTAACTAATGAAATTTTTAAGGCATCTATTTATAGTAGTTTCCTTTGCACAACTAGCCTATTACAAAAATAGCCCAAAAGTAGTTATTTCGGAAAATACCCACAAGGGCTCTCTTTATTCCTGCACCATGGATTTCCTCGTCTCCGAGCTATCTTCCAAACACGACATTGCTTTATTAGGAGCTCGAAGAAGGACCTCCAAGCACATTCTTGGATCCTTAGGGTGATCAAGGCTTGGACCTCATCGTGTTGGCCTCGAGTTGTGTGATCCAAAGCATTGACTCCCATTTGACTTGTATCAAAGGATGAAACAATTCAAGCACTTAGGTAATATAAAACTGAAATAGGAAAAAAATTGATAAAATGATAAAAATGATAAGTGGTGATAGGGTGGAGAGTATGAATTTCATTTTTCAGAGATATGATTGAAAAATAGAATTATTCATCAAACTATTGCCCCTACCCTATCAATATAATAAAATTATTGAAAGATAAAATCAAGAACTAAAGAAAATAATGAATTTCTTACTATTAAGTTGGAGTTTACCACAAAACTTACTAGGGGAAAAGCTACTATAGCAAACCAAATACTCAATAGAGTGTCCCATATCAAGACACAACTAATTTCGTATAAAAAAGGAGAGAAAGCAAACCCAACTTGAAATATTTCAAAGTGTATGTATGTCTACTGAAATTCCAAGTTCCTATATCAAAAATGGTCAAATAGGATCAGACTGCGGACTATATCTTCATTGGATATTCTAAAAATAGTGAACTATGTTGATTTTTTGTTCACAAATCTAAACATCCAAATATTTATGACAATAAAGAAATTGAGTCAAATAACACTGAGTTCTTTAAACACATTTAAACGTATAAGCCTAGACTTGAATTGTCCAGTGAAGGGTCAAAACGACCGCGGGAAGAACCAAAGGAGAATGTACTTAATGAATAGATTCTAAGATTCAGTAAATGTCAAAGGACATCTACTTCCTTCAGATCTAATTTTATAACATTTCTTCTTGGAAATAATCCTCAAACATTCAAAGAAGCCATGTTTTCTATGGTCTCATCCTTTATGAAAGAGGATGTCAATCGTGAGATTGATTCAATCTTAAACAACCATACTTAGGTTTTAGTTGATCTTCCATCAAGAAATAAACCTTTAGTTTTGAAATACATCTTCAAAAGGAAAATAAAAAATAATGAAACCATTGATAAATACAAGGCAACACTTGTCATTAAAGGATTTAGACACAAAAGAAGGTTGTGATTATTTTGACATATACTCTTCAATAACAAGGATAACATCCACTCACATATTGGTTGCACTAGCAGTCGCATATGATCTTGAATTCATTCAATGGATGTGAAAACAACTTTCTTAAATGGAGTATTGGAGGAAGAAAGTTACATGGAACAATATAAGGGTTTTGTGGTTCTTGATAAAGAAAGAAAAGTGTGCAAACTTGTTATGTAACTTTATGGACAAAAACAAGCACCCAACTAGTGGCATGTAAAATTTGACAAAACCATGTCGACAAATATATTTAAGATTAATGAGTGTGACAAATGTCTTTACATTAAAGATTTTCCAAATCACAAAATAATTATTTATTTTTATGTTGATGAAATGTTGATCATCAGTAGAGACATTTTTGACATAAATGCGATTATGTGAATGATAGAAAACAAATTTAACATGCAAGATCTTGAAGATGTTTATGTGATCTAGGATAAGAATTCATAGAACCCCATAAGGTTTAGCATTGTCAAAGTCTCAATACATTGAAAAAGATACTTGATAAATTTAAGCATTTGGATTTCAATATTGCCAAGACACCAATAGAAGTGAGTTTTTCACTTAAAAAGAATGAAGGTGAAAGTGACACACAATTCAACTAAGCAAGAGTGTAGGAAAGTTTGATGTATATATATCATGAATTATACATGAACATATGGCATGTACCATAAGTAAATTGAGTTGGTTCACAAGTGTTGGTGTAATATACAATAAATTACAATAATTATAGTTGAAAAATAAAAAGAACAAAAAATGAAGAAAATAAGGTCATCTTCTTCATGGCCGAGACACTGGTATCTCGCTTTCTTTAAGGAGATTCAAGCCCACTGTGGCATAATCTACACCAATAAGGAGATTCAAGCTCACTGTGGCACAATCTACACCAATCCAGAAGTATATCTTGTGAATTGTCCCTTTTTAGGATACAACAACCCATCAATGATGTACAACTCAAGAAACTCTGCATTAGTTGAAGAGTCTAAACCTCAACCATAAGAACACCTTCCTTCAACATATTAAAACTCTTTTTGTATAGTGAATATAGTTGTAGACTTAGAATATTTTCTTTGTCTCAACTCTTTATTTCACTAATATAGCTGCTCTCTTTTGTATAATGAAAATTGTTAAAGACCTAGAATAATTTCTATGTCTTAACACTCTCTTTCATTAATATAATTTCCACACTTGTCATCTTTTTCTTATACTTAATGTATGGACACAAAGGAAGAAACACCACTATTTATAGGTGTAGAATTCTTCCATGTAATGAATAAGATGAATGAGAGATAGTAATATGGGTAGATGAATAGTCTTGATGTTACATAAGTTACATGAATGTAATGACCATGAAGTTAGAGTTACAAGAACTAATGGTCATGTTTACCACAATTCATACCTACTAACACAAAAAGATAATATGGTGAGTTACAAGAATAATGATACCACTTTCTTCACTTTATGCCTACTAATTGTCATGAACTTTAATATTTTTATTTTAATAATAAAATGCACCAACATTCCCCTACTCATTTTAATATTGAAATAAGAGAGTTATCACCAATTTAATTGAAGAGATACTATTTTACATAATAAAGGTGTGCTATGCATTGAACTTTTACTAAGTGAAACAATAACCTTTTATCTAGAGTCAGTAGTGGTTTCAAGCTTGAACTATGACTTCTTAAAGGAAATAAAGTGTCACTACTTACACACAAAAATCAAGGTATTGATATAAGCTTTAATAGTCAGCACATAACGGCCATGTGCTATCCCAATTTTTCATGAGCATTTTTGAGAATAAGACCCATTCTCATAGGAAACAACATACTTCCACATTCACATAGGTGAAATCTGTCAAGGGTGGTCCTGTAATTTCAACACCCCCCTCATATGAGATAAAAAATTTCATTTAGAGTTTTTAGACTCAACCTTCACAAATCATTACAGAAATAATGCACTCACACCATATGGAGGGATAAAATGATAGTGCATTACCCAGCAAGTCATCATATGGTTTATTTTTCCATTGAACCTGGTTAAAGGATCTCTAGTCCCCAAGTTGGGTTTTCTCATATATGACTCAGATTTTTTAGCTTCAATTCCATCCCACTCGATGTGATTTAGACCTTTTATCTTGCTAAGGTCATTCTTAGTTCATCTGCAAGATAATCACATAATTTGACATACTCAAATTTAGTGGTACCACTTGTCAAATATAATATCACAATATTTTTTATTCTCAGGAGTCTGAATTTATTGTTGTAATAAAAACTTCAAACTTTATTAATAATATTGGTGAAATCACAATAACTCAAAACTAGAGAAATTAAAGTTGTTGATTAATTCACTATTTCACTAGTTGAGCCTAAAGTAATTAGTTCAACCTCCACCTAGAGTTAGCAAATAATAATTTACTTTTTCATTTCAACAAATAGCAGCAAGTTATTTTTTACATTTTGCATCAAAAAACTTTCAAGTACAACATAATTTATTTTAATAAAACAAGCCACAATTTTTTTTCAAGTAAATATACCTGATTTACTTGTATAACCCGCTTAAGTACATTTACACAATGTCAGGCAAAGTATAACTAGTCACACATTTTATACTTTATTAGGAAAGTAAACTCTTTTTTTTCACACCAATTTCACATATTTGAATCAAAAGGAGTTTCATGGCTCATACAATCAAAAAAAAATATTTCACAATTTTTTTTTTCACCATAATGTGACATGTCAAAGAAAAGTTTATCGCATGATTTAGGTATTTTTCATTCCTAGAATGAAATTTATCTCACCCAAATAGTTAATGCTAAATGGCTACTCAACATTTTTTATCCTTTCTAAATGGCTACTCAACATTTTTTATCCTTTCTTTGATACCATGTTAGATCCATAGTTAAAGACATCAAGTCATATACAAATAGTAGCATGTGATTTATTCCAAGACTAATATGCACTTGTTACACTTTTTTTTTTAACATATTCTCAAAAGTGCAAACATCACATTTTTCATGATATTATTTTTCCTCATTTCATTAGCCCTACTATTTTAATAATCTGAATACCACTTTATCTTCATGAAAAGCAGTATCACTTTATTCATTAAAAATATTATGTAGAATGTTTTTTATTGTTCTTCCGCAAGAAGTAGAAATGTTCTTTTACCTTTTGTCCATTTGAGTTGGAGAATTAGAAAGATACTTTACTTGTCTATCACTTCCCTTCCATCTCTCGAAGAGACTGGTGATATTGAGATCTTGAGATCTCTCATTTTGATATCCATGTTCTTTCAAACTGTAGCAAAACATGAATCTCCTTAAACTTTTTGGTGTAATATACCACAAATTACAATAATTACAGTTGAACTAATAAAAAGAACAAAAAATGAAGAAAATAAGATAATCTTCTTCAATCTTCTTCTTGGATGAGGCATAGATATCTCACTTTCTTTAAGGAAATTCAAGCCCACTAGGGCATAATCTACACAGATCCAGCAGTATATCTCATGACTTGTCCCCTCAAGGATACAACAATGCATCAGTGATGTACAACTTAAGAAACTCTAGATTAGTTGAAGAGTCCAAAACTCCCCCATAAAAACACCTTCCATCAACATATTATAACTCTTTTTGTATGGTGAATATAGTTGTAAACTTAGAATATTTTCTTTGTCTCAACTCTTGTTTTCACTAATATAGTTACTCTCGTTTGTATAGTAAATATAGTTGAAGGCAAAGAATAATTTCAATGTCTCTCTTTCACTAATATAATTTTTACACTTCTCATCTTTTTCTTATATCTAATATATGCACACAAAGGAAGAAACACCACTATTTATTGGTGTAGAATTCTTCCAGGTAATAAATAGAATGAATAAGGGATAGTGATGTGGGTAGATGAATAGTCTTGATGTTACATAAGTTACATGAAAGTAATGACCATGAAGTTACAATAACTAATGACCTTAAGAGTTCAAGAACTAATGATCATCTTTACCATATTTCATACACACTCACACAAAAAGATAATGTGGTTAGTTACAAGAATAATAACACCTCTTTCTTCACTTTATTCCTACTAATTGTCATGCACTTTAACATTTTATTTAATAATAAAATTCACCACCAACAAGTAATCTCAATCAGACTCATTGGATAATGATGATGAAAAGAGTTTTGGGGTATCTAAAATACATTCAAAATTATGCTTTGCATTATAACAAATATCTAATGATAATTGAAGGATATAGTAATACATATTAGATCACCAAATAAAATAAAATAAAATCCATGATTTGATATATATTTACTCTTGGTGGAGGATCAGTCTCTTATGTTAGACCAATGAAGTTTTAATAATTGAATTATAAATGTAATATGTTACTCAAGATGGTCCAATCACATGAAGACTAGGGAAAGCGAACAAGAATGGATATGGAATGGATAAACTCTCTTGAGCTCTTGATGGATCACATGTGATAAAAAGAAGTTGTAATTGAATACAACACTTAATTGATAAGCTAAATAGGAAGAGTTTTATTCAAACAAGGAGATCAAGTTGAAGAAGGAGTACTACAAAAGTAAGGAGTTTTACTTAAAGAAGGACTTTAACGTAACAAAGAAGTCTGTTGACTTGAAGAGTCCAAAAGGCGGAAAAAGAAAGCACCCAGTGAAGGACTCTTTGGAGAGTCATTATATATCGGCGGAGTAAATCAATTCGTTACTCACGCACTTACAAATATAGAAACATATCGACATATTGTGTGTGATGTTCCATTGCTTGAAGCAACCTGAGTTGAACCTATTCCTATTACTTAGAGTTTAGGAGTCTTAGACTTTATATATTAGGTTGGTTCCTGATTTGTATTTTTTTCTAGTCTCAGTAAAGTATAAACTGAGTTAGGATCTTTGTCTTCAAGTTTGAGAAATCTAAGACTTGGAAAGACATACCTTTGGAAGGTTTGTGTTTTGTTTAATTAGGAGTTAGAGTTTAATTCCTAGATTACAAGAGTCTAGTAATTTGTCATTTGTTGAGGCTCAATTGATTTAGTGAAATTGGGGTTAATTAATGTAGAGATACAGGTCATGGTATTTTACACATCTTTGAGCTAAGTGTTTTCCACTTAAACATCACTGTGCAATTACTTATTATTTTAGCTAAATAGGAACACGTTAGTCAACCTGTTCTATTAATAGGCAACTGTTAGGCTAAAATAAAGTATTCGGTAGGGCTCAGACTCTAACAAGTGGTATCAGAGTGGGTTATGTTACATAAGGTTAACACTTAAGAAAAGAACACTGTGATGAAGTCTGCACCACCTACTGGTTACTGTGAAGGACAATCCACTAATAAGCCTCCTCTTTTTTATGGCACTCATTTCACTTGGTGGAAAGACAGATAAAAATGTTCATTCAAGCAGAATACTATGAGTTATGGGACAGAATTACTGATGGTCCAACTATCACGATGAAGTTGAAAGATGGAGAACTAGTTAAAAAGGTGAGAAGTGAATTAGATGGAGAACAAGTTAAAAAGGTGAGAAGTGAATTTACTATTGATGATTTGGTAGCACTAAATAAAAATGCAAGAGCCAATAACATGTTAGTATGTGGACTAGGACCATCTAAGTATAACATAGTATCTATTTGCACCACTGCCAAGAAAATTTGGGATGCTTTGGTCAATGCTTATGAGGGCACCATGCAAGTAAAAAAATTTAGAGTTACTCTTTACTTTACTGAATATGAATCTTTTAAGATGAAGGACAAAGAATCTCCTCATCAGATAATGTCAAGACTCACTATTTTAACCAATGAATTGACCTCTTTGGGAAAGGTAATCATTACTGAGAAATAAGTTGAAAAAGTGTTGAGGGTCTTGCCAAAATCCAATGGGATGTCAAGGTTACTGTGATTAGGGAGGAAAAGGATCTAACTAGTATGACTTTGGATGAATTAGTAGGTAACCTGAAGACTTATGAGAAGCAAATTAATGAAGCCAAGAACGAAAAGGAAGCTCCTAAGAAAACGTTGGCCCTAAAGGCATTAGTCAGTGATGAGGAAGTTGAACTTACTAAATAACATGTGTCTTTTATAACAAAGACTTTTAGCAAAGTCTTCATAAAGAAGAATGGAAAAGGTAGCAAGAGCCGTTCCACTGTGTCATGACCCAAACTAGGGTCTGTCCGTGACGGATATCCTGAACCATGAAGGCCCTAAACGCCCTTCTCTATCTGGTAATCATGCACAAAATTCATATAATAAAAGAAGATGCGGAAACATATTCTTCTATGGAAACATGGTCAATTCTAAATTCAACATATGTACAGAAACTGTAAAATCAACTACATCTAAATAACATCTAACTCTGTCTGCTTAATCTTTAATACATAAAAATCTGACAACTGTCTGAAACTGGGACAAGGCACCCAGTAGACCAAAACTGAAATAAGTGACATAATCTGAAAAAATAGGACTTCTGGATTAGAGAAGGCTCACCATTACACAACTTGATCAACTGTCTGAATTATCTACTGCTTATCTGGACCCCTAGACTGAGACTCAGAACCTAAGAGGTAGGGGGAGGGAAGGGTCAATACAGATGTACTGGTTCGCAGAGCATATCCAAAACAATCATTTATTATTCAACATATATGAGAGCAATTTAAAATAGTTCATAAGTATATCATATAGTAAGAATTCACGTGGGCATTTTAAAGACTCTGTAAAAAATCATCTCAACTCTGAGAAATCTGTGTTACTTTTGAGCTAGGTGGTATACCCTACATCTAAGAAAAATTCCATGAGCTATATGGAAACTTCCATTAAGTTGGCAGCGAAGCCCTCAACCCAAGTGTGCCGCAAGGGTCGGAGTCTCTTAATCTACTACGCCAAATAGCCGTCGCCAGCGTACAATAATAATCTACCCGTATCGGTAAATATGGTTTCAGGCTAAGAGTTACTTGAACTCCCACCTTCTTCGGGTAACCACCTAACTCTATTTAAGCCCCTTTATAAAACTCTATCAAAACATGCAGTCTCTGAAAACATACTCTGAAAACACACTCTGAAAACATACTTTGTTATGGCATAAATACATATGGTATCGTCATACCATTGACTTGAAAGTCACATCTCTGAGCCATTATTAGTCTATCATAAATCTCTATTTTAAAAACTCAAGTTTTTGGACCACCATTTCAATAATTCAATTCAAAGAAACTCTTTCTCAAACCTCATGAAAACACATGCAAGGAACTCATCTTTGTCAAGCATTTCAATAGTACAAGGTGGTCATGTCAAAATTTTGAATTCACATGCAAATCTTTCTCTTAAACACAAGAACACATTTATATCAAGAAAAACCCTCTCAACAATTTCAAATCATGCTCAAATGCTATAATATTGCGAAAACATCTTTTAAATCACAAAACCATAATCTTTAATTCAATACACGCGAGGGAGTTCATAATTTATGCTCTCAACGATCTTAAATCTCAAACTCCATACATATACCTATACATGTAAATCAATTTAGGGGATAGGAAAAAAAGGTCAAAAAAATAGTAATATTAAAATATTCGGAGTAAATAATTTAGAACGTAGATTCCAAAACCCCTTTGAAATTCATGCATAAAAATTTAAAAATCATGCTCAAATGGTTTTAAGCCCATGTAGTTTTTTTAGGATAACCCCACGTACCTCTATCTAGAAATTTAAAGGATGCTTCTTGATGCCCACGGCTTGGGGATTCCAAATCTTCAATTTGTTTTGAAAACCCACGGTTTAATCTTGATCTATTTGGATCATCAATATGGAACCCTAGAGAGTGTCCTTGAATATTTTTGGTGAATGTATGAGTAATATGATCAATTGAGGTTGAAATCTCATGTTTGGACTGATAAGGGCCTGGTAAAATACCCAATATACCCTTAATGAGACCGGTATTAAAATATAATTGGGAGCACAATTTCATGGGCCACCGTGACGCGCCACTATCGCAGTGGCTCACTAAAAATTGATGAATGGGAATTTGGCCCACTCCGTGACGCACCACCATTGTGGTATCCCACTAGAAATTGACCATCGTCATTTATACACTCTTCGTGACGTGCCAAGGACAGGAATGACGGTGTTTTACGACTAGGACTTAAATTAACCATAACTCCTTCACCGAGTGTCCGTTTTGGATGCATCATATGTCGACGGAAAACTTATTCAATCATCGACGAAATGAAAAGTTGATATCTAAGGGATTCCACTGGGAAAAAAGTATAAATCATTATAGAAGTCAATGCTTGATATTTTAGGAACAAAATTTAGCTAAGAAAAACATTTGGGCGTTACAATATCCCCCCTTGGGAACATTCATCCCCAAATGTTGACGCAGGATACAGACAAGTATAATTTCAAGCATAGAAAGAATAAGGCAAGGATTGTACCTTCCGTTTCATCATCCATTGGATCAAAAAGGTTTGGGTATCTAGTTCTCATGTCAACTTCTGATTCCTAAGTCCTTTCTTCAATTTTTTGGTATCTCCATAACACTTTAACTGAGGCTATCTCTTTGTTCCGTAATCTTCTAACTTGGCGACCCAAAATCTCTACAATCTCTTCTTTATAGGTTAAAGAGTCTTTCACTTTGATTTCTTCGACAGGCAATACTAAAGAATGGTCTCCAATACATTTCTTCAACATAGATATATGAAATAACGAATAAACCTAACCCAAACTAGCTGGAAATTCTAACTCATACGCAACTCCACCAATCTTTCTCACAATTTGGTATGGTCCAATATAGCGAAGACTCAGCTTACCTTTCTTCCCAAATCGCATGAATCCTTTCATGGGAGAAACCTTGAGAAACACCTAATCTCCAACCTCAAACTCTAGATCTCTTCTCCTAACATCGGCGTAGGACTTCTGACGACTCTGAGCTATCTTAAGTCATTCTCTAATGACTTTCACATCCTTTATTTCCTGATGAACAATATCAGGCCCAAATATCTGTGTCTCACCTACTTCATACCATTCTATCGGGGACCTATATCTTCTCCCATACAATGCCTCAAAAGGTGCCATTTTGAATGGACATTACTATTATATGGGAACTCTATCAATGGCAATTGCTCTACCCAACTACCTTTAAAATAAATCACGTAGGCCCTCAACATATCCTCAAGGGTCAGGATGGTGCGATCAGCTTGCCCATCTATCTATCTGAGAGTGGAAAGTCGTGCTCAAATTCACTTGGGTACCTAAACCATTTTGAAACGATCTCCAAACCTGTGAATAAAATTATGTACCTCTATCAGATATGATGGACACAGGTGCCCCATGCAAATGAACTATTTCTGCAATGAACAACTTGGCATAATTCTCTCCCGAATAATTTTTCCTGACAGGTAGAAAGTGAGCTGACTTGGCCAACCTATCTACAATCACCCAAATGGAATCATACTGCTTTCGGGACCTCAAAAGTCCTGTAATGAAGTCCATATTAATCATCTCCTACTTCCACAAAGGCAAAGCTATCTCTTGAGAAGAACCACCTGGCCTCAAATGTTCCACTTTAACTTGTTGACAACTCAAATACTTGGCAACATAGTTAGCCACCTCACGCTTCATATTATTCCACCAATCAATGGGTTTCAAATACTGATACATCTTAGTAGAGCCAGGGTGAACAACATACCTCGACGTGTGAGCTTCGTTAAGGTTTCTCTTCCTCAGACCATCTACATTGGGCACACACAATCTACACTGGTATCTCAAAACACCATCACCAACAATTTCAAAAGACAATACCATTTGTTGACCCACATCTTTCTTGATGTCCATCATGATGGGATCTTCAACCTGCTTCTCTTTGACTTCTGCACAAAGGGAAGATTTAGCTATCTCATGAACAACCACTCCTCCATCCTCAGAATCCAAAAGTCACATTCCTAGATTTACAAGTCGGTGAATATCCTTCACCATCTACCTTTTTTCTTTCCCCACATGAGAGAGACTGCCCATAGATAACCTGCTGAGGACGTTGGCTACCACATTTGCCTTGCCCGGATGATAGTGCAGGCTCATGTCATAGTCTTTTAAAAGTTCCAACCACCGCCTCTACCTGAGATTCAATTCTTTCTGCGAGAAAACATACTGTAAACTCTTGTGGTCCGTAAATATATCAACATTTACCCCATAAAAATAGTGTTTCTAGATCTTAAGTGCAAAAAACCACAGCCGCTAACTCCAAGTCATGAGTAGGGTAGTTCCGCTCATGCACCTTCAACTGCCTAGATGTATAAGCCACTACCTTACCGTACTACATAAGAACACACCCAAGTCCCACTCAGGACGCATCACAGTATACAATAAAACCTTCTGTACTCTTCGAAAGAGTCAGAACAGGAGTTGTAGTCAACTTGTCCTTCAACTTCTCAAAACAATTCTGACAAGAGTCAGACCACAAAAACTTTACCTTTTTCTAAGTCAACTTAGTAAGTGGTGCAGCTATGGAAGAAAAACTCTCAACGAATCTTCTGTAATAACCTGCCAAACCCAAAAAGCTCTGAATATCGGTTGGAGTCATGGGTCTAGGCCATTTTCTCACTACCTCAATCTTTTGGGGATCAACCTTAATCCCCTCAGTAGATACAATATATCCCAAGAACGCAATATCATTCAACCAGAATTCACACTTGGAAAATTATGCATACAACTTATGATCTTTAAGGGTCTAAAGGATGATTCAGAGGTGATTGGCATGGTCCTCCTCGCTCTTAGAATATACCAAAATGTCATCAATGAATACAATGACAAATAGATCCATAAACTGATGAAAAACCCTATGCATTAGATCCATGAAAGTTGCAAGGACGTTAGTCAACCCAAAGGACATGACTAAGAATTCATAATGGTCATATCTGGTTCGAGAAGCTGTTTTTGGAATATTTGACTCTCTAACTTTCAACTGGTGATATCCCAAACGAAAGTCTATCTTTGAAAAACATTTAGCACCCTGAAGTTGATCAAAAAGATCATCAATCCTAGGAAGGGGATATTTATTTTTAATCGTGACCTTATTCAACTGGCGGTAATCTATGCACACACGAAGGGAACCTCTTTCTTTTGCATGAAAAGTATAGGTGCAGCCCAGGGAGACACACTGGGATGGATAAAACCTTTATCTAGAAGATCTGCTAGCTGTTCTTTCAACTCTTTTAGCTCTGCAGGAGCCATCCTATATGGCGGAATAGAAATAGGACGGGTATCTGGCAATAAATTAATAACAAAATCTATCTCCCTATCAGGTGGTATTCCTGGGAGATCATCTGGAAATACTTCTGGGAATTTATTCACTACGGGGACAGACTGAAGAAAGAGGCTTTCTGCACTAAAATCTCTAACCCAAATAAGATGATACAAGCAACCTTTGTAAATAAGTTTGTGGGACATGACATAAGATATGCAGTGCCCTCTAGGTGCTAGAGAATGTCCCTCCCATTCTATCACAGACTCATTCGAAAAAAAAAATGTGAATCTTCGGGTCCTACAATTCAAGGTGGCATAGCATGAATGGATCCAGTCCATCCCTAAGATGGCATCAAAATCAACCATATCAAATTCTATGAAATCAGCCTCTGTATACCGGCTGAAAATAGACATAACACAATTTTTATACACCCTCCTAGCCACAACAGAATCTCCCACAGGGGTGGAAACCGAAAAAAGGTTCCGCAATCACATCAGGCTCAAACCCAAAATCAACAGCCAGATATGGGGTCACATAAGACAAGGTATACCCAGGATTAAGTAATACATATACATCACAAGAAAAGATTTTTAACGTACCAGTGACTACATCTAGTGAGGCCTCTGCCTCCTGGCGGTTGGTCAAAGCGTACAACTGGTTCCGATCATTTCTAATGGATGAAGTGGCATCCTTCTGAGGTGGTGGTGCATATGAATTCTCCTGTAACTTGGATCCTCTAACTTTACTCTTTGGTACTGTACAGTCTCTCTGGATATGGCCTGTCTGGCCGCATGAATAATACACCAAAGCGCCAAACTGACATCTTCATGGATGATTCCTCCCGTATCTCCCATAGCATGGATAGGACCAAGAGTTCGGGGCTACACTTCCCTACGACTGCGTACCCTATATCCTCGTCCCCTGACTAGACTAAAAATTCTAGGTGCGCTGCTCAGCTATGGGTCTGGACACTAGAGCACTACCTGCTGACTGTGCATTACCCTATTTATTTTTATTTTTCCATTTGCCTCCCCAATTACCGCTCTGCTGCTGACTATGACTTTGGTCTATCGCTCTGGCTCTCTTTGCCTGCCTATCCTTTTCCCTAGATTTGGCTACCTTCTTCTTCTTCTCCTCAACTTGCTGCATGTCGACTGACAGTCTAGCAAGGTCCATATCCCTAGTC
This sequence comes from Capsicum pubescens, assembly GCA_030864215.1. Lineage (NCBI taxonomy): Eukaryota > Viridiplantae > Streptophyta > Magnoliopsida > Solanales > Solanaceae > Capsicum > Capsicum pubescens. The sequence goes on from CM061544.1 coordinate 79,077,933, forward strand.
AGCTAGCTCCCTGACACTCAAGTACCAGATCATCTGAAAGGTCGAAAGCAGACTTCCTAATGCGTGCCCTCATACTACTCGTCATCTTAGGTGCATAACGGGCCAGTTGGTTAAACTTTAAAGTATATTCCTGAATACTTATCTTACCCTACTTAAGGTTTATGAACTCTTCTGCTTTAGCTTCCCTCATCTCCAGAGGAAAGAATCGGTCACGAAAAGCTTCCACGAACTTGTCCCAAACTGTGGGCTTAGCACTGTCACCCTCCAAACCTTCCCACTTGTTGTACCATTAGTTTTCTACATCCTTTAGTTGGTATGCTGCTAGCTCAACACCCTTCACCTAATCAATATGCATTACTTTGAAAATCTTCTCCATTTTGTCTACAAACCTCTTCGGGTCCTCTTCTACCTTAACTCCGGAGAACTTGGGTGGGTTCATTCTCGTGAACTGGCCTACTCTAGTAACTTCAGAAGTAACAGACGCAGACCCAGTATCCTCTGACCTCTGAACCTGTGCAGCTACCAGCTATGCCAGTATGTGAATAGACTATCTGAATTCACCATTAGAAACCTCTCCTTCACGAGGCTGAGTGCGATTGTCCCCCGTCTGAGGAGCTCTGGGAGGACTTGTCAGTACAGGAGGTACTCCCAGAGTAGGAACAGGTTTTAGGGTATAAGCTCTATTACGGGTCCGCATCCCATCGGTGGGATGGACTTCATCATCCTGAGCATTAACGTTGGTGTGACGGGGAGGCATCGCTGGTTTTCTAAAGAGCAAGAGGTCATTGATTAGGGGATAGATTAGACTCTGAATCAAAAACTAAATCACAAAGAATAGAAACATTCTTAAATGCCCAGTAGCCTCCTGCTTAAAAGTGTGGCGCGCTACACACCCATAAATAAGACTCTACCCGACGCGATTTTGCAGACACCCTAGGACCATGAACCGTGCTCTGATACCAAGTTTTTCATGACCCGAACTAGGACCTGGCCATGAAAGAAATCTTGAACCATGAAGGCCCGGAATTCCCTTCTCTGTCTGTCACTCATGCACAATATGCATATACTAAAAGAAGATGCGGAAACATAGTCTGCTACAGAAACATGGTCAATTCTGAATTCAACATAAGAATGGAAACTGTAAATCAACTACATTTAAATAACATCTAACTCAGTCTGCGAAATATCTACTACATGAAAATCTAACAACTATCTGAAACTGGGAAAAGGCCCCCAGTAGACCAAATCTAAAAAAAGTGACATAATCTGAAAACACAGGCCTTTTGGAATAGAGAAGGCTCACCACTGCACAACCTGATCAACTATTTGAATTATCTACAGCTTATCTGAATCCCTAGACTGAGTCTCAGAACTTGAGAGGTAGGGGGAGAGGGGGGTCAATACAGATGTACTGGTACGCAGGGCATAGCCAAAATAAAAATTTATTAATTAACATATATGAGAAAAATTTAAAACAGTTCATAAATATATCATATAGTAAGAATTCACATGGGCATTTTAAAGACTTTATAAAAAAATCATCTCAACTCTGAGAAATCTGTGTTACTTCTGCGCTAGGTGGTATACCCTATAACTCTGAAAAATTCCATGGGCTATATGGAAAATTCCATTAACTCGACAGCGAAGCCCCTAACCCAAGTGTGGCACAAGGGTCGGAGTCTCAGAATCTACTGCGCCACACGGCCATCGCCAGCGTACAATAATAATCTACCCGTATTGGCAAATACAGTTTCAGGAGAAGAGTTGCTTGAACTCGCACCTTATTCGGGTAACCACCTAACACTCTTTAAGCCCCTTTTTAAGACTATCAAAACATATAGTCTCTGAAAATATACTCTGAAAACATTCTCTGAAAATATACTCTGAAAACATACTCTGTTATGGCGTAAATACATATGGTGTCGTCATACCATTGACTTGCAAGTCATATCTCTGAGCCATTATTAGTCTATCATAGATCTTTGTTTTCAAAACACAAGTTTTGGGACCACCATTTCAATAATTCAATTCAAAGAAACTCTTTCTCAAACCTCATGTAAACACATGCATGGAACTCATCTTTGTCAAGCATTTCAATAGTTCAAGGTGGTCATGTCAAAGTTCTCAATTCACATGCAATTCTTTCTCTTAAACACAAGAACACATTTATTTCAAGAAAAACCCTCTCAACAATTTTAAATCATTCTCAAATGCTATAATATTGCGAAAACATCTTTCGAATCACAAAACCATAATCTTTAATTCAATACATGAGAGGGAGTTCATAATTTATGCTCTCAACGATCTTATATCTCAAATTTTATACATATACGTATACATGTAAATCAATTTAGGGGATAGTACCACAAGGTCAAAATAATAGTATCATTAAAATATTTGGAGTATGTAATTTAGAGCATAGATTCCAAAACCCCTTTGAAATTCATGCATAAAAATCTAAAAATCATGCTCTAATGGTTTTAAGACCATGTAGTTTTTTAGGATAAACCCCACGTACCTCTATCTAGAAATTTAAAGGATGATTCTTGATGCCCACGGCTTGGGGATTCCAAATCTTCAATTTGTTTAGAGAACCCACGGTTGAATCTTGATTTATTTGGATTATCACTATGGAACCCTAGAGAGTGTCCTTGAATATTTTTAGTGAATGTATGAGTAATATGCTCAATTGGGATTGAAATCTCATGTTTGGAATGATAAGGGTGTGGGAAAATACCCAATATACCCTTAATGAGACCGGTATTAAAATATAACTGGGAGCCCAATTTCATGGACCACCGCGACGTGCCACTATCACGGTGGCTCACTGGAAATTGATGAAAAGGAATTTGGCCTACTCCGCGATGCGCCACCATCGCGGAGTCCCACTGGAAATTGACCTTCATCTTTTACACCCTCTCCGTGATGCACCAAGGACAGGAATGCCGGTGTTTTATGACTAGGACTTAAATTAACCATGACTCCTTCATCGAGTGTCCATTTTGGATGCATCGTATGTCGATTGAAAACTTATTCAATCATCTATGAAATGAAAAGTTTAAATCTAAGGGATTCCACCGGGGAAAAAGTATAAATCATTCTAGAGGCCAATGCTTGATATTTTAGGGATAAAATTTAGCTAAGAAAAACTTTGGGGCGTTATATAATGACAATCTCATTGGGTGTTATAAGTGTGGTAAAACTGATCATCAAGTCAAAGATTGTTCTATTTAGTAAATTAAATTAAGAAAATAAATAATTGAGAAAGAATTAATAGAAAAGTCTAAGAAAGGAGAAAAGGAAGAATGTGCTATGATGGCTCCTTGGGGATCTCACTCTGAAGGATCAGATGAGGAAGAGGTAAATGAAACTGCTCTTATGGAAGATGAAGATAAAAATGCTTGGGTAATTATTCCTAAACATAAAAAAGAATATACCTTTATTTTTAAAAGAAAAAGTTGTTTCCTTGATTAATGACTTAATAGAAGTTTTTCAATAATTATCTTCTGATAAGGATGAACTATACAGTAGTTTTTCAAGTCTCAAGTTTTATCTTATTGATCTAGAAACTTGTAAAAACATTATTGAAAAGGAAAAAACCTCTCAAGGAATAAGTTGGTCAACATGATTCATAAATTTTGAATCTACAATCTGAGATCTTAAAATTGACTCTTTCAGAACAAGGTAAAAAGATAGAAACTGATGATCAAAAAAGGGTTAGGCTTGAGTTGACCAAGGTTAAACATGAATGTAATAATGAAAAGGAAAAGGTTGATAGGTTAAACCTTGAAATCTCTAGGTTGAAACTTGATTTAGAAAGGGCAAACAGATAAACAAATTCCTCAAGAATTGTACATCAATTGGGTGAAAGGACTCACAATGAAAAGGCTAAATTAGGATTTTTCTAGTGTCATTCTGTTACTAATGATTTATGCTACATCTATGGAAATCTTAGAAATACCACTACTGAGTGTCAAACTGCTAATAAAAACAGATCCAGAAGTATAAATCTAGCAAAGCTATCAAATTTAAAAAGATCTTAGAGAAATAAAGTTAATAACAAGGCCTATAAGAGAAATATATAACATAACATGTTGCCTCATTAGGATAAAATAAACCTGATTCATCCTTTTTCTCACAAGAAATGACCCAAGTGTGTCTAGGTTCTTAAAGTTAACCCTTAAATTGTTTTGCATGTAAGAGTGAAAGGAGGAAAGAAAAATTATAACAATATTAGAGCTTGCTCAATTCATATGACTGGAAGAGAGCAAAGTTCCTTTCACTGAGGGGGAAGTTTTGGTTGGAACAAGAATACAAACATTGAGAGACCCAAAAATAAAAATTGTTTTAGATATGTTGTAATTCAGAAAGGGGGAAATGAGAAGCTGAAAAAGGGAAATTCATGAAAGTAAAATGATAAGAATACTATAAGACCATGCAAAAAAAATTTCTAGCATAATTCAGTCCTTTAAGCTTGTCAAGGGGTCTCAGACATAGAAAATTCTAGCTATGTTTCCAGACTTAGTTTATTTTTGGCTTTCGAAAGTTGGCAATCTCATTTTGTGAACTTAATGTCCTTTAATGGTCTATATTTTATTTAATTCATGATCTAAAAGGTCAATAGGTGTTCCCAGACAAGTGTTGGATTTTTCAGACCTCGTTTAGACCATGTTCGATTGATAAAAATAGTGAGTCAATGCGATGTTGACGTATCGCATCGTTAATCGCATCGACAGGTGAAATTTTCCTCAGCTCAAGGAAATTTCCAGTGAACCAACACGATGTTGGCGAGTCGTGTTGGTAATTGTGTTGGTACCCTTGACACGCCGCGCCATCTGTAGCCTTATTGGGCACCTTTTTTGTCTTTTTAAACTACGTCCTTAAGGGTAATAGGGTCTTTTTCCCCGACCGTTATCCCCCATAACATGAAATTTAGCCCTCTTTTGGATAATCATATTCATTATTTAACAATTTCTCAAGAACAAGAAAAACCCTAGGTGATTTATTTCAAATCAAGAATTTAAGATTTCTCCATCAATCTTTCCAAATTCAAGAAATAAGGTATGTAAAGTGTTCATCTAAGGGTCCCTTACTCCTTTGGAGTTCAAGAATATTCTTTAAAAAAGTTGAATTATGATTTATATGTTGTGGGGTGAATTAAATCCATGTTGATGTGTTGTATGATTTCCAAGTTTGAATCTTGAATGTGTTTTATGAAATTATGTTAGCACGTTGGTTGAAATGTATGAATTTAGTTGATTAATGAAATCATGATGTATTGTCTTAATGTTCACGCCTAAGCCTAAATTTATACATCCTATTTGTTTGTCAAAATGCCTAAATAAGCAAAATTGTGCATTATGACTCAATTGTGACCTAAATGATGAATCCATGCTATACTCTCATGTTTAAAATGACTCCCTTTCTAAAGCTATGCCTTGTAGTTGTTTGATGGAATGCTCAAGAGATTATAATCATGAAATTGTGATGAATTAGAATGCATTCCAATTCATGTACAAGATTATGATTATCAAGTGCTTCATGAAATCCCTCAATAATTGTATTATAAATTGTTGACTATGGTCATATGTTCAAGAAGTTCCATGACCTATTAATATTCATGTTTTCGAGTCCTGGGGGTATTTAATACCCAAAAAATTTAGCTATGTGCCTAGAGCCAGTGTCAGTTACAGAGCAACCTAAGTTTTATCATGTTCAGTAAAACTTTCAGCGAGTTTCAGAACTCAGTTAGTTACAGAACTCAGGAAAACTCAGTAATCTCAATGAACTCAGTCCAGTTCAGACCAGTATACTTTGTTCAGTGTCTTTTCAGTTGGGAGTAGGATTTAGCACCGAGTGAAACCAAGGTTGAGGGCTCACCTGACAGTAGAGGGTGTGATCCTTAGAAGCAGTCCTTGCATTCCAGAACTACATCGCCAGCATACGTTGAGACATCAAAATCTTCTAGTTTAGGGTTGATGAGGTGGCTTATCCTGTCAGTTGAGGGTCCCATCATTCTCTTTTGAGAACCTGCCAGATGAGGGTATCTCTTTAGTATCTTTACCCGTGGTATGGTACTGACACCCTTCCAACTGGGTTGTAGGTTGGACCCCGAATCTATTCAGTAAAGGGGCATGTCGGTTAGATGATTACATCCCACAGTCTCAGTCTCATTCTTCAGTAAAAAACTCAGATAGTTTTATAGATTTCAAGACTGTCAGATAAATTCACCCAACTCAATATGGAACTCAGCTAGTTCCACCAGAAAAAGGACTGTCAGACACAGTCACTTAGTAAATAGTATATTACTTATCATTTATATCAGTTATTAGTAATCCATGTTATCAATAAATTCAATATTCAGAGTCCTTATGACTTCAATTACAGTTATGTATCCATGCATTTATTTTCATGCAGTCATGTTCATGTTTTTCAGTCAGTTATAGATCATGCATATGAACCCTTGCATTCAGCCTTACTTCACTTTGCGTACCAGTAAATTCACACATACTGACACATACTTTTCTTTGCGCTATGGTGTTTTATACCATAGGTTAAGACGTATGGGCCCCTGAGCATTCTTAGCGGTTCAGACATTCAGCAAACAACAATAGACTAGCAGTGAGTCCTCATCATTATAGGATATTTTTTATTTCATTTTCTCATTAGATTTAACATTTCAGTAGATGGAGTTAGTTGGGGAATTTTTCCATAAACTCCTTAATCAGATAGTTTAGTTTAGAGGTTTTTCAGACTAGAGTAATTCAGATAGTTGTTTTTAGTTTTGGGTATTGTTATACCTTGTTCAGACATTGTTTTATTCAGTATTATTCATTTTTGAACCTTATGGAAAATTTCCGCCAGCTTTACATATTTATCTCAGTCATATTGGTATTATAATGTTACTATTATGCAGAGCTCACAATAGGTACAAATCATAGGTTAGCTAGTGGTCCTTCAGGATTTTTAGCATTGTGTAGCATTCGGGGTACCAGACTCTGGACGTTACAAACTTGGTATCAAAGACTAAGGTTCAATAGAGTCCTAGGAAGTTTGAAAGCCGCATCTAGTAGAGTCTTGTGCATGGGTGTGTAGCGCGCTACACTTATGGACAAGAGGCTATGGGATGTTTTAGGAGAAGTTTCCATTCTTTACATATTCATGTTATGTGAGTGAGCATGAGCTCCAGTTAAAATCCCAATATAATATATTTTTTCCTTTCGTTTTTAGAACATGCCTCCCAAGAAGGGTGACGGAAGGAGAACTGGAAATCAACCAGCCCCTTAGCCCGATTAGCCAAATCCTTTGGGTGAACATGTCTCCCTTACGGAGTTTAGAGCAGCATTTATCACCCTAGATCATTTAGTTACTACTTAGAATGAGCGCCCAACTTTTGTTACAACCAACCCAGTGACCAATTCTATGGCATCTAGGATTCGAGACATCACTCGAATGAAGCCTCCTTTTTTTTGGGTCTAAGATAGATAAGGACCATCAGGAGTATCTTGACCAGGTGCAAAAGATTAATGATATTATGGGGTGACTGTCTTTGAGAGTGCTAAACTTGCTGCATATCAGTTGCAGGATGTGGCTCACACTTGGTTTACATAGTCGAAGGCAGAGAGGGGCGTAGATGCAGGGCCCATTGAATGTGAGGAGTTTGCCACTACTTTTCTAGATAGATTATTTCCCCCAGAGCTGAGAGAATCTAAGGTATTTGAGTTTATCAACCTCAGACAGGGAAACATGATAATTAAAGAGTATTCTCTTAAGTTTACTTAATTAGCTAGATATGCTCCTCATGTGGTGGCTGATAACAGATCCCGAATGAGTAAGTTTGTGTTTAGAGTGAATGATAGTGTGGTCAAAGAGTGCAGGACTGTGATATTTATTAGTGATATGGATATGGCTAGGCTTATGATCCACTCTCATCAGATAGAGGAGAAGAAGAATAAGGAGAGGGAGAAGCATAATAAGAGAGCTAGAATAGGTAGTTTCAACTTTGCTCAGACTAAGTCATAGGGTAGGAATCATTCTCAGTTTCATACTAAAACCTCATTTCAAGCTCCATCCTCAGCTAGTGTGTCAGTTCCAAAATTCAAAGACGGCAATAGAGATAGGGCGCCAGGCTCTAAGTCTCAGGTTAGTGTCAGCACTGCTTGAACCAGTTCTCTTTGTCAGACTTGTTGTAAGAACCATCAGTGTATTTGCAGAGATGGATGTGATGTTTGTTTCGGATGTGGAAAGCCAGGAAATAGAGTCAGAGATTGTCCCCAGTCAGTGAAACCATCTTCCAGCTCAGTTCGGTCTCCAGAATCAGTAGGGTGCCTCATCCAGTGCCACCAGTAGGCAATGCCCAAATAGACTTTATGCTCTCTAGTCCTGACAGGATTAGGAAAGTTTTTCGTATATGGTCACTGGTACATTACAGATCCTTTATATACATGTTTATACTTTGCTAGATCAAGGAGCTTTCTTGTCTTTTGTTACTCCTTATATAGCAGTTAATTTCGGAGTTAGTCCCAAAATTGTAGCAGAGCCTTTCTCAGTATCTACCCCAGTAGGTAAGTCCATCATAGCCCGAAGGGTATACAGGAACTGTCCAATTATGGTATCTCAAAAAATCACTTTAGCAGACTTAGTTGAATTAGAGATGATAGATTTTGATGTCATTCTAGGCATGGATTGGCTTTATTCCTGCTATGCCATAGTCAACTGAAGAAACATAATTGTCCAGTTTTAATTTTTGAATAAACCCATCCTAGAGTGGAGGGTTAGTACTTCAGCATTCAGGGGTTAGCTTATCTCTTACCTAAGGGAGAGAAAAATGATTTCTAAGAGATGTGTCAATCACCTTGCGCGAGTTAGAGACTCCAATTTAGAAACTCTTAGTCTTGAATAAGTCCCAGTAGTGAATGAATACTCATATGTTTTTGTCGAAGATCTTCCTGGGGTTCTTCGTGAAAGGGAAATTGATTTCAAAATTGATCTTCTACCAGATACTCAGCCCATATCTATTCTTCCATACATAATTGCATTTGCAAAGCTCAGAGAATTGAAAGAACAGTTGACGGATCTCTTAGATAAGGGATTCATCATTCCCAGTATGTCCCCATGGGGCGCACTAATCTTATTCGTGTGTAAGAAAGACGGTTCTCTCGGAATGTGCATAGACTACCGTCAGCTCAATAAGGTCATAGTCAAGAACAAGTATCCACTTCCCAGAATTAATGACTTGTTTGACCTACTTCTGGGTGCCAATTACTTTTCTAAGATATACCTCAGATCAGGCTATCATCAATTTAGAGTCAGAGAATATGACATTCTAAAAACAGCCTTTCAAACTCGGTATGGTCACTTCGAATTCTTAGTCATGTCCTTTGGTCTTACCAATGCCCAAGAAGATTTCATGGACTTGATGAACCGTGTGTTCAAGCAGTACTTATACATGTTCATCATAGTCTTCATAGATGAAATCCTTGTCTATTCCCGCAGTGAACATGATCACGCAGACTATCTCAAAATAGTATTGCAGACTCTTAGTAATCATCAATTATTCACTAAATTCAGTAAGTGCGAATTTTGGCTAAGGTCAGTAAAATTCCTTGGTCATATTTTTTTCGGTGATGGCATTAGAGTTGATCCCCAAAAGTTCAAGACAGTGAGAAACTAGACCAAACCCATCTCTCCATTAGATATCAGGAGTTTCTTTGGTTTGGATGGCTATTTCCAACGTTTTTTTGAGGGATTTTTATCTGTTGCATCCCCTATATCCAGATTGACTCAGAAGAAATTAAAATTTCAGTGGTCAGATTCTTGCGAGAAGAGTTTTCAGGTGTTGAAAACTCACCTCAGCCCCAGTCTTTGCTTTACTAAATGGTTCAGATGGCTTTGTTGTGTACTGCGATGCTTCCAAAGTAGGTTTTGGTTATGTCCTCATGCAGCATGGTAAGGTCATAGCCTATGCCTCCAGACAGCTTAAGCCCCATGAGAAGAATTATCCTTCTCATGATCTCGAGTTAGCAGCAGTAGTCTTTGCCTTAAATATTTTGAGGAACTATTTGTATGGGGTGCATGTTGACGTGTTTACTAACCATAGAGCCACCAATATGTGTTCTCTCAGAAAGATCTAAACCTTTTTCATAGAATTTGGTTGGAATTGTTGAAAGACTATGACATGAGTATTCTTTATCATTCGGGCAAGGCCAATGTAGTGGATGATGTTCTCAGTAGACTGTCTATAGGTAGTGTTGCTCATGTTGAGGATAGTAAGAAGAAGTTATCTCAAGAAGTTCATCGGTTATCCCGACTAGATATCCTCTTAGTCGATTCAACTAAAGGTAGTATATGGGTGCAGAGTAGTTCAGAATCATCTCTAGTTTCTGAGGTGAAGGAAAGGCAAGATAGAGATCCCAATTTAGTTAAGTTGAAAGAATCAGTCAAGGATCAGAAAGTAGAGGTTTTCTCCAAAGAGGGAGATGGTGTTCTGCGTTATCAGGGTTGTCTGTGTGTGCCAGGTGTTGATGACTTAAGACAACAAATTCTTAGAGAAGACCATGGTTCGCGTTACTTGATTAATCCAGGGGACACTAAGATGTACCGATACTTGCGGGAGATCTATTGGTGGAGTGAGAGGAAGAGGGATATTGCAGAGTTTGTGGCTAAGTACTCAATATGTCAGCGGGTTAAGATTGAGCATCAGAAGCCAAGTGGGTCCATGCAGAAGTTTAGTATTCCTACTTGGAAGTGGGAAAAAGTGCACATGGACTTTGTGACGGGTTTGCCTCGTACTCGTCGTCAGCATGATTAAGTTTGGGTCATTGTAGACAGAATGACCAAATCAGCTCACTTTCTTCCAGTCTATAGCTCTTATTCAGCCGAGGATTATGCCAAACTCTACATCAGAGAGTTGGTAAGATTGCACGGTGTTCCATTGTCTATTGTCTCAGATAGAGGTACCCAGTTCACCTCTTATTTCTGGAAAGCCTTCCAAAAGGGTCTTGTCACCCTAGTTCACCTCAATAAAACATTTTACTCGCAAACAGATGGTCAAGAAGAAAGGACCATTTAGATTTTAGAATATATTCTGCGAGCGTGTGCTATCAATTTTAAGGGAAGTTGGGATGACCACTTGCCTTTTATTGAGTTTTCATACAACAACAACTATCATTCCAGAATTAAGATGGCTCCATTTAAAGCTCTCTACGGTAGGAGATATAGATCTCCTATTAGTTGGTTAGAAGTGGATGAGGCCGCAATAGTATGGCCTGACTTGGTATTTGACACCTTATAGAAACTATAGTTGATCAGAGAGAGGCTCAAGACAGCTCAGAGCTGATAGAAGTCGTACGTTGATGTGCGTAGAAAAGATCTTGAGTTTGATATTAGTGACTATGTGTATCTGAAAATCTCTCCCATGAAGGGAGTGAAGAGGCTTGGCAAGAAGGGAAAGCTCAATCCCCGATGTCGGTCCCTTCAAAGTTCGTAGTCTCTTCGGTAATGTAGCTTATGAGCTCGAATTGCCTTCAGATTAATCTTCATTCCACCAAGTGTTCCACGTCTCCTTGCTTAAGAAGTGCATAGGTCACCCAATAGTCGTAGTCCCTACAAAAGGCCTAGATATTTAGAACAACCTTTATTTCGAAGATATTCCAGTCAAAATCTTTGACTATCAGACTCGCAGACTGAGGAACAAAGAAGTCCCTCTAGTCAAAGTTCTTTGGCAGAATCAGTCTGTCGAAGGAGCTACTTGGGAAGCAGAAGCAGACACGCCGACCAAGTATCCTCACCTTTTCTCCGCTAATCCAGACTTAGCCCAAGGTAATGGCTTTCTTTTAGCTTGTTTAGTTTCATGCTCAATTTTCCCATTTCAAACTTGGTATCAGTTACCATTGCATGTTCAATTGCATGTTCATGAGTCAGTTCATTCATGTATTCATACATCAGATATGCATGATCATCTTACCAGTACTCTTAGTCATGCATTCATGCATCAACTCAGTCATGTATTCATGCATCAGATGTGCATGTTCAGTATGAAATTCAATATGTCAGTAATATCAGTCCTATATTAATGTCTCAGATGTTCATTTTTAGTAATTAGATTCAGCCTACTAGTACTCTCAGTTCAGTCAGTCTCATTCGAGGACGAATGTTCCCAAGGGGGAGATATTGCAAGACCCCACAAAAAAAAATTCTAGCTTAATTCAGTCCTTTAAGCTTGTCAAGGGGTCCCAGACTTAGAAAATTCTATCTAAGTTTCCAAACTTAGTTTATTTTTAGCCTTCAAAAGTTGAAAATCTCATTTCGCGACCTTAATGTCCTTTAATGGTCTATATTTTAGTTAATTCATGATCCAGAAGGTCAATAGGTGTTCCCCGACAAGTTTCAGATTTTTCAAACCTCGTTTAGACAATGTTTGATTGACCAAAATAATGAATCGATGTGATATTGGTGCGTCGTATCCTCCATCGCGTTGAGAGGTGAAATTTTCCTCAGCTCAAGGCAATTTCTAGTGAACCAACGGAATATCGGCGCATTGCGTCTGTTATCGCATTGTTACCCTCGATGCGTCGCGTCGTCTGTAGCATCGCTGGGCACATTTGTCTGTCTTTTAAAACTACGTACTTAAGGGTAATTAGGTATTTTTCCCCAACCTTTAGCCCTCATAACACAAAATTTAGCCCTCTTTTGGCTAATCATATTCATTATTCACAATTTCTCAAGAATAAGAAAAACTCTAGGTGATTAATTTCAAATCAAGAGCTCAAGATTTCACCATCAATCTTTCCAAATTCAAGCAATAGGGTATGTAAAGTGTTCATCTAAGGGTCCCTTCCATCCTTGGATTTCTAGAATCTTCTTTCAAAGAGTTGAATTATGATTTCTATGTTGTGGGGTGAATTAAATCCAGGTTGATGTGTTGTATGATTCCAAGTTTGAATCTTTAATGTGTTTTATGAAATTATGTAAGCATGTGGGTTGAAATCTAAGAATTTAGTTGATTAATGAAATCATGATGTATTGGTTTAATGTTCATGCCTAAGCCTAAAGTTATCCATTCTATGTTTTTGTCAAAATGCCTAAATGAGCAAAATTGTGCATTATGACTCAATTGTGACCTAAATGGTGAATCCATGCTATACTCTCATGTTTAAAATGACTCCCTTACTAAAGCTAAGCCTCGTAGTTGTTTGATAGAATACTCATGAGATTAGAGTCTTGAAATTATGACATATTAGAATGCATTCCCATTCATGTACAAGATTATAATTATCAAGTGCTTCATGAAATCCCTCAATAATTGTATTATAAATTGTTGACTATGGTTATGTGTTCTAGAAGTGCCATGTCCTATTAATATTCATGTTATCGAGTCATGGGGGTATTTAATACCGAAAAAATTTAGTTGTGTGCCTAGAGCCAGTGTCAGTTATAGAGCAATCTCAGTCTTATCACGATCAGTAGCACTCTTAGCGTTTTCAGAACTCAGTAAAACTCAGTCAGTTATAGAACTCAGGAAAATTCAGTAATCTAAATGAACTTAGTCCAGTTCAGTCCAGTATACTCAGTTCAGTGTCTCTTCAGTTGGGACTAGGATTCAACATCGAGTAAACCCAAGGATGAGGGCTTACCTGCCAGCAGAGGGTGTGATTCTTAGAAGCAGTCCTTGCATTCCAGAACTATATAGCTAGCGTAGGTTGAGATGTCAAAAACTTCTAGTTGAGGGTTGATTAGGTGGCTTAAACTTCCAGTTGAGGTCCCCACCGTTCTCATTTGAGAACCTGCCAGATGAGGGTATCTCTTCAGTGTCTTTACCCGTGGCATGGTACTGACACCCTTCAAACTTAGGTTATTGGATGGACCCCGAATCTATTCAAAAAAGGGGCATGTTGATTAGATGATTACCTCCCACAGTCTCAGTCTCAGTCTTCAATAAAGAACTCAGATAGGTTTACAGATTTCAGGACTGTCAGATACAGTCACCAGCTCAATACAGAACTCAGCTAGTTCCACTGGAAATAGGGCTGTCAGACACAGTCACTCAGTAAATAGTATATTAGATATCAGTTATATCAGTTATCAGTAATCCATGTTATCAGTAAACTCAGTATTCAGAATCCTTATGACTTCAGTTACAGTTATGTATCCATGCATATATTCTTATGCAGTCATGTTCATGTTATTCAGTCAATTATAGATCCTGTATATGAACCCTTGAATTCATCCTTACCTCACTTTGCATACTAGTACATTCATATGTACTGACACATACTTTTCTTTGCGTTATGGTGTTTTATACCATAGGTTTAGACGTATGGGCCCCAGAGCATTCTTAGCAGTTTAGACATTCAGCTAGCACTAGTAGGATAGCAGTGAGTCCTCATCATTCAAGGATATTATTTTATTTCATTTTCTCATTAGATTCAGCATTTCAATAGATGGAGTTAGTTGGGGAATTATCCCATCAACTCCTTATTCAGATAGTTCAGTTTAGAGGCTTTTCAGACTAGAGTAATTCAGACAGTTGTTTTAGCTTTTTGTATTGTTATACCTTGTTCAGACATTGTTTTATTCAGTTTTATACAATTTTGAACCTTATGGCAGATTTCCACCAGCTTTCCGCATTTATCTTAGTCATATTGGTATTAGAGTATTACTATTATGCATAGTTCACAGTAGGTACCGGCTATGGATTAGCTAGTGGTCCTTCGGGATTGTTAGCACCATGTAGCATCCGTGGTACCATACTCGGGGCATTACACATACATAGAAATAGGTTGTACCACTTGGAAAAACTGTTGATCAGACGAAGGGCTTAGTGACTGGGGAAAAAATCATGAGAATGACTGATAAATAGTCAAGATTCTTGAAGGCAGTAAAACTTCAACTTGGAAGGTTACTATAATACTTTTTATACAAGATGTTCTGTAGAAAGGAAAAGCACTGCAGGAATAATACACCTTCCTAGAGCATGTCTAACAACCTGATCCACTAATAACGAAACTCAGTAGCTCTATCAACAGATGAGACTGAGTTTGTTGATGTTGGTTCATATTATGCCCAATTGTTGCTGATAAAGCAACAAGCAATGGATTTTTGTATGAATGAAGGTTGTGTTTCTACTTTTGGTGGTGATACAAGTATCATCAAATTCGCAAAGAATCTTGTACTACATATAAGATTTAAGACATGGATATTAGACATAATTTACTTAGAGATAATATTGAAATTCTTGTATCTACCATATTTTGTCTTATGTAAAATCAAATTGTTGAGACACTTATTAGAGAATACTGTGGAAAGAGTAGATTAGAATTATGGTTGATTAATATTGCTTGAACTCCCTTTAAATAATTAACTTGAATTGTCTGTTCTTGAGTGATCTTGAGATAAAATTATTATATAATTTAGTCTTGCACATTTAATTGTGTATCCTAAAACCTCTAATTGTATTAACTCTAATAAACCTTGTATTAATTCTTGCAGGGATACTGGATTGGTTAAGCACATGTGTTCATGAATTCTTGCATCAAGTATGTATTTACAAGTACCTCCTTAAATTGCTAAAGTTGAAACAGATAAGTTTGTGTAGTCCAAGTATTACTTGTTCTAATACTAATGGGAAAATCGCCAAGATTTCAACAGTCCACTATTTTTTAAAAGCTGATACCACCTTCACTTCACTATAGCCTTTCACATCATCTCCTTTCTGAACACAATTATTATATTTTCTTTATGTTTCAACTTTTAATCTTTTTATCAAAATCAAACCTTCCCAGTAAAGCTACATCTGTTGAACTCATTGTTCATCCAGATGCTAGCACTTCAATTCCCATTCCCCCAAGCATCTCTATAAAATAATCTGATTTTGCTAGTTGGTCCAACTTTAAAAATAAAGTTTATCAGTTCTCATCAGGACAGTTCTTCACTCAAAATCCAAACCCAGCCGTTCTTAATATCCCTCCTCTTAAAATCTTGGATTCAGAAAACACTAATGAAATTCCTATTGTGTATTTAACCCCTCGAAGATTTAGATCTAAGTCCACTAAGAAACATTCCCAATTCCTATTATTGTTGAAGAAATAGACCTACATGATGAACCACGTTCGTTTTCTGTTTCACCTAGAACACCTCACACTCGCAACAAAAATCGTCAAGAGGAGCCATCTATGGCTAAGGAACTTCGAGCCAGTAAGAGGACACGCTCGATTCCATCCGTTCCTAATTCTCCTTCCTCCTTACTCTACTATGTGAGTAAGGGAAAAACAAAACATTATATCCCTAAACCCTCTGCCTTTCTACCACCATATTCCTCTCCCTAATCCAAAGAGAATACCTCACCATCTCCCTCATCAAAACATTCCAAGTCTAAATCATACACTAGGTCTAGAAAATATGTTCTTATACTTGTTCCGTCAGACACTTTTGAGTCGGATTCCACTCCGCCTGTCTCCCCTGAGTATGATGGTGATTTTGATATCGAGGAGATTTCTAAGCCTCTTTATTCCAAGGTTGATAATGCTCTCCACTTTCAGAAAAAACTTTCTAGGGTAGGGTAGTGACAGGTTTTAGAGGTCCTGCTATGGTTGTTGACAAAATGAGTTGTGCAGAGGTGGATCAACTTATTTCTTTAAGGTGATTCTCATAGGAAGTTTGGAAAATCTGAGGTGTATGAATTTTACACCAATGGGATAGAAAGAGGTTATTTGTTTTCTTTCTCTATGAGAGACGTTCCTATCAATCTAATCATTGATGATCAGGCTAGGATCTTAGATTTTCCTTTAGGGGTTGGGATCATTATGTGATGTTTGAATGGCCTTCTTTAAACAATCTTGTTTCTACCTTGGATATTTCTAGAAAATTCTATAAAAATCCCAATGTTCTTCATCATAGACGAGTGATCAAGTGTGAGTTATCCTCTCTACATCAGCGATATTTCAATGTTGTACACAAGATCATTATTTTGAGAAAAAAAGATGCACTGAGGCAAACTTCCTTGATTTATCAAGCATGGAACTCTTGGATACAGAATTCAAAATTGACTTGCCCAAACTCATGATTAAGCAAATACAAAGGGTCCTCATCAAAGATAAAAAGGGACATACCTTGCCTTATGAGTTCTGGCTCACATCAGTGTTGTATAAGTGTTGTCCTTGTAGATCACAAAGGATGTCATTGGCACTGTGGATCATTTGGGACCACCTGTTTCTATGAGAAGTATTGATACTCATCTACAATAGGCTAGGAATTCTCTTGTTGATAAAGATGCTGCAATAATTAAACATGAGGCTGAGAAGGCTATGCGTCAAGATAGAATTAATCTTCTTCAGCTGAACCTACACGTGAATGAGCTGAGAATGCTAAAACTGTGTGAAAACTGACCCATCTTATCCCATCTCCTCCTTCCTCCTACTGTTACATCCTTAGGATTTTTTCCTTTCATCTATTTTATTTTTTGCTCTTAAAGTACTGGGTTCTTGTAATTCTTAGTTGATCTTAAATGAAATGGTTCTTTTGCTATTGTCAATCTTATCCCTATTTTTTAATGCCTTGTTTATTTACCTCATTACATGTTTTTCTTAGACTTAGTGATTTTTCCGGTGGCTATGAATTATCTGACATATAATCGTAGTCTAGCCTTCCCTTGAACCAACTTTTCAATGATATCAAAAGGGGGAAGATGAGTTGTGCAATATTCATAACCTAATGACTAATCTGTTTCATGTGATTGGACAATGTTAAGTAACATGTTTTATTTATATGTCGATCATCAAAACTTCATTGGTCTAACAAAGATGAGTTGTACAATGTTCATAACCTAATGACTAATCTATTTCATTCCAGTGTCAAAATTGACAAAGCGTTTTAGGGAATTAACATTTGTCATCATCAAAAGGAGGAATTTATTAGACCAATGAAGTTTTGATGATTGACATATAAATGAAATATGTTACTCAAGTTGGTCCAATCACATGAAGACTAGGGAAAGCGAACAAGAATGGATAAGGAATGGATAAACTCTCTTGCACTCTTGATGGGTCACTTGTGATAAAAATAAGTTGTAATTGAATACAACACTTAATTAATATGATGAAGGGGAAGAGTTTCATTCGAACAATAAGATCAAGTTGAATAAGGAATTTATACCAAAGCAAGGAGTTTCACTTGAAGAAAGAGTTCTACTAAAGAAAAAAGTTTCACTTGAAGAAGGACTTCAACTTAACAAAGAAGTTTGTTGAGTTGAAGAGTCCAAAGGGTAGCAAAAGAAATCACACAGTAAAGGATTCTTTGGAAAATCATTATATATTGAGGGAGTAACTCACTTCATTACTCATATACTTACAAAGATAGCAACATATCGATAAATTGCGTGTGAAGTTACAAAGTTTAAAGTAGCCTGAGTTGAACATTTTCCTATTACTTAGAATTTAGGAGTTTTAGAATTTATGTATTAGAACATTTTCCTGAGTTGTGTTGTTTTCTAGTCTCAGTGAAGTATAAACTGATTTAGGAGCTTTGTCTTCAAGTTTGGGAACTCGAAGACTTGGGAACACTTACCTTGAGAAAGTTTGTGTTTTTGTTGAATTAGGAGTTAGAGTTTAATTCCTAGATTACAAGAGTCTTGTAATTTGTTGTTTGTTGAGGCTCAATTTTGTGTACTGAAGTTGGGGTTAAATCCTGTAGAGGTACAGGTCGTGATTTTTTATACCTCTTTGAGCTGGGTGTTTTCCACGTAGACATCATTGTGTAATTACTTACTATTTTAGCTAGATAGGAACATGTTAGTCAACCTATTCTACTAATAGGCGACTATTAGGATAAAACTAGTATATTACCCGCGCGATGCGCGAAAAGTTTCCAGAATAAAAATTATAAAAATTTAGTAATACTTTTTTTTCTTGATCATATTAAGTTTCTTCCATCTTAAAATACAGTAAAATTTGCATTATACGCAATAAAATTTAGAATTTATTCATGAATCCATAAAATTATTTTTGAATTTTTATTGTCATCTTTTAAATTGTGTATGTTTTTTTTAATCTAAAATAATACAACTCCTATAGTTTAGTATAATTTAAGTTCAATTTTTTTTGCATGATACATCACCTAAGGCTATTTAATAACTATCATTCATAATAAATAAAATTACAACATTGTATTAGTAACAATAAAAATTTTGCTATTAAATTATCAGTAAACCATGATGAATAGTGAACTAATATTTATCTAAATATTTTTGAGATTACTCATATTATATGGATGAAATAAAACACAGCTTTAATAAAAAGTAATTTATCCTTTCTAGTGTAAATCCGAGTAAATAACTTGTGAATTCTAGTTACAGTTGATAAAAAATAAATTGAAAGTGTCATCTCAGATTTGACTATGGTAGAATATATGATACTTAAAAACATTTTATATTTATGTTCTCATTTATGTAATTGAAGATGGAAAATTTATTTGTAGAATAAAATTATTTAAAGATGACGAATTTAACAAAATGCAGAGTCATCATTTCAAATAGTAAGATTTAATTATATTTCATAAGAGTACAGATGGGACAAAATTAGAGGTAATTGCCGCCTTAAACAATTTTTTTTTATTTTGTGTGCAGAAAAACGGAAATCTTATTAATTACCAACTAAACAAATTACAAAATTCATAGGCACATTACTAATAACTCTATGTCTAATTAGCAGGGACTATTTAGAGCATTCCGCATATCTACCTCTATTTAGTATTAGGTCAGTTGTACAACTTCTCTATCTGTTCCTGTCTTTCCTATGCCTCTATACTATTTTATGCCCAATATACTCTGTATTTACATCTCTTATTAATATGGCTGCATATCATAGCTGATCGTTGTACTTTGAATTCCACAGTGCATTGTTCCTAGCATTCCAAATTACATATACTAATGCAGTTAGAACAGTAAGTGCAAAGGTTCTACTGAGCCTTCGTTTTAATTTTCTAAACACTCTTCATCATATGCCAGGATGAGATGTCTCTATTCTCTTTATACTTAGTCACCGCAGTAACCCATTTATGCATATTTGTGACAATTGACATTCAAATAAGAGATGTTTAAGGTCTTATTAAGCATCCCTTGTTTACTGATATGCCTTATATTAGATTGAACACTATACAACAGAACGAAAAATGATAAATATTTTTATTGTTGAAGTACCATCTAATTTAAGAGTTAGCCGAATTACTAAATATTAAAACTTCATCAGTATAACACATTACTATTCACCTATATTTTCACCAGGAGCAACACTTTATGGTTCCATAGTTATGTATAATTTAAGAAATGTAACTCTTCCTAATAATATTCTTGAAAAGTTACCACATCTCTATTGTAGTTAATTGTCATGTAAGCCATGATCAAAAGAATATACATGAACTCTTATTTATGCACAACTTACTTGTTTGCTAGAATGAAACGTTAATTAAGTGATAATAACATTCTAAAACCCCGTAAATATTGGATACTTAAATCTATAAGCGACTGAAAATAAAACTGATTTAGGTGCTACATGCACTTCAGTACATACAAGTTCTTTGGAAGATCCATAAATTTTAACTCTTTTAACTTTTGCTATTTTTCTGTGATCAATTTGTATTGTTGATGTTCTTGAAAGTGTTCTCTTAATTTGACCCTATGCTTAACTTGTAGAATCCATTATAACTTACAGTATATCAAAGTAATAGACCTAAGTTGTGTGAAGTTTATAGATTTGTGTAACAGGAATAAAAGGTTGAAATAAAAAGATAGAAGAGATTTATGTTCAATCTCCAACCAACAACTCCTAACATGTCTCTAGTCCATAAGCTACCTCACTTTCTCAAAATTTTCCAATATCCCATGTACACCTAAAATACTTGACAACAATAAATATGCATCAAAAAAATATGCAATGATGGACGACTTGGTATATAGCATTCCTAATGCATTGTCATCTCATTTTTGAGTTATATATATCTTTTATGAGGTCCGGAGAAGTCTATTAATAACATTTCCTTGTACATTTGGTAATACCTTTTAAATATAAATCACACACGAATTCAAGTAGTCATAAGCCATGCATCCATTTCAGTGAGTAACATAAATAAAGAAGAAACATGAATTAACGTCTCACCATATTATCGAATCTAATGTATAAAACCCAGTCTAATGTATAATAAACTATAATATAACTTATCACTTTTCAAAATAATTGGCCATTGTTGATTTGACACTCTCCTTAAGAAAATATTTATTAGTGATTTCATTTATCAAATTAATCTTATTAATTATGTTTTAAAAATTTGAATTTGAGTACAAACAATTTTTTTAGTTATTTAATAATAAGGATAGTATTTGAAGAAGATAATAAAATCTTTTTGATTTCATAAAAGGGACAACTAAATTGAAAAAAATATTTTTAGAAATAGGACCAACTATTTTGAAACCAAGGGAGTATCAAAGTTAATGTATAAATAACGATAGGATAAAATGTCCATTCCCCTTCTCACTCTTCAGTGCTAACCAGATTTATATAAATAAAACAATCATATAATTTGTAACAAAGTTTTATCTTTCATATTTTTCTTTATTATACTGTTCACAATTTAAAGATATTAAATTGTTCAGATTATATTTTCTAATTTAAATTATATAATTTTCTTTTATCTACAATGAATTACAGTTCTTCGTAAGTTTACATGTGATATTTATCATCAAATGTATCTAATAATTGATTTACAAAAATTATGTTAGATTATTAAACTCAAAAAAACAATACAACCAAATAGAAATCATCAAAAGAAAAAACAAATTATGCTTCACAACATTTTATAATTTAACAAAACTTAAATATCTATAATATAATACATACATCACATGTTTTTAGTGTTGTGGATATAAATTGGTACCAAATTATTAACCTCACAAACACATTCCTTGACCACTTTATTAATGGACGAAGCTTGAAGCTTCATAATTGGATGCCTGAGAAATATTTGAACTTTTATTTTATTGTTTTGTACTTAAACTCAATTATTTAATTAAGGAAAAATTACCTAAAAGAACAACTTATGTTTCAAAACTACTAAAAATCCCCTCACTTTTAAAATATTACATATATCCTAACATTTACTACTTTTACTAAAAGTTGAGATACAAGTTTAAGATCTCCTATTCATACGCTTTACTTTTCCAAAACAAGACCCCTTTTTCTTCCTCATTGTACGCCATCATTTCAGCTGCAGTTTCAATCCATTCTTTCCCTCTAATTCAAACTTTTGAATTAAAGTAAAATTTCATATTCACTGCCTTCTTATAAAAAAGGTGATAAAAAAAGCCCTAGCTCTCTTACTCTCTCTTCTCCCAGGTGATCTCAATGGAAGTTTAGCCCCCCATGACTGCGGCTGCTTTACCCCAAACGATCTATATACACAAACTTATGCGACACTATTCAAATCAACTTCTTGCATATCTGGGAAGAAATTTCAATTGTAATCTGTTTATATAGTCAATAGTGAACCTATTATTGTATTTGAACCATCTGATATTATATTCAAGGTTATATTAAAGAGGAAAATTTGCAATATGCTCTTGCTATGCTCTTGCTGCAAAGTTTTCCTGTGGGAGGCCATCGACAATAACCCTAAGGGGTAAGACTATAACCCTTGAAGTTGAATCTAGAGATACCATTGACAACGTCAACGCCAAGATTCAGGACAACGAAGATATTCCACCAGACCAACAACGACTGATCTTTGTTGGTACAAAAAAGATTGTTTATAAAAAATAACCCACTTTTTCCTCTTTGTACACCACAATTTGTGGAGCGATTTCTATCCAACTTCTTCATTCAATTCAAAACTTGAAGCAAGGTAATTTTCCTCCCTTAAATTCTCTTCAATTTCTTCTAATTGTTTTTACGTTTTTTTTTTCAAAAAAATTATTTTTGCGCCTAAAGTTTACAGAGTAAAATTTGGGTGATTTGGTTGAGAAATTTCTTCGATTAATTATTTTTTAGGATTCATTGTTTGAATTTCCATTATGAATAGAGATTTGGGACCTTCCTTTAATATTCAGGTTTCTCAATGATAAAGTATCAAAGAATCTCATGAAGTTGTTAACTTCGTATCCATAAGTTTTGATTATGAATTTGTTGAGTTTGATGAAAATAGATTAAAACATAGAAACGATCCCCAAATTATGAAGAAGTTGTGGCAAAAACATTCTAAGGACAAGAAAAAAGAAAGTGGTTCTAACAAAAAGGGATCCAACAGTCCTGAAAGTAAAGCTCCTGCCAAGAGAAAAAGAATTGTCGAAGCAATTTCCAAAGATGAACTTCCCAAGGTAATTACATGTTCAAATCTATTGAATGTTAGGCCGAGATACATATTTTGGGTTGCATGATACGTTTAGAATTTCATTGTTTATCTATATTTTTGTTGCTAAGTTATTTGTATCTTGTGTATTTTATTTTTTATTGAAATTAATATAACAAAATACAAGTTCATAAGTACATATATACATGTTAAGTGGACTTGTATATGTGAGTGATCATTAATGCTTTGATTTGTGTCTAGTTTGGTTCAATTTTACTTAAAGTCTAAATATAATAGATAGATGTTTTTATTTCTAAGATACATGTTATATTAACTTGTATTTGTGAGTTACTGTTAATGTTTTGATATGTTTCTTGTGTTGTTTAAATGGTATTGAAAGTAGAATTACACAAGATACATTTTTTCATGCTGAGATACGTGTTGTAGAGATTAAAGATACATTTGTATAATCTTGTATCTAATGTTTTATGTTGTTAGTGCTTTTATATATATTGTACTGTCTTAGAGTAAACTTGTTGCATCTCAAATAATTTTTTCATTTTTTTTTTATTTTTAGGAATTGAATTACCTTACAAGTATGTTGTAACAAGTTAAATGCATTGATAATGTAAAAACATTTTTACATTATTTGTTTATAAAAGTTAATTTAATATTAAATCCTTAGATGAGGAGCTCTTGTGCATCCTAAATTCTGCAAATGATCAGACAGTAGCTAGACTAGCCCCCATTTTGTATTAGATACATAATAACAAAACATGTATCTTTCTGTATTAATATGTATCTTGTTCATTATCTGAAGCAATTATTTATTACCTACATTAATCACATTAGATACATAAAATATTTTATTTGTACCTCTTTTAATTTTAATGATTATGGTAGGCTGATGTAACATATATTTAATTTGTTTGCAATTTGAACAACATTTGGATGTCATCATGTACTACTTGAGGAAGAAGTACAAGAACAAGAATTTTCCAAGCAAGAGATACACTATCACAGATTGCTTTTTCAAGGTGTACATCGATAAGGCATATGTGAATTACTATGATGCTGACGCTGGAAATGAGCTTGCCACACAAGATGCATCTACAAAGACTGATGAGGTTGTTGATATGGAGATGACATTGATTAATACCATCAAGGAATTCAGTCCACGCGCAGGTCAGCCTTGGCATTTGGTTGATGAGGTCTTTGTCCCAATTAACTGTGATGGTGCCTTTCACTGGATATCGGTAGTCATTGCATTAAAGGATCGATGCATTCGTGTGTACGATTCAATGGCCTCTTCACAAAAACATTGTTGATGATATAAACTTTGATGATGTTAGTAGTGTTTAGACAAGTATACATTAAGTTTTTTTAATGAATAATTACTTCTATTTGCATTAACATTCTAACGCAATGCTAAATAACATAAAGATATATTTATGTTAGCGTTATGATATTTTTTCCATGCAATATATAGACATTGTATTGGCTACATGTTTTACTGTATTTTATAATTTTATGTATCTAAAATAAAGAAAGATATATTACAATATAGGTATTAACCATCACAACATTGTCGTATTATGTATCTATAACAGTTTTTTGTTATAGATAATTCATGTTGTCTCTTACATGCATACCAAATTATATCATAACTTAATAGAACTAAGTCTTAAAAATATTAACCTATTACATTTTCCATGTGAAAAAAATTATTAGATCTTGTATCTATTACTTTATATGAGATACATCTTCTCAAATTGTATGTATCTATTATAAGAAATTTTTTTTACTATATAATCATAGTAACCAACAAATTACTACATTTTTATGTATCTACAACCCTTTTTATCAATCGAAAAAGATGTTTGACTATAACCTGCATAACAAATTCTAGCAGAACTTATATTAGTAAATCTTAATAATATTGACAAATTATATTTTACAAATGATGCATATTTGTTAAAATTTAATGGAGATAGATACTATAAGAATGTATCTATTTTCTATTTCACTATGGCAGAACTACTAATAGAATGTATAATAATATTGTCAGTTCAATATATCTAAATTTCTACTTTATGTGTTACGAAAAAATACACCATCAAAACATATATAACTAAATAACAAATTAACAAAGAATGTTATTTATTTCGGTAAATGTCTTTTTCTAAATTTCTTAAAAAATCAAAAATCTCATCAACTAAAATGTAGAACAAAATAGATAAAAAATCCAGCAACATTCCAAGGAACTATTCAACATTATCCATTAGTAAACTACATTTGTCACTCCTTCTTTGGAAAGAATTTGCAAGTGAGCCTGTTGTGATCTTCATAACCACATCTCCCGCAACAATTACTGCTCGATGTCATTGTTTCACTTGATTTCTTGTGCATGTTTTTCTTTGGCCTTCCAGATTGACGTTTGTATTTAGGTGGTAGCACAACTTACCGAGATGATACTTTAAATGTCCAAACATAATCCTCTAAACGACATCGTAAGATATAACTGAATCAACGAAAATAAAACTTCAACTTTATAACCTTCAGTTACTTTCAAACTGTATAATAAGATTTCAATATATTCACCGAGATTCATAATTAGACATCAATATATTAACCTAGATACAAGATGATCAAAACGTATCTTTTATCATAAAGATGTATATCGACCAAATTAACATAACATCATGACTAAAACACAAGAAATATAATTAAACATAACTTCATAAACGGAGATACAAGATGGAGAAAAATGTATCATTTTCATAACAAAATGTATCTCGGCGTGAAACTTGTACAACATGTATCGAGGACATTTCTATGTATCTAGGACATTTCTATTATATCTTTGGCATCCAGGTTGACGTTTGTATTTAGGTGATAACACAACTTACCGAGATGATACTTTAAATATCCAAACATAATCCTCCGAACAACATCGTAAGACATAACTAAATCAATGAAAACAAAAATTCAACTTTATAACCTTCAGTTACTTTCAAACTGTATAATAAGACATCAATATATTCACCGAGATACATAATTAGACATCAATAAATTAACCTAGATACAAGATGATCAAAACGTATCTTTTATCATAAAGATGTATGTCAACCAAATTAACATACCGCCATGACTAAAACACAACAAGAAACATAATTAATCAAAACTTCATAAACTGAGATACAAGATTAGCAAAATGTATTATTTTCATAACAAACTGTATCTCAGCGTTAATAACATAAAAACACAAAAACAATCTGTAAAATAATCATCAACTAAACATTGAATACAAATTTAAATTAATGTACAACAAGTTAACAACACCTGCTACATAAAAAAAAACAAAAAACTAACATACATTTTCTTGACCGATCTTTTGGCATAGTAATTGAAAGAATGCTCAATTGCAAATCGCGCCATAACCGAAATAAGAGTACTCTTGTCTATTTTTTTCTTGTTTCGCCAATTTCAAGTTCTCCCGCAATTATAGAAATCAATTTTTCGTAAGTAACATGTTCACAGACCAGAATTCCATCACTCTTATAACCAACATACTCGATTTCATTAACCCAAACACCGAAATGACGTAAAAGCACCGAAATATTCATATCAAACAACCGAAAATAACAAATAAAAAAAATGGTATGTTTTATCTGAACAAGAAGAATGAAGATTTTTCAATTTCAGAAATATATTAAAAGAGAGTTTATGTTTTAACAAAGCGGAGTAATAAACGGATTCTCATTAATTGTGGGATTTGATTTTGCTTTTTTTACCTTAATTAGTTAGCTTTAATGCTGATTTGATGAAAAGTTATCTGTTACATTCCTTAAAAGATCATGACTTAGTTAATTAATACATGTATCAGCAGTATGTATCTAATATGATTAACTTGTATCATCAGAGGTCAAATGCTGGGATTTTAGGAGATTTTGAAAAAAGTTGGGATTTTTAGTAATTAATAGTAAACATGTCGTTATATTTGTAATTTTTACTTTAATTAAATTGATATTTGTGAAAAAGTACTAACTCTTTGAATTTGAATTTTAATGGTGAAAGGAAATGGATATCTTGTAGAAGGTGTAAAAAAGTAAAAAAAAATGAAAAATTAGCTAAATGATAAATCCAAGTTCAAGCGTTTATAGTTTATATATCTCTTTATAGATATGGTTATAACATTTTTTAATGATAGTAAAATTTTGTGTATAGTTTAAAGAGACATTTATGCTTTTTCCCTAAAAATTTGCTTCTAATTTGGTTCTTTATATGTGAATTCCAAGTAAAAAGAGGAAAGATTATGTCTTTAAGTGCTTTACCGTCTCTTCACTTGACTTATATTATTGCTCATTATTCTCATTTATTATAATATAGTTAAACATAATCATTTTACTCATGCAATTTTATTTGTCAAACCTTTTTCTAAGTCTCAAATTGTATTATCTATTTTTTCTTAATGATATTATCTAAATTTTTTAATGATATTATTTTTTCGTGTTTTCAACTCATAGTCATGAAGTTTTTGACATCAAATGGACCCCAAATCACTTTTGGTTTTCTCATGTTGGACAGTATTGACAGTTGTTAGTTATCTATGTAATATATCTAAGCACAAAAGTTTATGAAAAGTATAAATTTAAAAATTTATAAGACAAAGAACTGATCTACACATTATCTGTTTAGAAAAAAAAATTATGAACTTTCATTGTTTTCTTAATTAGTTCATGTGAGACATTCTTTCAAATTAAGTGTAAGTGCAATATCATACATATTGAACTTCCACTTTTTCCCTAATTAGTTCATGCGAGTTATTTCAATTAAGCATAAGTGCAATATCATACATCCAAATTATTCTTTCAATCTTTTGACACATAAAACTTCAATATAAATTATTTTCAACGTATTATTTACTAAAGCAAGTCAGAGTTATATTTGATGAGTCTTAATTAATACCCATCAATAAATTTCATAGAAATTGCAATATCATACATATTGTACTTTCACTTTTTGCCTAATTTGTTCATGGGACACATTCTTTCAATTAAGTGTAAGTGCAATATCATACATCCAAATTATTCTTTCAATCCTTTGACTCATAAAACTTCAATATAAATTATTTTCAACGTATTATTTATTAAAGCAAGTCAAAGTTATACTTTATTCGTCGTAATTAATACCCATCAATAAATTTCATAGAAATTATTAGGAAGTACTATATAGGTAATAACATAAATTTATCTGTTGCTATTCCATGAGGAAATTTACCTCAAGCCATTGTAAGATTTGCAATGTACCAAACTATTGCAAAATCATAATAACTAATCAAAATACAACAAAATCACCCCTTTTGTAAACATAAAAAAGCTTTTTTAAAAAACTTACATGATATAGGATAAAGAAAATACATCTTACATAATGTTGTAGACTTTTCCAAAGGAAGGAATACCTAAAATTATTTTCAAATATTTATCATTAATAATAAATTGAAATATTTTCTTTCACGTCTATTTCAGCGAGTAACATAAATAAAGAAGAAGAAGCATGAATTAACGTCTCACCATATTATCCAGTCTATTGTATAAAAACTCTATTCAACAAAAAAATAAAATAAAAAAGAAGAAACAGCAACACCAATTAAAATTAACGTTACCTTCTATTTTTCAACCAAAAAATAACCACAATCGCAGTTGTAGTTGTAGACTTGTAGTGCTAATATTCTTCCACCAAATCTGGTTATGGAAGTGATTGTATGTGAAAGGACAAGTTAAAGAAATATGAAAAATGTGAAATGGAAATAATTAGTCAAACGTTAGGTTAGTTATATTTTTTTAAAATCCTTTAGTAAAGATAAAGATGAGAAGTTATAACTATCTAGAACTACTCAAATTAAATTTTAAACTTTTATGTAGTGATTTTTTAATCTTGATGTTTAATGTTTAATTAACTCTTTTTAAAAAAGGTATTTTTGGATTTAGAAACTCCTACAATTATTATAATTTGGGGATAACCATCTTCAAAATATAAGAATTAAACTCAACTTTAATCTAATAGCTTTCAATTAATTTTTTAATATAATTTTGATATAAAAGTTTTGTTTGTCAAGTAATTAAAATTTAAAACTCTTTTGTTCAATATGTTATAAATTTAAACCTCTGTTGTTTAATATGTTATAAAATTTAAGGTCTAGGTTGATTTGATTAAAAGTATCAAATATAAAAAATTAATATTAAAAATAATTATGGATCAACTTAAATTTTAAAGGTAAAACAGAACAGAGATAAAGGAAAATGAAGTATGTTGAAAGATAAGGTTTATCTTTTCAAAATAAATATTTACACTGGGTTTAATTTCCACTAAAGAAAATTATCACCTTTCAATGCAAAATATGTTATCTTCCGTTTGTTAAAGAAAATAAAATTGAAGTTGGTATTTAAAAAAAAATATTTTATTATAATTTTATTTGTATTTTTAAATTGAAATTTAATAATAGTAACTAATAACTAATTAAACTATTCTTTGTCCTAAACTACCAAGTGGCTTATTCATAGGTTGCCATTTGTCTTAATGTTGAGGTTGTCCTCTCTTTTTAATAATATATAGATATAGATCAAGTAATCAGTAGGGCTCATATTCTAACAAGTGGTATCAGATATCAGAGAGGGGTTATCTTAGATAAGGTTAACACCTAAGAAAAGATCACTATGATGAATTCCAAACCCGTACTATTCACAGTGAAGGACAATCCACTACAAGGCTTGATCTTGTTGATGGTACTCATTTCACGGGTGGAAAGCCAAAATGAAAATGTTCATTCAAGGAGAAGACTATGAGTTGTGGGATTGAATTATGAATGGTCCAACTATCCCGATGATGTTGGAAGATGGAGAACAAGTTAACAAGGTGAGAAGTGAATTTACTGCTGATGGTTTGGTGGCACTAAAGAAAAATGAAAGAGCCAAGAACATCTTAGTGTGTGGACAAGGTCCTGCTGAGTACAACAGAGTGTCTACTTGCACCACTTTCAAGAAAATTCGGGATGCTTTGGTGAATTCTCATGAGAGCACTACACAAGTAAAAAAATTTAGAGTTGCTCTTTTCTTTACTGAATATTAAGCTTTTAAGATAAAGGACAATGAATTTGTTCATCAGATGATGTCAAGACTCACTACTTTAACAAATGAATTGATCTCTTTGGGAAAGGTCATCACTACTGAGGAACAAGTTGAAAAAGTGTTGAGGGTCTTGCCTAAATCCAAACGGGATGTCAAGATTACTTCAATTAGGGAGGCAAAGGATCTAACTAGTATGACTTTGGATTAATTAGTAGGTAACTTGAAGACTTATGCGATACAAATTGATGAAGCCAAAATGAAAAGACAACTCATGATAAAATGTTGGCCCTAAAGGCTTTAGTCAGTGATGGAAAGTGGAACTGACTAAAGAACAAGTGGTTTTTATAACAAAAAATTTCAGCACTGTCTTCAAAAAGAAGTATGGAAGAGGTAGCAAGAGGCTTTCCAACGACAATCCCACTAGGTGTTATAAGTGTGGTAAGACTGATCATCAAGTCAGAGACTATCCTGTTTGAAAAATTGAATAGAGAAAAGAAAGAATTAAGAAAGATTTAAGAGAAAAGGCTAAGAAAAGAGAAAAGTAAGAATATGCTATGACGGCTGCTTGGAGAATTGACTCTGAAGTATCAAATAAGGAAGTGGTAGATGAAACTGCTCTTATGGAAATTTGAGATTCAGACATGGAAGATTAAGATAACACTACTGAGGTAAGTATTCCTAAACTTAAAAGAATCTACATCTATTTTCAAAAGAAAAACCTTATTTTCTTAATGAATGACTTAATAAAAGATTTTAAAGAATTATCTTTTGATAAGGATGAACTATTCAACAGTCTTGAAAGTCTCCACTTTGATCTTATTGATCTAGAAAATTGTAAAAACATTGTTGTAAAAGAAAACAACACTCTTAAGAAACAAGTCGGTCAACTTTAATCATCAAATTTGAATCTACAATCTTAGATCTTAAAACTGACTCTTTCTGTAAAAGGTAAAAAGATAGAAACTGATGATCAGAAAAAGTTTAAGCTTGAGTTGACCAAGGTTAAGCATGAATGTAATAATGAAAAGAAAAAGGTTGATAGGTTAAGCAAGAAATATCTAGGTTGAAACTTGATCTGAAAAGAAAAAATAGATGGACAAATTCCTCAAGAATAGTCCATCAATTGGGTGAAAGGACTCACAGTGAAAAGGCTGAATAGGATTTTTCAAGAGTCACTCTATCACTAATGATTTATTCTACATCTGTGGCAATCTTGGACATCTCACTATTGAGTGTCCAATTGCTAATAAAAGAAGATCCAGAAGTATAACTCTGACAATGAAATTAGATTTCAAAAGATCTTAAAGGAATTAAGTTAATAACAAAAACAACTAAAGAAATAGGTCACATAACATGTTGTCTCATTGGGCTAAAATAAACTAGGATCCTCGTTAGTAATATGTAATCGTTTGTATTTTAGGTATAGACTATATAGTTGAGTTTCTATTTCTTTTAATGAGTTATTCTTTTCATAAGATGTATTCATTAATTTGTGTAGTTTATTATTTTATCCTATTGAAATTTTAGCAATTTCTGTGTAGTATTTTATTCTAACTTTGCTATATTCAATGCGTAGGTTTATGTTCTTTATCTGGTTTACTAGTATTTGTTGTTCATGTATAGGTAATTTTCCATCTGTATTAAATAATTTTTCGTATGTATTAAATAAATTATTACTTGTATCTTCCTTTTCTAAGGTTAATTTTATTTTAAGTAATTTTTCTTCTAGTTGTCTTTTTTCTATTTCAAGTTGATTTCTGTAATTAACTTCTTCATATATCTAATTTTGCCTTTCTCTATTTTTTTTTTATATATTCTAACATTTATTTATTCTGAATAATATTCATCTGAATCTAAGTAATATTGATGTTCATAATATATGCGTAAGTTTTGTATACTGTTTAATAATTCTTCCTCTTCATAATCTTCTAATTTTTCCCATATTATTTTCTTTATGTCTATAATTTCTATATCTTTAAGTATATATAAAACAAGTATTTTAATATCATCTATCATGTTTTTTCATAATATTTTCTAGTTGTTTGTTTCAGTCTAAGTAATTCTTGCATATTTTCATTAAGAAATTCTATATATTTTATATCTTTATTTTCCATATATTTGTCTATATTTATTTTCATCTGTTTTTCTAGTAACTGTATGTCTCTCATATCTTTTTCTAAAAATTCTATGTAATTTATCATGGTAAGTATTTGTAAGAGTAGTTAGGTAGGTATGGTATATAATTTACTCTAGTCATGTAATATTTACCAAATGCTTTTTCTAATATGATTTTTCTTATATCCACTACTTTTATATCTTTAAGTGCATACAAAATAAGTATTTTAAATTTATCTACCATTGTATCAGATAAATAATTATTCATTTTCATAAAATTGCTTTTTTCAAAATATTTCCTTCAACCATGTACATAACAAAATATAGTCATCTCAGATTACTATATACTAGATTATTCTTAAATAACATGTTCTTCGGTCACTATTAGCATGGTAATCTGGATATTTTCCCTTAAACAGCGCCTCTACTTTGGTTACTCCCCAGGGCCCAAGCTTATCTGGCTTCTTAAAGTTAATCCCTAAATTGTTTTACAGGTAAGAGTGAAAGGAGGCAAGCAAAATAAGCACATGATTAGAGCTTGCTCAAGGCATAAGACTAGAAGAGTGCAAAGTTACTTTCACTTGGGGGAGTTTTAGTTGAAACAAAAATACAATGATTGATCGAACCAAAAACTAAAATTGTTTCAGATATGTAGTATTTGAGAAAGGGTAAAGTTAGAAGCTGAAAAGGGGAAATAGATGACAGTAAAACTGGTAAGCATGCGCATAAATAGATTGTACCACCTAGTCCAACTATTGATCAGACTAAGGTTTTAGTGACAGGGGGAACAAGTCATGAGACTGACTCATAATCAGACAAGACTCTTGAAGGGAGTAAAACTTCAACTTGGAAGGTTACTATAATACTTTTTAAGTGGTCCTGAACAAAAATTATTAAATAATTCAATATTGCATATTTAATTGTGTAACCTTAGTCCTCAAATTGTATTAACTCGAATAAACCTTGTATTAATTCTTCCAAGGATACTAGATTGGTTAAGCACACGAGTTAATGAATTCTTGCATCAGGTATTAATGAATTCTACCTTTGCTATTTCCAGAGAATTCTAAAGAAATCCCAATCTTCTTCATCATAGATGAGTGCTTAAGCATGAGATATCCCCTCTCCATCAGATACATTTCGATGTTGTACACACGATTATTATCCCGAGAAAAGAAACATGCACTGAGGAAAAGTTCCTTGATTTAAATCTCATGGAACTCTTGGATACAAAAGTCAAAATGGACTTGCCCAAACTCATGATCAAGCACATGCAAAGGGTCCTCATCAAAGATAAAAAGGGGCATGCCTTGCCTTATGAGTTATGGTTGACATCAGTGTTTGAGTATTACTCAGTGCCTGTACAAGTGTGGTCCTTGCATACCACAAAGGATGTCATTGGCATAGTGGATCATTTGGGACTACTATAATGCCCGAGAGTACACCCTAGGCGCCACACAGTGCTTAAATTCCTGAGGGACCATAAGCTAACCCATGAGTTGGTACCTTCTATGAGCACTGAATAATATTGATAACAAAAGATCATATGCAGAAATTGAGGAATGCCATAAGTTTTTAAATCATAGTTTTGATAAAATCTATAAAACAGAACTGATGATATTGGTAAAATGTCTAGAAATGACAACTGAAAACTAAAGATTGACTAACTGTAGAAAAGTCTCTACTAACTGACTGTGGAGCTGATAGGACAAACCCCAACTAACTCTGACTGAATGGAAAAATACTAAAACTGATGATATAATTGAGATAAATAAACCATGTCCTCTAAATATGAGGACTCACCACTGATACATCTGAAAATCTGAAAAGTCTATTCGTGATCCGGGAATTGAGTATCCGAAGCTATGATATGATACATCATAGCACAAGAAATGAGTATGCAGTCAGTACTTTGAATATACAGGTATTCTAAATGAGGTAGTCGGATATGCATGGATTCATGTACAGGAGTAGTAATTGACTGAATGAATAACATGAAGTACTGAATAGAATGCATAAGATTTGTACATAGTGAAAATGCATGACCAAACATAAAACATGCTCTGAATATAATCTATAAACTAAAATACTGAATACTGATAAATGAATAACTGATATCTGTATGCTATGGTCAAGCAAAACTGAAACTGAATTACTGAGCTAATTACTGGAATGAGACTATGGGAGCTATCATCTAACCAACATGCCTCAAATGAGCAATTTAGGGTCCAACCTGTGACCCTAGTTGGAAGGGTGTTGTACTATGCCACGGGTACTAACATTATCTATGTAGATCTACTAAAGTGGTTTCCCGAAGGACTAAGGGTTACCCTCAACTGGTAGGTACCCATATGAGATCAACCATCAACTGGCAGGTTAACATCTCAACCTACGCTGGATACATAATTATGGAACACAGGGATTGCTACTAAAGGTCACACCTTCAACTGGAAGATGGGCCCCCATCCCTGGATTCGCTCGGTGATAAATCCTACTCCCAACTGAACTGACTTAGAGTACTGAACTGTTCTAAGTTTAACTGATTATGATAACTGACTGAATTGATAATGCTCATAACATATCTAAAACTATTCTAAAGATACTTAGACTAAGTAAACAACTATGTTTTTGGGTATTCATAATCTCTAGGACACGATAGCAATAATAGAAAAATAGTACTAAAACTTTGGGGACATAATGTGAAAGCATTTATTCAAAATTCATTGTTGTAGGCATTTTATCAAACACTTGATATTCATAGTTTAAGCTAAGCATGTGAATAGTTCAAAGCTTGTATTAATAGCATGATTTCAACACCAACATCACTAAGTATGAGTTAAATCAGTGAATAACAACATTAATACATGTGGGATTTAATAACAACAATAGTTTCATGTTCATGTTTGGTCAAGAATGTCATCAATAATAACAATAGAGTCTGCAATACTATTTTGAGGTGGTTTGCATGTTTATTTTTGTTACGGGAGTAGACAAGAATGCCATCAATGAAAACTATGAAGAACATGTCCAAGTACTCATTGAACACTTGGTTCATCAAGTCCATGAAGGCTACTGGGGCATTTGTGAGAAAAAGGACATGACTAGAAACTCGAAGTGACCATACCGAGTTTTGAAAGTTGTTTTCGGAATGTCACATTCTCCGACTCTAAGATGATGATAGTCGGATCTTAGGTCTATCTTGGAAAAATAACTTCCATCTTGAAGTTGGTCGAGCAAGTCATCAATTCTGTGGAGTAGATATTTGTTCTTGATTGTGAATTTGTTCAACAGATGGTAGTCAATACACATTCTAAGAGAACCATCTTTCTTACGCACAAATGGGATTGGTGCACCCCATAGGGAAATGTTAGGCCTGATGAATCCCTTATCTAGGAGATATTTCAATTGTTCTTTAAAATTTTTGAGTTTGGCTGGAGTCATTCTGTATGGCGGAATAGAGATAGACTGGGTATCTGGAAGAAGGTCTATTCAAAAGTCAATTTACCTTTCAGGAGGAACTCCAGAAAGATCTTCAGTGAACACATCTTGAAATTCCCTCACTACTAAAACTAACTCAAGATTAGGAGACTTGAAATTAGAGTATTTAACTCAAACAATATGGTATATACACCCATTGGATATCATCTTTATCGCTCTAAGGTACGAAACAAGTTGACCCCTAAGCGCTGTAGAACTACCCCTCCATTCAAGGACTGGTTCATTTGGAAACTAAAAATAAACTACTCTGTTTCTGCAATCACCTGAATCATAGCATGAGTGGAGCCAATCCATGCCAAGAGTGACATCAAAATCCATCATCTCTAACTCCACAAGATCAACTCAAGTGATATTCTGAGACACTATCACCGGGGAGTTCTTGTATACCTATCGGGCTACAATAGAGACACCTACTGAGGTAGACACTGAAAAAGGTTCTGCTAAAATATCAGGACTGACACTGAAATCAATATCTATATAAGGGGTTACAAAAGAAAGAGATGCTCCAGGTTCTAGTAAAGAATAAACATGTAAATAAAAAACCTATAACGTACTAGTAATCACATTAGGAGAACATTCCTGATCTTGTTGGGACTAAATTGCATACAATTTATTTGGATGTTGACAACTGGCGACACTGGAAGCAACACCCTACTGAGTTGGGTAGCCGGCTGGAACTAGGGGATGAACTGAACTGACCCTGCTGACCACTCCTTGGGAAATCCCTTCCTCTGTGGCCTGGCTTGCCACACCCAAAACATACGTCAATGCCGGCTCTACAAGCACCATGATGGTTTCTACTATAATTTTGGCAAAGAGGATTTGTATGACCACTGTTTACACTTCCTCGGGACTTAGAGCCTAGTGCTCTATCCCTATTATCATTTTTGAATTTGGTTACTGGGGCACTAGCTGAAGATGGAGCTGGGACTGAAGATTTTTGATAGAACTGAGGACGATTACCACTTTCTGAGTTTGGCTGAGTTAAATTAAAACTACTTGTTCTAGCCCAATTATTCTCTCTCCTTCTCCTTAAGCTTATGCTCCTCAATCTATTGTGCATTGACAATAAGCATATATATATCCATCTCGTTAATTAACAATGTAGTCCTACACTCCTTGACCATACTGTCAGATACCCCATACACGAACTTGCTCATCCTAGACCTGCTATCAGCCACCACATGAGGAGCATACCTAGCTAGTTGAGTAAACTTAAGGGAATACTCCTTCACACTCATGTTTCCCTGCCTCAAATTAATGAATTCTAACACCTTATCTTCCCACATCTCTAACATAAAGAATCTCTCTAAGAAGGTAGTAGCAAACTCCTCCCATTCTATAGGCCCTACATCTGCACTTCTATCCCCTTTCCACTGCTTAAACCAAGTATGGGCTACATCCTGCAACTGGTAAGAAGCAATTCAGAACTCACACTAAATGTCACCCCCATAATGTCTGTTACCTTTTCCACCATATATATGAATTCTTGCAGATCTTCTTCAGATTTAGATCCTGAGAACGGAGAAGGATTTATTTGGGTAAAGTCCCGAATCCTAGTTGCGGCAGTATTGGCTACTGGGTTGGCCGGAACAACGGTTGGTCGAATATTTTGGGCCGTTACAGAGTGAGCTAGAGTAGTGAATGCAACTCTGAACTCTGCATGAGAAACATGTTCGTTCAGGGGATCTTTCTGAATGGGCGGAGGTGCTGGATGGGTTACATTTCTTCTTTTGTTTGTCTTTCTGGGAGGCATGTTCTGTAAAAGGAAGGAAGAATAGATTAGACAAAGAGTTTAACATGAGCTCATGCTCTTTCGTATGGTATGAACACTAAAAGAATGGAGAATATTTCTTAAAATGCCTTGTATCCTCTTGTCCATAAGTGTGGCGTGCTTCACAACCATGCATAAGACTCTACTTGACATGGCTTTCAGACTTCCTAGCATAGTTCAAAACCTTAGGCTCTGATACCATGTTTGTAATGCTCCGAGAGTATACCATGGGCGCCGTATGGTGCTTACAGTCCCGAGGGACCACAATCTAACCTATAAGCTGGTACCTACTATGAGCACTAAATAATACTGATAACAAAAGATCGTATACAAAACTTAATTGAGGAATGCCATAAGGTTTTAAATCATATTTTTGATAAAATCTGTAAAAAAATAGATAATACTGGTAAAACGTCTGGCAATGACAACTAAAAACTTAAGATTGGCTAACTGTCTGTATTAGTCTGAAAAGCCTATACTAACTGACTGTGAAGCTGATGGGACAAACCCCCAACTAACTTTAACTAAATGGAAAAATACTGAAATTGATGACATAACTGAGATAAACAAACATGTCCTTGAAATATAAGGACTCACCACTTCTACGTCTTATAATCTGGAAAGTTTATGTGTAATCCGGGAACTGAGCATCTGAACCTATGATATAATACAACATAGTGCAAGAAAAAAGTATGCGATCATATACAGGTATTCTAAATGAGGTAGGCTGACATGTATGGTTTCATGTGCAGGACTAATAACTGACTGAATGAATAGCATGAAGTACTGAATAGAATGCATGAGTTCTGTACATACTGAAAATGCATGACCAAGCATAAATCATATTCTGAATATAATCTATAAACTAAAATACTAAATACTAAAAAATGAATAACTAATATCTATATACTATGGTCAAGAAAAAATAAATTTGAATTACTGAGCTTATTACTGGACTGAGACTGTGGGAGTTATCATCTAACTGACATGCCCCAAATTAGCAATTTGGGGTCTAACCTATGACCCCAGTTGGAAGAGTGTCAGTACCGTGCCACAGATACTAACACTAGCTATATGGATCTGCTAAAGTGTTGTCCTGAAGGACTAAGGGTTACCCTCAACT
This sequence comes from Capsicum pubescens, assembly GCA_030864215.1. Classification (NCBI taxonomy): domain Eukaryota; kingdom Viridiplantae; phylum Streptophyta; class Magnoliopsida; order Solanales; family Solanaceae; genus Capsicum; species Capsicum pubescens. The sequence continues at coordinate 79,116,898 of CM061544.1, forward strand.
GGATGGTACCGGTATGAGATCAACCATCAGCTGGCCAGTTAACATCTCAACCTACGCTGGCTATGTATTTATGGAATGCAGAGAATACTACTAAAGGTCACACCTTGAACTGGCAGGTGGGCCACTATCCCTGGGTTTGCTAGGTTCTAAATTCTACTCCTAACTGAACTGACTCAGAGTACTGAACTGTTCTAAGTTTAACTGATTATGATAACTGACTGAATTAATAATGCTCATAACATATCTAAAACTATTCTGAAGATACTAAGACTAAGTAAACCGCTATGTTTTTGTGTGTTCATAACCCCCAAGACACGATAGGAATAATAGTAAAATAGTACTAAAACTTTGGGGACATAATGTGATAGCATTTATTCAAAATTCATTCTTGTAGGCATTTCATCAAACACTTAATATTCATAGTTTAAGCTAAGTGTGGGAATAGTTTAAACCTTGTAGTAATAGCATGATTTCAACACCAATATCACTAATAAAGAGTTAAATCACTGAATAACAACATTAAAACGTGTTGGGTTTAATAACAACAACAATTTCATGTAGACTTCATTTGGATTCATTGTTTAAATCACAATTAAAGTCACAATGGCTTGTAATGATCATAACTTTGAATTTGAAATTAGATTCTTGAGCTCCATGGGTGAAACGGACCCATGGATGAGCATTTAACATACCTGGGTTGATGAATTTGTGAGAGTACTTCGGGTTTTTCTTGAAACTTGAACTTGAATCTTGAAGTATAGGGTTTGTTCTTGAGAGAGGATTAATATCTTGAAGAGGAATTATGAGGAATTAGGAACAAAATGCCCCTTTAGGGTTGTAATTATGTGTTTTGAATAGATTTGGGGATATGGTAAAAGACCAAACGATCCCTGGAAATTAAATTGCAAAACTGGAAATCCCAATTTTGCCTTCCGGTGTGACGCGGTGCTTATCGCGTTGCACCACTGGAAAAGGACAATCCCCATTTTGCCCAATAGCGTGACATGGTGCTATCGCGTCATGCCACTGGAAATAGACAATCCCTATTTGGCACCTTGGCATGATGCGGTGCCCCATTCAACATGAATTTGACCCTTGGAGTGATTCGGTGCCAATTGCGATGCTTCACTCGTAAAGGAAGAACGTGATTTTGGCCATAACGTTTTGGGCTACTGCTATTCACTAAAAGTGTCATAACTTCTCACCTATGTAGAAATTTGTATCATTGGAAATCTAATTCAATTCCCTATAATTTGGTGGTTTTTGAGCTGGAAAATCTCAGTAGAATAAAAGATATGCTCGTTTGAAGTTGACTCTAGAAACATTCTTCCCAAAAACTCAATCGGTACGGAATATTTTGATCCATCTAATAGCTGGGAGTAATTTGAGGCCTTAAGATACATAAAACTCACTCATTGATACCAAACGGTATCCGAAACAAAAAAATAGTCCGTAAATAATCACAACAACATGCCTAAACCCACAACAACAAGACAACAATATGATACAAGAAGCAAACAAAAACTTATAACAATAAAATGATAGGTAACTTGACACAAAGAGAACTTATTAGGTGCCAACTAAGGAGTGTATCAAACTCTAAAACCTCTACAAAATAATTTAACAAGAACCAAGTTCTTACACAAACCCAAGAGGAACTCGGTACACTCAAGAACTCACGTTTCTAGCCGATACACATAAGATAAGAAGAAAATCATCTCTTTTGATGTCAATGGTGGTCTACTCTCTTTTGAGAGGATGGTGTTTCAATGTTACAATATTGATTAAAAAAAGATAACTAAGGAAAAAGACTAAGGAAAATGTTTAAATAGTCTATTACGAAGGAGTGGCAAAAGAACCCCTTTACCCTTAATGAAGGGGTAGAGGGTTTGGAGTGTTTTGGGGAAGGCTTGGGTGTATTTTGAGCACCTAAGTCCATACCTCACATGTCAAGGCGTACACTCCCTTGGGAAAGTTCACAACAAGCTAAACTACATCAATTTTCATATACGCGCCTTGAAGTCTTTGTAGTTCCCGAGTTTGGATTTTAGTAAATGGTCTCAAGCCCATGACACCTGTATCATCCGTGTCCATTTTCAAAAATGCCCCTTAAAGTTTTTGTAGTTCCCAAGCTTTTATTCTAGTAAATGGTTTTGATCCCATGACACTCATATCATCCTCTCAATCTTGAGAGGAGTTTGACCTCAAACTCACTGGTTCTTTATCTTCAATGGTATTAATCTGTGAAAGGTCACACACGTTGAACGTGTTATCCACTTTGTATTCCAAAGGCAAGTCAATAATTTAAGCATTGTAGTTGATTCTTTCAAGAACTTGGAATGGACCATCACCTCATGGCACAAAATTTCCCTTTCTTTGGTTGGGAGATCAATCTTTCCGTAGGTGTACCCACACCCAATCTCCCGGCTTAAGCACAAGGCATTGTCTTCCCTTGTTGACTCATTTGGCCACCTATTCCTTTTTCTTCTCAAGCTACAACCTCACCGTCTCATGTAAGCTTTTAATAGATTCGTCCCTCTTTTTTCCATCTATGCTAATAACGACATTACTTGGCAAAGGAGTTAGATCGAAGGGGGTTAGGGGTTGAAGCCATAGACACATTCAAAGGGCGTGATACCTGTACTTGAATGAATCACCCAATTGTAAGCTAATTCTATTAGTGGTAGGTGATCTTACCAAGATGTCAACTTAACCTTCACCATGGAACAAAGTATAGAACCCAAGGTTCTATTTACTACTTCCGTTTGGCCATCGGTTTGTGGGCGGCAAGACGTAGAAAACAATAACTTGGTACTGAGCCTACCCCACTTTGAATTCCAAAAGTGACTAAGGAACTTTGAGTCCCTATTACTGACAATGGTCTTTGGGATGCCGTTCAACTTAAGAACATGTTCAATAAACAAAGAAGCAACACTAGCCGCCTCTTCATTATTTTTGCAAGGAATATAGTGTGCCATTTTGGAGAAACAATCAACAATAACAAAGATGCTATCCCGACCCCTTTGAGTCTGTGGAAGACCCAATACAAAATCCATAGTAATACCAAACCATAGATGTAATAGAGTGGGAATCGAGATGTACAACCCATGAGAAAGGAGCCTAGACTAAGCACTCCTACAATCCATGCATTGACCGCAAACTTTTACAACATCTTTGCGCATCCTTGGCCAATAGAATTGTTCCTCCAATATTCTAAGGGTCTTATCAATTCCAAAGTGACCTATGAGACCGACTTCATGTGCATCCCTCACAAACAACTCTTTCCTAGAGATAGAAAGTACACACAATCGTCTTCCCCAAAACAAGTATTCATCACACATGGCATAGGGGCTAGAATTTGAATGCCTCCTTTCCCAACCCAAGACTTTACTTTCTCGAAAGATAGAAGCAAAGTAAGTGTCCTCGGGATATAAAGACTTGAGGCTCTTAAACCCCATTAGCTCTGAAAACAAAGTGGAAAAAAGAACATGCTTTCTATACAACACATCAGCTACCACATTATCCTTACACCTTTTGTATTGAATGACATAGGGAAAGTTTTCAAGAAATTCAATCCATTTGGCATGCCATTTGTTAAGTTTTTCTTTTGCCCGAAGGTGCTTCAAAGATTCATGATCTTTTTGGATTATGATTCCTTGGGCCCAAGATAGTGTTTGCAATTGCCAATTCTCTAACCAAAGCATACAACTCCAATTCATACGTAGAGTAGTTTAGAGTTTCTCCTTTGAGCTTTTCGCTAAAGTAAGATATAGGCTTTAATTTTTACATCAAAACCGCGCCTATGCCCACTTTTCTAGCATCACATTCTATTTCAAACATCTTGTCATAGTTAGGAATTTGCAACAATGGAGCTGAAATGAGCATATCTTTCAAGGTCTTAAAGGACTTAGGTCAAGGGGTTTGCAATGGTACTAAATCCTTTGACGAACCTCTGATAAAAACTTTCCAACCCATGGAAGCTCCGAATTTCACCCATGGATTTTGGGGTTGGCCAATCTTTAATGGCGGTTATCTTGGATTCGTCTACCTCTACTCCCCTCGAGCTTACAAAAAATCCAAAAAACACAATATTATCAAAACCAAAGGAGCATTTTTCAATATTAGCATACAACTTTTGTTTCCTAAGAACATAAAACACACTCCTTAGATGCAATAATTATTCGTTAAGGGACTTACTATAAACTAAAATATCATTAAAGTACACAACCACAAACTTGCCAATAAACGGCTTCATCACATGATTCATTAGCTGCATAAATGTACTAGGAGATTTGGTAAGACCGAATGGCATAAACATCCACTTATATAGACCAAATTTTCTCTTGAATGCAGTATTCCATTCATCACCCGATTGGATACATATTTGGTGATATCCGCTCCTAATATCAACCTTAGAAAACACACAAGAGCCAATTAGTTCATCAAGCATATCATCTAACATAGGAATGGGATGGAGATACTTTACCATAATTTTATTTATGCCTTGGTAGTCTACGCACATTCTCTATGACCCATTCTTCTTCAGCATAAGAAACACTGAAACCGCTCATAGACTCATGCTTTCCTTGATGTATCCTTTGTTGAGGAGGTCCTCAACTTGCCGTTGGAGTTTCTTTATATCCGTGAGGTTGCTCCTATAAGCCGACTTATTTGGTAATTGCGACCCTAGAAGAAAATTAATTTAGTGCTCAATTCCTCAAAGTGGAGGAAGCCCTTGCGATAGTTTGCTAAGAAATACATCATCAAATTCCTGCAAAACATTAGAAATAGAAGATGGGATAGGGGAAATGGATAGGTTAACATTTAAAACATGAGCCAAAAGTATCATGGGAGTAGCATCATCAAACTTTTTGAAGAGGTCTCCCTTTCAAGCCAATATTACCATCAAATTATTACCCCTCCAAGATAAAAATCCCTCTTCTTCCTTACCCTTCCCACTCTTGGGTTCATCCCCTCTACCCGCGGGTTTCTTCTCTTTCTTTCCCTTTCCTTTCAAACTCTTTATTTATCGATGTGCCTCACACACTTGTGATGGTGATGTGGTCAGAGTTTGTACTTCCGACCCTTGAACTCAAATGAGTAGTAGTTGGTTCGGCCATCATTCTTGGTAGACCTATCATATTGCAATGTATGACCCAACAAAAGATTACAATTTTGTGTAGGAATGATGTCGCAAAGTACCTCATCCTCATAATTTCCAACTTTGAACCAAATCACCACTTTACGAGTTACCTTCAACTCTCCACAATCGTTCAAAAATTAGAGTCTATACAGATTCATATATGAGTAGTTGGAAACTTCAAGTAATCTACCACCGAGGCACTAGCTACATTAGAAAAACTTCCGCTATCAATAATTAAGGAGCATAAACTCCCCTTTATGAGGCACTTAGTATGAAAGAGGTTTTCCAGTTGGCTAGGATCATCCAATGCTTTGCTAATCATAACTCTCCTTACCACATAATTAGGTACTTCAAGTTCACCTTCTTGTGGCCAAACCTCTTTTTCATCTTCATCACTAGGCCTCTCATCCTCCTTTCCTCTCTATCCTTAGAGGCTTCTTCATTTTCAACCATTTCAAGACCCAATTCTTCTCTCAAGAAATACAACTTCCCTTCTCTCAATATCATATTTCTCCAGTTAGGACACTCACTAGCCTTGTGTCCCTATCTGTGGTGTTTGAAGCATTGAAATCCCTTGACATTAGAGAAAGCATTTGATTTGCCCTCAAACCATGAATGATGTGGTGGAGCAACCTTATTCACGGGTGTATGGGCCTTGGTTGGTTGTTGTTTGGACTTATTCGACCCCGAAGTCGATGAAACCACTAATCTCCTCTTGGTCCAACCCGAGGACCCTTGGTATGTTTTGGTTTTGCATGCCGACCTTTCCTTATTCTCTCATTCATTCTCCAAAACCTCTTGAAAGATCCCTTCAATAGTTTCAAACTTATGAAGTGTCATATGCATATATATTTACTTATTTAGGCCTACCTTGAACCTGATGATATCGTTGCTCACTTGTTCTCCTCTATGATCAAGTTTCAAGATGAGTTGTTGAAACTCATCATAGTAGACAGTCACACCTTTTCTTCCTTACTTCAAGTTGTACAATTTTCCAAGGAGTTCATGTTGATAGATTTCGGGAAGGTACTTTTTCCTCATAAGATACCTTAACCAAAACCAAGGAGGGGGTTGCCCCTCAATCAATACGTCGCAAAAATGTTTGACATACTCCTACCACGTGGTAGCATATCCCTCAAAATGAGCAATGGAGTAGCAACTTTTATTCTCCTTTGTGTGATCGTTCACTTGAAATACTCTCTCATATGTGGGTTTCCATGTGAAAAAATCTTCGAGATCACTTTCTCCCCTAAAGATCAGAAGTCCTATTTTGATTGTGTTAAGACCAACATCTCTTTCCTGAACACCTTGGCCGCCTCTACCATCAAGTCCTTGGTTTTACCTTTTTTTTACCCTTGGATCTACCCTTCTACCTCTCATTACATCTTTCATAAAATAAGGATCATCATACATCCCATGCCCTCTTTCGGTTCTCCCTCACATATCTCTCTTCTTGCATTGGCGGGTTTTGGATATTTGGAATTTCTTATGGTGGATTCATATTTAGTTGAGGAGGTCTTTAGATTGGAGGATTTTTTTTGGATAATTCAAATTTAAGGGTGGCATTTGGGTTCCTAGTCCTTCATGTGGGACTTGGTGATGTGGGGAATGGCTAGTTCCATCAAGGACAAAGCCTTGTGAGTAATAATTGGATTGAGGTATGGCATTTGGTGGATACATTATTTTGTGCATGGCATCACGGGTAATGGTTGGTGATGTGTTTTGAGGAGTTGAGGGTATAGAACTACGTTGGACTTCTACCCTCTCTACACACCCACTTATAGAGGCCATTTCCACTCCCATCTTCTTAACCGTAGTATTCCCTCTAGCCACGTCCCGAGACAAGGACTCAAGACTAGCTACAAGAGTATTCATAACATTATGGTCCATGGTTTGTGCATTGTATGTTTTGGTTTCCATGTGTGGTTGTTCCATTTTCAAATGTACCTACAAAATAAGCAAACGTTAGTTCAAAATATTCTCACTCACTCTTTTCAGTCGGCTCCCTCACTTATCCCTTCAAGTGTTGTAAGCCGGCTATCAACTTGTGAGTACTTGGGAATGAATCTAATCTTGAGTTAGAATGGATTTAGGTTTGGAAGACTCAAGGAAGTTTGTACGCACTTGAACAAAGAATAACTACGAATTATAAATAAGCAAAGCACCACAAGGAATGTTAACACAAAAGACGTACTCAAAAACTAGTTCACAACTTAGTAGATTGTTACTTAGTTGTCAACTAGTATAGGAGTCAATAGAAAGAAACTATTAGAGACAAAATAAGAAACTATGAATGTCCAAGAGCTTGAGTTTTGTTGTTGGTGTAGTCCACATTTTCTTTTCTTTTGGCCTTCTGGAATTGTTGTTTAAGTGTGATATTTTTCCAATCTTGTTGTTTCGTGATAATTTTTAATTTTGGAGTGAGGATGCAAGATTTTTTACTCTCTTTCCAAGGGTTAAAAAAGTCCAACAACTTTTTACCAAATTGCACTAAATTGGCAAAACACTTTTTTGCCTTGTCTTTGTACCTTTCCTCTTTTGGCCTTTCTTGAAAGATATTTGACACTCTTTTTGGTAAATAAGATTTTTAGGAGGTTTTTGTTTCTTTACCACTTTAGTGTTGCCTTGAAATTATTCCCAAGACGAACACAAGACTTTGTCTCTCTCTTCCCTTTTCAAATCAAATGAGGCCTTTTGTTGAATATTACTCAGGAACAATATGAACAACAACAAGAACACTTTGAACAACAACAATATCTAATCCATCCAACCCATCAAAAACAACTAAACAAGAACTCAAATCTTGGACTTTAGACTCAAGTGTGTTAGTGTACAACAATCCAACACACAAAAATACTAAGACAAGCAAAATAACACATAAATCTAGACAACTTGTCTGCCAAACACAAGACACCTAATAACTCTTTTTTTCATTTTCAACTAGAAGAGACCAAGATTGGTAGTGTAAAAACACAACCAGCCTTCTGTATGATACCAAATGCTACCAAATGGTATCTACAACACCAAAACAGTCCGCAAACAGTCACAACAACACATCTAAACCTGCAATAACAAGACAACAATACGATACAAGAAGAAAATAGAAACTTAAAAAAATAAAAGGATAGGTAACTTGAAACTAATAGAACTCATTAGGTAGCAACTAAAGACTGTATCAAACTCTAAAACCTCTACAAAATATGTTAACAAGCACCAAGTTCTTACGCAAACCCAAGAGGAACTCAGTTCACTCAAGAACTCACGTTTCTAGCTGATACACACAACACAGGAAGAAAATCATCTCTTGTGATGTCAATGGTGGTATACTCTCTCGTGAGAGGATGGTGTTTCAATGTTACAATCTTGATTCAAAAATAAGATAACTAAATAACAAGACTAATGAAAATGTTTAAATAGTCTATTACAAAGGTGTTGCAAATGGACCCCTTTACCCTTAATGAAGGGGTGGCGGGTGTGGAGTATTTTAGGGAAGCCTTGGGTTTATTTTGAGAATCTAAGTTTAGGCCCCACATGTAAAGGTTTCCACTCCCTTGGGAGAGTTCGCAACAAGCTCAACCATGTCCATTTTCATAAACGCGCCTTGAAGTTTTTGTAGTTCCCGAACTTGGCTTCTTGTAAATGGTCTCGAGCCCATGACACCTGTATCATCCGCATCCATTTTCATAAATGCTCCTTGTATTCTTTATAGTTCCTAAGCTTGGATTCTAGTAAATGGTCTCGAGTCCATGACACCCATATTACTCATAATATACCAAAGAACTATAATGTACTTTGCATGAGCTTGAAACATGGCTCTAACATTGGTTTGGATTTTTAGGGTATTACAACTACTTATTTCTATGAGAAGTGTTGATACTCCTATTCAACAGGCTAGGAATGCTCTTACTGAGAAAAATGCTTCAATGATCACAACTCAGGCTGAACAAGAGACTGAGAAGGTTATGCTTTAATATAGAATTAATCTTCTTTAGGCTGAACTTAAACGTGAACTAGCTGAGAATGCTGAAATTGTGTGAAGGATGACCCAGCTTATCCCATCTCCTCCTCCCTCCTCCTCTTAGATCCTTAGGATTGTTTTTTCTTTCATTTATTTTATCTTTCACTCTTAAAGTACTGGGTTATTATAATTCGTAGTTGATCCTAAATGAAATGGTTTTCTTGCTATTGTCAATCTTATTCATGTCTTTTTAAATGCGTTGTTTATTCAACTTATTACAAGTTTTTCTTTGACTTAGTGATAATACCAGTGGCTATTAATTATTTGACATTTAATCCTAGTCTAACCCTCCTTTGAACCAGATTTTCAACAATGTCAAAAAGGGGAAGATAAGTTATGCAATGTTCATAACCTAATGACTAATCTGTTTCATATGATTTGACCATCTTGAGTAACATGTTTGATTTATATGTAAATTATCAAAACTTTATTGGTTTAACAAAGATGAGTTGTGCAATGTTCATAACCTAATGCCTAGTCTATTTTATTCCAGTGTCAAGATTGACAAAGTGTTTCAGGGAATCAAAGTTTGTCATCAACAAAAAGGGGAAATTTATCAGACAATGAAGTTTTGATGATTGAAATATAAATGAAACATGTTACTCAAGTTGGTCCAATCACATGAAGACTAGGGAAAGAGGACAGGAATGCATAAGGAATGGATAACTCTCTTGTGCTCTTGATGGATCACGTGAGATAAAAAGAAGTTGTAATTAAATAAAACACTTTATTAATAAGATGAAGATGAAAAGTTTCCTTCAAACAAGGAGATAAAGTCGTAGAAAGAGTTCTACCAAAGAAAGGAGTTTCACTTGAAGAAGGAGTTCTACCAAAGAAAGGAGTTTCACTTGAAGAAGGAGTTCAACTTAACAAAGAAATCTGTTGGGTTGAAGAGTTCAAAGGCTGGAAAAATAAAGCACATAGTGACAGACTCTTTGGAGATTCATTATATATTGAGGGAGTAACTCACTTTTTTACTCATGCACTTACAAAGATGGAAACATATCAACAAATTCCGTGTGAAGTTCCAAAGCTTGAAGCATCTTGAGTTGAACCTATTCCTATTTCTTAGAGTTTATGAGTCTTAGACTTTATGTATTAGGTAGGTTCCTGAGTTGTATTTTTTTCTATTCTCAGTGAAGTATAAACTGATTTAGGAGCTTTGTCTTCAAATCTCAAAGACTTGGGAACACTTACCTAGGGAAGGTGTATGTTTTACCTGAACTAGGATTTAGAGTTTAATTCCAAGATTACAAGAGTCTTGTAATTTTCCATTTGTTGAGGCTCAATTCTTTTAGTGAAGTTGGGGTTAAATCCTGTAGTGGTACAGCTCGTACACCTCTTTATGCTTGGTGTTTTCCATGTAAACATCACTGTGCAATTACTTACTGTTTTAGCTAGATAGAAACACGTTAGTCAACCTGTTCCACTGATAGGCAACTGTTTGGCTAAAATAAAGTAATTAGTAGGACTCAAAATTTAACATCTTGGAAATCATGCAAAAAAACATGTATTGTTAGCTCTGCAGTGGAATCTAAATTTATCACTTTAGATAAGGACAATTAATAGGTTGAATAGCTTTGAAAATTCTATGAAGCTATTTCTTTCTAGCCCAAACTTTTGACACCAATATGTATATACTGTGATAATCAAGCTACAATAGGTAGGGCAGAGAGCATGATGTGTAACAAAAAATCTCATCATATAAGAGAGAAATATAATATGATTGGAGAATACTCTCTAGTGGAATTATCATGAATGACAATGTGAAGTCAAGGAATAATGTATTGGATCCACTTAAAAGAGGAGTAACTTGATAAGGAGTTGAAAGATTATCTTTAGCGAAATGAGTTTAATTCTTAGGACAAGTCATCATAGATATAACTCTACCTAGAGTACTGGAGAACCAAGGAGTTAGGTTCAAGTAGATCAATTAAAGTTGTGACTGACGATTCACCATTGTCAAACAACTCAACCCATCCTCATGATGAAGACAAATTAAGTAGACAAGGATAAGGATTTTGGTTTGAAGATTTTTAATGGTTTTTAAGTTTGACAGGTATGGCAAAATACTTTATCTATAATATTAAATGTTTAGAAATCACCTATGTGCGGTTGAAGCGGAAGTCGATTCAAGGAGAATGATAGTAAAGGCCTATTCTCTAACCTCTCATGAAATCAGATAGTGTTCATGAGAAAAATGGACAAAAACCTGAGAACCATAAATGGAAAGGGCTATTTATGTGACTAGTATTGTCTAGGTGTACAGTAATGTTTAGCGGATTAAAGATATCATATCTCCGATTGACCGAGTGCATCTGATATAAGTTTACTATGGAAAGTTCAAAGAAAAACATACTTTTCTAGAAATAATTAATCTTTACTTGTAAAACACACACTTGTACATATATTTATTAGTCTAATAGTCATTCAATATTTATGTGGGAGAATATTGGGTTCTAGTGAAATTTGAATGGAAAAAAGAAGGAAGAAAATGAAGGAAAAGTGAAATGGGTGTTAACTTTATAAATTTAAAAGAGTGTGTCTCTCATATTGGTTGGAGAAAAGAGCATCCTTGTACCTAAATATGGTTTCACTCTTTCATGTGAGTAGTGAGATTAAAAAAATCGCAAATCTTGCATGGTCGTCATTGTCTCTCGGCTCAACTTCAGCTTTGGATTTGAATTTGTCAAATGATCGATCGAGAGATTATATTTTTGGAAAAAATTCATTTGAAACTTGAGCATTAATGTTTTTTTTAATTCAAAATATTGATAAAAAAAATTTCTCTATTTGCAAACGCACACAAGCATGTGTAGACATATGTCAAAACGAAGATTGAAGGGACACAATCCTTTGGTTCGCTGTTGGAATGGCAATTGACGAAATGTGGGAACATATAGCCATTTGTGGGTACATCTGCCAGTGCACATGCCAACACATGTTATACTTTAACTTTATGTTTTAAGAATTGGGTGATATGGGGCCTAATCTCGTCATGTCCGGCGTACATTGATCTGCACATGGACTCGACGCTCCGAAGCAATGCAACTCTTCACAGACCATTGCTTCTTTTCTATAGAAACACATTTTGTCTATAAATATCTATTTTTTCCTCATATAGGTAACATAATTTTGATGTTAAAAAACTCATCTTTCTTCACAAACTCAAGTATGATTTGCGACCAGTGTGTGAGTTTGTTGTTCGGCAGAATTTGGGTACCGCTATTCCTTTGAAGTGATTTATTTTATCCTTGGAGGATATATTACATAACCTTGGATACTTGACGGGAATAATTTTCTTAAAGAAACACAGCGAATTCAATGGGCTTGAATCTTCTAATCTTCATCTCTTTCTAAATGTTTGATTTTTCGTTTTTAAAGAAAATAGTTTGAACTTCTTCGTTGTTCTTGAGTTGACGTTCTTGAGCTTGTTCTTGAAATTCATGTTTTACATACAAAGTTATAACTTCATTTGTTTTTTCATACTTTAGTTTGGATATATTGTTGAAGTTCATTTAATACAAATTTTATTTACAACTAAAAAATAACATCCCCATTCTCAGACCATTGATTCTATATATATTACTAAGTCATTTTATTTACAGGGAGTAGAGATGAAGGAAAATCAGCATACATAATTTTACTCCTTTTGTTTTGATTCTTTTCCTCCTACTATATTGTTGTATTGGGTTTTTTTATTTAATATTTGCTAGTTTCTAGTTCCTAGTTTATACTAGAAAAACTTGTTGAATCCTGGGGATACACCCATGCCGAGTGAAAATCCTTATGAACAGCATCTGGCACGCCTCAAGCTTTGATAAACTTCCTTACAAGTGTTCATGAAGATGTATTTTTGGTAAGATTTCCACTTTAGAGGGATGGATCCAAATTCATGTGCCGTAGTGTATTATAGCTCTATCCGTACAAAATTTATAATTTTCTTATGTTGATTGAGAGGTTGTTTTTCTTTTTTCAAATATTGCGAAACAACCTCTGATCCTAATGAGTTTGTCTATTGCTTTCCAACTTTTAGTCCCTAAATGTATACAGAAAAGTTGTCAGGGTACTCGTTTCATGTTCTCGAGAAGAAACTATAACTTAGCACCCTCTCTTTTGACTAATTATTGCTTGGAGAAAATCTTATATTGTAATTGCTACAAGCAAATTTCATTTTGACATTGCTACACCTCTGTGATGATATAGCTTTTAGATCCTTCAAAGCGCGCTACCAGATTGAGTACAATATGATGTCATTTTGTATTTCCAATTTCTCTAATGAACAATGAATGTTCTATGTTAATTAAAAAATAAGATTGATATTATTTTCTCTAGAGTTAAAGGAGAAGTATCAGGCCTTTGATATTTAATATTTATCACTTGACTGGCGCTAGCCTTAGCTTTTTTGTTGTCTTCTATTATGAACGGACAGGAATAAGAAATACCATATGCAAAAGAAAAATAAGAAGAACACAAAGATTTACGTGAAATCCCTTGATGGGAAAAATCACGGGTAGAGGCGGAGGAAATTCACTGTGATGGAGAGGAATACAAGGAGGAGACGATAATCTCAATTTCTTGTAAAACAACACCCAATAAATGCACTTAGATAATACATGCGTACAAATAAATCACAAACATGGGTTACACCGCGAACTTTTCAATGCCGGATCAACAAAATTTGGGTCACAAACTCTAACAATCTCCACCTTGACACGAATTCTAATGCAGAACTCAAATTTATTTCACGAAAACTCTCTACCTCTTCCACAAAAGTCCCTAAGGGAACATCTTAATTGCTGACACCAACCAAGTCCAAGCAATGCTCAAACTTGGTACTTGGTAGTGTCTTGGTCATCATATCAGCGGGGTTATCATGGTACTAATATTGCTTACCACAATATCACCACGAGTAATAATTTCAGGCACAAAATGATATCGAACATCGATGTTCTTTGTCCTCTCCTGAATCATCTATCTTTTGTATGGAAGATAGTACTTTTATTGTCGTAAAAGATCATTGTAATCTATAAGTCTTTGCTAAGTTCACACACAGACCCTTCAACTAAATAGCTTCCTAGAAAGCCTCTGTAAAAGTCGTGTACTTTGCCTCAACAGTTTACAAAGCAACTTTAGTCTGTAAAGTAGCTTTCCAACTAATAGCACAACTATCAATGGTTAAACATAGCCTGTAAGGGATATCCTTTTATCAAGGTCTCCTACAAAAATTAGAATCAATATACCCAATCACTCCATCTCCATTTTGCCTAAATTGAAAACAAATATCAACAGAACCATGCAAGTATTTGAAAATCAACTAAACTGCTTCCCAATGTTCTTAGTCAAGATTTTCCTTGTATCTGCTAATTACACTGACTATAAATAATAAATCTTGTTGGGAACACACCATTGCGTAAATAAGAGACCCAACGACACTAGTGTATGGAACTTGAGATATATAGTCATGCTCATCATCTGTCTTTGGAGATAACATGGCCGAGAGTTTGAATGAGCTTCCAAAGGAGTACTGACAAGTTTGGCATTTTGCATATTGAACCTATGAAGCACTTTATCAATATGCTTTTCCTGACTCAAGTATAACTTACACTTCTCTCTATCTCTTAGAATTTCCATGCCAGGAATCTTCTTTGCTACTCCTAGATCCTTCATCTCAAACTTCTTATAGAGCTGGGCTTTGACTGTTATTACCTTTCTCATATCCTTTGCTACTATGAATGTATCATCAACATACAAGAGAAGATACATGAACTAAACATCACTTACCTCCTTGAAATAGACACAACTATCATAACTACTACTCCTAAACATATGATAAGTCAGAAAAGAAGCAAATCTTTTATACCATTATTCGGGCGAATTTTTGAAGTCATAAAGGGACTTTTCAGTAACTATACATAGTCCTCCTTACCTGAGATTACAAAACCCTCGGGTTGTGGCATAGAGATGTCCTTCTCAAGTTCTCCATGAAAGAATACAGTTTTGACATCCAACTTCTCAAGATCAAGATTGTATGTGGCACTAATAACAAGAAATGCTCGAATCGAACTATGCTTTACAACTGGAGAAAATACATTTGTGAAGTCAACACCTGTAACCTTACTGTAACCTTTAGCAACTAGTCTTACTTTGTACCTAGAAGCTTCAACTCCCGATGCTCCTTCTTTGTTTTTCTAATATATTCTTTAAAGAACTAATAAAATAAATAAGATAACGTCATGAGCATAAGGGAGTTGGTTTACTGACCATGAAGGTATAGGTCTAAAGGACAAATGCCCGAAACTATATTTGCCGACATAGGATAGAGATCAATTCGCAAGTTGGATGACTCTTTTTTTCTTCATGTGTCCCGAAAAGGGGCTAACCATGGAATTTTACTAGAAAATCATGTCATGTCACGTCTTGTTCCCAGCAAAGTATAGGATGGCTTAGCTGATCGGGACGAGATCAGACTCCATGCGCTCACATGGTGGTTTATGACGGTTCACTACTTTCTCCAAAAAATAATCAAAGGAATTTAAATCTACTTTACATTGTCAATTATAAATTTAGTTTACATTCTTGTTCCTTTCCAGATGCCTTCAATTATATTTGAATATTATTGTTAATTCTATTCTTTTGTTGTACTACCCTTCTGCAATGGTTTTACATACCAATACATTCCACGTATTGACCGTATTTGGCACTACATCATTTCATGATGTGCGTTCTGGCTCTCAAGTCCGCGGTCAGGCACCTCATTAGGATTCCTAACTTATGCTATTGGTGAGCCTCTTTCCTACCAGGAGGTTGAATGAGATATAATGTTTTTTTTTTTCTTTCCTTTCAATATTCGTACTCATTAGAGGCTTCACAGGTTAGTGTAGTTGTCAAGAAAACTTTGTAATTTCCAGTCTTCATTAATAATAACTATTTGTATTGTTGAACATTATGCGGTATTAATAAACTAGGGTGAAGTTTTATCTCCTTAGAAAATTGTAATTGAATTCTATATTACTTCCGCTTTATCCATTTGTATTAGAAGTATGCTCGAGTGATATGCTAGAACGTTCACTCGTACTAACTATAGTATTGGGTGCGCGTCATGTCCAAGGCTTCGGCTCGGGTTATGACAATATTATACTTGGGATATGACAGAAATGTTTGAGTTATCCATCATTCGGAAGGCCTTTACTTATATGTTGACTCTTTTAGTGTAAGGTCCAGCCGGGGGATTTGTCCCGGTCTAGATAGTTAGTTCTCTGTCATATTTGCTGATAAAGTTATATTATAAATTTCCCTTTAATTTCATTGTTATATCTTCCGCACTTTGATTCATGTATGGATTTTGCTTATGATAGTATGCTAAGGGGTCTCTCACCCTTCGAGGTTCGGGATGCCCGTCATGGTCAGGGCCTCGATTTGGGTCATGACATCTGTGTACCTTATTCATATTGTATTATGTTGCTATGAACTTACAGATCCACATACCTCTAAAGTGATAGGAAAAGAACAGACCATTTACATCATATTCTCGTCTGGTCCTATTGAGATATTGAGACAACAATGTTTCTATAGCATTCAAGATTTCCTACAATAACCAGACAACTAAATTACATATCTCAAGAAAAATCTATTAACGGTTTGAACGACAACATAACTGTAGGCGACCAGACTTATACAACTAGGAATTATACAAATTAATCTTCTGAAATCTGCATCAACTTGACAGTTGAGTACCTGGCAAGATTCCATCAGTATCGGTGCTATGGCTCCCTCTAGAGTTGGAGCTACAGTAAGTACCTGCTAGTTGAATTGGTACATGATTTGAACTAGAAAGGTTTATGGATATAATATGGTAAATTATCCATTAATGTTTTAAAATTGGACAAGTATTGATTGACATTTATTTTTCGTATACTGTACAAGTAAAGATGAATGGAGGTAGTAGTACAGCTTCCAATTATTTTCGATTACTACTTACTACTAAATTTTGGACTCATCCATACGTAAGCATTATTGTCCTTTTTCTTCTTTGCTTTTGTTCTCTACATGCCAGTTTTCATCCATCAAAAGCAAAGAAAATAAGGGTAATGATTGTTGATGAAGATAGAGGCAGAGTTACGATTTAAAGTTTGAGGATAATGAATGTTTTAATATAAATGATGAATGGTTAAGTATATATTATAGAGTATGAAATAAATATATTGATGAATAATTTATATTAAAACATTAAATTTATAAACTTTATAATTTATAATTAACTATTCATCATTTGTATTAAAAGATTTATTATCCTAAAACTCTAAATCGTAGCTTTGCCTCTATCTTCATCAAGAATCATTACCCTTTTTTTTCTTGCTTTTGATGAATGAAAACCGGCATGTAGAGAACAAAAGAAAAGAAGGAAAAGGACAATTCTTACATGGATGACTCCAAAAATGTAGTAGTAAGTACTAATAGACAAGAAGTGGAAGCTGTAATACTGTCTCCGTTCATCTTTACTTGTTTAGTATATCAAAAATAAATGTCCAATAATATTTGTCCATTCTAAGAAAAATTAATGAATATTTTTCCAACTTATATCAATTCTATCCTTGATATTAATAATTAATCATAAGAAGAAAAATTTAAGGATAAAAAGTACTCCCTCCATCCCATTTCACGTGTCAACTTTTGACCGGACAGGGAGTTCAAATTCTTGTGAAGAATATAACTATAGTCATCTTAAAATGTTCATAACTTTTAGATCACAATGAATTTTTTCACTCAAAATGCAGTGTCAGATATATAATTGAATTAGCTTTCTAATGACACAAATTTTGCCTTAATCTGATATCAGAGTAAAAAGTTATGGTAAAATTATTGAAGCACTGTCAAAGATTCCAATGACAACGACTCATTGTCAGACATAGCGGATCGCCCGGAGGTAGTCATTTCCATGGACGTAGGGGCAAAATTTGGGACCTTTGACCATAACTCAAGCAATGACTTATGACCAAAACTAACAAGTCGTTGCCTAAGTCGTTGGGACTACTTCCAGGAGTTTTGTAGACAGTTTTTGAGGTTTTTTTTGGGTCTTTTCCCACTCTTTAACCTGAAGACTACATCATTTAAGTTATTCTTATGCTAAATATAAACCTTAAACAACTCCAAATTCCTCATTCTCAATACAACACACAAATTACTCAAGAAATGTGCGATTTTCCACTCCTCCAAAGCAACAAATTAGGGTTCTTCATCTCCAAGTTCAAATCCTCAAAATTTTAGTTCAAGAATCAAGAGTAATAAGGTATGTGGGAATTCAGTGAGGATATCCTTTCATTATAATTCCCAAATTATGATTTTTATTCATGAATTTTATGATCTTCATCAACTATGGTTTTACCCGATTGTTACTCTAAGCTTAAATTCCTTTTCTCATGGTATAATTGTCACTCATAAGCATGTTTTAATGACTATTCATGATCTCTTAGGCCCATAAAATATCATTGAAGCTATTCTTAAATCCATGCATAATTTACATGATTTTAGTTAAAATTTCAAGCATATGATCAAGTTATATGAGATATATAAGTTTCCTAGCTATTAAGGATTATTTATCACGATTTTGCAGATTTCAATACATATTAGTTGACATACCATGTTTTTCTATGAAATTTAGTATTTTCACATACTTAGAATTATGAACCCTTGGTATGTCGGTAAATTCTTGATTCTGGACTTAAGTTATGAAATTTTTTATTATATTCAGATCATATTTTTACTGTGTAGTCACATTACTCAGAGTTGGTGGGTTATGAATACCCAATACCTAGGGATTCATGCATATATCAGTTTTCATGATTTTAAGGGAGTTAAATAAGTAGAGTTTTTAGTGTCATTCAGTTGGGAGTAGTATTTAGCACATAGTGGACGTAGGGATGAAGGCTTACCCAGTTATGGTTGAGACCTCTAGTAGTAGTTCCAAAATTATAGAAATATGGTGCCCCCATAGGTTATAAGGGGTCACTCGTCAGTTGAGGAATGACACCCTAGTACTTCAGGACCTTATCTTAGTAGATCCACGCCAGCCAGTAATGGTACCCTTGGCCAGGTACTAGCACTTTTCCAACTGGAGTTACATATTGGACCCTAATATGGTAAGATTGGGGTATGTCTATTATTGTTAGCTCCCACAGTACTCAATTCATTTTTCAGTTTATAATTCTGTTCAGATTATGCATGACCCTATAATCAGTTATTCAGTTATATTCAGAACATGTTTATACTTGGTCATTGTATTAGTTCACATCCCATAGTTTCAGACATAGTATTCATACATGTCCTTACGTTTAGTTTTACTCTCTTTTATACTATTAATTTTAAGAATATCACAACTTTTACATATGAACATATTTTAAATGCATATTTCAACAAATGGTTTATGTCCTCCATTTTAAAGATGTTTTAAGTGTTTTCATGACTAGTGCATAACTGACATTCTCAGGACATTCCAAAGTACTTATCGCATACCTCTTCTGTGTACATTTTTCATGTGTTGTAAATTTAGGTGCTTACTACAAGATCATAACCTAGCAGATCATAGCATTCAACTAGCAGGTCATGAGTTCTCTTATTTTTAGGACTTTAGTCATTTACAATTCAAATATTTTATTTTCAAATTGGTTTCTATTGATTTGGGATAGTTAGAGTCATGTCCCTTCTTTCTATAGTCAGTGTTAGTAGAGGCTTCATAGATAGTTGGTTTGAGTCATTGTGTGTAGTTTCAGTTTATAGTGTTGTCAGCTTTAAACAGTGATGTATTGAAACATCTTATCTCATGATTATGTTTTCGCTCAGTCAATTTAAATTTTATATTTGTTTTTAATTAGTTTCTCAAGCATTATGCTTGTACATGGGCTATCTTTATATAACTTGTGTTCTAACCACCGTGTTACGACTAGGGAGTAGTCTCGAGTCGTGACAAACTTGGTATTAGAGCACAAAGTTCAAGTTTCCTAGGGTGTATATGAAGTTGTGTCTAGTACAGTCTAGCAGAATGGTTCATAGACGTCTATACTTTTATTTGAGAGGCAACAGGGAATTTAAGAAATGTTTCTCATCTTTCTTATCACAGATTGTGTAGTAGAGATGTTCTCTAAGAAACTTATACAGATTGTTACATTGCTCCTTTTATGCCAACTATGCCTTATTTTTTAGGTAATATAAATAGTCAAGCTTAAGTTCCTACTGATAGAGGTTTCTTAAACAGTCCCCACCGATAGTTATGAGATTGCATCAGTGCTTGTATGTTCTAATCATTGAAAAAATTTATTCAGTTTCATGAAAATCATGCACTAAGCCAAAGTCAGATGTGCTCAGAATCCTATGGCCGCATGACCTAGAGTTAGAAGCATGAACCTCGAAGTTTAGTAGCAGTAAAGTGGGGATAGTGTTTATCTAAATTTCGTAGATTATGTATCCATGGAGCCTGAAAGTATTTGTGTAGACTGTTTATTAGAACATTGAGAGAGATTTACAAGCTAAGGGGATTCATAAATTTCCGACCAACTTGAAGTCGGAGACAATGGATCGACAATACCATTTGAATATTTTCGAGTACGTTGAAGTAGAAAATAATGGACAAAATTAAATTTAAATTCGAAACAATGAACCATCCCGTATGAAAATTTCAAAGACCTCGAATTGTAAACAATGGACAATGCCGATTTTAAATATTTCCGACAAACTTGAAGTCGAAAATAATGGACAATACTGATTTTAAATTTTTTGACGACCTTGAAGTCGAAAATAATGGTGATCCATATCTCTTCTAACTCAGACAACGAAAGAGAGCTTAAATAACTTCTTTCACAGTAATCACAAATTTTCAATATAACACAAAATAAAGAATTTTTTTTCATAAGTAACAGGTTAAGAAATCAATCATTAAAGCTACATTAGTAGTATCATAATCTTCACTTCATATCTGTCATGACCCGAACTAGGGCCTGGCAGTGACGGACATCCCGAGCCCTGAAGGCCCGGACGTCCTACTCTATCTGGTAGTCATGCACAACATTCATATAATAAGAAAAGATGCAGAAATACAATCTAAAACGGAAACATGGTCATTAACTCTGAGATTCAAGACATAATAATAGAAGCTGCAATTCAAAACATCTGAATAAGATCTGACTCAGTCTCCAAAATCTCTACTGCATCTCACAACTGTTCTGAACACTGGGACAAGGCCCCTAGTAGACCAAAATAAAGGAATAACACAATCTGAAATAACAGGTCTTCTGGAACAACAAAGGCTCACCCCACAGATCACTTCTCTCTGGTTACTCTACTGATTAGTCAGACCCCTAGACACCCCTAGGCTAAGCTTCCAAACTTGGGAGGTAGGGGGTCAATACAATTGTACTGGTATGTAGATCAAATCCAAAATAATAATTTATATTCGACATATAAGATAGAAATTTAAAATTGTTCATAAACATATCATAAAGTATGAAATCTAATAGGCATTTCTGAAAGACTCTGAAAGAAAATCATCTGAACTCGGAGACATTCTTTGTTTTACATCTGCGCTAGGTGGTATACCTTATAACTTTAAAATTCCATGGAATATATGGAATCTGCCATTGACTCAGCGGGGAAGCCTCTAACCCAAGTGTGCCACAACGGTTGGAGTATTTGTCTCTTCTACGCCACACATCCGTCGCCAGCGTAAAATAATATACCCGGATCGGCAAATCATGGTTTTTAGGTTAAGAGTTACTTGAATTCAAACCCTCTTTGGGTAACCACCTAACCCTCTTTAAGCCCAGTTTTAACTCTTTAAAACATGCATTCTCTTAAAACATACTCTAAAAACTCTAACTCTATTATGGCATACATTTATATGGTATCGTCATACCATTGACTTACAAGTCACAACTCTGAGCCATTATTAGCATATTATAATCTTTGTTTCAAAACCTAAATCTGGAACCACCATATCAATAAATCATTTCAAAAAACTCTTTCTTAAAGCTCATGTAAACATAAGCAAGAAACTCTCTTTTTCAACATTTCAAATACGCAAGGTGGTCATGTCGAAGATATCAATCATATGTAATTCTTTCTTTTTAAGACAAGGACGAAATCATATCAAGAAACTCCCTCTCATCATCATCAAAATAATGTTAAATACTTAAATATTGAAAAGATCCCCTTCAAAACATTAAACAACTATCTCAAATCATTCCCAACAAGTTGATAAACACTAAATCATCAAAGAGAGGGGTTTCAATAACAATGCTCTCAATCAAATCTTCAATATCATACATATTCATAAAAGTTTAAATCAATTTAAGCGGGAAAGGCATAAAGAACAAAAAAATAATATTATCCAACCATTCATAATGCAAAATTCTAAGCATAAGTTTCAAAACCCCTTTAAAATTCATGCTTGATAATCTTTAAATCATGTTCTAGTGTTGACAAGCCCATGTAGTTTTTAGGATAAACTCCACGTACTTCAATTTTGAAATTTGATGGATGATTCTTGAAGCCTATGGTTTGGGGATTCCAAATCTTCAATCAGTTTTGAAAACCCACGGTTGAATGTTGAGTTATTTGGGTTTTTAGTTTGAAACCCTAGAGAGTGTTCTTGTGAATTTTTGAAGAAAATATGAATAATGTGGTTACTTGGGAGTAAAATCCCGTATTTCAGCTGATAAGGGGGTGGAAAATACCTAATAAACCCTAAATAAGATGGAATAAAATATAACTAGGAGCCTGATTTTATGGTCCACCACGACGCGCCACTATTGCGGTGGCTCACTGGAAATTAATGAATGAGATTTTTAGGGTCACCGCGACACGGAGCCATCGCGTCGTCTCACTGGTTGGGACCTGGAACTTCAGAGCGACGCGTCATAATCAAGCTAGGCTAATAAAATTTGACAATTGTTAAATAGACCACCTCCGCGACGCGCCAAGCACCAAAATGACGATATTTTATGACTAGGACTTAAATTAGCCATAACATCTTGCCCGGGTATCGGATATGGGCAAATCTTATATTGAAATAAAGATGATTCAATTTCCCACACTAAATAATTTATTAACAAAGAAAATTTGCATAGGATTTATGGCTTTTGGATCATTTATGCATAGAAATGACGGTTTTCATTCTAGCCCAAAATGCGGGGTGTTGCATTATCTCCCCCTTGGGATCTTTCATCCCCGAATAATGGGTAGGAAGGTTGAATCTTATAGGTATGGAATAACATGGAGATGATGTCTTCTCAAATATTGGATATAACAGATCTGAAACATTTAAACTTCTATCATGAAACTGAATTCTGAGCTGACATGCCCTTACTTGGTTTAAGGAGCTGATTCATGCTAAGAGTTTAGGATTCCCCCCGAAGTGTTTAAGATCAAATAACATACATTGGATTTGGAAGTGTTAACTTATGTAAGTATGAATCATGAGGTAACAAGATTTAGATAGTACAAAGGTATTACACTGTCTGAACTAAAATAGCTGAAAAAATTTGAGATTATGTGCTGAACTCTTATGAACTGAGTCATGACTAAATGACTGAATCTGAAATATGATGCTTAGACTGAACTGAGTTTGTAACTAACACGGATGGAATAGTGTAACGCCCCAAAATCGGGTCCCGAAACGTCACACGGTGCTTAGGATCACAAGTGACCCCAAGATAACCCTTCTACTGGCATAACTCAGAAGCAACTGAACAAAAAGTATAAATCTATACAAATCTGCGGAAAATAACTCTTTTCTAAATATGATAGCTACAAAACTAAATTTACAAGATTACAACTCTGCTTTTACAACCAAAACTGAAATGTAATACATCAACTTCTACTAACTATCTATGAAGCCTCTACTAGTACTGACTATAGGTACCTGGGTCATGACTCCCAACTATCCTAACTCAATACGGTTGGATAAAGAAAATACATCACTTCTCGAACTGTATAACTAACTCAAGCCCTTGAATCAATAGAACTCATCACCTGCTGACTGGATGCCGTGAACTGACTGGATCTGAAGATGTACACTATACCTTGTACCTATATTCCGAGAAAATGTAGCCCACATACGAATATATGGGTCAGTACCATGGAAACATACCGAGCATATAGGGGTGCAATGCATATATAAAATAATATCTTAATATTATCACAGTTTATAAAATTATCCATGCTGATATAAATGACTCACTTAGCTCGAATTAAAATCATCATAATCATAAGAGAGTAAAATATATCGGGTGAAACATGTGAGTCATCATAATAAATCTCAATTCACTTTCATCTCAATTCCAATTCATCAAAGCAATCAAATCTCATGACAAATCTCTTTAGAATATATAGTCTTTAAATCTTATGAAAACAATGACTTTCTCAAACTCAATCTTTTAAGCAATTATATTTTCATCTCAGATAGAAGAATACACACACACACTGGGAGTCTCTTACAACCGACATAAACCATGTGACCTATATGGAGTCCAACGTCTTACCCACGTTGGGGAGAGCTGTCCTATCCTTTCTATCGGAGTAGGACCTTAACTCGTCAATCCAAACACTAGTGATCACTATATAAATCAGCCTCTGGCTCAGATTCTATGGGGGCACGTAGTTCTAGGGAAGTACCAAATCCTGCTATACCTCCCGCTTGGTGCTAAAGACTACTCCAGGACTTATCTCAGATCTTTTCAAAAGAAATTCCACTAACAAACATTTCAAATATTCACAACGGGAGTCATTATGCTACCCTTTTTATAATAATCAATAAAATTGGATTTCTTTTCTCATCTCGGGTTCAAAAACACCCCTTTTTACTACCAAAAGGTCAAAGCTTCTTCATCATTTCAACTAATTTAATTTCCAAGGTAGTTATAACATATGATTTCTCTAAATAATAAACTCAAATAGGGTTCCAAAAACCCATATATCAATATCACCCTAAAACCTTCCAGAGTTTCATACTTTATGACATAAGAATAAAAATAATCACGTAAAACTTAAATTTTCAGCTTTTTGTACAATAATATCACCGTTCTCATATAATTCCACTTCTAAAATATCAAAAGTATCATAGTATCATGAGAATCAATGTAGAGTATAAATTTATGCTTCAAATTCATGATACAACATTTAAAAATCCATAACATCGTAAAAGAAAAATATTTTTGGGCACAAGAATGAAAGGGTGTTCTTGTTCAAAAACCCCACATACCTTAAACTTGAAGCTTTGAATGACTTTCCGAATGACGTAATGCTATTCACAAACTTTTGGGTGTCCCTCGTAGCCTTCGTAACGGGGATTCCGAATTTGTAAAAATTATCGAATTCTCACGGTTGAGTCTTGAGATATATGAATTTTTAGGTTGAAACCCTAATGAATGTTCTTGGTGATTTTGAGAGAGAGTAAACTTATTTTGGTGTTATGGGAGTTTAATCCCGTGTTATAGACATATATAGGGTGTTTTTGGCACTTTGAAGTGAGGTATGTGGCGCATTGCCTATCGCACACATTTAAGTATGCTCCACATTGCCTATCGCACACCCTTACTGCCTCTCACAAAAATTGGCATAACTCTTCACTCGGGTATCGGATTTTTCGAAATTGATATCATTGGAAAGATAATTCAATTATATAAAATTTGATAGGTCTTGGGATGAAAAATTCCATGTATATTAAGAGATATACACGTTTGAAGTTGATCCTTGTAGAATCGAATGTCAAACTTTGGATGAATCAATTGGTCTTTGCTCAACTTTGTTCTAGGTCATTGCTATGAACATTTTTCCACCTCTAAACTACTCCTTAGACTAGGATAATGATCATGAAACTTGTATTCACGTGAGAATCACTTGGATTAGAGCTTAGACGTGCAGGAACAACGATTATAATTCTAGTATGAAAATACGGGGTATTACATTATCTCCCCCTTGGGAACATTCGTCCTCGAATGTGGATAATTAACCTGAAACACAGAGGGATATTAGTCTTGAAACTATCACGTGTAACTGATAGAACTGAATCACTGGATACCATACTCATTTAATTCAACTTATAATTCTAATATTGGCACTGTAAAATCTTTCTACTAAGGTCTAAACTAAACTAGGTTCTCTCACCATGATCAAGCCTAACACTAAATCACAAGATACAACATGCCAAACCACAATACTAGTCTAAACCACAAGGTTCAATATTCTATATCTTCTTAGAGCTCACACCCTAAGCATAACATGCCTTACTACTTCAATGACTAATTCAAAACTTTTGATATGGATTCACTAGCGCATATTGCATTCATCATCTTACACCCAACATGACATTCAAGCCTATCATTAAAAATCACATATAACTTTAAGGCAAATACCCCTAAAGGCATACTTCGCATACTCTCTAAACCTTTATCAACCACAATTATCTTGCACTATTCTTAAAAACATACACACAATTTCTAACTAACCATGACATGTATCAAAAACTTGGCCTCAATCTTACTTCACACTTTAGCCTTAGATAGAAAAGCATAAATAATCTTTCTTAATGAGGGTCATCAACTCTCTCACATCTAAGCCATTGCTTATCCACTATCATCACCACTATCTTAACATAGGAAGAGGTCACCGAATGGCTAACACATATGAACCAGAAGCACGAAAACTACAATATATAATATTAACACTTATCTTTGTCCTGAGGAATAAAATATCAAAGGCATGGCTTCATTAAACAAATCTAAGCTGAGGACATGCATGATATAATGCGAACTTCACTAGTATCATGAGCTATTCAAAATAAGACTGGAGTTCATAGATTCATAAGAGATAACTCGAATCACAGAGTGAAGCTGTTACATGCTTGCTAGAAGCTGAGAATGGGCTTGAGCACACATGATAGGTATAAGCATAGGCCTGTGGCATGGATTTGTCAAGAAAGTGATGGATTTAGTGTTGTAATGACTGAAATCCAAGGAATACTCTAGAGTAAGAAGGGATCACTATCTCAGCATAACTCATTATTGACATGTATCACAATCTAATTCTCAAAACTTGGTTTGGTTCTTCACTAACCATCTCCCCCTTAGGTCAAAGATGGTATTCTAAGTATGATGGTCTACTCCATATCCTCGAGATTAGGCCATAATTTCATAATCTGTTAACACATCCTCCTTCTTCACATCATTACTATTTACCCATCTTCACACCTAAATTACTTTCATAGCTCTATAAATTTCAATTAAACTTCCTCTTGCAATCTCAGGAAAGCCTAAATTAACAATACTCAACCACCAAGTACATTCATCAAAACCTATACTTTCCTAGCACAACAAATACCATCAATAACTCTTTTCATACTTCAAGCAAACAACAACCCACCTTAACTAATAATCTCCTTCTCTAACTTCACTAAACTAACAAACAAGGGTATATCACTTCATTACTAATTCAATCATAAGCAAAAATTCAGCTATACATATTCAATAAATCGCCCTTACCACCATTCTTGCCACTACAATTCTAAACCCACAAGATCAACTAACATAATACTTTCAACTAAACGTTACTACTTCTGTCACTACACAAAAATCCACACTTTCAACTAACACCAGAATAACATGATAAACAAAAAGTTGCTAGTGAATCGAAATAGGCCTCACACGGCTTCACTAGACTTTGGTTTTGTGTTTTGATTAAGGAAATTATATGAATAACAAGGCAAGTATGCTAGTGAATTGAAATAGGCCTCACACGGCTTCACTAGACTTTGATTTTTCAGAAACATAATGATAACAAGATTACATAATACAAGAGATAGAAACTTGACACACAACATTCAATGATCTAAGAATACACCTTACTCTGTCTTTATTAAATAACTCATAAGAACGAGGGCATGAATTAAATTTGAAGGACTTATAACACACTAGAAGGCTCCTGTCAAGCCACTTTATGAAACTTCTGAAACTTCTGCCAGCAAATATAAAAGCATTATCTGGGGAGGAACTGGAACTTGCCAAACATGTTACTTCAAGAACATGGATAAAGAAGTATAGATTATCATTATGGATTCTGAGGAGAAATTTGAAAGCATATCTGACTCAGGCTTTGTGCACAATTTCTACAGACCTGATAAAACACTTCAATATTTGGGACTCAAAAGTACTGACAGGATACTTTCTAGCTCTCTTACAGTCCCATAACTATCTATGGAGAATGAAGCTCAACTATTTTTGATACCTTGGAAATGAGGCAGAGTTGGACATAATAGAGTAAGATAAGAATTTATATAAGTTTCTTGGAGAACTTTTCTATTGCACGATTTAAGACTTGAAAGAATGGAGACCTTTCCTAAATGCCATGTAGCCTCTCGAAGAAAAGTACAAACGTCTCCGTACCGTTCCGCAAGACTCTACTAGACACGGCTTCATAGACACCCTAGGACACTTGAACTCTGTGCTTTGATACCAAGTTTGTAACGCCCCAAAATTAGGTCCCGAGGTGTCATTGGAGTAGGACCTTAAATCGTCAATCCAAACACTAGTGATCACTATATAAATCAGCTTCTGGCTCACATCCTATAGGGGCACGTAGTTCTATGGAAGTACCAAATCCTGCTATACCTCCGGCTCGGTGCTAAAGACTACTCCCGGACTTAGCTCAGATCTTTTCAAAAGAAAATCCACTAACAAACATTTCAACAATTTACAACGGGAGTCATCATGCTACCCTTTTTATAATAATCAATAAAAGTGGATTTCTTTTCTCATCTCGAGTTCAAAAACACCCCTTTTTACTACCAAAAGGTCAAAGCTTCTTCATCATTTCAACTAATTGAATTTCCAAGGTAGTTATAACATATGATTTCTCAAAATAATAAACTCAAATAGGGTTCCAAAAACCCATACATCAATATCACCCTAAAACCTTCCAAAGTTTCATACTTTATGACATAAGAATAAAAATAATCACGTAAAACTTAAATTTTCAGCTTTTTGTACAATAATATCACCGTTCTCATATAATTCCACTTCTAAAATATCAAAAGTATCATAGTATCATGAGAATCAATGTAGAGTATAAATTTATGCTTCAAATTCATGATACAACATTTAAAAATCCATAACTTCGTAAAAGAAAAATATTTTTGGGCACAAGAATGAAAGGGTGTTCTTGTTCAAAAACCCCACATACCTTAAACTTGAAGCTTTGAATGACTTTCCGAATGACGTAATGCTATTCACAAACTTTTGGGTGTCCCTCGTAGCCTTCGTAACGGGGATTCCTAATTTGTAAAAATTATCGAATTCTCACGGTTGAGTCTTGAGATATATGAATTTTTAGGTTGAAACCCTAATGAATGTTCTTGGTGATTTTGAGAGAGAGTAAACTTATTTTGGTGTTATGGGAGTTTAATCCCGTGTTATAGACATATATAGGGTGTTTTTGTCACTTTGAAGTGAGGTATGTGGCGCATTGCCTATCGCACACATTTAAGTATGCACCACATTGCCTATCGCACACCCTTACTGCCTCTCACGAAAATTGGCATAACTCTTCGCTCGGGTATCGAATTTTTCGAAATTGGTATCATTGGAAAGATAATTCAATTATATAAAATTTGATAGGTCTTGGGATGAAAAATTCCATGTATATTAAGAGATATACACGTTTGAAGTTGACCCTTGTAGAATCGAATGTCAAACTTTTGATGAATCAATTGGTCTTAGCTCAACTTTGTTCTAGATCATTGCTATGAACATTTTTCCACCTCTAAACTACTCCATATACTAGGATAATGATCATGCAACTTGTATTCATGTGAGAATCACTTGGATTAGAGCTTAGACTCGCAGGAACGACAGTTAGAATTCTAGCACAAAAATACGAGGTATTACAAATAGATTATCTTTTAGGATTGTGATACGCATTGTACTTCAGATAGTAGGACTAGGTGAAAAGGTAGAAAACTATAGTAACTTGTCTGCCTGACTGTTAAACTGAATTATACTGGACACTTATACTTAATTGGATTATCTCTTCAACACTCATTCTAAAGAAGTTCTAGTAGAATTAGGGAGCAAAGAGTCTCTGACATGAGTCTCACAAGCCATCCAACTAAGGAATAACAACAATGACACTACTCTATAGCATGGAATATAGACATATAACTCATAAACTAGGATAGAATTTCAAAACCTTAGGCAATGCAACTTCTTACTTTCAAGATTAGCCACACTTCTAAAGTACTCTCTCAACTATACTTTCCCCTTAAACACCATGCTCATTGATTCCACTTATTTTTCTCACATTTCCACTGATATCTCCATCTACTAATGTCTAAAATAAACTAAGTCACCTCATCATCTTCAAGCCTAACTCAAAATCACAAAACGTAACACATAATACTATAGTACTAGTATGAATCATGAATTTAGCAGACCCTGAATTTCACAATTCCTCATCTCCTGCATAATTCTTATTGCCACTCCAGCAATCACCTTCAACTTCGTATTAGACATTCACAAACACTCAAGGAATCCATCCATATGCATACAAACATGACATTCAATCCTAACCTCATACCCACATATGCACTTCTAAACAACCACTCATAAAGCATAATTCGCATAATCTCTAATACTTCTATCCATAACAACTTCCCTACACTATTCAGATGATACACATAAAATATCCTTAACTAACCAAGACTTACACGAAACTTCACCTCAAAAGTCTTTCAACTTATAGACTTACATAAAACAAACGCACAACAATTTTTTTTTCCGAAATATAACACATAAAAATTCAACTAACCTTGATACGTATCAAAGACTCGGCCTCAAACTTACTCCACAATTACCGCCTTAACTCAAATAAGCATACAACCATCTTTCATCAACAAGAAATGTTTACTCTTTCCCATCTAAACAACTGTTCATCATCAGTATCTCGACATAAGGGAAAATGTTACTACAAATTGGAATATCGGGATCCGGAATATAAGGGGAATACTAAGCATAAATTGATACCCTATTGAGGGGTGAGGAATAGAGCACTCATGGCATGGACTCATTAAAGAGATCTAATCTAAGGACATACCTGATATAAATCTGAATTTTCATTGATCGTTAAGAGTATCACATGTGCACAAGAGTCATGAACTACATGACCTGAATTTTTGGAATTCATAACTTACGAAAAGTGATTCTGATTGTTGAACAAACTGGGAACTCATCATACTATGAACTAGGAGATTACATGATTCCTTATCATATGCATGCACACGAGCTATGATCATGAAGATGAAACATAAAACATGAGTATATATCGAAATAACTAAAGTAAACTGCAGAAATAAGAATAGTTTGAGAATCATTCTTTCTCACGCCCAATTCCACAACTTACTGGCACATCTATTATCATCTGAAAACTTGACTTGGTTACTCATTCTATCATCTCCTCCTTAGATTTAAGCCACTACTCTAAATCTGTGAACCACTATATACACTCTGGTATTAACTGAAATTACTTTACTCTAGAGTCGGGGATATAATAATACACATAAAACTAAACTTACCCTGTAAGACAATATCTTCATGTATAATAACCAATGCTAATACCTCCTTCTAAGATTCAACCCTTAGGTTTCTATTTCCCCAAAAGTCATCATATAACATCTTAAACATTCACCAACTCAGATTCTTCTAAGACGAAACATGGATATCTCTAAACCTTTGACGGACCATACCACTTCTGTCATAGTCTACCAGCATCACGATTCAAAACTTCATCTCTCTACTATGAGAATCAAGATCATATCAAAAGGCTTAACATCATCAATCAAAACTCCTTAACTTGGCTATTTAGAACACCATATAACATCTAACTAGTCTTTCTCCACCTAGCAAATCAATGGCACCACTAGCCACACACAACTTGTAATAGCCTTAGAAAAATACCGCAACCTCATATCACCTTGGCATACTTCTACTTCATACATACAACATCATACTTCATTACGAATCAAATAAACTTAAGCTCTTGTATGCACTATTCAAGCCTATTAGATTGCTTCCATAAAACTAGTATCATTAACCAAGAAATAATCACATCCACCTTCATGGCATCACTGCTATGCCTCAAAATCTACTAGATACCTTCTCACAAGTAGTACTAGTTTACAACTACCAAAGAAAAGAAGGTCAAGGGGGTAGAGTCACATAATAGACTTGGTCAAACTTAATCTTATATTATAACCCCATACAATCTTACCTACTTATACAGCTTTCTCACATCACAATTACATACCCAAGCGTACATTTAGACTACCTTGAAATTCCACAAACAACCTTGTATCTATAATTATAACTTATTGGCTAATCTAGCCATTTTTATACTTCGAGCAAACAATAACTCACCTTAGCTAATAAATCTTTCTCTACTTTCTACTAAACTAACACATAAGGACGTATCACTTTAATACCAACTCAATCACATGCAAAAAGATTCGGTTATACATACATTTAATAAATCACCCATACACCTTTTCTTGCCATTACGCCTCTAAAACCTAGTTCCAACCAACACAAGAACCAACAAGATGGACAATAAGTTGCTAGTGAATCGAAATAGGCCTCACACGGATTCTCTAGACATTGAGTTTTAACAACACAATGATAACAAGATTACAAGAGATAGAAACTTGATGCACAATAATCAATGATCAAAGAATACATATCTTACTCCTTATAAATAAAAGTCTGAGTCAAACACTTCCCCCACAGACTACCATACAATCCACACATAATACCAGCTACCACATTAGTTTATCACTAAAAAGGGGTAAATCATCCCCAAACATCGGTTATTCAACTAAAATATTTATTTACACAAAAGTCACCCTCACTCTGATTTCTAACTTTGTGACTTCACATCACCAACTTCTTGGTCCAACATCATTACCAATAGTTCATGACACCAACACTTAACTTATACTACTACTCGAGTGGAAATATAGTTCCAACATTCTGCAACACATCATCCTCCTTTAAGCATAACTTTTGCAACATAAATTTTTGAAAAGGAATGAATACACTTAATACCGCAGGCTGAAAAACATGATTTCATCAAGATCAAGGTTCACACTAGAATCAATACACTCTGAAGCATTAACGGACTCTTCTCAAGTACTTACATTTTTTTAAATCTCATATGATTCAATCAGAAAGAACCATCTCATTTAGACTCTAAACTTTTGTACTTGAATCACCCCAATAATGAGACATGTCTGAGAACATCAGAGTAAGGAAAGAATTGGGATGACTATTACTTTCGTATGGGCAACACCATACCATGAATTAGAGTATGAAAGAGGAATATTCTGACTCTATTATACAAACTAGAACATGAAGAAAGAGAGACATTCCTAAATTCCTTGTAGCCTCCTTCTTATAAGTGTGACGCGCTACACACCCATAAGCAAGATTCTACCCGACGCGATTTCGCAGATACCCTGGGACCATGAACTGTGCTCTTATAACAAATTTTTCATGACCCAAACTAGGGCCTAACCATGACGGACATCCCGAGTCCTAAAGGCCCGAACGTCCTACTCTATCTGGTAGTCATGCACAACATTCATATAATAAGAGAAGATGCAGAAATACAATATGATACGGAAATAGGGTCATTAACTCTGAGATTCAATAAATAAGAATGAAAACTGCAATTCAAAACATCTGAATAAGATCTGACTCAGTCTGCGAAATCTCTACTATAACTCACAATTGTTCTAAAAATTAGGACAAGGCCCCAGTAGACCAAAACAAAGGACTAACATAATCTAAAATAACAGGCCTTTTGGAAAAAAGAAGGATTACCACTGCACAGATCACTTCTCTCTGGATACTCTACGCATTAGCCAGACCCCTAGGCTGATCCTCTAAACCTGGGAAGTAGGGGGGCCAATACAATTGTACTGGTATGCAGAGCAAATCCAAAATAATAATTTATATTCAAAATATATGAGAGCAATTTAAAAAAGTTCATAAACATATCATATAGTAATAAATCTCATGGGCATTTCTGAAAGACTCTCAAAGAAAATCATCTGAACTCTGAGACATTCTTTGTTTTACTTATGCGCTAGGTGGTATACCCTACAACTCTGAAATTTCATGGGCTATATAGAATCTGCCATTGACTCAGCGGGGAAGCCTCCAACCCAAGTGTTCCACAAGGGTTGGAATATCCATCGCCGGGGTAAAATAATTTACCCGGATCAGCAAATCACAGTTTTAGGTTAAGAGTTACTTGAACTCAAACCTTCTTCGGGTAACCACCTAACCTTCTTTAACCCCAGTTTTAACTCTTTAAAACATACATTCTCTGAAAACATACTCTGAAAACTCTAACTCTGTTATGGCATACATTTATATGGTATCATCATACCATTGACTTGCAAGTAACATCTCTGAGTCATTATTAGCATATAATAATCTCTGTTTCAAAATGTAAATCTGGGACCACCATATAAATATACCATTTCAAGAAACTCTTTCTTAAAGCTCATGTACATATATGCAAGAAACTCTCTTTTTCACCATTTCAAATACACAAGGTGGTCATGTAAAAGATATCAATCATATGCAATTCTTTATTTTTAAGAAAATGACGAAATAATATCAAGAAACTCCCTCTCATCATCATCAAAATCATATTAAATATTTACATATTAAAAAGATCCCCTTCAAACTATTAAACAAATATCTCAAATCATTCCCAACAAGTTCATCAACTCCAAATCATCAAAGAGAGGGGTTTCAATAACAATGCTCGCAATCAAATCTTCAACACCATATATATTCATATAAGTTTAAATCAATTTAAGGGAGAAAGGCCTAAAGACCAAAACAATAATATTATCCTAGAATCCATAATGCGAAATTCAAAGAAGAAGTTTCAAAACCCCTTCAAAATTCATGCTTGATAATCTTTAAATCATGTTCTAGTGTTGACAAGCCCATGTAGTTTTTAGGATAAACCCCACGTACCTCAATTTAAAAATTTGATGGATTATTCTTGAATCCTATGGTTTGGGGATTCTAAATCTTCAATTAGTTTTGAAAACCCACGGTTTAATATTGAGTTATTTGGTTTTTAGTTTGAAACCCTAGAGAGTGTTCTTGTGAATTTTTGAAGAAAATATGAATAATATGGTCACTTGGGAGTAAAATCCCGTATTTAAGATGATAAGAGGGTGGAAAATACCCAATATACCCTAAATAAGACAGAATATAATATAACTGGGAGCCCAATTTTATGGGACACCGCGATACGCCACTATCGCGGTGACTCACTGGAAATTGACGAATGGGATTTTTAGGGTCACCGCGACGCGAAGCCATCGCGTTGTCCCATTGGTTGGGACCTGGAACTTTAGAACGATGTGACACAATTGCGCTAGACTACTGGAATTTGACAATTGTTAAATACACCACCTCCGCGACGCGCCCAACATCAAAATGATGGTGTTTTATGACTATGTCGTATTTTAGCCATAACATCTTGCTCGGGTATCGGATTTGATCGAATCTTATATTGACGTAAAACTCATTCAATTTCCCACACTACATAATTGATTAACATGGAAAATTTGCATAGGATTTATGGCTTATGGATCCTCTACGCATAGAAATGATGGTTTTTGTTCTAGCCCGAAATGTGGGGTGTTACAATATCAATCGTAACATATTGATTTGTCATATATTTGGAGATGATTTCCTTGGGAGGAGGAGATTTAAGGTAACGATGAAGTGAAGGGGTTATTGTTCTTGGAGGATAATCTGATTTTTAGTAAAAAGGAAATGAAAATATAGAAAAAAGCTATAATAAAGTATAAGTATTAATAAAGTACTCAATTAAAATGACAGGTTGTACATATTAATTAGCTTAATCACTTTCGTGATGTTACTTTGCATGCTTCTAAAAGAGTGAACCCACAATTTTTGCCATCTTAGGGGGTGATAATTTAACTTTTAAATAGTTTGGGGGGGGGGGGGAATAGTCCCCCGTGAAGTTGGTGTGTACTTGAGTATTGGAGTGTAGGCAGGAGTGGCATTTGGCCATTTTATCAAACATATTCAAGACTTGTCCTGCTGAGATAGAGTGAAAATAATATTTCAGTAGAGTCAGGGATCTACTGCAACAACCTGACTTAGAAAAACTGCAAATGTCAACAAAATTCTATTAAGATGGCATTTTAAGTGACAACAAAAATATGGGCATCAAGGCTTGTACTATTAAGAACTATAAGGATTATCGGTATGATATTATGAAAATGAACTTTCTGCAATTTGTATCAACTAACCAGTTGAGTGCCGATAGATATCCCATCAGTGCCAATGCTATGGCTAGCAACTGAGGTACATAAAATGCAAAATGAATGAGAAAATGTTGATTAAATATTAAATTTGAGTTAACTCAACAGAAATACAGAGATACAGAGTATAATTTTATTCAGCTAGAACATAGAGAACTGATGATGTGAGTGTCAAATTAGTTGAAAAGTAACATGAATTGCAATCACGATGCAAAACAACCATAAATTTCATATTTATATGTTTTGATAATATTACTATAACAACACAAAATGAAAGAGCTAGTCTGTTAATTCATTACTTTGGTATGAAACAAGTTGGTTTTTGAACTTAAACATCTACGAGAACAAGTCTCAAGAAAAGAATATATTATTTAATTTCATACCATGCATATCTGGAAGTTCACTGTTGTTTTTTTATCTAATGTTTGCACTAGGTTGCTCATGTTGATATGGGGAAGGCATATTTTTGAAACACACAGTCAGGTCTTCAACAGAAAAAGAACTTCTAGTTTGACGAAGAAATATAGCTGAATGTTGCCTCGGATGAAGCCCATCAAGATACAGATCATACAGAATGCCAATCAGTCTATCTTGAACTGTTATAATTGTGTGACGAAGATCAAGAATATATCCGCCTGCATATTCTAACATCTTTTGGATTGGAAAAATTATTTTGTTGTGCATATAAAGATGATCCACATTTAGGTTTGGCGCAGAACACCTTCGAAGTCCTATGCCAAAAGAATACACTTTCACAAGCCCTTCTTTAGGACATTTAGAAGGCAGCCAAAACTGAGAAACAACAGTAGAAAAGTATAAAGTGTACGATTCTTTTCGTTAATAATTGAAATAAGATGTTGTGCAAGTAAAAAAAATTGGTGTCCAAAGGCTTGCCACAGAATGCTAAGCACTAGTTGCGAGCAACAAATCTCCACTTTAATATTTAAAGGAAATAGAAAGAAGTTACTTAAAAAGATGTTTGGAGATAGCGCTTAGAAGAAAGATATGTAAAGTTTGATTGATATGCATATTCCTAGTGGATGACAGCAGTTTTGCTAATAGTTCAAGTTGTGGAATTCCTTGTGATGAAGGGGACAGTTAGAATGCAATTCCATTGTAACAACCCTCACTTTCGGGCTAAAGTTAAACCATCTTTCCTACATTTATGAACCCAAACTATAATACTCCATACTATTCCTAGCTTAATTCATCCTGTAGTTGCATGCTTAAGGGGCTTAAGGTTCAAAACTTTCAATAAGTGTTGGGGGCTTAGTCATCTTCCAGGCCCCTAAACTTCGAGGATTTCTATTTTGACCTTCTCGACCCTGAGACGATAGTTTTTGAGCTAATTCATGTTCAAGGATGTAAGAAGTATGTCTTGGGGGAGTTTTGGATTTTTCGGACGCGGTTTGAGTCGTGTTTGGATCACAAAAATAGTAGGTCACCGTGATTGCACCATGTCGTAGTTCCTATGGCGATCATCCCTCTGGCATGAAACGATGGACTCCAAAACCGGGATTCAGTTACGAAGTTAATTTCCAAAGGGCATCCTCATCTTTTCCCCATACCCCAAGTCGTAATAACATGAAATTAAGTCGTCATTAGGGAATTATATGCCAAGGATTACTCAATTTCTCTTGAAATAAACCCTAACTCCTCCCCTAAAGATCAAGAGTTCAACCTACAAGTTCATGATTCTCAAGAAAGTGTCAATATTAGGGTTCCCTTCTTCAAACTAAGTAACCTAGGTACTTGGGGCTATCCTAAATCTCATGGGTATTGGTTTTACGATTTCTACAAACTTTAAAGAAATATATATAGGTATATGTTATTGGTTTTGTTAAATTGTTTCAAGAGCATGCATTGTGAAACCAATTTGATGAACTTATGTTATTGTTATGGGGTTTTTCCATGAGTTTGATTTATAATCCTGTGAATATGTTATTTGAATTCGAAAGATGATTTACAAATGTGAATTGTGAAATTTCCACTCTCCATGATGAAATTTATGGACTTTGAATGTTATGTAATATAAATTGTTTTGAGAACATGATTTAAGAGCTTTTGTTGATCATGAGTTTTATCTTTATCCATGTATGGGTTGGTTTATGAATGAGGATAATTTATTAAGTCTTAAAAGTTTCCCTAACCATTGTGCATGTGTTGAATAAAATGAATGGCCACCACATTTTAATGTCTTGTTAAGAAAATGGGTTACATGAGTTTTTTATGACTTTTATAATGTGAATCCACGTGTGATTTGATAAAATCTTTGTTGGTCATTTACATGTTTTGAATGGGAAGGGCTGTGGAATTGATATCATATGACTGACTTGCAAGTCTAGGTATGACGATACCCTTTTGTGATGTGCCCTTAATAACAATAAGAAATATTTGTTAGTAAGAATGAATTACGTTTTAAGAGGCTAAAAATTAGGCTTAAAGAGAGCTGGATGGTTACCCGAAGAAGGCACGAGTTGAAAGACTCCATGGAAACCGTGGTTTGCCAACTCCGGATTATGGTACCATGTTTTGTGGTCTTGTGTACCTTGATCATGTCGTCCTAACTCGGGACTATGGTTAGGTTCCATGCTTTGTGGTCTTGTTCACTACCGTGACATGTATATTTTATTGGGGATTATGGCACCATAAT
Source organism: Capsicum pubescens (assembly GCA_030864215.1). Taxonomy (NCBI): domain Eukaryota; kingdom Viridiplantae; phylum Streptophyta; class Magnoliopsida; order Solanales; family Solanaceae; genus Capsicum; species Capsicum pubescens. Next base: position 79,156,124 of record CM061544.1, read on the forward strand.
TTTGTCACGACCCGAGCCAAGACCCTGGCTGTGACGAGCATCCCGAACAATGGAGGCCAAACGCCCTTCTACTTCTAGTAGTCATTCACCATACTCAAGTATTAAAGAAAATAATGCTGAAATAAAAGTAAACGGAATCATGGTCATACTCTGAAATCTGTTCAACAATGTAAAAATAAGTTAATCAACATTTAAAAAACATCTTTCTCAGTCTGCCAAATCTCTACTACAGATGACATCAATAACTGTCTGAAACCTGGAACAATGCCCGCAGTGGACCAAAACCAAAATAAATAGTAAATTTCTAAAAAGAGATATGCCTTCCGGAATAAAGAAGACTCACCCCTGCAGACTTACTTTTGACTGAAATCTCTAAGGCTTACTAGGACCTCTAGACTGATCCTCAGACCCTGTAAGGTAGGGGGTCAATACAATTGTACTAGTACGCAGAGCAAATCCAAAATAATAAATTTTAATATAATATAAGTGAGAGCAATTTATAAACAGTTTTATATAAGATATATGAAAAACACACGGGCACATTTAAAAGACTGAACAATTATTAGAAATCCAACATACAATCTTTGTCTTACTTCTGCACTAGGTGGTATACCCTACAACTCTAAAATTCTATGGGCTATATGGAATCTTCCCTAAACTCGGCAGCCAAGCCCCCAAACTGTGTTTTCCGCAAGGGTTGGAGTCTCTGAATCTCTGCTACACCACAGGGCTGTCGCCAACGTACAATTTCCCTTTCGGGTATCATAAACCCGTGTTGGCAAATCACGGTTTCAGGCAATGAGTCGATTGACTTGTTCCTTCTTCGGATAATCACCTAACTCTCTTTAATCCCATTTTTAACTCTTTAAAAACATGTCATGAAATCAAACTCTGAAAACTCTAGCTCTGCTATGGCATACATTTATATGGTATCGTCATACCATTGACTTGCAAGTCGCATCTCTGAGCCATTAATAGCATATCATAATCTCTTCTTTCAAAACATAAGGTTTGGGACCACCATATCAGTAACTCAATTCAAAGAACTCTTTCTTTAAACTCATGCAAACACATGCAAAAAACTATCTCTTTTTCAACATTTTAGTAACATAAGGTGGTCATGTCAATTTACTCAATCACAGAAAATTCTTTCTCTTTAAAACAAGGATATAGTTATATGAAGAAATCTCCCTCTCATTATCTCTGAATCATGTTCAAATACTAAGATATTAAGAAAACCACTTTCAAACCATAAAACATGCATTTCAAATCATTCCTGATAAGATCACAAACTTCAATTCATCACAAGAGAGGGACTTCATAATTATGCTCTCAATCAATCTTCAAAACTCAATTTCATACATATACATATGAGTATAAATCAGGTTAAAGGGAAAGGCCTAAAGACCAAAACAACAATATCATTAAAATGTTCATGATGCATAATGTAAAACATAGATTCCAAAGACCCCTTTATAAATTCATGTTTGCTAAACTTTAAATCATATTCATGTGTTTTCAACAAGCCCATGTAAGTAGGATAAACCCCACGTACCTTAAATTACAAGGTTTGAAAGATAGAACCTAGATCTTGATAGATGAAACCTGAATCTTGATCCTTTTCTTCGAATTCTTGATCTTAGGGATGAGTTTCTTGATCTTTGGGGAAGGAGTTAGGGTTTTGATTTGAGAGTAAAATTGAATTATGGAGTGTATTATGCTTTTGGGGCGTAAATCTTATGTTATGGACGGACCTTGGGTGAATTAAAGGTCCAAATTTCCCATAAAAAGGCTAAAATAGAACCTGGAAATCAGGTGCGTGCGACATGGCGCGCGTCGCATGCTAATCGCGCGCAGCTACTGCCTCTCTCACGGAAATGGCTGTAACTTTTCTCTCGGGTATCAGATTTTGATGAAATTGGTATCGTTGGAAAGATAATTCAAAGAACTTTCATTTGATATATAGTAGGTCCTCTAATTAATTATATACAAGAATTTATGGTCGATGGAAGTTGACCCAAGTTTAAACATCCACTAAAACTTACTCGGTAGAAATATTTTCAACTCATCTTAGAGTTAGGGGATTTTTATGACCTCAATTCAAATTCAAAGGTATTAATATAGGATTGATCACCACACATATATTAACAAGGAATCATCTAATTCGGGTCTATATGCGTAGGAACGACGGTCTTGATTCTGGCACAAAAGTACGGGGTGTTACATTATCTCCCCCTTGGGATCATTCGTCCTTGAATGATGGGTAGAGACTTCTTGAAGCTCTAAAAGTGTAGAATAAAGAACGTAATCTCGTATTGAATAATTTTCCTCAACAAAACATAGAAAGGCATCAAACGAGTTTCATGATAACTCCGAGTGAAATTTGCAAGCACAAAACATGGGATAATGAGACTTTACATGTGGATTCCTTGATCTTGAACATGGGGTTCTATGAGTCCTAATCATTACAACATAAGGCAGGGGTTTATTTGATGATAGGAGGCCTGATTTACATTTGTACATAATGAAACTTGACATCGACGTAATTTTGGCATGTGTTCTATGGCACATGATCAAAACATTGTAAGGCATGAATTTTCCCTAGACTCCTCGGCTCGATTAAGATTGGTACAAGAGATGAGATGAGATTCCCGTGGGACATAAGAATAGATTAGAAACATTCCCTACCTCAAAGATACCTCGAATAGACTTAAACCTAGAGACACTACTCATCCATTCCCCGGACAATAAATAACATACTTCATATTTTCCAACTTATAATTCTCCCACCATGCATCTAACCATAAAAATTTGAGTCACACTGCGAAGGGTTTTTACGTTGAAGCCTAACCCGAAGTAACAAGATTCTAAATTAAGCTATAGCCACCTGTACTCTACATCCCATTATGAAAATTACTTCACCTTATCACTACCACCAAACTCACTCGAGTTTTTAATCAAGGCGCACCAGTGATTTGCATTTGCATCAATCACAACATTCAAGCCTATCATTACTACACCCACTTCATGGATCTCCTCACTAAGTCCATCCAACTCAATCATTCTCACTAAGATTTTCACCACATAGCTCCTTCTTAACTATCTCACATAATGAAAGTTCATCTCCTTCTTCCCCCTTTCTCTGTAGCCTTAGATCAAGAAATCACATAAGAAATTTTCACCTTCAAGAACATCTACACCTCTACCTAAATCATTAGAACGCTACCACACCCACCATCATACTATCATACGGAAGGTTATTAAGGGACCCTAGCATAAACATCATGAATGAAAGTAACACTTATCAGATCATAAGTTATACTTATTGCACTACTCAAGGAGGGACATGGGGTGAAGACATGATAGAATAGACACTAAGTGCTTCATATATCAAGTGTCTGGATTGCAACTAAAGAGACGCTCTGGCATAAACACAACATAGTACGAGTACTTAGGACAGACCATATCGGGAAACACAAGCCGAATTAAAGTGGGTGGAATTGACCCAAACGCCCCTGGAAAATGTAACTGAAAGTTGAGAGTTTTTATTAGGGGCGGGAGCGCTGGAACCCCAAAATGGATTATGCAACGCATGCTTTATTGCATGCTACCTCAGGTGTGGATTGGAGCGTGCGCCGCGCGCTAATAGCACGCAGCTACTATTTTGGACTTCCAAACGTGCCTTATGCTTTCCAAAATTTCTGAAATATACTCGAGATGTACCCTTGACACCCCCGATCATGAATCAACTTACAAATCGACATTCTAAGGTCGAGAAGGTCGAAAATAAAATCATCAAAGGTTAGGAGCTCAAAGTGTGATTAAGACTTTTAACAGTAAGAAATATTTCAGATTGTAAGCTCTCTATACACCTAACCAAGAGTGGTATTGAGTCAAAAATGCTACAGGGCGTAACATTATAACTAATACAAAAAAAAATTCTTGAAGCTTTTTCTCCTCATTTAAAGGACTGAAATTTGCCATGAGTTTGCATAAACTTTATCACTTTGGATAAACCCAATATAGGATGAATCAGTGACATGTAAAAACATGTTTTCTTAGGACCAAGCATGCTGAGAGACATAGATTTTCATGGATCATGAGCAACATAACATATGGCTAGAGTACATGAAAGACTGGATTACTGAGAGACATTATTGCTTCTAGTCTGGAGGTCAAATCATGAACATAAGTTCATAGAGTACTCGGACCATAGGCATAGACATGATTTGAACCAATGACGTAATTCATTACCAGAATAATCTCCGAAATGAAAGTAGGAGTAGTATACTTGAGTAAGAATACAAAATGGTTTATCATAATTCTTACTTGAAACTTGACATTATAAGAAAATTTTACGAATTTATTTAACCCGTCATCTCCCCCTTACATCAAAGTCACACTCCTAGACTTGCGGACATATCCCCATATCAAAATCAATAGCCTCAACTCTCAACATAAAAGAGATATCGCCACACACTTAAATTCTAAACTGTCCCTGAAGAACTATACGTTGAAGGCCTTGCTTTTCTTTAAATGCTACTCTTAACTTTTGCTAGCCTCTATAGCGATCACTCTACAACTCCCACTCTCATGAGCGTACACATCCATACTCCTTATCAAAAAAAGGGTGTCAGTATATACATGATCACCACTCCTCTCATTAATCTCTAATAAAGGGACTTTAAATTATTTTCTAGGACATCCCCTTTCAGGCCCACAAATCTCAATTTCTTGTAACTCCCAAAGTCATCAACTTACGTCTAACATTTTTGTAGGCATAGACACCAACACTTCTAAATACTTAACGCTCCACCTTCACTTTCTTAGAATACTATTATTACACCTCTAATCACATAACCTACAACTTCACAAAATCCACAAGACTATACCAAGGGTGTGTATTGCCTACCTATTTTTCCACAATTCAACTTTAAAGAGCGCCATACAACAACTTCCCAGACTTCTCCATACTTCAAGATTCAAGAATTAAATCTAGGTACACAAAACATTTATACACATAACACTTTATTTAGCAACATACTACTGGGGAGGGGGGGTCAACTTTTCCCTATATACCCGAGTTCTTATCTACTTAACGATTCAACCACAATCCATCATTTTAACACTAGACCTCATATACACATATACCTCACGATTGCCACTTAAGATTTTCATAAATCATCAATCTAGGCCATTTCACACATCACACCAAGCCTACTAATTAATCCACAAAACATGCATTATTACTCTTAAGCTACTACTCTTACGACCACACTTCACATTTCAAGTTCAATCCTATACTAGTCTAGCGTCAATCATGTACCACCAATGAAATATGCCACATACTATACTAGTCCATCAGATTCGGAGATCAACTCAAATACTTCACTTGACTTAGCTACTACCTTCAATCATAACCATGCCATAACCTCACTAATACAACTCAAAATCCACTACTAAAGAAAAGAGCTTCAAGGGAGTAAAGTTACATGATTGGTTTAGTCGATTTTAATCTTGCAATATAACCCATTCTAATTTTATCAACGTATTCTAATTTCTCACATCATACTTACCTAATCGTACATCACAATGATCTTCAAAATTCAATAAATACTAATGAGTCTATACTTACAACTTATTAACTAATCTACCCCTTTCCATTCACAACCTATAAATGATTTCTACAACCACCACAACTATCCACTTTGAGATCCTTCTCTATTTTTGAACAACTATTAATCATATCCAGTCACTTCCCTCATATACTACCATACAATCTATAATTATTTCTACCACCTTAGTCTATCACTATAAAATGACAAATCATCTTCCAGTCAACGGTTAGACAACTAAAAATATTTATTTACACAAAATTCACCCTCACTCTGACTTCTAACGTGGCGACTTCATATCACCCAATTCTTGGTCCAATCTCACTACCAATAGCTGATGACACTTTAACATACACTACTACTCGAGTGGAAATACAGTTCCAACAATTTGCTACACATCATTATCCTTAAACATCACATCCCTAACAAGAATTTTATTAAAGAAAACTGAATACACTTCGTACCTCAGGATGGAAAGCACGATTTCCTCAAGATAAAGGCATACACACAAATCAATACACCTTGAAGAACTAATCGACTCCTCTCAAGTCCATGTTCTATCTTATAACTTTTCTGGATAACTTAAACAGGGAGAACCACATCGCTGAGGAGATAAACTCTTAGACTTATATCAACTCGACAATGAGGCATACCCCATGAAATTAGAATGAGGAATGAACTTGGATAATTTTTTTATGAACGACTCTATTGCACGAACTAGAGTATGAAAGAATGGGAAACAACTCCAGAATGCCCGGTAGCCTCCTGATTATAAGTGTGGTTCACGATACACCCATAAGAAAGACTCTACTAGACATGATTTTGCAGACACCCTGGGACCATGAACCGTGATCTGATACCAAGTTTGTCACGACCCGAGCTGAGACCCTGGCCGTGACGAGCCTCCCGAACCATGGAGGCCCGGATGCCCTTCTACTTCTAGTAGTCATGCACCATACTCAAGTATTAAAGAAAATAATGCGGAAATAAAAGTAAACAGAATCATGGTCATACTCTGAAAACTGTTCAATAATGCAGAAATAAGTTAATCAACATTTAAGCAACATCTTTCTCAGTCTACCAAATCTCTACTACACACGACATCAATAACTGTTTGAAACCTGGGACAAGGCCCAAAGTGGACCAAAACCAAAATAAATAGTAAAGGTCTAAAATGAGATATTTCTTCCGGAATAAAGAAGGCTCACCCCTACGGACTTACTTTTGACTGAAATCTCTACGGCTTAGCAGGACCTCTAGACTGAGCCTCAGAACCTAAAAGGTAGGGGGTCAATACAATTATACTGGTACGCAGAGCAAATCCAAAATAATAAATTTTTATATAACATAAGTGAGAGCTATTTTGTAACACCCCGCCAAATCGTCCATGCATTAGTCTCATTTATTTTGACTTCCTATGAGATTAAAGTGTAAACCATATAGAATTTCCTTAATTTTGACTCTCTATCAAGTGGGAAATTGAATAAGCTTTTTCTCAATATAAGATTTTCCCAAATCCAATATCCGAGCAAGAAGTTATGGCTAAATTTAAGTCTTAGTCATAAAACACCGTCATTTTGTTGCTTGGTGCATCACGGAGAGGGTCTATTTAACAATTGTCAAATTCCAGTAGCCTTGCGCAATTGTGGTGCATCACACTGAAGTTCCAGGTCCTAACCAGTGGGACAACACGATAGCTCCACATCACGTTGATGTAATGCCCCAAAATTGGGTCCCGAGATGTCACACGGTGCTTAGGGACACTAGTGACCCCAAACTAACCCTTCTACTGGTATAACTCATAAGAAACTGAATAAAAGTATAAATCTATACAAATTTGCGGAAAATAACTCTTTTTTGAATATGATAGATATAAAACTGAATTTACAAGATTACAACTCTGCTTTTCCAACGAAAACTGAAACTGAATACATCAACTTCTACTGACTGTCTATGAAGCCTCTACTAGTAATGACTATAGGTAGATGGTTCATGACTCCCGACTATCCCACTCAATATGACTGAATAAAGCAAATACAATATTTCTTGAACTGTATAACTAACTCAAGCCCTTGAATTAAAAGGACTCATCACCTGTTGACTGTAGCTGCAAAATGACTACATATGATATGTGTTCTACAACTTGTACATACATTATGAGAAGATGTAGCCCACATACGAATATGTGGGTCAGCAATCAAATATCATAAGTATTTATAGAAAACATGCATACTATAACAAGTGACTCACGTAGCTCGAATAAAAACATCATAATCATAAAAGAGTAAGATATATCAAATAAAACACGTGAGTCATCATAGTAAGTTCTCAATTCACTTTGATCTCGGTTTTCAAACCATCAAAGAAATCAAATCTCATAACAATTCTCTTTAGAATATAGTATTTCAATCTTTCGGAAAACAATAACTTTCTCATAACCAATTCTTCAAAATAATATATTCCTCTTAGATAGAATGGTACACACACACACATTGGGTGTCTCTCATAACCGACATAAACCATGTGAGCTACATGGAGTACAACGTTCCACCCACGTTGAGGAGAGTCACCCTATTCCTTTACATCGGAATAGGACCTTAAATTATTATCCACACACTAGTGATAACTATTAAAATCAGCCTCAATTCCGTCATCTACGAGGGTACGTAGTTCTAGGGAAGTACCAAACCCACTATACCTCCCGCTCGGTGTTAAAGACTACTCCCAGACTTAGCTCAGATCTTTTTAAAAGAAAATCCACCATAAAATAGTTCAGAAATTCACAACGGGAGCCATCATGATACCCCTTTCATAATGATTTAATATACGTGGATTTATTTTCTCATCTCGGGTTCAAAATCAACCCCTTTTTACGACCGAAAGGTCAAAGATTCTTTATCTTTTCAAATCATTCAAATTCAAGGTGTTTATACCACATGTTTTCTCAAAAACAACAATCTCAAATAGAGTTCAAAACCCATGTCTCAATATCACATTAAAATTTATCAAGATTCAAGCTTTACATCATAAACACATATAAATTTCTTCAAAATCTGGAAATTTCAGCTTTAAGCACAAAATATCATTGTTCTCATATAATTCCACTTCTAAAATATCAAAAATATCATAATCTCATGAGAATCAATATAGGATATAAATTCATGCTTCAAATTCATAATAAAACATATAAAATCCATACCTTCGTAAAAGAATAACATTTTTGGGCACAAGAACGAACGGGTGTCCTAGTTGAAAACCCCACATACCTTGAAGTTGAAGCTTTGGGTGAACTATTAACCTTGGGACTCTATTCGTGAAAATAATTGGTGCTTCTTGTATCCCTCGGAGTGCGGAATTCAAATATTAAAGATTATTGAACAACTACGGTTAAATCTTGAGATATCTTGATCTTTAGGTTGAAATCCTTAAGAGTGTTCTTGACCAATTTTTGATGAAAATGAAAGGATTTTGGATAATTGGGGTTAAATCCCACGTTATAAACATATATAGGGGTGATTTTTGGCACTTGGAAATGAGGTATGTGGCGTATAACCTATGGTAGACCGTAAGGTGTGCGTCGCTGTAATACCCCGGGAAATTTTTCATTAAAATTTTGTGCGTAAACGTGTTGGGTTCTATCTTATATAATGAATTATAAATTTTCCGTGCGGAATGTCTTAGATTATGACCCACCATTGCGTAGAATATCGAATAATATTTCCAACAATATGTGGATCATCCAAAACGGACACCCGAGCGACGAGATATGAACATTCCGATCGAACCATGAATAGTATTGAACAGTAAAATGTGCAGGAAAAAGTACTGAGGCCTGGCGTATTTTTTCTCCAAATTTAAACGATCATAAATCCTTGTACATAATGATCTGGGTGATATACTATATATCAACGGAAATCTCTGCGAGTCCTCTTTCCAATGAAATTGGTTTCATCCAATTTGTCTATCGGAGCAAAAAGTTATGGTTGATCTACTTCAGCCTACCAAAAGTGAATTTTTGGGTCAAATTCAAACGATCATAACTCCTCGTACACAATGATCTGGGTGATATACCATATATCAACAGAAATATATAAGAGTGCTCTTTCTAATGAAATTGGTTTCATACAATTTCGATATCGGAGTAAAACGTTATGGTTAATCTACTTCAGACTATCAAAACAGTCCACCAAAGGACAGATTCGAGAATTATTTGATTTTTAGGGGCGTTTTGGTCATTCCCGCTCACCCAAAATCTGTCCAAACCCTATATTAAAGCCTATTAGAAGCATTATATGTTATATTTTATCAAATTCCCTCAAAAAGAAAACCCTAAACTCCTACATCCAACTTCAAGAACCTCCAAAGTTCACCATTAATTCTTCAAATTTATTAAAGATTCCAAGTTCCTAGTTCAAGAACTCCAAGAACCATCATTCAAAGGCACGATTAACATCTCAAAAATGAGTATCGATCTAAATTTCATCATTCAAGGTATGTGGGGTTTTTCGACAAGAACTCTCTTTCGTTCCTGTGCCCAAAAATAATTTTCTTTATAAAGGCGTGCTTTTTATTTGATTTTTATTAATTTGAAGCATGAACCCAAATCTTATGATGATTATTATGAAATCTTGATGTTTATGATTTTGAAAGATGAATTTACATGTGTGGTGATATAAAGCATGAATCTTGAACAAAATTTATCATGATTTTGATATTTGGGTCGTGAGTCCCCATTGGAAATTGTGTTTTTTTAGAAAGTGTGTGTTATAAGCACGTTGATGTTGAATATTTGAGATATTTTGAATGATTTGACCTTTTGGTCTTAATGGAGTTGTTTTGAACTCGAGTGTGAAAGAAATCCACAACGTGGTTGATTTTAATAGATGGAAAGCATGATGGCTCCCGATGTATATTTATATATTACTAAAATTGTTTTGTTGTGGATTGTCTTTGAAATGATCTGAGCTAAGTCCGGGAGAAATATTTATCACCGAGTGGGAGGTATAAAGAGACCTTACTTCCCTAGAACTACGTGCCCCCGTAGGAGTGAGCCTGAGGCTGATTTATATAGTGATAACTAGTTTGTGTGGATTTGATATCGATAGTCCTACACCGATGGCAAGGATAGGAAGGCTCTCCCCAACGTGGATTGTACATTGGACTCCATGTAGCTCACATGGTTTATGTCGGTTATAGGATCTCCCAGTGTGTGTGTGTTTCCTTGTGTCTATGGTGAATGGTGAAGTGATTTGAAAGTGGAATTGTGAAAGTTATTCTTTCGAAAGATTTAAATGATATTTACATTTTGAGAATTGATATTCATGATGAACTGAAAGTGATTGACAAATTATATGATGACTCACATGTGTTATTATACTTATTTTATCCTCTCATGATTATGATGATTTTCTTCAGTCTATGTGAGTCTTTCATACATCCTGCATATTTCTTATAAATATTTATGATGATGATGTTTATACAACTGCATACACCCCCATATACTCGGTTCCTTTCCATGGTACTGAACCATATCTTCGGATGTGGGCTGCATTTTCTCAAAATGTAGGTTCAGGTGCTTAGTTCAAGGTTTGACAATGATTCTTCGGGCACACTGTTCTACATCCTCTATTGTGGTGAGACCTCATGTTCCAAGGATGTGATGTCTGATGATGGTTTCACGAAAGTGTTTACAGTTGATAACTGAGTATGAGTCAGTTGGGGCATGTCTCAATGGCTCGCTGGTTTTATTGATTTTCTTAGAGTCTCGTCAGACTAGTATAGATGTTGGGAGTTGACTAATAAGTCGTATTTTGTTATCTTTCTGAAATTCTTTTATTCTTGGATGATGATTACTCTGTTGATATTTGAGGGTTATTTATGGAAACCCCATTGATTTGTGTTGAACTGAATGAAAATGGCTCAAAGGGTTAGCTTTGGGCTACTCGTAGCCTCAAGCACCGTGTGATGCTCCGTGACCCATTTTTTAGGGGCGTTACAAACTTGGTATCATAGCCTAAGGTTTTAAGGTATCCTAGGGAGTCTGAAAAGCTACGTTAAGTAGAGTCTTGATCATTGGTGTGTAGCGCGCCACATCTATGAGCAAGAGGCTACAAGACGTTTTAGGAAAAAGTATGATTCTTTCTTTCAGAAGTCTATCATGCTTAAAGTGTCTCTCTCTGCTATTGATTCGCGCTCTCTTCTTTCAAAAATATGCCTCCACGTCGAGCGAGAAGAAATAATGATGGTCAGCAACCTCAACCCGATGACCCATTGAATGAAAATGTATCTCATGCTGAATTTTGGGAAGCCTTTCAGGCACTGGCCCAAGCTGTTACTGCAAATGTTCAGGCCAACCCGGCCTCGGCTCCACAACAGCAGGGAGGTTATTCAGCTGCTGCCAGGATCCGTGACTTCATGTGGATGAATCCACCGGAATTCTATGGGTCCAAGTCTGATGAGGATCCACGATTATTTTTAGAGGAGGTGCGGAAGATTACTCAGGTGATGCATGTATATGAGGAACATAGTGTGGAGTTGGTTACGTATAGGTTGAAAGACCTTGCTTATGACTGGGTTGTTGCTTGGAGGAAAGGTATAGGCGAGGGAGCTGTCCCTACGACTTGGCAAGAATTCCAGGATGCATTCCTGGATAAGTTTTTCCCTTTGGAGATAAGGGAGGCAAAGGTGGAAGAGTTTATGAACCTGCGACATGGCTCTATGACTGTTAGGGAGTACTGTCTAAAGTTCAATCAGTGGCCAAGTAGGCTCCTGACTTAGTGGCTGATAATCGGGCTAGTATGAGTAAGCTTGTGACTGGAGTGTCTAGTTATGTGGTTAAGGAGTGTAGGTCTGCTACGCTGAATAGTGAGATGAATCTTTCTAGGCTGATGACCCATGCCCAACAGATTGAGGCAGACAAGATTAAGGAGAGAGATAGAATGAGAGTGAATAAGAGAGCTAGGTCCGAGCAGCACGAACAGGGTCAGACTAGATCACAGGGAGAGAGTCACCCTCAGTATTAGGATCATTCGTCTATGCCAGCACCGTCATCTGCTAGTGCTCCCATGCCTAGAGGTAGGCAGGAGCAAGGTAGCAGGTTATATGTATCCAGGTCCCAGTACAGTGCTGGCAGTAAGCCAAATCGTCCCCTGTGTCCTAAGTGTGGTAGGGCTCATTCGGGTGAGTGTTGGGGTGAGAAGAGGGGTTGTTTTTGGTGTAGTGACATGGGTCAGAGAGTCAGAGATTTTCCACAGGATGGACAAGGGCGTCGTGACTATCGCCCTCAGACCCAGACTCAGACTGTTATTGCTCCAGTTCCAGAGACTCGCCCAGCCCCAGCTCAGGGCGCCTCTTCTGGTAATGCTGGCGGGCAGCGCCTGAATAGATTATATGCTTTACCGTCCCTCCAGGAATAGGAGGACTCTCCTGATGTTGTTACTGGTATGCTTCATATATTATAGTTTGTTGTGTATGCTTTGTTGGATCCTGGATCCAGTTTCTCATATATTACACCTTTGATTGCTGTGAATTTTGAAATGAGTCCTGAGATTATTCCTGAGCCTATCCTAGTTTCTACCCCAGTGGGTGATTCGATTGTTGCCCAGAAAGTATATAAAAAGTGTCCTATTACCATTCTTCATAGAGTTTTATTAGGTGATCTGATTGAGTTAGACATGGTAGATTTTGATGTGATTCTGGGTATGGACTGGCTGTATTCTTCTTATGTCTCTATTGATTGTCGGACCCGAATGGTCAAGTTTCAGTTTCCGGGTGCATTCGTGTTTGAGTGGTCTAGGAATTTGTGTCACCCAAGAGTCATTTTATCTCTTACCTCAAAGCTAGAAAGCTTATTTCCAAGGGGTGTATTTACCATTTGGTTAGAGTCAAAGACACTAAGTCTGAGACTCTAACTCTCCAGTCTGTTAACGTCGTCAATGAGTTTTCTGATGTCTTTCTGGATGATCTCCCAGGGATACCTCCTGATAGAGAGATAGAGTTCAGGATTGATCTTCTTCCCGATACTCATCCCATTTCTATTCCTCCTTACCGTATGGCTCGTGCAGAACATAAGGAGTTGAAAGAGCAACTCAAAGATATACTAGATAAGGGTTTTATAAGGCCCAGTGTTTCTCCGTGCGATGCTCCTGTGTTGTTTGTGAGAAAGAAAGATGGCTCTTTGCGTATGTGCATTTATTACCACCAACTGAATAAAGTCACCGTAAAAAATAAGTACCCCCTTCCGAGAATAGATGATTTGTTTGACCAATTTCAAGGTGCAAGTTATTTCTCAAAGATAGACCTTCGTTCTGGCTATCATCAACTCAAAGTTAGGGAGTGTGACATCCCGAAAACTGCTTTCCGAACTCGTTATGGCCATTTTGAGTTTCTTGTTATGTCTTTTGGGTTAACTAATGCCCCAGCAGTTTTCATGGACCTCATGAATCGAGTGTTCAGACCATATCTGGATATGTTTGTCATAGTGTTCATCGATGATATACTGGTATACTCTCGTAGTGAGGATGAACATTCTGATCATCTCCGAACTGTCTTGCAAACCCTTAGAGATCACAAGTTGTTTGCCAAGTTCAGTAAGTGTGAGTTTTGGCTAAGGTCAGTTGTTTTTCTCGGTCATATCATTTCTTCCGAGGGTATTAGAGTTGATCCCCAAAAGACCGAAGCTGTTAGAAATTGGCCTAGACCTATTTCTCTGACTGATATCTGAAGTTTCTTGGGTTTAGCTGGCTATTACCGCCGTTTTGTTGAGGGTTTCACCTCTATAGCATATCCTATGACTCGGTTGACCCAAAAGAAAGTGAAGTTCTTGTGGTCCAAATCTTGTGAGAAGTGTTTTCAGGAGTTGAAGACTCGACTCACTTCAGCCCCTGTTTTGACTTTGCCTGATGGTGTTGATGGTTTTGTGGTGTACTGTGATGCTTTGAGAGTTGGGTTGGGTTACGTATTGATGCAGAAGGGTAAGGTGATAGCTTATGCTTCTAGAAAGTTGAAACCCCATGAGAAAAATTACCCCACCAATGACCTTGAGTTGGCTGCTGTTGTGTTTGCTTTGAAAATCTGGAGACACTATTTGTATGGTGTCCATGTTGATGTTTTCACTGATCATAAGAGTCTGCAATATGTGTTTACCCAGAGAGAATTGAATCTTAGGCAGAGTCGATGGTTAGAATTGTTAAAGGACTATGATATGAGTGTGTTGTACCATCCAGGCAAAGCCAATATTGTGGCGGATGCCCTAAGTAGAGTGTCCATGGGTAGTGTTTCGCATGTGGTAGAAGGTAAGAAAGAGTTGGCTCGTGATATACATGTTTGGATAGATTGGGGGTTAGGTTGTTTGACTCTACTGAAGGTAATATAGGGGTTCAGAGTAGTTTTGAATCCTCCTTGGTTTCGGAAGTGAAGGAAAAGCAATACTTAGATGCTAGTTTGGTCAGACTGAAGGAGTCAGTCAAGGACCAAAAAGTAGAGGTTTTCTCCCAAGGGGGAGATGGTGTGTTTAGATTGCAGGGTAGATTGTGTGTCCCGAATGTTGATGATCTGAGACAGAGGATTATGGCTGAAGCGCACGGGGCGCGATATTCTATTCATCCTAGTGCCACCAAGATGTACCGAGACTTGCGGGAAATCTATTGGTGGAGTGGCATGAAGAAAGATATAGAAGCATTTGTAGCTAAGTATGCAACATGCCAACAGGTTATGGTTGAACACCAAAGACCTGGTGGTATGATGCAAGAGTTTAGTATTACCACCTGGAAGTGGGAAGAGATAAATATGGACTTCGTGATTGGTTTACCTCCTTCCCGACGCCATCATGATTCCATTTGGGTTGTGGTTGATAGATTGACTAAGTCTGCTCATTTCTTGCCTGTTCATACTTCATATACTGCTGAGAATTATGCAAGATTGTATATCCGAGAGCTAGTCAGACTACATGGAGTTCCCTTGTCTATTATTTCGGATAGGGGTACTCAGTTCACTTCGCAATTTTGGAAAGCTTTTCAGAAGGGATTTGGTACCTAAGTTCTTTTGAGTTCTGCTTTTCATCCACAGACCGATGGTCAGGCGGAGCGGACCATCCAAACCTTAGAGGATATATTGAGAGCTTGTACACTTGACTTTAAGGGAAGTTGGGATGATCACTTACCGTTGATAGAATTTTCTTACAATAACAGTTTCCACTCTAGTATTGGCATGGCTCCGTTTGAAGCCTTATATAGGAGGAAATGTAGATCACCCATAGGTTTGTTCGAGGTGGGTGAAATAGATGTGAGTGGTCCTGATTCGGTATTTGAGGCTATGGAAAAAGTTAAGTTGATTAGGGAAAGGTTGAAAACTGCGCAGAGTCATCAGAAGTCATATGCGGATGTTAGAAGGAGAGACCTTGAGTTTGAAGTTGGTGACCTAGTGTATCTGAAAATTTCACCACTGAGGGGGTGAAGAGATTTGGAAAGAAGGGGAAGCTTAGTCCCCGTTATGTTGGTCCTTACAAAATTCTTAGCCGTGTTGGTAAGGTAGCTTATGAGGTCGAGTTTCCTTCCGAGTTGTCCTCTGTTCATCCAATATTCCATGTCTCCATGCTTAGAAAGCATATTAGCGATGCTATGGTAGTGGATTCCTCTGTGAGTGCTGACATTCAAGAAAATCTTTCTTTTGATGAGATTCCTGTTGAGATTCTTGATTTTAGTGTCTGAAGACTAAGGAACAAAGAAGTTCCCTTGGTCAAGGTGTTGTGGTGAAACCAATCTGTTGAGGGTGCAGCTTGGGAAGCTGAGGCGGATATGCGATCCAAGTACCCGCACCTATTTTCCGCCAACTCCAATCAAGCCAAAGGTACCGTTCTTTCCTAAATCATGCACTTTTGATAAAAGTTGCAGCAGTTCAGCTGTCATTTATTATGTGTTCAACTGTAGTTTCTTGAATTTATGCTTTCTATGTTGCATTCGGAGTGAGAAACGATGTGGTGGTGAGTCTAACGAATAGTTTCAGATGTATTCTCTATTCCCTATCTAATATTGGTATGTATAGTGTCATTCTAGGACGAATGTTTCCAAGGGGGGATGATTTAATACCCCGGGAAAGTTTTCGTTGAAATTTTGTGCGTAAACGTGTTGGGTTCTATCTTCTAGAATGAATTATAAATTTTCCATGTGGAATGTCTTAGATTATGACCAACCATTGCGTAGAGTATCGAATAATATTTCCAACGATATGTGGATCATCCAAAACGGACACCCGAGCGGCGAGTTATGAACATTCCGATCGAACTGTGAATAGTAGTGAACAGTAAAACGTGCAGGAAAAAGTACTGAGGCCTGGCGTATTTTTTCTCCAATTTTAAACTCTCATAAATCCTTGTACATAATGATATGGGAGATCTACTATATATCAACGGAAAACTTTGTGAGTCCTCTTTCCAATGAAATTGGTTTAATCCAATTTGTCTATCGTAGAAAAAAGTTATGGTCAATCTACTACAGCCTATCAAAAGTGAATTTTTGGGTCAACTTCAAATGATCATAACTCCCCGTACCCAATGATCTGGGTGAGATACTATATATCAACGGAAATATATGAGAGTCCTCTTTCTAATGAAATTGGTTTCATCCAATTTCGATATCGGAGTAAAACGTTATGGTTGATCTACTTCAGACTATCAAAACAGTCCACCAAAGGACAGATTCGAGAATTATTTGATTTTTAGGGGCGTTTTGGTCATTCCCGCTCACCCAAAATCTGTCCAAACCCTATATTAAAGCCTATTAGAAGCATTATATGTTATATTTTATCAAATTCCCTCAAAAAGAAAACCCTAAGCTCCTACATCCAACTTCAAGAACCTCCAAAGTTCACCATTAATTCTTCAAATTTATTCAAGATTCCAAGTTCCTAGTTCAAGAACTCCAAGAACCATCATTCAAAGGCACGATTAACATCTCAAAAATGAGTATCGATCTAAATTTCATCATTCAAGGTATGTGGGGTTTTTCGACAAGAACTCTCTTTCGTTCCTGTGCCCAAAAGTAATTTTCTTTATAAAGGCGTGCTTTTTATTTGATTTTTATGAATTTGAAGCATGAACCCAAATCTTATGATGATTATTATGAAATCTTGATGTTTATGATTTTGAAAGATGAATTTACATGTGTGGTGATATAAAGCATGAATCTTGAACAAAATTTATCATGATTTTGATATTTGGGTCGTGAGTCCCCATTGGAAATTGTGTTTTTTTAGAAAGTGTGTGTTATAAGAACGTTGATGTTGAATATTTGAGATATTTTGAATGATTTGACCTTTTGGTCTTAATGGAGTTGTTTTGAACTCGAGTGTGAAAGAAATCTACAACGTGGTTGATTTTAATAGATGGAAAGCATGATGGCTCCCGATGTATATTTATATATTACTAAAATTGTTTTGTTGTGGATTGTCTTTGAAATGATCTGAGCTAAGTCCGGGAGAAATATTTATCACCGAGTGGGAGGTATAAAGAGACCTTACTTCCCTAGAACTACATGCCCCCGTAGGAGTGAGCCTGAGGCTGATTCATATAGTGATCACTAGTTTGTGTGGATTTGATATCGATAGTTCTACTCCGATGGCAAGGATAGGAAGGCTCTCCCCAACGTGGGTTGTACATTGGACTCCATGTAGCTCACATGGTTTATGTCGGTTATAGGATCTCCCAGTGTGTGTGTGTTTCCTTGTGTCTATGGTGAATGGTGAAGTGATTTGAAAGTGGAATTGTGAAAGTTATTCTTTCGAAAGATTTAAATGATATTTACATTTTGAGAATTGATATTCTTGATGAACTGAAAGTGATTGACAAATTATATGATGACTCACATGTGTTATTATACTTATTTTATCCTCTCATGATTATGATGATTTTCTTCGGGCTATGTGAGTCTTTCATACTTCCTGCATATTTCTTATAAATATTTATGATGATGATGTTTATACAACTGCATACACCCCCATATACTCGGTTCCTTTCCATGGTACTGAACCATATCTTCGGATGTGGGCTGCATTTTCTCAAAATGTAGGTTCAGGTGCTTAGTTCAAGGTTTGACAATGATTCTTCGGGCACACTGTTCTACATCCTCTGTTGTGGTGAGACCTCATGTTCCAAGGATGTGATGTCTGATGATGGTTTCACGAAAGTGTTTACAGTTGATAACTGAGTATGAGTCAGTTGGGGCGTGTCTCAATGGCTCGCTGGTTTTATTGATTTTCTTAGAGGCTTGTTAGACTAGTACAGATGTTGGGAGTTGACTAATAAGTCGTATTTTGTTATCTTTCTGAAATTCTTTTATTCTTGGATGATGATTACTCTGTTGATATTTGAGGGTTATTTATGGAAACCCCGTTGATTTGTGTTGAACTGAATGAAAATGGCTCAAAGGGTTAGATTGGGGCTACTCGTATCCTGAAGCACAGTGTGACACTCTGGGACCCATATTTTTTGGGGCGTTACAGTCACACACCTTATGGCAGACTTGTAAGTGTGCCTCGCACTCCCAATCGCACACCCTTACTACCTCTCACGAAAATGGGTATAACTTTTCGCTTGGGTATTGGATTAAGGAGAAATTGGTATCTCTGGAAAGCTAATTCAATTATATACAATTTGATATGTCTTGGGATGAAAAATTCCATGTATATTAAGAGTTATACACGTTTGAATTTGACCCTTGTAGAATCAAATGTCAAACTTTGGACGAATCAATTGATCTTAGCTCAACTTTGATAATGATCTAGGTCATTGCTATGAAAATATTTAACCTCTAAACTACTCCATAGACTAGGATAATGATCAGTAAACATGTATTCACATGAGAATAACTTGTATTAGAGCTTAGACGCGTAGGAAGGACGGTTAGAATTCTAGCACGAGAATATGGGGTATTACATTATCTCCTCTTTTGGAACATTCGTCCTTGAATGTGGATAATTAACATAAAGCACAGAGGAATATTTGTATTTAAGCTATCATGTGAAACTGATAGAAACTGAATCACTAGATCTCAAGAATAATGAGCTACTGAACTGATCTGCAAGTGCATAAATTCTCATGCAAATAACTATATGGCTAAGATAGAAACGAGAGTGTCAACTTATGAGTAAGCATTACTTTGTGCTGGATCTGATCTCATGAGAAAATATGATAGGTTTATGGCATTAAAACTCAGCGTATTACAACATCTCCCTTCTGGGATATTTTGTCCCCGAATGATAATAATTTGGTGAAAATACTAGGAAGAGACTGTGACACTACACAGGATTCTTACGAACTGAATCATGAATTAATATTTGAAACTTAAACTGATGCATGAACTGAGATGAATCATTCAAACTTCTATCATGAAACTGAATTCTGAGCTGACTCTACTTTACTTGCTTTAAGGAACTGATACATGTTGAGAGTCGAGGATTCACTTGAAGTGCTCATGATCCATTAATACATATCGAACTGAGAAGTGATAACTTATGCAAGTGTGAATCATGAGACAACAAGACTTAGATCATACGAGGGGTATCACACTATTTGGGCTAAAACACTTGAAAAATTGAGATTATACGCTGAACACTTATGAAATGAGTGATGATTAAATTGCCAAATCTGAAACATGATGCTTGGATTGAACGGAATTATCTCATGGAATAGAAATACTCAAGAACTTTAGATAGTAATACAAGATGAGAGGTCGGAACTCTATAAGAGCTATCATCTTGCTTGTTAACTGGAGTGCAGGCAATATGGACCAGATCATACTGACTGCCCATATTCAAATGGAATATTTTATCAGCATTTTTCTACGAAATTCTATTAACATTACGGAGCAACAGATTTGGGCTTGATCTGAACAAAACATATGACTAAGGAATCACAACATTGATATAAATCCATAGCATGGAATAAAAATATATAACTCATAAACTAGGATAGGATTGCTAGTCCGTAGGCAACGGAACTTCTTTCTTTCAAGCTTAGCATCACTTCTCAAATGCTCTCTCAACTATACTATTCCCCTTAAATACCATACTTATTTGATTCAACGTATAATTCTCACATGGGCACTGATAAATCTTTCTGCAAGGTGTAAAGTAAACTAAGTCCTCTCGCCAAGGTCAAGACTAACTCAAAAATCATATGATACAAAATGTCACTCCACAATACTAGTCTAAACCACATGATTCAATATTCTATATCTTCTTAGAGCTCACACCCTAAGCATAACATGCCTTACCACTTCAATGACTAATTCAAAACTCTTGATATGGATTCACTAGCGCATATTGCATTCATCCTCTTGCACTCAACATGACATTCGAGCCTATCATTAAAATCACATATAGCTTTAAGGCAAATTCCCCTAAAGGCATACTCCACATATTTTTAAACCTTTAACAATAACAATTTTCTTGCACTATTCTTAGAAACATACACACGATCTATAACTAACCTTAACATGTATCAAAGACTTGGCCTCAATCTTACTTCACACTTTTGCCTTAGATAGAAATGCATAACAATCTTTCTTAATGAGGGTCATCAACTCTCTCACATCTAAACCATTGCTTATCCACTATCATCGCCGCTATCTTAACATAGGAAGAGGTCACCGAAGGGCTAACACATAAGAACCTGAAGCATGGAAACTACAATACATAACATTAACACTTATCTTAGACCTGAGGAATAAAATATCAAAGGCATGGATTGATCAAAGAGATCTAAGCTGAGGACATGCATGATATAATGCGTACTTCACTAGTATCATGAGTTTAAAAACTGGTCATACTCTGAAACATGAGTTCAAACTTATCATGAGCTATTCAACATAAGACTGGAGTTCATACATTCATGAGAGATAACTCGTATCACAGAGTGAAGTTGTTACATACTTGCTAGAAGATGAGAATGGGCTTGAGCATGCATGATGGGTATAAGCATAGGCTTGTGGCATGGATTTATCACACAAGTGATGGATTTAGTTTTGTAATGACTGAAATCCAAGGAATACTATAGAGTAAGAAGGGATCACTATCTCATCATAACTCATTATTGACATGTATCACAATCTAATTCTCAAAACTTGGTTTGGTTCTTCACTAACCATCTCCCCCTTAGGTCAAAGCTAGTATTCTAAGCATGTTGGTCTACTCCATATCCTCGAGATTAAGCCATAATTTCATCATTCTAATATCTACACATAAATGCTAAACTCACAAGAATAAACTAATTTTGAACTTACCGACTTCATTCTTGAACAACCCATCCATATGCCATCGTTAACTTTCTAGCTTCAATAATCATCATTAAAGACTTACACTCTCATTTGCAACCATACGTACATCTCTAATAACATAATCATAGCCTACCAAGATCACACTTCTATACTTATATTTTTCCCAAACCATGAGAATAATAATCATACTTAAAAGGCTCAACATCTTCAATCATAACTCCTTAACTTAACTTTCAAGAACATCATAAATTATCTAACTAGCCTTTCTCCACCTTGCAACTCAACGTTACTACTAACCACACAATATGCAATAATCCTCAAAATATAATGCATCCCCACAGCACCTTGGGTACACCTCTACATCATACTTAATTATGAACACATGATCTTACACTCTTGCATACACTATTCAGGCCTACTAGATCACCTCCATATCACTAGCATCAACAACCGAACCATCAATTGTTCAAACTTAATGTCTAGATCTAAACGTGATTTACAACCCAATCTCACACACAATTATCCCTTCAAAACTTTAGAACATAGCATTAAGAAAGACTAGTATACAATGACAATCGATCATAATCATATGGCCTATCTTATTCATAATCTGTTAACACATCCTCTTTCTTCCCATCATTACTATTTACCCATCTTTACACCCAAATTACTTCCATAGCTCTATAAATTTCAACTAAACTTCCTCTTGCAATCTCAGGAAAGCCTAAATTAACAATACTCAACCACTAAGTACTTCTATCAAAACCTATACTTTCCTAGCACAACAAATTCCCTCAATAACACTTTTCTTACCTCAAGCAAACAATAACCCACCTTAACTAAAATCTCCTTCTCTAACTTCACTAAACTAACAAACAAAGGTATATCACTTCATTAATAATTCAAGCATAAGCAACAAAATTCATATATACATATTCAATAAATCATCCTTACCACATTTCTTGTCACTACACTTCTAAACCCAAACTTTTAACCAACACAAGAACAACAAGATAAACAACAAGTTGCTAGTGAATTGAAATAGGCCTCACACGGCTTCACTAGACTTTGGTTTTGTATTTTGAACAAGAAAATTAGATGAATAACAAAGCAACTATGCTAGTGAATAGAAATAGACCCCACACGGCTTCACTACACTTTGATTTTTCCAAACACAATGATAAAAAAATTATGTAATACTAGAGATAGAGACTTGACACACAACATTCAATGATCTAAGAATACACCTTACTCTATCATAATTGAATAACTCGTAAGAACGAGGTCATAACTTTAAATTTGAGGGACTTATAACACACTAGAAGGCTCCTCTCAAGTTGCTTTCTGTAACTTCTGAATGTTTTGCTAAGAAATATAAGAGCATTATCTGGGGAGGAACTGGAACTTGTTGATCGTGCTATCTCAAGAATACTACATAAATTGGGAAGTATAGATTTACATTATGGATTCTGGGGAGGAATCTGAAAACACATCTGACTTGGGTTTAGTGAACGATTTTTACAAATATGATAAAGAAATTTAATCTTCAGAACTTAAAAGCACTGACGGGATACTTTCTAGCTATCTTACAGTCCCATAACTATCTATGGAGACTTAAGCTTAACTGTTTCTACCTTGAAAATGAGGCAGAGTTGGACAGAATATAGTAAGATGAGAATTTATATAAGTTTCTTGGAGAACCTTTTTATAGCACGATTTTAGACTTAAAAGAAGGGAAACATTTCCTAAATGCCCTGTAGCCTCTTGAAGAAAAGTACAGATGTCTCCGTACCATTCTGCAAGACTCTTCTAGACACGTCTTCATAGACACTCTAGGACACTTAAACTCTGTGCTCTGATACCAAGTTTGTAACGCCCCAAAATTGGGTCCCGGCATGTCACACAGTGCTTAGGGACACAAGTGACCCCAAGCTAACTCTTCTACTGGCTAACTTATAAGCAACTAAACAAAAGTATAAATTTATACAAATTTGCGGAAAATAACTCTTTTTTGAATATGATAGATACAAAACTGAATTTACAAGATTACAACTCTACTTTTACAACGAAAACTGAAACTGAATACATCAACTTCTACTAACTGTCTATGAAGCCTCTACTAGTACTGACTATAGGTAGCCGGGTCATGACTCCCGAATATCCCAGTCAATACGACTGAATAAAGAAAATACAATATTTCTCGAACAATATAACTAACTCAAGCCCTTGAATCAAAAAGGTTCATCACCTGCTGACTAGAGCTGCAAAATGACTGCATATGGTATGTGTGCAACAACTTGTACTTACATTATGAGAAGATGTAGCCCACAGGAGAATATGTGGGTCAGTACCATGGAAATGTACCGACTATATAGGTGTGTGTGCAAGTTTCAGAAATCAAATATCATAAGTATTCATACGAAACATGCATGCTATAACAAGCGACTCACATAGCTCGAATAAAAACATCATAATCATAAAAGAGTAATATATGTCAAATAAAACACGTGAGTCATCATAGTAAGTTCTCAATTCACTTTCATCTCGGTTTTCCACCCATCAAGGAAATAAAATCTAATAACAATTCTCTTTGGAATATAGTATTTCAATCTGTCGGAGAACAATAACTTTCTCATAACCAATTCTTCAAAACAATATATTCCTCTTAGATAGAATGGTACACACACACACATTGGGAGTCTCTCATAACCGACATAAACCATGTGAGCTACATGGAGTCCAACGTTCTACCCACATTGAGGAGAGTCGACCTATTCCTTTCCATCGGAGTAGGACCTTAAATTATCAGTCCACACACTAGTGATCACTATTAAATTCAGCCTCAATTTCAGCTCCTACAGGGGCATGTAGCTCTAGGGAAGTACCAAACCCGCTATACCTCCCACTCGGTGCTAAAGACTACTCCCGGACTTAGCTCAGATCTTTTCAATAGAAAATCTACCATAAAACAGTTCAACAATTCACAACGGGATCCATCATGCTACCCCTTTCATAATGAATCAATAAAAGTGGATTTATTTTCTCATCTCGGGTTCAAAATCAACCCCTTTTTATGACCAAAAGGTCAAATCTTCTTTATCTTTTCAAATCATTCAAATTCAAGGTGTTTATAACACATGTTTTCTCAAAAACAACAATCTCAAATAGGGTTCTAAACCCATGTCTCAATATCACATTAAAACTTATCAAGATTCAAGCTTTACATCATAAACACATATAAATTTCTTCAAAATCTGGAAATTTCAGCTTTAAGTACAAAATATCATTGTTCTCATATAATTCCACCTCTAAAATATCGAAAATATCATAATCTCATGAGAATCAATATAGGATGTAAATTCATGCTTCAAATTCATAATAAAACATATAAAATTCATAACTTCGTAAAAGAAAAATATTTTTGGGCACAAGAACGAAAGGGTGTCCTTGTTGAAAACCCCATATACCTTGAAGTAGAAGCTTTGGATGAACTATTAACCTTGGGACTCTATTCGTGAAAATAATAGGTGCTTCTTGTAGCCCTCGGAGTGGGGAATTCAAATCTTAATTATTGAACAACTACGGTTAAATAGTGAGATATCTTGATCTTTAGGTTGAAACCCTTAAGAGTGTTCTTGACCAATTTTTGATGAAAGTGAAAGGAATTTGGCTAATTGAGGTTAAATCCCGTGTTATAGACATATATAGGGGTGATTTTTGGCACTTGGAAGTGAGCTATGTGACCTCAATTCATATTCAAAGGTATTCAAACACTATAGGATTGATTACTACACGGATATTAACAAGTAATCATCTAGTTTGGGTCTATATGCGTTGGAACGACGGTCTAGATTCTAGCTCGAAAGTATGGGGTGTTACAACTTTGTGGTCTTGCATGCCTCACTTACTGATACTCCAATCCTTGCGGTAAATTTGGATTGGGGGCTTGGACGCCAAGTCAAGGTCAGATACCATATATCCCGTGGGATTGCAGACTTGTAGGGTGTACTGTCTAGATCAAAAGTAACACAAAGAGTTGAGTTGAGAATTTAAGAAATGTTTTGAAGCTAATTAAATTATTCCCATGTATTTTCAATTGTCTCATGCTGACATGATTTTATGAAATGCTCTGACCTATGTTATATAAAAATATTTTTTTTTTTGGAGTGTTCTTAGTACTAGTACCTTGTGTATTGACCATCTGTATTTCAGGTTCTGCGGTATATTTCCACGATCCATCACATCAGTATTGGTAACACCCTGAACGTTCGAGCTAAAAATAAAACTAATTGGACCGTTCTTCATATGTACTTAAACCTGAATCTAGAAATTTTATTGAATTTAAGTGTAAAGGTCATGTCTAAAGTGTCGTAGGGGTATTGGATATGAATTAAGGTCATAAGAAATGTCTAAAATAAATTTGAGTTGAAAGGTCCTATAATGACTTTGTTTTCGTTCAAATTCATACAAGGACCAATTTTAAATAAGCATATCTCCTTGAATTATTAGAGTTACGTGACTCATCACCTATCAAATTAAACATTTTTGAATCTTCTTTCAAACTTCACCAACAGACCATCAAATTAAGTCCCGATTAAAAAGTTATCCGCGGTTTACTAAGTATAGCCAGAAAAACCCTATACCAAACGAAAATTTCTATTTTTTTCTTAACTTCTCAGATTCTTTTTGGGTGATTTCTTCCTTTCCTTTTCCCATAACGCCAATACGTTTCAGTACTCTTTAAATCATTATTTCTTCCATTAGTTTCTACGTTAAATAGTCCCCCCCCCCCATTTTCTCTCAAGTTTACACATTAAAGACCTCACCTCCTCCATCAGCTTTTATTGGATTTTCCCCATCAGTTTTTTTTATATGATTTCCATTAAAAAAAAATCCTAATTCCTCCTCTAAAACAACTCAACTCTCAAGAATCTGAGGAAATTCGTTCAAGAAAGGAAGTCTAATCCCTTCTCCAGATCTGAAGTTCTTCAAATGTTTTGAGGTATGTAGAACCATCCCTTTACATCTGTAAGTTCTGTTGTTTATCTCATAATCTTAACATGTCTAGTAGTTTCTCTCATAATCTTAACATGTCAAGTTTTCTGAGAAATTAGGATTTCTTTAGATCTTTAAATATGTTTTCTAGGAATCTAGAAATTCACTGCAGATCATGATTACCTATTCAGTTCGTTTTGTGAAAATCATCAAAGCTTGCTTAGATAGAAACATTACCTTTTTGTATCACAAGTTGATATTGATTCCAGATTGTGTGTTGACATGCCAAATCTCTGTAAGTTAAACCAGTATGTGTAACTGCTAGTGTGGTTTTAGTTGTATCTGTCCTTCTCTGGTAATCGATAACAAAACTACCAGAACTTCTCATAACAAAAAGAAACTTACAGAGAGATATGAAAGTCGCGAGAGAACAACAACTTTTCATCTGGGAAAAACATTAAGGAACCTAAGTCTCAACAAAGTAAAAAGAATTGTCACCAATTACAGAATATTTAATGTGTAAAACTACTGCATCTGTGGGTTCAATTGAACAATTTTCAATGATATACCTTCTCTGTTAAATCTCTTTTGATTTGCTCAATTAGTGTCTCTATAGACACGTTTACTTTTTAGGAGTTTTTCCAGTTGCTAATTGTCCAAAACTAGAATATATAATTGCTTCCATAAAGTGTTGTCACAATTTCCTTTGAGAAGCTTCAAGTGGATTCTCTTAAATGCTTTCCAATACCTGCTATTCCACCGTCATGGACGTGAATAACCATAATTGTCATAGCTTCAAGTAACTTGTTTTGTGCGATCATTATTAGAGAAAATGTGAAAACAAGTCTCACAAATCTACCTATTCCGTAGGTTATAATTAATATCATCAATCTGGTTAGTCTTCTGAACTGGCATATGTAAGTCATATTCACGAATTATAACTTAGCGAACCATCACATTAACTATCATGCCTCTCCAATAATGATGTTAGCTTATGATTATGAACCTATTACAGTTAACTCTCTATATGAGTCCTAAAGTGGAAATACATAACCATGAGCGTAAAAGGCTAAACTATGAGCATGAGACTAAAATGGCTAATATCTTCTTTCAAGAACTAATAAAATAAATAAGATAATGTCATGAGCATAAGGGATTTGGTTAGCTGACTGTGAAGGTATAGGTCTAAATGAAAAATGCCCAAAACTATGTTTGCCGACATAGGATAGAGATCAATTCTCAAGTTGGATGACTCTCTTTTTTCATGTATCCCGAAAAGGGGCTAACAAAGGATACTTGCTAGAAAATCATGTCATGTCACGTCCTGTTCCCGGCAAGGTATAGGACGGCTTAGTTGATCGGGACGAGATCAGACTCCATGCGCTCACATAGTGGTTTATGACGGTTCACTACTTTCTCCCAAAAATAATCAAAGGAATTTATATCTACTTTACATTATCAATTATAAATTTATTTTACATTCTTGTTCCTTTCCAGATGCCTTCAATTATATTTGAATTTTATTGCTACTTCTAATCTTTTGTTGTACTACCCTTCTGCAATGGTTTTATATACCAAAACACTCCACGTATTGACCGTCTTTGGTGCTACATCATTTCATGATGTAGGTTCTGGCTCTCAAGTCTTTGGTCAGGCACCTCATTAGGATTCCTAACTTCTGCTATTGTTGAGCCTCTTTCCTACCAGGTGGCTGGATGAGTTATGATGATTTTTTTTTATTCTTTCCTTTCAGTATTAGTACTCATTGGAGGCTTCACAGGCTGGTGTAGTTGTCAAGCAAACTTTGTAATTTTCAGTCTTCATTTATAATAACTATTTGTATTGTTGAACTTTATATGTTATTAATAAACTAGGGTGAAGTTTATCTTCTTAGAAAATCGTAATTGAATTATATATTACTTCTAGTTTATCCATTTGTATTAAAAGTATGCTCGGGTGATATGCCAAAACGTTCGCTCGTACTAGCGATAGTATAGGGTGTGTGTCACGTCCAGGGCCTCGGCTCGGGTCGTGACAAACTTGGTATCAGAGAATAGAGTTCAAGTGTCCTAGGGTGTTTGTGAAGTTGTGTCTAGTAGAGTCCTTTTTACGGTGCGAAGAGTGACACAATTATAATAGGGAGGCTACGAGACATTTAGGATATATTTCCCCTTCTTTCATACTGTACATCGTGTAAAGAGATATTCATAAGAATCATGCTCAGATTCATGTGTTGTTCAAATTTTTCTGTCTATGCCTTGTCCTTGAGGTGATTCATATCTTTATGGTGCTCTTAGATATATCCGTCTAAAATCTTCAGGACTGCAAATGGCTAGAGGATGGCCCACTAGTGTGTTTAAGTTCTTCATTTTGAAAGAATGTACTTTTGTACATATGAATCATGCGTTTGATCCTACGGTAATATGTCCTCTTAGACCCTCCCATACCTTGTTACCAATGACAATTTTAAATGAGAAAGTATGTATCCCAATTCTTGGGGAGTGTTGTCATCCAAGATATAATTTGATTTAGGGAGTGGTGAGTCATAAATAGTAGAATGACTACAGGGCTAGATCTATGAAGTCGTAAGTTAAAAGCCAAAAGTGGGAGTACTGATTGGTTGGAGTATGTTGCTAAGGTCATGTTTCCAGTAGTCGCATAATATGGTAGAATGATGTGTCCTTTGATGATTGAGGAAGGTGTAGCAAGGCTTGTGTAGATGTTATGGTATTAAATTAAGCAATAATATGTTTGATTGAGATGATTTAGAGTATATTTGAACTAGGAAAGAAGTGTATGATGACATGATATTATGTTAAAAAAGATTAAGAATAGGTTGTGAATGGGAGGATAGAGTAGTTAAGAGTTGACAGACCTAGGCTGCACATTGTGACTTTGAAAAAGGAACTCTCTATTTTACGGCGTTATGATTGTAATTTAGGCAGGTAATGGATAAGTAGTAGTGGTGTTAAAGGAGAGTGCACTTGTAATCCGCAATTAGGCCGATGAAGAAATTAAGATCGATTGTTTTTTTCACGTACTTTCAGTGGACTAGTATTCGTTTTGATTTTTTTGCAGCTATGAAAATATGTAGTATGTGAGAAGTTGTGTTGTTGTCCATGACTAATACTAGACAATATGTTGGAATTGTGAATGATCGTCATGCTGGAACAAATGGTAGTTTGGGGGAGATAATGCTAGTTTTATGCAATTGATCTAGTAGGCTTTACCTAGTGTATGCGAGCATTTATCATGATTAGTTTGCAAAAAGTGTTTATGATTATTAGTTTGACAAAAGTGTGAAGTTTCAATTAGGATATATATGTGACCACTAGGTGAGACAGTAAATTGTGGCTAAGCTAAAAAAAAAAGTCCGTAAGGTTTATAAAGAAAATAGTGTACCCAAAGTAGTATGTTATTACATGAGATTCCAATGATAGGTATGTATTATATGGTGACCCTGAGAGTTTAATTGAAGGGACTACAGATAGATGATATTTATGTCCCTTAGTGTAGTTTTAATCCCATTGAGTTGGGTGAACATGAATATAGAGACGTGATTCTAGTAGACTAATAAGAGAGAGCCAAATTGGTAAGTGTTGAAGTGATTATATACATCAATAGGAGCATAAGTTATAGAATGATGACCGTAGAGGAAAGAGAAAGTTAAGTGAAGTATCTCAAAAAAAACAAAGTTTTAGCATCGGTTTTGTATCTACAAACATAGTCTTACAGGGAAACTTTAAGCATTCTTGCGAATAGTAATATCCCAACTGTGCAGAGTGTTGTTCTTATATCTCAGTTTAGAGAATAGGTCCGTATCTAGAATATCGACCTTTGAGCTAAGGGGGAGATGATGTGGTGTTGAACCAACCTGGGTCATGAGCTTCAGGGATTAATAAGTCCCAAAAACAGATAAGATGAGGCCTCTATCCATTCCTATATCAACATATTCCTTGTACTTCAGTCAAAATGACACTCTGCTCCTGTCTTGCATACTAGCATCATGCACCTGACCTAGGTTTATGCTCTTCATACTGATTCACATCCATGCTCAGTTCCTAGAATGAAAGTAATAGCTTCGCTCAATGATCCCAGACTTACTCCATGAATCCATGGATTCCAGTATGCCCAGGACAATGAACTCACACTTCATAATTTATTTTGAACTCATGTTATGTCATTATCTATCTCTTGAATGACTATCCAGTTGTGATTTATGTAAATAGCATATGAAGTATCCGTGCCTAATATTTACCATGAGGTTAGTCTTGAACAGAATAGGGGGAACAACATGTTGATAGATGCAAACTCTAGTAATCTGTTAATATGGAGATTATAAGATGACAATGACGGTGTGTAGTATTCAGAGGAGAAAACATAGGGAGAAGTGTTGCTAAACTTAAGGGTTATCATTCATATCGTCTAAGGTGGAAATTCTCCTCTGAATATGTTCAACACACCCTTGATTCTTGTCATGTAACTTTAGATTCCGTGGAACCTACATTTAAGACCATGTTCCTATATAGTTCTTCCTGTATATGCGTCTTTCGATTCTACAAACTGGTGCTTCATATCCTTAGTGTGAAAATTTTTGTATTTATAACTCGTGCTTCTGAATTATCTTGTAGTTGGTTGTCCAACCCATGTCATTATTACAGCTAAGCCAAATTGATAAGTACAGTGCAGCAGATGATGGTAAATAGTTTCAACTCATGCATTTTCTTCTAGCCAAGACCTTCATTCGAGGACGAATGAATCCAAGGGGAGATATTGTAACACCCTGAACGTTCGAGCTAAAAATAAAACAAATTGAACCGTTCTTCATATGTACTTAGACCTGAATCAAGAAATTTTATTGTATTTAAGTGTAAAGGTCATGTCTAAAGTGTCGTAGGGGTATTCGATATGAATTGAGGGCATAAGAAAAGTATAAAATAAATTTAAGTTGAAAGGTCCTTTAATGACTTTTTTTTCGTACACATTCATACAAGGACCAATTTTAAATAAGTATATCTCCTTGAATTATTAGAGTTACATGACCCATTACCAATCAAATTAAATATTTTTGAATCTTCTTTCTAACGTCACCAACGGCTCATTAATCAGAGTTCCGAGTAAAAAGTTATGCGTGGTTTACTAACTATAGTCAGAAAATCCCTATACCAGACGAAAATTTCTATTTTTATCTTAACTTCTCACATTCTTTTTGGGTGATTTCGTCCTTTCCTTTTCCCATAACCTCAATACGTTTCAATACTCTTTAAATAACTGTTTCTTTCATCAGTTTTTACATTAAATAGTCCGACAATTTTACCTCAAGTTTACATGTTAAAGACCTCACCTTCTCCATCAGTTTTATTGTATTTTCCCCATCAGTTTTTTTTATACAATTTCCATTATACAAAAACATCCTTATTCCTCCTCTAAAACAACTCAACTCTCAAGAATCTAAGGAAATTCGTTCAGAAAAAGAAGTCTAATCCCTTCTCCAAATCTGAAGTTCTTCAAACATTTTGAGGTATGTAGAACCATCCCTTTACATCTGTAAGTTCTGTTGTTCCTCTTATAATCTTAACACGTCTAGTAATTTCTCTCATAATCTTAACTTGTCTATTTTTCTGGGAAATCAGGATTTCTTTAGCTTCATCCGTTATGTTAGTTCTTTAAATATGTTTTCTGGGAATCTGGAAATTCACTGCAGATCATGACTACCTATTCAGTTCGTTTTGTGAAAATCATCAAAGCTTTCTTAGATAGAAACACTATTCCCTTTTGTATCACAAGTTGATATTGATTCCAGATTGTTTGTTGACATGCCAAATCTCTGTAAGTTAAACCAGTATGCGTAACTGCTAGTGTGGTTTTGGTTGTATCTGTCCTTCTCTGGTAATCGATAACAAAACTACCAGAACTGATCATGACAAAAAGAAACTTACAAAAAGATATGAAAGTTGCGAAAGCACAACTTTTCATCTGGGAAAAACATTATGGAACCTAAGTCTCAACAAAGTAAAAAGAATAATCACCAATTACAGAATATTTAATGTGAGAAACTACTGCATCTATTGGTTAAATTGAACAACTTTCAATGATCTACCTTCTCTGTTAAATCTCTTTGATTTTCTCAATTGGTGTCTCTATAGGCACGTTTACTTTTCAGGAAATTTTCCAGTTCCTAATTGTCCAAAACTGGAAAATATAACTGCTCCCATAAAGTGTTGTCACAATTCCCTTTGAGCTGCTTCCAGTCGATTCTCTTAAATGCTTTCCAATACCTACTATTCCATCCTCTTGGATGTGAATGACCATAATTGTCATAGCTTCAAGTAACCTATTTTTTGCAATCACAGTCAGCAAAGATGTGAAGACAAGTCTCACAAATCTACCTATTCCGTAGGTTATAATTAATATCATCAATCTGGTTAGTCTTGTGAACTAGCCTATGTAAGTCATATTCACGAATTATAGCATAGTGAACCATGAAATTAACTATCATGCCTCTCCAATAATGATGTTAGCTTATGATTATGAACCTATTACAGTTAACTCTCAATATGAGCCCTAAAGTGGCAATACATAACCATGAGCCTAAAAGGCTAAACTATGAGCATGAGACTAAAAAGGCTAATATCTTCTTTCAAGAACTAATAAAGTAAATAAGATAACGTCATGAGCATAAGGGAATTGGTTAGCTGACCGCGAAGGTATAGGTCCAAAGGACAAATGTCCGAAACTATGTTTGCCGACATAGGATAGAGATCAATTCGCAAGTTAATTGACTCTTCTTTTCTTCATGTGTCCCGAAAAGGGGCTAACCACGGATACTTGCTAGTAAATCATTTCATGTAACGTCCTGTGCTCGGCAAGGTATAGGAAGGCTTAGCTGATCGGGCTGAGATTAGACTCCATGCACTCACATGGTGGTTTATGACGGTTCACTACTTTCTCCAAAAAATAATCAAAGGAATTTAACTCTACTTTACATTGTCAATTATAAATTTAGTTTACATTCTTGTTCCTTTCCAAATGCCTTCACTTATAATTGAATTTTATTGTTACTTCTAATCTTTTGTTGTACTACCCTTATGCAATGGTTTTACATACCAATACATTTCACATATTGACCGTATTTTTCGCTACATCATTTCATGATGTAGGTTCTGGCTCTCAAGTCCACGGTCAGGCACCTCATTAGGATTCCTAACTTCTACTGTTGGTGAGCCTCTTTCCTACCAAGAGGCTGGATGAGATATGATATTTGTTTTTATTTTCTTTCCTTTCAGTATTAGTACTCATTAGAGGCTTCACAGGCTAGTGTAGTTGTCAAGCAAACTTTGTAATTTTCAATCTTCATTTATAATAACTATTTGTATTGTTGAACATTATGCAATATTAATAAACTAGGGTAAAGTTTTAACTCCTTAGAAAATAGTAATTGAATTCTATATTACTTCCACTTTATCCATTTGTATTAGAAGTATGCTCGGGTGATATGCCAGAATATTCGCTCGAACTAGCTATAGTATCGGGTGCGTGTCACGTCCAAGGCCTCTGCTCGGGCCGTGATAGTATTATACTTGGGATATGACAGAAACGGGTGAGTCGTCCATCATTCGGAAGGCCTTTACTTATACGTTGAGTCTTTCAGTGCATGGTCCAGCCAGGGGCTTTGTCCCGGTCTAGATAGTTAGTTCTCTGTCATATTTGTTGATACAGTAATATTATTAATTTCCCTTGAATTTAATTTTTATATCTTTTGCACTTTGATTCATGTATGGATTTTTCTTATGGTAGTATGCTAAGGGGTCTCTCGACCCTTCGAGGTTCGGGATGCCCATCGTGGACAGGGCCTTGATTTGGGTCGTGACATCCGTGTACCTTATTCATATTGTATTATGTTGCTATGAACTTACAGATCCACATACCTCTAAAGTGATAGGAAAATAACTGACCATTTACATCATATTCTTGTCTGGTCCAATTAAGATATTGTGACAACAATGTTTCTATAGCATTCAGGATTTCCTACAACAACCAGACAACTAAATTACAGATCTCAAGAAAAATCTATTAACATTTTGAACGAAAGCATAACAGTAGGCAACCAGATTTATACTACTAGGAATTATACAAATGAATCTTCTGAAATCTGCATCAACTTGCCAGTTGATTACCTAGCAAGATCCCATCAGTACTGGTGCTATGGCTCCCTCTTGAATTGGAGCTAGAGTAAGTAACTGCTAGTTGAATTTGTACATGATTTGAACTAGAACGGTTTATGGATATAATATGGTAAATTATCCATTAATTTTTTAAAATTGGACAAGTATTGATGGACATTTATATTATTGGACATTTATTTTAGATAAACTATACAAGTAAACATGAACGGAGACAGTATTATAGCTTCCCCTTCTTGTCTATTAGTACTTACTACTACATTTTTGGAGTCATCCATATAAGCATTGTCCTTTTCCTTCTTTTCTTTTGTTCTCTACATGACGGTTTTCATTCATCAAAAGCAAGAAAAAAAGGGGCAATGATTCTTGATGAAGATAGAGGCAAAGCTACGATTTAGAGTTTTAGGATAACAAATGTTTTAATACAAATGATGAATAGTTAATTATAAATTATAACGTTTATAAATTTAATGTTTTAATATAAATTATTCATCAATATATTTAATTCATACTCTATAATAAATACTTAACCATTCATCATTTATATTAAAACATTCATTATCCTAAAACTTTAAATCGTAACTCTGCCTCTATCTTCATCAACAATCGTTACCCTTATTTTCTTTGCTTTTGATGAATGAAAACTGGCATGTAGAGAACAAAAGCAAAGAAGGAAAATGACGATAATGCTTACGTATGGATGATTCCAAAATTTTGTCGAAAGTAGTAATCGACAATCAGTGGAAGTTGTACTACTGCCTCCATTCATCTTTACTTGTACAGTATACCAAAAATTTGTCCATTCTAAGAAAAATTAATGAATATTTTCCAAATTTAAGGATAAAAAGTACTCCCTCCATCCTATTTTATGTGTCAACTTTTGACCGAACAGGCAGTTCAAATTCTTCTGAAGAATATAACTATAGTCATCTACAAACATGCATACCTTTTGGATCACAATGATTTTTTTCACTCAAAACGCAGCGTCAGATATGTAATTGAATTAGCTTTCTAATGACACCAATTTTTCCTTAATCTGATAGCGGAGGGAAAAATTATGGTAAAAATACTGAAGTGCTGTCAAAGCTTCCAATGACAACGACTCATTGTCAGACATAATGGATTTTTAGGACGGAGTTGTTTCCATGTACGTAGGGGGAAAATTTGGGACCTTTGACCACGACTCAAGCAACAACTTATGGAAAAAACTAACGAGTCGTTGCCTAAGTCGTCGGGACTACTTCCAAGAGTTTTGTAGACAGTTTTTGAGGGGTTTGCGGGTATTTTCCCACTCTTTAACCATAAGACTACATCATTTAAGTTATTCTTATGCTAAATATAAATCCTAAACAACTCCAAATCCCTCATTCTCAACACAACACACAAATTACTCAAGAAACGTGCGATTTTCCACTTCTCCAAAGCAAGAAATTAGGGTTCTTCATCTCTAAGTTCAAATTCTCAAATTTTTTGTTCAAGAATCAAGAGTAATCAGGTATGTTGGAATTCAGTGAGGATCTCCTTTCATTATCATTCCCAAATTATGATTTTTGTTCATGAATTTTATGATCTTCATCAACTATGGTTTTACCCAATTGTTACTCTAAGCTTAAATTTATTTCCTCAAGGTATAATTGTCACTCATAAGCATGTTTTAATGATAATTCATGATCTCTTAGTCCCATACAATATCATTCAAGCTATTCTTAAATCCATTCATAATTTACATGATTTTAGTTAAAATTTCAAGCATATGATCCTATTATATGAGATATATCAGTTTCCTAGCTATTAAGGATTATTCATCATGATTTTGCGGATTTCAATCCATTTTAGTTGACATACCATGTTTTCCTATGAAATGTAGTATTTTTGCATAGTTAGAATTAAGAACCCTTGGTATGTTGGTAAATTCTTGATTCTGGACTTCAGTTATGAAATTAATTATTATATTCAAATCATAAATTTTTTACTGTTTAGTCACATTACTCAGAGTTGGTGGGTTATGAATATCCGATACCTAGGGATTCATGCATATATCAGTTTTCATGATTTTAAGGGAGTCAAATTATCAATTGATAATATTTCCAAAATGTAATCATAATGAGCAGGATATTTTTCAGTGTCATTCAGTTGGGAGTAGTATTTAGCACTGAGTGAACGCAGGGATGAAGGCTCAGCCAGTTATGCTTGAGACCTCTAGTAGCAGTTCCAAAATTACAGAAATACGGTGCCCTCATAGGTTATAAGGGGTCACCCGTCAGTTGAGGCATGACACCCTAGTACTTCAGGACCTCATCTTAGTAGATCCACGCCAGCCAGTAATGGTACCCTTGGCCAGGTACTAGCACTCTTCCAACTGGGGTTACAGATTAGACCCTAATATGGTCAGATTGGGGTATGTCGATTATTGTTAGCTCCCACAGTCCTCAATTCATTTTTCAGTTTATAATTCAGTTCAGATTAAGCATGCCCCTGTAATCAGTTATTCAGTTATATTCAGAACATGTTTATACTTGGTCATTGCATTAGTTCACATCCCGTAGTTTCTAACCCAGTATTCATACATGTCCTTATGTTTAGTTTTAATTTCTTTTATACTATTAATTTTAAGAATATCACAATTTTTACGTACAAACATGTTTTAAATGCATATTTCAGCTAATGGCTTATGTCTTTAGTTTTAAAAATATTTTAAGTGTTTTCATGACTAGTGCATAACTCACATTCTCAGGACATTCCAAAGTACTTATCGCATACCTCTTCTGTGTACATTTATCATGTGTTGTACATTTAGGTTCTTACTATAGGATCATAGCCAAGCAGATCATAGCATTCAACTAGCAGGTCATGAGTTCTCTTATTTCTAGGACTCAAGCCAGTTACAATTCAAATATTTCACACTAATAGAAAATTGTTTATTACATCTGGATTTTCATAGTGTTAATGTGGAAAAATCCCAGGTAATTTGATTACTTGCGGATTTTCTTACCAATTAGAATCCAAAGGAAATACCTTCGTAGGTAATTATTACCTGCGGATTTATAAAATCCCTAGGTAATTTAGCTGCAGAAATAAATTCGCAGGTATATTATTTGCGGATTTACCTGCGGATTTTACCTACGGATTTACACAAAAAAAAATACAAATTATTCTCCACGAAAATTCTCAAGTAAATTCCTAGGTAATTTAGTGTATGTATGTTATTTGCGGATTTATTTGCGATTAAACATTAAAATTTTGCATGAATTATTTGGTAAAATTTCATAAAAAGGATTTTACCTGCGGATTTTCAAGAAAAAATTTTCAAATTAATCCCCACGAAGATTCTCAAGTAAATCCCTAGGTAATTTAACTGCAAAAATAAATCCGCAGGTATGTTATTTGCGAATTTATTTGCGATTAACCATAAAAATTTTGCATGAATTATTTGGTAAAATTTCTTGCAGATATTTATGAAATTATTCCACAAAAAGATTCGTATAAAATATCCCAAGTAAATTTGCAAGAACAAACTTTTTCAAGAAAATTTTCATAAATATTTAGCATGTACATCCGCATAAAAATTCTCAAATAATAATTCACACGTAAATTACTAAAAACATTTCACAATTAATCAAAAATCTATTCACAACCTTCAATAATTCTCAAAAACATCATTCATTACAAATCTAATGTAAACTCTTACGGCTAACAAAAAAAACATAACTCAAAACATCCACATCAATAATGTATGATTCTTAAATGGTCCAAAACAAAATATTTTAAACTTGAATCCTCAATAAAACTACCAACCATCAGAATCAGATCACTTTCTTTCACGTTATCAGGATAATCAATTTCATTCACGTCGTCAGAGTCACCATCACTTTCATCCTCATAAGCCTGGCTGTCTTCTTGAGATGAGAGTTCATCATTTGAAAATGATTTCTTGTATACATGCTTCATAAACAAGTCTAATTCCTTTCTCATCCTCCTTCCACAATAGATGCACTTTGAGCAGCTAATATTTCTTGTTTCTTTCTTTCAAACTCATTCTGCGTAAGAATATGTTAGTTCAGGTCATAAAAAGTGCTAAAAATACATTATTAGCATAAATTATATGATATTATAGTATCAAATAAAATCATTACAATCAACCAATATAAATATGTATATATTAGCATTTTCAAGTAACTATACTTAACCATTTTCAAGTCACTAGTACACATTTCAAGTCACTACACTTGACCATTTTCAAGTAACTAATTCACATTTCAAGTTACTACACTTAACCATTTTCAATTCACTAGTACATATTTCAAATCGCTACACTTAACCATTTTTAAATAATTAATTCACATTTCAAGTAATTATACTTAACCATTTTCAAGTAACTATACTTACCCACTTTCAAGTATCTACACTTTAACAATTTTCAAGTCACTAGTACACGTTGAGTCACTATACTTAAACAAATTTTCAAGCAACTACCACTACTAGAAAAAACAAGAAAAGTGACCACAAAAACCGATCACATGTGGTCGCTTTTCCTATTTTCACTTCAAGTCGCTAATTCACTTCACAAATTACCAAACTAAACAAAATTCAGAATAAAAGTTCACATTTCAAATACCTACACTTAAATATTTTCAAGTCACTAATTCACTTCACAAGTTACCAAACTAAACTAAATTCAAAACAAAATTTCACATTTCAAGTACCTACACTTAAACATTTTCATGTCACTAATTCACTTCACAAGTTACTAAACTAAACTAAATTCAAAATAAAATTTCACATTTCAAGTACCTACACTTAAAACATTTTCAAGTTGCTAATTCACTTCTCAAGTGATCATGTACTTTACTAAATTCAATACAAAAGTTCACATTTCAAGTACCTACACTTAAGCATTTCAAGTAACTAATTCACTTCACAAGTGACCATGTACTTTACTAAATTCAAAATAAAAGTTCACATTTCAAGTATGTCACGACCAGAACTAGGGCCTGGCCGTGACGGACATCCCTAACCATGAAGGCTCGGGCGTCCTACTCTATCTGGTAATCATACACAACATTCATGTAATAAAAGAAGATGCAGAAATATAATCTGATACGGAAACATAGTCATACTATGGATTTAGTTTAACAATAAGGAATGAAATCCAAAATCAACTAAATAACATCTGGAACAGTCTGCGAAATCTCTACTACATAATCAAATGACAACTGTCAAAAACAGGGAAAAGGCCCCTAGTGGACCTAAACCAAAATAAATAACATAATCTGAAAGACACGACCTTCTGGAATTAAGAAGGCTCACCAACTGCAGACTTCATTGTTGTCTGAAAATTCTACTGTTTAGCCGGACCTCTGAACTGAGCATTAGATCCTGGGAGGTAGGGGGTCAATACAAATGTACTGGTACGCAGAGCAAATCCAAAATAATCATTTATATTCACCATATATGCGAGAAATTTAAAACAATTCATAAACATATCATATGGTAAGAAATCACATGGGCATTTTCGTAAGAATCTGAAAAATCATCTGAACTCTGTGACACTCTTTGTTTTACTTCTGCGTTAGGTGGTATACCCTACAACTCTGAAATTCCACAGTCTGTATGGAATTCGTCGTTGACTAGGTGGGGAATCCTCAAACCCAAGTGTACCGCAAGGATTGGAGTCTCTGACTCTGCTACGACACACGGTTGTCGCCAGCGTAAAAATAATATACCCGGATCGGCAAATCACGATTTTAGTTTAAGAGTTACCTGAACTCAAACCTTCTTCAGGTAACCACCTAACCCTCTTTAAGCTCATTTTTAACTCTTTAAAACATGCATTCTCTTAAAACATATTCTGAAAACATACTTTGTTATGGCATGTCACATATTCTCATTGACTTGCAAGTCACATCTCTGAGCCATTATTAGCATATTAAAATCTTTGTTTTCAAAACATAAATTCGGAACTACCATATCAATAAATCACTTCAGAGAGCTCCTTCTCTAAAACTAATGTAAACACATGTATGCTACTCTCTTTGTCAAACTTTCAATGATGCAAGGTGGCCATGTCAAACTCTTAATCTCATACGAATCTTTCTCTTTTAACAAAATATATTTACATTAAGAAACTCCCTCTCTTAAATCTCTAAAACATGCTCAAAGTACTATGGTATTTGAGTAAACAATTTTCAAGCCATAAATCATGCATTTCAATCAATCACCATCAGATCATTAACAAAAGGTTATCACAAGAGAGGGATTTACACTATTTGAGTTTTTAAACAAATCTTCAATTTCAAGTTTCATACATATACTTATATGTGTAAATCAATTTAAGGGGATAAGGCCTAAAGGCCAAAACAATAATATCATTAAACATGCAATAAGCATAATAAAATAATGGATTTCAAAAATCCTTTAACAAATTCA
Organism: Capsicum pubescens; assembly: GCA_030864215.1. Lineage (NCBI taxonomy): Eukaryota > Viridiplantae > Streptophyta > Magnoliopsida > Solanales > Solanaceae > Capsicum > Capsicum pubescens. Next base: position 79,197,611 of record CM061544.1, read on the forward strand.
TGCTTGATGATCTTTAAATCAAAATTGAGTGTTTTCAACAAGCCCATGTAGTTTTAGGATAAACCCCACGTACCTTAATTTAGAATCTTTTGAATGAACTCTCACGTTAGGGATACTATACGTACGATTGATGGGTGATTCTTGTAGCCCTCGCAATGGGGATTCCGATTCTTGAAGATTTAAGGAAAAGCGACGGTTAAATCTTGAGATAGGTTGATTTTTGGGTTGAAACCCTAAGGAGTGTTCTTGGTGATTTTGAGAGAAAATTATGTTATTTTGGTGTTTGGGGGATTTAATCCCGTGTTATGGCTGAATAGGGGGTGGAAAATACCACTTTTTCCCTTAAAAATGCAAAAACAGAACCTGGAAATTAGGTGAGTGCGACAGAGCATGTGTTGCACGCTAATCGCGCGATGCTACTGTCTCAGTCATGAAAATGGCCATAACTTTTCACCCAAGTATCAAATTTTAGTGGAATTGGTATCGTTGGAAAGCTAATTTGAAGAGCTTTCATTTGAAATATAGTAGGCCCTCTAATTCATTACATACTAAGAGTTATGATCTATTGAAATTGACCTAAGTTTTGACGCTCACTCAAACTTGAATGACAGGAAAGCCTTCAACTTGTCCTTGAGTTTGGGGACCTCTATGATATCAATTCATGCTCAAATAGGCTTCCATACTACAAAATTGATTAACATGCCAAATTTGCATAGGATTAATGACTTTAGGATGATCTACGCATAGAAACGACGGTTTTCGTTCTAGCCCAAAATATGGGGTGTTACATTATCTCCCCCTTGGGATCATTCGTCCCCGAATAATGGGTAGGAACCTTGAATCTTAAAGGTATGGAATAACCTGGACCTGATATGTCCTCTATGAAGGCATATACCATACCAAGTTGTCATCACAACACTCTATCTTGAAACTGAATTCTGAGGTGACTTGACTTTACTTGCTTTAAGGAGCTGATTCATACTGAGACTTTAGGATTCCCTCCAAAGTTTTTATGATCAAATCACATACATTGGATTTGTAAGTGATAACTTATGTATGTATGAATCATGAGGCAACAATATTTGGATCGTACAAAGGTATTACACTGTCTGAGCTAAAATACATGGGAAAATTTGAGATTATGCGCTGAACTATTATGAATTGAGTCATGACTACATAGCTTAGTCTGAAAGATGATGCCTGGACTGAACTGAATTCGCAATTTACATGGATGGAATATATTATCTCTTTGGATGGTCACACGCATGAGACTTTGGATAGTAGGACTGGGTGAAAAGGTGGAAAAACCACAGTAACTTGTCTGCCTGACTGTTAAGCTGAATTGTTGGTTACACAGACTGAATTATACTGTAAACTTATACTTAACTGTAGTATTTCTTCAACATTGTTTCTAAAGAAGTTCTGGTAGCATTAGGGAGAAAAGAATCTTAGGCATGATTTACACAAGACATCCAACTAAGGAATCAAAACCTTGGCACTACTCTATTGCGTGGAATATAGATATTTAACTCATAAGCTAGGATAGAATTTTCGGGCCTTAGGCAATTAAACTTCTTACTTTCAAGGTTAGCCATATTTCTAAAATACTCTCTCAACTATATTTTCTCCTTAAACACCATGCTCATTGATTTCACTTATTTTTCTCACATGGCCGCTGATATTTCCATCTACTAATGTCTAAACTTAACTAAATCCCCTTACAATCTTCAAGCCAAACTCAAAATCACAAGATGCACCACAGAATACCGTAGTACTAGTCTGAATCGTAAATTCAGTACACCCTGCATTTCACATTTCATCATCTCATGCATAATTCTTATTACCACTCCATCAATCACCTTCAACTTTGCATTAGACATTCACAAACACTCAAAGCATCTATTCATTTGTATAGAAACACGACAATCAAGCCTATCTTCATACCCGCATATGCACTTCTAAAAAAACACACATAAATCATCTTTCTCATATTCTCTAATACTTCTATCCACAACAACTTTCCTGCACTATTCAGATAATACACATCAAATATTCTCAACTAACCAAGCCATATACGAAACTTCACCTCAAAATTCTTTCAACTTATGAACTTACATAAAACAAGAATACAACAATTTTTCCAAAGTATAACACATAAAACTTCAAATAACCTTGACATGTATCAAAGACTTTGCCTCAATCTTACTCCACAATTACTACCTTAACTCAAATAACCATGCAACCATCTTTCATCAACAAGAAATGTTTACTCTTTCCCATCTAGACAACTATTCATCATCACTATCTCGACCTAAGGGAAAAGGTCACTGAAAAATTGGAATACCGGAATACGAAACATGAGGAGAGTACTAAGCATAACTTGATACCCTACTGAGGTGTGAGGAATAGAGCACTCATTACTAGAATCAATAAAGAGATCTAATCTGAGGACGTACCTGATATAAATCAGAATTTTCACTGATCCTTAAGAGTATCACATGTGCACAAGAGTCATGAACTGCATGACCTAAATTTTTGGAATTCATAACTTGCGGAAAGTGATTCTTAATTGGTGAACAAATTGGGAACTCATCATACTAGGAACTAGGTGAGTACATGATTCCTTATCATATGCATGAACACAGACTATGATCATGAAGATGAAACATAAAGCATGAGTATCTATCGGAATAACGGAAGTAAACTGCTGAAATAAGAATAGATTGAGCATCGTTCTTTCTTACGGCAAATTCCACCACTTTCTGGCACTTCTATTAGCATCTAAAAACTTGACTTGGTTACTCGTTCTATCATCTCCACCTTAGATTAAAACCATTACTCTAAGTCTATGAACCACTATATACACTCTAGTATAAATTGAAATCACTTTAATCTAGAGTCAGACATATAACAATAGATATAAAACTAAACTTACCTTGTAAGACGGTATCTTCATGTATAGCAACCAATGCTAATACCTCCTTCTAAGATTTAACCCTTAGGTTTCTACAGCCCCAAAAGTCATCAGATAACAGCTTAAATATTCACCAACTTAGGCTCACCTAACACTAAACGTGGATATCTCCAAACCTTTGACGGACCATACCACTTCTGTCATAGTCTACCAGCATCATGCCTACAAACTTATATTTCTAAACCATGAGAATAAAGATTATACAAAATGGCTCATAATCATTAATTATAACCTCTTAACTTGGCTATCAAGAACATCACATATTATCTAACTAGTCTTTCTCCACCTAGAAACTCAACGGTACTACTATGTCTACTAGCCACACGCAACATGTAATAGTCTTAGAAAAATACCGCAACCTCATATCACCTTGGCATACTTCTACTTCATACATTCAACATCATACTTCATTACGAATCAAATAAACTTAAGTGATTGCATACACCGTTCAAGACTATTAGCTCACTTCCATATAACTAGTATCATTAACCCATAAATCATCACATCCGCCTTCATGGACTTAAACTGTTCAAACTTAATGTCAAGTGCTAAACATGATTTGCAACCAAACATTACACACAATTCTCACAAAACATACATCATTAATCTTATTCCACTATTCTTATAACCATATTTTAAATTTAAATTCAAGCCTATAGTATAGTATCAATCACCTACCACCAATGAAGAATGAAACATAATATACTAGCCCATCAAATTGGGACATTCTACCCAAATATCTTAGTTTATCTAGATACTACCCATGACCAAAACACCTTTATGACATTACTCTTATACCTCAAAAATCTACCACATACCTTCTCACAAGTAGTACTAGTTTACAACTACCAATGAAAAGAAGGTCAAGGAGGGTAAAGTCACATAATAGACATGGTCAACCTTAATCTTATATTATAACCCCATACAATCTTATCTACTTATACGGTTTTCTCACATCACACATACTTACCCAAGCTTACATTTAGACTACCTTAAAATTCCACAAACAACCATAAGTCTATAATTATAACTTACTGGCTCATCTAGCAATTTTCATACTTCAAGCAGACAGTAATTCACCTTAACTAATAACTCCTTCTCTACCTTCTACTAAACTAACACACAAGGACATATCAATTCATTACCAACTCAATCTCATACAGAAAGATTCATCTATACATATATTCAATAAATTGCCCTTACCACTTTTCTTGTCATTATGCCTCTAAACCCCTAGTTCCAACCAACAAAAGAAGAATAAGATGAACAACAAGTTGCTAGTGAATCGAAATAGGCCTCACACGACTTCACTAGACTATGATTTTGTTTTTTGAACAAGAAAATGAGAGAAATGACAAGGCAACTATGCTGGTGAATCGAAAGAGCCCCACACGGCTTCACTAGACTTTGAGTTTTAAAAACACAATGATAACAAGATTACAAGAGATAGAAACTTGATACATAATAATCAATGATATAAGAATACATATCTTACTTTGTATGAATAAATATTTGATTCAAACACTTCCCCCACAGACTACCATACAATCCACACATGTTACTAGCTACCATATTATTCTATCACTTTAATAGTGTAAATCATCCTCAAACATCGGTTATTCAACTAAAATATTTTTTTACACAAAAGTCACACTCACTCTGACTTCTAACCCTTTGACTTAATATTACAAGTTTCTTGGTCTAATCTCACTACCAATAGGTCATGACAAAAATACTTTCACTTATACTACTATTCGGGTGGAAATACAGTTCCAACATTCTTCTACACATCATTTCCCTTTTTAGGCATGACATCTGCAATATAAATTTGAAAAGGACTGAATACACTTAATACTGCAGGCTGAAAAGTATGATTTCAGCAGAATCAAAGATCACACTCGAATCAATACACTCTAAGGCACTAACGGAATCTTCTCAAGCCCTTGCACAATTTTAAAATCTTATATGGCTCAATCAAAAAGGACCATAACATTTAAATTCTAAACTTCTGCACTTGTTTCACCTCAACAATGATACATATCTAAGCACATCAAAGTAAGGAAGGAATGGGATAACTTTAATTTCGTATGGGCAACACCATAGCATGAATAAGAGTATGAAAGAGGAACATTCTGACTCCATAGCACGAACTAGAATATTAAGAAAGCAAAATATTCCTAAACGCCTAGTAGCCTCATGCTTATAAGTGTGGCATGATACAAACCCATAAAAGAGACTCTACCCGACGCAATTTTGCAGACACCCTGGGACCATAAACCATGCTCTGATACCAAGTTTGTCACGATCCAAACTAGGACCTGGCTGTGACGGACATCCCGAACCATGAAGGCACGGGCATCCTACTCAATCTGGTAATCATGCACAACATTCATATCATAAAAGAAGATGTGGAAATATAATATGATACGAAAACATGGTCATACTTAGGATTTAGTTTAACAATAAGGAATGAAATCTGAAATCAACTAAACAACATCTGGAATAGTCTGCAAAATCTCTATTACATAATCAAATGACAACTGTCTAAAATTGGGATAAGGCCCCCAGTGGACCTAAACCAAAATAAATAACATAATCTGAAAGACATAGGCCTTCTAGAATAAAAAGGATCACCAAATGCACACTTCACTATTGTCTGAAAATTCTATTGTTTGGCTGGACCTCTGAACTGAGCTTTAGACCCCGGGAGGTAGGGGTCAATACAAATGTACTGGTACGTAGAGAAAATCCAAAATAATAATTTATATTCAACATATATGAGAGCAATTTAAAATAGTTCATAAGCATATCATATGGTAAGAAATCACATGGGGATTTATGAAAGACTCTAAAAAATCATCTGAACTCTGTGACACTGTTTGTTTTACTTCTGTGCTAGGTGGTATACCCTTTAACTATAAAACTCCACAGTCTGCATGGAATTCGCCATTGACTCGGTGGGGAAGCCTCCAACCCAAGTGTGCCGCAAGGCTTGGAGTCTCTGACTCTACTATGCCACACGTCCGTCGCCAGCGTAAAAATAATATACCTGGATTGGCAAATCATGGTTTTAGGCTAAGAGTTACTTGAACTCAAGCCTTCTTCGGGTAACCTCCTAACCCTCTTTAAGCCCATTTTTAACTCTTTAAAACATGCATTCTCTGAAAACATACTTTGTTATGGCATAAATACTTATGGTATCGTCATACCATTGCCTTGCAAGTCACATCTTTGAGATATTATTAGCATATTACAATCTCTATTTTTAAAACATAAATTCGGAACCACTATATCAATAAATCATTTCAAATAACTCCTTCTCTAAAACTCATGTAAACATATGTATGCAACTCTCTTTGTCAAACTTTCAATGATTCAAGGTGGCAATGTCAAACTCTTAATATCATGCAAATCTTTATCTTTTAACAAAATATATTTACATCAAGAACTCCTTCTCTTAAATATCTAGAACATGCTCAAAGTACTATGGTATTTGAGTAAACAATTTTCAAGCCATAAATCATGCATTTCAATCAATCACCATAAGATCATAAACATAAGGTTATCACAAGAGAGGCATTTTGATTATTTGAGCTCACAAACAAATCTTCAATTTAAGTTTCGTACATATACTTATATGTGTAAATCAATTTAAGGGGATAAGGCCTTAACACCAAAACAATAATATCATTAAACATGCAATAAGCATAATAAAATCATGGATTTCAAAACCCCTTTAACAAATTCATGCTTGATGATGTTTAAATAAAAATCGAGTGTTTTCAACAAGCCCATGTAGTTTTGGGATAAACCCCACGTACCTTAATGTAGAAGCTTTTGAATGAACTCTCACGTTTGGGATGTTATACGTACTATTGATGGGTGCTTCTTGTAGCCCTCGCAATGGGGATTCCGATTCTTGTAGAATTAAGGAAAAGCTCGGTAAAATCTTGAGATATTTTGATTTTTGGGTTGAAACCCTAAGGAGCGTTCTTGGTGACTTTGAGAGAAAATAATGTTATTTTGGTGTTTGGGGGATTTAATCCCGTGTTATGGCTGAATAGGTGGTGGAAAATACCACTTTTGCCATTAAAAACGCAAAAATGAAACCTGAAAATTGGGTGCGTGCGACAGAGCGTGCGTCGCACGCTAATCTCATGATGCTACTGTCTCAGTCATGAAAATGGTCATAACTTTTCTCTCGGGTATTGGATTTTGGCAGAATTGGTATCGTTGGAAAGCTAATTTGAAGAGATTTCATTTGATATATAGAAGGCCCTATAATTCATTATATAAAAAGAGTTATGGTTGATTGAAATTGACCTAAGTTTCGACGCTTACTCAAACTCGAATGACAGAAAATCTTTCAACTCGCCGTTGAGTTTGGGGATCTCTACGATCTCGATTCATGCTCAAATAGGTTCCCATACTAAAAATTTATCAACATGCAAAATTTTCATAGTATCAATGGTTTTTGGATCATCTACGCATAGAAACGACGGTTTTTGTTCTAGCCCGAAATGCGGGGTGTTACATTATCTCCCCCTTGGGATCATTCGTCCCCAAATGATGAGTAGGAACGTTGAATCTTAAAGGTATGGAATAATATGGACATGATATGCCCTCTAAGAAGGTATATAGCATACCAAATTGTCAACACAACAATCTATAATGAAACTGAATTCTGAGCTGACTTGACTTTACTTGCTTTAAGGAGTTGATTCATATAGAGAGTTTAGGATTACTTCCGAAGTGTTATGCTCAAATTACACACATTGGATTTGGAAGTGATAGCTTATGTATGTATGAATCATGAGGCAACAGTATTTAGATTGTACAAATGTATTGCACTGTCTAAGCTGAAATACTTGGAAAAATTTGAGATTATGCGCTGAACTCTTATGAACTGAGTCATGACTACATAGCTGAGTCTGAAGATGATGCCTGGACTGAACTGAATTCTCAATTTACATGGATGGAATAGATTATCTCTGGGGATGGTCATACACATGAGACTTCGAATAGTAGGACTAGGTGAAAAGATGGAAAAAACACAATAACTTATCTGCTTGACTGTTAAGCTTAATTGATGGCTACACAGATTGAATTATAAAGGACACTTATACTTAACTGTAGTATCTCTTCAGCACTCTTTCTAAAGAAGTTCTGGTAGCATTAGGGAACAAACAATCTTAGGCATGATTTACACAAGGCATCCAACAAAGGAATCACAAATTTGGCACTACTCAATTGCATGGAATATAGATATTTAACTCGTAATCTAGGATAGAATTTTCGGGTCTTAGGGAATGGAACTTCTTACTTTCAAGGTTAGCCACACTTCTAAAATACTCTCTCAACTTTATTTTCCCCTTAAACACCATGATCATTGATTCCACTTATTTTTCTCACATGGCCGCTGATATTTCCATCTACTAATGTCTAAATTGAACGAAATTCCCTCACCATCTTCCAGCCTAACTCAAAATCACAAGACGCACCACATAATATTGTAGTACTAGTCTGAATCATGAATTCAGTACACCCTGCATTTCACAATTCCTCATCTCATTCATAATTCTTAGTGCCACTCCAGCAATCACCTTCAACTTTGCATTAGACATTCACGTACACTCAAAGCATCTATTCGTTTGTATACAAACAAGACATTCAAGCCTATCTTCAAACCCACATATGAACTTCTAAACAAACACTCATAAAGCATCTTTCTCATATTCTCTAATACTTCTATCCACAACAACTTTCCTTCACTATTCAGATAATACACATAAAATATACTCAACTAACCAAGCCATACACGAAACTTCACCTCAAAATTTTTTCAACTTATGGACTTACATAAAACAAGCACACAACAATTTTTTCAAAATATAACACATAAAACTTCAACTAACCTTGACATGTATCAAAGACTTGGCCTCAATCTTAATCCACAATTACTACCATAACTCAAATAAGCATGCAACCATCTTCATCAACAAGAAATATTTACTCTTTCCCATCTAGACAACTATTCATTTTCACTACTCGACCTAAGGGAAAAGGTCACTGAAAAATTGGAATACCGGAATATGGAACATGAGGGGAGTACTAAGCATAACTTTATACCCTACTGAGGCGTAAGGAATAAAGCACTCATGACATGGAATCATTAAAGAGATCTAATCTAAGGACGTACCTGATATAAATCTGAATTTTCACTGATAGTTAAGAGTCACATGTGCAAAAGAATCATGAACTGTATGACCTGAATTTTTGGAATTCATAACTTACGAAAAGTGATTCTGATTGCTGAACAAACTGGGAACTCATCATACTAGGAACTAGGAGAGTACATGATTCTTTATCATATGCATGAACATGGACTATGATCAAGAAGCTGAAACATAAAGCATGAGTATCTATCAGAATAAATGAAGTAAACTGCTGAAATAAGAATAGATTGAGCATTGTTCTTTCTCACGACCAATTCCACCACTTACTGGCACTTCTATTAGCATCTGAAAACATGAGTTGGTTACTCGTTCTATCATCTCCCCCTTAGATTTAAGCCATTACTCTAAGTCTGTGAACCACTATATACACTCTGGTATAAATTGAAATCCCTTTACTCTAGAGTCGGGGATATAACAATAGCTATAATACTAAACTTACTTTGTAAGACGGTATCTACATGTATAGCAACCAATGCTAATACCTCCTTCTAAGATTTAACCCTTAGGTTTCTATAGCCCCAAAAGTTATCATATAACAGCTTTAACATTGACCAACTTAGGTTCTCCTAACACTAGACATGGATATCTCCAAACCATTGACGGACCATACCACTTCTGTCATAGTCTACAAACATCATGCCTGCAAACTTATATTTCTAAAACATGAGAATCAAGATTATACAAAAAGGCTCAACATCATTAATCATAACTTCTTAACTTGGCTATCAAGAACATCACATATTATCTAACTAGTCTTTCTCCACCTCGCAATTCAACGGTACTACTATGTCTACTAGCCACACACAACATGTAATAGTCTTAGAAAAATACCGCAACCTCATATCACCTTGGCATACTTCTACTTCATACATACAACATCTTACTTCATTGTGAATCAAATAAACTTAAACAATTGCATAGACCATTCAAGCCTATTATCTCACTTCCATATAACTAGTATCATTAACCAAGAAATTATCACATCCGCCTTCATGGACATAAACTATTCAAACTTAAGTCTAGTGCTAAACATGATTTGCAACCCAACCTTACACATAATTCTCACAAAACATACATCATTAATCTTATGCCACTATTCATACAACCACATTCTATATTTAAATTCAAGCCTATAGTCTAGCATCAATCACCTACCACCAATGAAGAATGCAACAAAATATACTAGAACATCAAATTGGGACATTCTACCCAAATACCTCATTTTATCTTGTTACTACCCACGATAAAAACACCTTTATGAAATTACTACTATACCTCAAAAATCTACCACATACCTTCTCACAAGTAGTACTAGTTTCCAACTACCAATAAAAAGAAGGTCAAGGTGGGTAAAGTCACATAATAGACATGGTCAACCTTAATCTTATATTATAACCCCATACAATCTTATCTACTTATACGGCTTTCTCACATCACACTTACTTACCCAAGCATACATTTAGACTATCTTCAAATTCCACAAACAACCATGCATCTATAATTATAACTTTCTGGCTCATCTAGCCATTTTCATACTTCAAGCCGACAAAAATTCACCTTAACTAATAACTCCTTCTCTACCTTCGACTAAACTAACACACAAGGACTTATCGATTCATTAACAACACAATCTCATGCAGAAAGATTCGTTTATACATATATTCAATAAATCTCCCTTACCACTTTTCTTTCCATTACGCCTCTAAACCCCCAGTTCCAACCAACACAAGAATAATAAGATGAACAACAAGTTGCTAGTGAATCAAAATAGGCCTCACACGGCTTCACTAGACTTTGATTTTGTGTTTCGAACAAGAAAATGAGAGAAATAACAAGGCAACTATGATAGTGAATCGAAAGAACATCTCACAGCTTCACTAGACTTTGAGATTCAACAACACAATGATAACAAGAGTACAAGAGATAGAAACTTGATACACAATAATCAATGATATTAGAATACATATCTTGCTTTGTATGAATAAAAATTTGAGTCAAACACTTCCCCCACAGACTACCATACAATCTACACATGCTACTAGCTACCACATTAGTCTGTCACTATAAAGGGGTAAATCATCCTCAAACATCGGTTATTCAACTAAAATATTTATTTACACAAACGTCACCCTCACTCTGACTTCATATCACCAGCTTCTTGGTTTAATCTCACTTTCAATAGGTCATGACAACAACACTTTAACTTAAACTATTATTTGGGTGGAAATACAGTTCCAACATTTTACTACACATCATTCCCCTTTTTAGGCATGGCATCTACAACATAAATTTTGATAAGGACTGAATACACTTAATACTGCAGGCTGAAAAACACTATCTCATCAGAATCAAAGTTCACACTAGAATCAATACACTCTGAAGCACTAACGAACTCTTCTCAAGACCTTGATCAATTTTAAAATCTTATATGACTTAATCAGAAAGGACCATACTATTTAAATTCTAAACTTCTGTACTTGTTTCACCTCAACAATGAGAGATATCTGAGCACATCAAAGTAAGGAAGGAATTGAGATAACTTTACTTTTGTATAGGTAACTGATGTTAGGCGTATTTACACGCCTAAAGCACCTTAATGTACCCATATTTTAGCTAAGTTTTAAGGACAAAATATATAATTCCTGCACTTTTAGTCCTTTTTCCTGTAAGTGAGCTAACCAACGTGATTAGCATGTTTTCAGGTATAAATGATGAAAATTCCAGCATTTTATGGACTGTTGGACGCCAAAGGAAACTTCACGTAAGAAGGAAGGCAGCTTCTGGAAGTTTGTGGACTGAAAGTGATGCATGGAGAACTTATCCCGGGCAAAAACAACATTTCTAAAGACTTGGGGGATCAGCAGTAACTTAGTAGGATTAGGACAAGTATGCAGTAACCCAGTAGGACTAGGACAAGGATAAAAACCCTATTTCAGTAGGACTAGGACAAGGATGTTATAAAAACCCTATTTGCTGCATTTTTCAGCAAGCTTTTTATTATTCACTTATTCATTAATTCGAAGATTTTTATTATACTCACTTATTCATTAATTCGAAGCTTTTTATTATATTCACTTATTCATTAATTCAAGACTTTTTCATTCGACTTTTGCTCCTAATTCACGTTACAATTTCTGACAGAGGACAGGGCTCTCTTGAGAGCAACGGGCCAAGAGGAAAACATCAATCTTGTTGTGACGCCACATTCCTCTTCAACGTGAGATTTCTATAGTTGTGGTATGATGATGATGTCTTCGTTGATTTTCGTTACCCTTATGAGTAGCTAAACTTCTCTGTTAGGGTTATGGAAGCCTTATGAGACACTATCTATTTCTATGAGTTTGTGAATTCTTGATACGTATGCTGCTTATATCATTACTCTCTTCATCTTAATTGAATTCTTGTGGTTGCAAACATATAGAATACGCCAGTATAGCATTAACTTGTTCGAAAGAAAAGGTACATGTCTGGAAAAGAGAGAATGACAAGGAAATAGGGCTACCAACCCCTGTTTAAAAGTTAGTGCCGTAACTGGATTAACCTCTTGGAGAATTCGTACCATTAGTATACGCTTTAAGATCGAAAGAGTTAAAGTGACATAATCCTTGATGGTCGAAAGACACTAGGATTTACCATAGAATACGAATCTCTATAAGCGCATGCATGTCTGAATTCTGCATAACTCATAGCCAATAGATACGTAAAAATCATAAGGTGGACATAACCCTAACTTACAATTCTCATTGATTAAAACCTACTAAACATTCCGTTTTTCTTTGTTACTTTGATACTCTTAATTCACGATACAATTAAATCCCCCCTTTTTCATAGAATTTTTGATCAACAGTCTACTAATCGTTGCATACTTAGTGACCAAGTATTCCCTGTGGGATTCGACACCCAACCCAGTTGGGTTCTATATTTGACAACGACCGCTTACACTCTTACGAGAGCTGTAGTTTTAGCGTTATCAGTAACACCATAGCACGAATTAGAGTATGAAAGAAGAACATTCTGACTCCATAACACGAACTAGAACATGAAGAAAGGGAAATATTCATAAACGCCTAGTAGCCTCCTGCTTATAAGTGTGGCTACACATCCATAAATAAGACTCTACCCGATATGATTTTATAGATACCCTGGGACCAAGAACCGTGCTCTGATACCAAGTTTTTCATGACCCAAACTACGACCTGGCCATGACGGACATCCCGAACCATTAAGGCTCGGGCGTCCTACTCTATCTGGTAATTATGCATAATATTCACATAATAAAAGAAGATGTGGAAATATAATCTGATACGAAAACATGGTCATACTCTGGATTTAGGTTAACAATAAGGAATGATATCTGAAATCAACTAAACAACATCTAGAATAGTTTGTGAAATCTCTACTACATAATTAAATGACAACTGTCTAAAACTGGGACAAGGCCCCCAGTGAACCTAAACCAAAATAAATAACATAATCTGAAAGACACAGGTCTTCTGGAATTAATAAGGCTCACCAACTGTGCACTCCAATGTTGTCTGAAAACTCTACTATTTAACAAGACTTCTGAACTGAGCTTTAGACCCTGGGAGGTAGGGGGTCAATACAAATGTACTGGTACACAGAGCAAATCCAAAATAATAATTTATATTCAACATATATGAGAGCAATTTAAAATAGTTCATAAGCATATTATATGGTAAGAAATCACATGGGCATTTTCGAAAGACTCTGAAAAATCATCTAAACTCTGTGACACTCTTTGTTTTACTTCTGCGCTAGGTGGTATACACCACAACTCTAAAATTCCATGGGCTATATTGAAGCTGCCATTGACTCGGCGGGGAAGCCTCCAACTCAAGTGTGCCTCAAGGGTTGGAGTCTTTGACTCTACTACGCCATACGGTCATCGCCAGCGTAAAAATAATGTACACAGATCAGCAAATCACGGTTTTAGGATAAGAGTTACTTGAACTCAATACTTCTTCGGGTAACCACCTAACCCTCTTTAAGCCCATTTTTATGTCTTTAAAACATGCATTCTCTGAAAATATATTTTGAAAACATACTCTATTATGTCATACATACTTATGGTATCGTCATACCATTGACTTGCAAGTCACATCTCTGAGCCATTATTAGCATATTACAATCTCTATTTTCAAAACATAAATTCGAAACTACCATATCAATAAATCATTTCAAAGAACTCCTTCTCTAAAACTCATGTAAACACATGTATGCAACTCTCTTTGTCAAACTTTCAATGATGCAAGGTGGTCATGTCAAACTCTTAATCTCATTCAAATCTTTATCTTTTAACAAAATATATTTACATCAAGAAACTCCCTCTCTTAAATTTCTAAAACATGCTCAAAGTACTATGGTATTTGAGTAAACTATTTTCAAGCCATAAATCATGCATTTCAATCAATCACCATAAGATCATAAACATAAGGTTATCACAAGAGAGGGTTTTTCATTATTTGGTCTCTCAAACAAATCTTCAATTTCAAGTTTCATACATATACTTATATGTGCAAATCTATTTAAGGGGATAAGGCCTAAAGGCCAAAACAACAATATCATTAAACATGCAATAAGCATAATAAAATCATGGATTTCAAAACCCCTTTAACAAATTCATGCTTGATTAAATCAAAATTGAGTGTTTTCAACAAGACCATGTAGTTTTAGGTTAAACCCCATGTACCTTAATTTAGAAGTTTTTGAATGAACTCTCGTGTTAGGGATTCTACGTACGATTGATGGGTGCTTCTTGTAGCCCTCGCAATGGGAATTTCGATTCTTGAAGAATTAAGGAAAAGCTACGGTTAAATCTTGAGATATGTTAATTTTTGGGTTGAAACCCTAAGGAGTGTTCTTGGTGATTTTGAGAGAAAATAATGTTATTTTGGTGTTTGGGGGATTTAATCCCGTGTTATGGATGAATAGGGGGTGGAAAATATCACTTTTTCCCTTCAAAATGCGAAAACAGAACCTGGAAATTAGGTGTGTGCGACAGAGCGTGTGTTGCACGCTAATTGCACAATGCTACTATCTTTTTCATAAAAATTGCCATAACTTTTCGCTCGGGTATCGTATTTTTGCGGAATTGGTATCGTTGGAAAGATAATTCGAAGAACTTTCATTTGATATATAGTAGGCCCTCTAATTCGTCATATTCAAAGAGTTATGGTAGATTCAAATTGACTTAAGTTTCGATGCTAACTCAAACTCGAATGATAGGAAAGCTTTCAACTCGTTCTTGAGTTTGGGTACCTCTATGATCTCAATTCATTCTCAAATAGGTTCTCATACTACAAAATTGATTAACATGCTAAATTTGCATAGTATTTATGGCTTTTGGATCATCTACGCATAGAAACAACGATTTTTGTTATAGCCCGAAATGCGGGGTGTTACAAAGTACCTACACTTAAACATTTTCAAGTCACTAATTCACTTCTCAAGTGACCACACATTACTAAATTCAAAAAATAAATTCACATTTCAAGTACCTACAAACATTTTCAAGTCATTAATTCACTTCTCAAGTGACTATGTACTTTACTAAATTCAAAACACTAGTTCACATTTCAAGTACCTACACTTAAACAAATTGAAGTCACTAATTCACTTCTCAAGTGACCATGTACCTTACAAAATTCAAATCAAAACTTCACCTATCAAGTACCTACACTTGAAACATTTTAAGTCACTAATTTAGTTCACAAGATACCAAACTAAACTAAATTCAAAACACAAGTTCGCAATTCAATTACCTACACTTAAACAAATCAAAGTCACTAATTCACTTCTCAAGTGACCATGTACCTTACTAAATTCAAAACAAAACTTCACTTATCAAATACCTACACTTAAAACATTTCAAGTCACTAATTCACTTCATAAGTTACCAAAATAAACTAAATTCAAAACACAAGTTCACATTTCAATTACCTGCACTTAAACAAATCAAAGTCACTAATTCACTTCTCAAGTGACCATGTACCTTACAAAATTTGAAATAAAATATCACCTTTCAAATACCTACACTTAAACATTTTAAGTCACTAATTCACTTCACAAGTTACCAAACTAAACTAAATTCAAAACACAAGCACACATTTGAAGTACCTACACTTAAACAAGATGAATAATTTCAAAAGTCGGAATTAGCAATCTGTGACAAAATTAAGAATTACTAAAATTGGGGTTTTTCACATATCAAAGAATGCAAATCATGAAATTAAAAGCATTGAATCAAAAAATCAGAATCCAACGTCTCCAATTTCAAATTTTAATATTCCGTCAAATGAAAAATAATAGAAGCGGATAATATTAAATTGATACGAAATTAAATGAAATACGAAACCTGGGGAAATGTAGAAAATGTTTTATTTTCCAAAATGAGAGTTCAGAGGTGAATCTAAATTAATCGAATTCCTATAATAGGCATTAGACACCCGGCGGAAATTTTTCTACAATATAAAACTCAGCTATTTTTAAAATAGAACTATTACTCTCTTGTATCAACTCTCAACACTAGTACATATGTTTGCTTCACACAAGATGCAGCTTCTCTCCCCTTAATTTCTGCTTCTCTCTTTTTCCCTTGGCTTCTAAGTTTACACCAATATATGCACCCCCAACACACAAAAAGAAACCTTTTCCCTCTATTTAGAACCTTCTTTTATTTCTTTTATACTAGTAATATAAACAGAAGGGTTAATTGCTGACATAATCTTGTCTTAATGCAAGATTTTATATCAATATACTTGTAGTGTTGTATCTAAAAGTATCCATGAATGTAATTAAATTAAAGAAATTTACTTCTCATTGGCCACCTTCTTAATGTACAATTTACACCTTTATAAAGAAGATCATATAAATAAAATCTCAAAAAGAGAGTTTTAAGTTATGAAGGTTAGCTCTTCTTGTTATACCAAGCCTGTTTTATTTCAAAATTAGGAATCTTATAGTTTCCTATGGATATTCTTTGAGAAACATAATAGTATAAAAAAAATCTATGCTAGCAATGCATATATTTAACTTAGGGGTCGTTTGGTAGCAAGTATTAATTCATTATTTGTTTCGTAGGATTTTCAGTTGATGAATGTCACGACCCGAGCCTAGGCCCTAGCCGTGACGAGCATCCCGAACCATGAAGGCTCGGAACACCCATTCTCTATCTGGTTATCATGCACAACATTCATAATCATAATAAAATGCGAAATTGAAACTGAGTACGGAAAACATGGTCAAGTTCTGCAACATTTCTGAATAATACTATCTGACATCAGTCTGCGAAATCTCTACTAAGAACATAAACATCTGTCTAAAAAAAACTGGGACAAGGCCCCCAGTAAACCAAAAACATAATAAATAAGATAATGTCTGACATAATTAGGCCTTCCGAATAATAGAAGGCTCACCACTGTGAGATCAAGTCTACAAATCCGAGAATGTCTACTGAGTAGCTGGACCCCTAGACTGTGCCTCAGAACCTGGAAGGAGGGGGGTCAGCACAAAAGTACTGGCACGCGAAGCAATCCAAAAAAATAGTATAATGGAACATACATATATATCTCTATATATATACATATTAAGTGAAAGCAATTTTTCATCAAGACATCATGTATAAAACTGTTTCTGAAAAATACATGGGCACTTTTTGAAAACATGTAACCTGTCTGTTCATTTCAAATCATGATCTGTGTTTTACTTCTGAGTTAGGTGGTATTCCCCTACAAGTCTGATATTCCACGGGCTGTATGGAATCCGCCATTGACTCGGCGGGGAAGCCCCCAACCCAAGTGTGCCGCAAGGGTTGGAGTGTCTAAGTCTGATACGTCACAGGACATTTAAGTCAGCGCATAATAGTATACCCGGGTCGGCAAACCACGATTTTAGGAAATGAGACGCTTGAACTCAAGCGCTCTTCGGGGAACCACCTAACATCTCTGTATGCCCATTTTTAACCTTTTCTGTACATGCAACATTCTGAATGTCTAAAATCATGAAAGTATGAAATGTCTGTTAGTCTGAGTCTGATATGGCATTAGTCTGAGTTGGTATCATCATACCAAGACTTGCAAGTCATGATTTTTCTGAGCCATAATGTATTAAGCAAGAGCTTTCATTCAAAACATAGTTTAGACCACCAAAACATGTAACTGATGTAAAGGATTTCATATCCCGAAACTTAAAGTTCAATTCATGTAGAAATTTCATCAAACACCTGGTGATCAAATGTCTTTAGCAAGTTCATGTATTCAAAATTGAAACACATTCATTCATATATGTATATAAACTGTCAAATCGCTTTGGAGATGGTCAAAAGACCAAAGCAATGATGTTAAAACATCTTATACATAAATATATATACATAATTTAAAACCCCATTCTAAAATATGATTTTTCTATGCCCATGAGAATTTAGAAAAACCCCGCGTACCTTATTCTCCACGAATTTTGGGTGTCTATCGAAGCCTACGTCGAGAGGATTCCAAATCTGTAATTTGTTTTACGAACCCGCGGTTGAATCTTGAGTTGCTTGGGTTTTAATGTTGAAACCCTAGGGAGAGTTCTTGAGCAATTTTGGGAAAAGTATGTGTATTATGGTGTTTGAGGGATTAAATCCCGTGTTGGTGGTATATATAGGGGTGGAGGATTACCAAAATACCCCTAAGGAACAATTAAGGTCAAATCTGTCCCTCAGTTGACAGTTTGGTAGACTCGAGTAAATCGAATATAACTTTTTACTCATATACTCAAATTGTATGAAACCAACTGCAATTGAAAGAGGACTCGAAGATCTTTTGTTTGATATATTATAGATCACACATTTCATTATATACAGGGAGTTATGATCGTTTGAAATTGACCCTGAAATGCTGAAAACTGGGCAATAGTCTATGCGTTTGCTACTGTTTTTAAATCCAAACTCAGCCTTATGCGTTCCGAAAAATTCCGAAACTTATCCGAGATGTACTATGAGATTTCCCGATCATAACGCAACTTGAAAATCTAAAATCGGATGTCGGGAAGGTTGAAAAGTTGTATCCCGAAGATTGCCAGCTAAAATGACTCTAAGTCCTCATTACACTTAGAAAAAATTTCAAGTTTTTAAGTCTAAGGGCACTCTATTAAAGGCTAATCCATGCACGACTTTTACAGGGTGTTACATTATCTCCCCCTTGGGATCATTCGTCCTCGAATGATGGGTAGGAACTTGTTGAAGCCATAAATATATGGAATAACGCGGACATGACATGTCCTCTAATAAAAATACACTGATCTGAACATTTGGAATCTGAATTTAATGCATGATGCATGAACTTGGCTATACTCGTAACTACTGGTATACTCTATCTTCGACTAGTAGCATGTCTGAGATTTCGAGTAGCATGAATAAGTGCAAAGACAAGAAAACAAGTCATGCGAATCTGACTGCTAAACTGACTTATTGGCCATACAGACTGAATTATACTACACCCTCATACTTAACTGGAGTATTCTCTTCAACACTCTCTCTAAGGAAGCTCTAGCAGTAATAGGGAACCATGAATATTGGGTATGGATTACACAAAACATCCCACTGAGGAAATCACAACATTGACACTACTCTGCAGTCTGGAATATAGACATATAACTCCTAAATTAGGATAGAATTTTCAGACCTTTGGCAATACAACTTCTTACTTTAAGGCTTAGAGCACTTCCCGAATATCCCTTAACTATACTATTCCCTATAAATATCATATTCATTCAACTCAGCTTAAAATTCTCATATGAGCATTGATAATGTTTTTTTTTCTACTAATGTGTAAAATATCTTAATCCTTACCCCGCGATCAAGCCTAACTCTAAATCACAAAAATACAACATGCTACACCACGCTATTATTCTAAACCATATGATGCCACCTTCTATACCTCTTTTAAAAATCACATCCTAAGCATAACATGCCTTACCACTTCAATGACTACACTGAACTCTTAATATGAAGTCGCTAATGCATATGGCGACCTTCCACTACAATCCCAAAACGTCGTTCAAGCCTAATTTATAACCACATGTTAACTTCAAGGCAAACACCCATAAGTAGATACTTCACATAGTTTCTAAACTACTATCAATATAACTCCCACGCACTATCCTAAAAACATACACACACAAACTTTTCCACTAACCATCACATGTATCAAAGACTTGGCCCCAAATCTTACTTCATACTTATGGCCTTATCTAAACAAGCATACTATGATCTTCCATCAACAAGAACATTTACATCAACACCACTATCATTGCATAGGAAGGGTCACTAAAAGGTTAAAACATAAGACCCTCAAGCGTGAAAAAGATCTTTATATGGGACTGAGCACACTATAAAGAGTGAGTACATGCATCATGAGTTGCATGACCTCAACTAGAGTTCATAACATAAGGAATGTGATTCCGACTACTTGAATGAACTAGAACTCATTATCTTGGAATTGGAAGAGTACGTGACTCTCTATCATATACCGGAATCATGAACTATTATCACGGAACTGCATCGTAAGGCATGAGTAAGCATCCGGATAACAAAAAAAAAATTGAGGTAGGAATGGGTTGAGATTCACCCTTACTTTTTGATGTTCTAAATCACACTGCATCACTACTAGAATCTGAGAGCCTTACTTGGTTATTCGTTCTATCATCTCCCACTTAGCTTTAAGTCATCATCTAGCGTTTGGGAGATCCCTTACCAGATTCTAACTGAACTACACTTACTGCACTCTAGGGTCTGAAAAATTGACAATAAATGCATATCATAGAACTCAACCCGAATGACTACCTTCTGGGATACACTCTATATTTCCATAGCCATCAATAGTCAAAGTATAATGCTTGCACACTTATTTTTATCCGTTCAACCTTCAAAACTCAAACTTAGATTCTAACACTTAACATGGATATCTCCAAGCCTTTGATGAACCATACCACTTTCGTCCTAGCATACCAATATTGCTACTCCAAACTTATATCTCTCTACTATGAGAATCAAGATCACATCAAAAGGCTCAACACTATCAATCAAGGCTCCTTAACTTGGCTATCTAGAACACCATATATCATCTAACTAGTCTTTTTCCAACTAGCAACTCCATGGTACCACTAGTCACACACAACATGTAATAGTCTTAGAGAAATGCCACAACTCCATATCGCCTTGGGCATACTTACACACCATACCCACAACATTATACTTCATTACGAATCAATTTAAACTTAAGCCATTTCACACACTGTTCAAGCCTATTAGATCACTTTCATATAACTAACATCATTGATCAAGAAATCATCACATCCACCTTTATGAACTTCAACTATTCAAACTTAATATCTAGTGCTATGCATGACTTACAACCCAACCTTACACAAAATTTTTACTTGGAAACTATAAGTAAACATCACGAAACACTAGTGCACTAGAACTTCATAACCATAATAATCGATCATGACCTAACGGTTTATCTTATCATCATTCCGTTAGCATGTACTATTTCAGCACCTCAAGCCTACTAAATTAATCCCACAAAATATGCATCAACAAACTCTTGCCACTATTTACCACCACACCATTTAAATTCAAGCCTATAGTTTAGTATCAATCATCTACCACCAATGAAGAATGCAACATAATATAAATACACTAATCCATCAAATTGGGATATTCTACCCAAATATCTCAAAAATCTACTACATATTTTCTCACAAGTAGCACTAGTTTACAACTACCAATGAAAAGAGGGTCAAGGGGGTTAAAGCCTTATAATAGACATGGTCAACCTTAATCTTATATTATAACCCCGTACAATTGTATCTACTTATACGGATTTCTCACCTCATACTTACTCACTCATTCATACATTTAGACTGCCTTCAAATTCCTCAAACAACCATGAGTCTATAATCATAACTTACTCGCTAATATAGCCATTTCCACATTCAAGCAATCAACAAATCACCCTGACCAACAACTCCTTCTCTAACTTCAACTAATAACACACAAGGATGAATCACTTCATTACCAACTCTATCTCATGCAAACAGATTCAGCCATACATATATTAAACCAATGAAAGAACAACAAGTTGGACAACAAGTTGCTAGTGAATCGAAACAGGCCTCACACGGCTTCACTAGACTTTGGTTTTGTATTTTGAACAAGAAAATGAGATGGATGACAAGGCAACTATGCTAGTGAATCGAAAGAGCCCCACACGGCTTCACTAGACTTTAAATTATTTTTTTTCAAAAACATCATGATAACAAGATTACATATTACAAGGGATAGAAAATTGACACCTAATATTTAATGGTCTAAGAATATACATATTATTCTGTATAAATAAAAATCTGAGTAAAACACTTCCTCCATGGACTACCATACAATCCACACATGCTGCTAGCTACCACATTAGTTTATCACTATAAAGGGGTAAATCATCCTCAAACATCGATTATTCAACTGAAATATTCATTTACACAAAATCACCCTCACTCTGACTTCTAACTTTGTGACTTTACATCACCAACTTCTTGGTCCAATATCACTACCAATAGGTCATGACAACAACACTTTAACTTATGCTACTATTTGGGTAGAAATATAGTTCCAACATTCTGCTATACATTGTCCACAACTGTAACAAGATTTTGAGAGGGACAATATACACTTAATACCTTAAGTTGGAATGCACGATTCCATCAGGATCAATATTTACATCAGAATCAGCATAAATTGATGCACTAACAGACTCCTATCGAGTTTTTCCATAATTTTTAAAATCTTATAGAACGTAATCGAAAAGGATTATATCATGTATACTCTAAACTTTTTGCACTTGAATCAACCCAATAATGGGATAGTTTAGACTCTGAAGCACGAACTAAATCACAAAGAAGGGAAACATTCCTAAACGCCTAGTAGCCTCTTGTTTATAAGTGTGGCGCGCTACACACCCATAAACAGAACTCTACTCGACGCGATTTCGCAGACACCCTGGGACCATGAACCATGCTTTAATACCATGTTTGTCACGACCCGAGCCTAGGCCCTAGCCGTGACGAGCATCCCGAACCATGAAGGCATGGAACACCCATTCTCTATCTGGTTATCATGCACAACATTCATAATCATAATAAAATGCGGAATTGAAACTGAGTACGGAAAACATGGTCAAGTTCTGCAACATTTCTGAATAATACTATCTGACATCAGTCTGCGAAATCTCTACTAAGAACATAAACATCTGTCTGAAAAGAAACTGGGACAAGGCCCCCAGTAAACCAAAAACATAATAAATAAGATAATGTCTGACATAATTAGGCCTTCCGAATAATAGAAGTCTCACCACTGTGAGATCAAGTCTGCAAATCCGAGAATGTCTATTGAGTAGCTGGACCCCTAGACTGTGCCTCAGAACCTGGAAGGAGGGGGGTCAGCACAAAAGTACTGGCACGCGAAGCAATCCAAAAAAATAGTATAATGGAACATACATATATATCTATATATATATACATATTAAGTGAAAGCAATTTTTCATCAAGACACCATGTATAAAACTGTTTCTGAAAAATACATAGGCACTTTTTGAAAACATGTAACCTGTCTGTTCATTTCAAATCATGATCTGTGTTTTACTTCTGAGTTAGGTGGTATTCCCCTACAAGTCTGATATTTCATGGGCTGTATGGAATCCGCCATTGACTCGGCGGGGAAGCCCCCAACCCAAGTGTGCCGCAAGGGTTGGAGTGTCTAAGTCTTATACGCCACAGGACATTTAAGTCAGCGCATAATAGTATACCCGGGTCGGCAAACCACGGTTTTAGGCAATGAGTCGCTTGAACTCAAGCCCTCTTCGGGGAACCACCTAATATCTCTGTATGCCCATTTTTAACCTTTTCTGTACATGCAACATTCTGAATGTCTAAAATCATGAAAGTATGAAATGTTTGTTAGTCTGAGTCTGATATGGGATTAGTCTGAGTTGGTATCGTCATACCAAGACTTGCAAGTCATGATTTTTCTGAGCCATAATGTATTAAGCAAGAGCTTTCATTCAAAACATAGTTTAGACCACCAAAACATCTAACTGATGTAAAGGATTTCATATCCCGAAACTTAAAGTTCAATTCATGTAGAAATTTCATCAAACACCTGGTGGTCAAATGTCTTTAGCAAGTTCATGTATTCAAAATTGAAACACATTCATTCATATATGTATATAAACTGTCAAATCGCTTTGGAGATGGTCAAAAGACCAAAACAATGATGTTAAAACATCTTATACATAAATATATATACATAATTTAAAACCCCATTCTAAAACATGATTTTTCTATGCCCATGAGAATTTAGGAAAACCCCGCGTACCTTGTTCTCCACGAATTTTGGGTGTCTATCGAAGCCTACGTCGAGAGGATTCCAAATCTGTAATTTGTTTCACGAACCCGCGGTTGAATCTTGAGTTGCTTGGGTTTTAATGTTGAAACCCTAGGGAGAGTTCTTGAGCAATTTTGGGAAAAGTATGTGTATTATGGTGTTTGAGGGATTAAATCCCGTGTTGGTGGTATATATAGGGGTGGAGGATTACCAAAATACCCCTAAGGAACAATTAAGGTCAAATCTGTCCCTCAGTTGACAATTTGGTAGACTGGAGTAAATCGATTATAATTTTTTACTCATATACTCAAATTGGATGAAACCAACTGCAATTGAAAGAGTACTCGAAGAGCTTTTGTTTGATATATTATAGCTCACACATTTCATTATATACAGGGAGTTATGATCGTTTGAAATTGACCCTGAAATGCTGAAAACTGGGCAATAGTCTATGCGTTTTGCTACAGTTTTTAAATCCAAACGCAGTCTTATGCGTTCCGAAAAATTCCGAAACTTATCCGAGATGTACTATGAGATTTTCCGATCATAACACAACTTGAAAATCTAAAATCGGATGTCGGGAAGGTTGAAAAGTTGTATCCCGAAGATTGCCAGCTAAAATGACTCTAAGTCCTCATTACACTTAGAAAAATTTTCAAGTTTTTAAGTCTAAGGGCACTCTATTAAAGGCTAATGCATGCATGACTTTTACAGGGTGTTACAATGAATAACTCCATTAGTTATACACCTTATTTACTATTATAACGAATACACACCATGAGTTATTCCGAGATTAGTTATCCGGGATAAGTTATTACACCATATATATTTGGTAACTTATTACATCATTTAGATATAAATGGTGGATAAATAATCTAGAAACTAACTAATACCTCCAACCAAAAATAAAATTAAAATAATCCTATATTTAATCCAAAATTATTATACCTTATTCATCACACAATAATAAATCTTTTGAAAAATATGGTTAAATGGAGTAGCATAGTTGTCTATCTAGTGACCCACCACCACAAGGTTGAACATTTTCTCATCTAAAAAAATCTAAAGAAGAACTGAACTACTAGTAGTAACAAACAGCAACAAGCAGTCCCCACCAACCTTCTATAATTAAATAGATACTCCCTATCTCTCTTTTACAAATCTTTAACTCTTCTTCTCCCTGTTCTTCTTCTTCTTCTTCATTATTCCTCATACCCCATAAAATCAATGGAAACAAAAAACATGAGAAGTGGTGGTGGTGGGATTTGTGGTGCAAGCAAGTTTCTCAGAAGGAAGTATGTGAAGGGTTGTATATTTGCACCTTATTTTGACTATGAACAAGACATGGCTTATTTTGCTGTTGTCCATACAAAACCTCGGAGTTGTGGCAGGAACAACGGAGAAGGGTGGCGACGTTGTCTGGTTGTGTCGGGGTTGGATTACCGGCATGGATGATGCTCTCAGGCGTGGGGAAGATATTAACGTAGCGGCAGCAGCTATGGCTGGTTCGCCGGCTGCTTCTGGCGTTGGGCGGCGGCGCTCCGATGAATGAGACAGCGCTGGTTCAATTGATTGTTGCACGGGGGTGGTTGGCGGCAATGATGGTTTTTTTGGTAAGGGTCACCAGCCGGAGGTAGAAGATGGTTGTGAAGGCAATGAGAATGAGGGAGAGGGGTTTCGCCGGCGACAGAGTGAACGACGACCATGGTTGTTTGTAAGAGAGAGGATGAGTGAGGAGTTAGAGGGATGCGGGTGCGGCTGTTTTTTGTTGAAATAGAAAGATTAAGGTTGATGTTTCCTTTAAAAGGAATAGGGAGGGTGGTGGGATCTCAGCCGTTTGATCAATTTTGATCAACGGCTGAGATTAAAATTATTTTTTAAAAACATGTTAAAAATTTAATAAAATTCTAAGTGGAGTCACAAATTGGCTATAATTGTAATAAATTGAATAGAACTAGGCTAAAATTGTTATATTTAGATGAAAAAGGCTAGAATTTAAATAGATTAGAAAAATCAGTTTAAATTAGGCTGTTAATTAAATAAGACGCCGAAAAATAAAGTTCGCATGTACAAATTAATGTTACGTAAAAAATTACTATATAAAATTGTTGATAATAATAATAATAATAATAATAATAATAATGGATAATGCATTTGTGAATTGTGAGTGTGCACATTTACGAAAAGAATTAACAAAAATATTAATAAAATTATGTGGCGAAATATCATATTTAAATTAATGAATTGTAAAAGTGATATTGCAAAATAATTCGTATATTTTAAAATCATGGATGTGACACGTCAAAAATCTGTTTGATGCAAGAAAAATATGTAAAAAATTCTAAAATTTAGAATTAATAATTTTGCTAAAATAGCAGCCTAAAAGGAGCATCAGGAGGTTAAAATTGGGTGTCAACAACTGCCCCTTCATTGCTTGGAAATATATTTTACAAAATTGTCGTTAATAATTTAAAATAAATTAGTTACAAAATTTAAATATAATAATAATTATTATAATAACAATAAAAATTAGACAATGTGTTTGTAAATTGTGAGTGTGCATTTTTATGAAAGATGTTTTAAGTAATAAAATTATGTAAAATATTGTATTTGAATTAATAATTTATAAAAAATGATAATAAAAATAATTTTTAAGCATTTAAATCATTAATGTGACATGTCTTTATTTATATAATAGGAGAATAATGTGTAAAAATATTAATATTTGAAATTAAATAATTTTGATTAAATAGCAGCCTAAAAGAGCATAGATAGGTCAAAATTAGGTGTCAACAACAACTTAAGCAGACATGTTATAAATGCCTATTTAATTTTTTTATTAAATATTATTAATTTTTTAATATGTAAATGACTTATAATAATTAATTAGGGGGTAATATAGTAAAATCACAAAGTCGGTGAAGCAGGTGTAGAAGCGGGTATGTCGACAAAGTGTTGTCTGCTTCTTCACACTTATTAATAGTAGTAACTTATCTCTAGGGAGTTGTTTGGCTTATATTAATAGTTTTGAGATTAAATGCAAGATTATTTTACGTGCATTTGGGTAGAGGTGTTAGTTAATCTTGAATTACTTATCCGTTACTGATGACCATTAATTTTTCGATCTCAATAAGAAATCAAGCTAAGATTGATGACCAACTCAAATACATCTTTGATATCATATTCAGTTTCTTGATCAGCTCGTGTGAGGTTCACAAGTATTTTCAAAATTGAGTCAAGCAATGATTTATTCAGCTCGAATTAATATCAATTCTGACTAAAATTGATATTAATTGAACAAGAATTAGGCTAGACATTACATAAGCTGGGCAAATTGAATTGACTTAGGTTGCTATTTAATAAATGTAGGAAAGACGTAGTAGAAGTAATAATAATAATAATAATAATAATAGACAATGTTTGTAAATTTGCTAAAATAGCAGCCTAAGGTCAAAATTGAGTGTCAACAAAAGTAATTCGATTAATTCCCTCAGATTGACATCTGTGGAGGGTACAGTGTACGCAGACCTTAATGCTAAGGTAGATAGGTTGTTTCCAATATACCCCCAGTTCAAGAAAAATAGTCTAAAGTTGTCCAATTTCAAAAAAATATTAGTGAAAATTTATTTAATATTAGTCGTTGATCAAATATGATGAACGATTGAGATTAGACATGAGGAGATGAGTCAAATTAGAATTAGATATTGGGTTAAATAAATTGAATTGAATTAGGTTAATAAATTGAGTCAAATTAAACTCAATTGACACAAATTGAGTATTAAATTGCTAGAAATTAAATAAATTAGGAAAATTGAATTGGATTAGGTTAAGATTTAATAAATATAGTAACTATATAAAATTAATATTAAAAATAAATATAATAATAAATAAATAAATAAATGTTGATCAACTGCTGAGATCTAAAGAATAAGAATTTGGTTAAAAAATTGAATGAAATTTGAAATTGAGTTCAATTGGACACAATTTGGGTTAGGGTTGTAATAAATTGGATAAAATTAGGCTAAATTTGTTACAAATTGGCAAAATCAGACTAGAAAATAAATATATTGAAAAATAAAATTGACTAAGGTTGCGGATTAATACAATAATAATAGTAGTAAAATAAATAATATAATCATGCTCAGTCTAGTTATGAATAAATTGAGTAACTAAAAGTACGATATATAATATATTACTTTAAAATCAACGATAACAATAATATATATATATATATTATTATTATTTATATAATTTATATATATATATATATATATATATATATTATATTTAGTATAAATAATATTTTTTATTATTGTCTAATTTCATGGTATTTTATGTTTTTTATTCTTCAAGTTTATCCTTTTCCAATTTAAATTTTTCAAGACACAAAAATCCTACGTAAATGTCCAAGAAATAGTTTCAGCTAAATTCATAGCAACAAAAACCACCAATAATTTCTCAAGTAATAATTTTGTAGATAAATCCCCAAGAAATAATTTCAGCTAATTTTGTAGCAATACAATCCCCCAATAATTTCCCAAGTGAGTAAATAAATATGTATGGATTTAAAATATATATATATATATATATATTTGTTCATATACCTACGGATTTACCTAGAGATTAAATACCCGTAGATAGATTTTCTCAGGTAATGTTGCAAGTAATAATTTCGCACGTAAATCCCCAAGAATAAATCCCCAGCGAAATTTGCAGCACAAAATTCCCAAATAATTTCCTAAGTAATAATATTTATTACATAAATTTCTACCAAAATATCTCTACGTAAATCCGTAGGATAATTTACCTTGGAATTTAAAAAATATATATATTTGTCCATATACCTGTAGATTTACCTAGAGATAAAATACCCACCGATACATTTTTCCAGGTAATGTCGCAAGTAATAAATTCGCAGGTAAATCCCCAGCAAAATTCGCAGCACAAAATTCCCAAATAATTTTCCAGGTAATAAAATCCATTGCATAAATTTCCACCAAAATATCTCTAAGTAAATCCGTAGGATAAGTTACATGGGGATTTTTCTATGGATTTAAAAAATATGTATATATGTTCATATACCTGCGGATTTACCTAGAGATAAAATACCCGCTGAATCATTTCCCCAGGTAATGTCTCAAGTAATAATTTCGAAGATAAATCCCCAAGAATAAATCTACAACAAAATTTGTAGAACAAAATCCCCAAATAATTTTCCAGGTAATAAAATCCATTACATAAATTTCCACCAAAATATCTGTAAGTAAATCCGTAGGATAAATTACCCGGGGATTTTTCTATTAATTTAAAAAATATATATATTTGTTCATATGCCTGCGGATTTACCTAGAGATAAAATACCCGCCGATATATTTCCCCAGGTAATGTCTCAAGTAATAATTTCGCAGGTAAATCACCAAGAATAAATCTCCAGCAAAATTCGCAGCACAAAATCTCCAAATAATTTCTCAGGTAATAAAATTCATTACATAAATTTTCACCAAAATATCTCTAAGTAAATCCGTAGGATAAATTACCTGGGGATTTTTCTACGAATTTACAAAATATATATATTTCTCTATATACCTGCGGATTTACCTAGAGATAAAATACCCGCCGATATATTTTTCTTGGTAATGTCGCAAGTACAAAATTTGCGCAATATGGTGCCAAATTTACCTGCGGAATTTGTTGCAAATATATAGTTCCCAGGCAATATATTTTAATAGTGACGAATTTAATAATTCCGTAGGTAAATCCGCATGTATTTCTTGTGATATTATTCCCTAGGTAAAATTCCTAGGTAATAAGCAGTTTTCTAGTAGTGTCATTTTCAAATTGGTTTGTATTTATTAGGGATAGTTAGAGTCATTTCCCTTCTACCATTAGTCAGTATTAGTAAAGGCTTCATAGATAGTTGGTTTGAGTCATTGTGTGCAGTTTTAGTTCCCCATTATTTCATATTATAGTGTTGTAAACTTTAAACAGTGATGTATTGAAACAACTTATCTCATGATTATGCTTCCGCTCAATCAATTTAAATTTTATATTTTTTTTTAATCAGTTGCTCAAGCATTATGCTTGTACATGGGTTAGCTTAACATAACTTGTATTCTAACCACCGTGTTACGACAAGGGAGTAGTCTCGCGTCGTGACAAACTTGGTATTAGAGAACAAGGTTCAAGTTTCCTAGGGTGTATATGAAGTTGTCTAGTACAGTCTAGCAGAATGGTTAATAGACGTCTGCACTTTTCTTTGAGAGGCTACAGGGCATTTAAGAAATGTTTCTCATCTTTCATATCTCAGATCGTGCAGTAGAGATGTTCCCAAAGAAACTTATACAGATTGTTACATTTCTCTATTTATGCTAACTATGCCTTATTTTTGAGGTAATAGAAATAGTCAAGCTTAAGTTCCTACTAATAGAGTTTTCTCAAACAATCCCCACCGATATTCATGAGATTGCACGCGGACTTAAAAGGATCCCATCAGTGCTTGTATGTTCCAATCGTTGATAAATTTTATTCATGTTCATGAAAATCATGCACTAATCCAAAGTCAGATGTGCCAGCAGATCTATTCTCAGAATCCTATGGCCGCATGACCTAGAGTTAGAAGCATGAACCTCAGTTTAGTAGCAGTAAAGTTGGGATAGTGTTTATCGAAATTTCGTAGATTATGTATCCATGGAGACAGAAAGGAATTGTGTAGATTGTTTATTAGAACATTGGGAGAGATTTATAAGTTAAGGAGATTCATAAATTTCCGACCAACTTGAAGTCGGAAACAATGTATCGACAATACCGTTTGAATATTTTCTAGGACGTTGAAGTAGAAAATAATGGACAAAATTAAATTTAAAATCGAAAACAATGAACAATCCCGTTTGAAATTTTCAACGACCTTAAATTGGAAACAATGGACAATGCTGATTTTGAATATTTCCGACAAACTTCAAGTCGAAAACAATGGACAATACCGATTTTAAATTTTTCGACGACCTTGAAGTCGAAAATGATGGTGATCCATATCTCTTCTAAATCAGACAACGAAAGAGTGCTTAAATAACTTCTTTCTCAGTAATCTCAAATTTTCAATATAATACCAAATAATGAATTTTTAAATTTTTTTTCATAACTAACAGGTTAAGAAATCAATCATTAAAGCTACATTAGTAGAATCATAATCTTCACTTTATATCAATCGTAACATATTGATCTGCCATATATTTGGAAATTATTGCCTTGGGAGGAGGAGATTTAAGGTAACGGTGAAGTGAAGAGGTTATTGTTCTTGGAGTATAATCTGTTTTTTAGTAGAAAGGAAATTAAAACATAGGGAAAAAGCTATAATAAAGTATAAGTATTAATAAAATACTTAATTAAAATTACAGCTGTACATATTAATTTGTTTAATCTCTTTTATAATTTTACTTCACATGCTTCTAAAAGAGTGAACCCACTCATCTTGCCACCTCAGCACTTAAGGGGTAATAATTTAACTTTTAAACAGTTCAAGGGGAATAGTTATCCTGTGAAGTTAGAGTGTGTAGTTGAGAATTTCAGTATAGGTTGGAGGGGCATTTGGCCATTTTCTCAAACATATTCAAGACTTATCCTATTGAGACATCACGACAGTAATGTTTCTATGGCGTCACAGATCTGCTGCAACAGCCAGACTTAGATAAATTTCCTTCTCAAGAAAATTCTATGAAGACAACACTTTAAATGACAGAAGAACTGTGGACATCCAGATAAGGATTATCGGTACGATATTATGTAAATGAACCTTCTAAAATTTGTATCAACTTACCAGTTGAGTACCTATAGATATCCCATCAGTGACAATGCTATGGCTAGCAACTGAGGTATATAAAATGCAAAATGAATGAGTAATTGTTGATTAAATAGTTCATTTGAGTTAACTCAGCAGAAATTCGAAGATACAAAGTATAATTTTGTTCAACTAGAATATAGAGAACTAATGATGTGCATGTCAAATTAGTTAAAAAGTAACATGAATTGCTATCACGATGCAAAACAACCATAAATTTAACATTTATATGTTTGGATAATATTACTATAACAGCGCAAAATGAAAGAGCTAGTCTGTTAGTTCATTATTTTTGTATGAAACAAGTTGGTTTTTGAACTTAAATCTCCACAAAAACAAGTCTCAAGAGAAGAATATATTATTTAATTTTATACCATGCATGTCCGTAAGTTCACTGTTGTTTTTTCTTCTAATGTTTGCACTAGGTTGCTCATGTTGATATTGGGAAGGCATATTTTGGAAACGCTCGGTTAGGTCTTCAATAGAAAAGGAACTTCTGGTTTAACGAGTAGATATAGCTGAATGTTGCCTCGGATGCAGCCAGAAAGATACAAATCATACAGAATGTCGATCAGTCTATCTTGAACTATTATCATTGTATGACAATTTTAAAGAAAATATCCGCCTACATATTCGAACATCTTTTGGATTGCCAAAATTATTCTGTTGTGCACATTAAGATGATCCACATTTAGGTTTTGGCGCAGAACCCCTTCAAAGTCCTGTCCCAACAGAATACACCATCACAAGTCCTTCTTTAGGACATCTTGAAGGCAGCCAAAACTGAGAAAGAACAGTATAAAGTGTACAATTATTTTCGTTAATAATTTAAATAAGATGGCGTGCCAGTAAAAAAAATTGGTGTCCAAAGGCTCGCCAGAGAATGCTAAGCACTAGTTGTGGGCAACAAATCTCTACTTCAATATTTAAAGGAAATGCAAAGAAGTTATTTAAAAAGATATCTGGAGATAGCACTTAGAAGAAAGAGATGTGAAGTTATATTGTTAAGCATATTCTTAGTGGGAAACAACAGTCTTGCTAATAGTTCAACTTGTGGAATGCCTTGTGAAGAAGGGGATAGATAGAATGCAATTCAGTGTACCTCATTCATATTGTATTTTGTTCCCATGAACTTACAGATCCACATACCTCTAAAGTGATTGAAAATTATTAGAGTTGTGACCAGAATTTTGTTGATCCTACTCAGTTTTGCGGTGCGACCCATGTTTGTGAGTTTTAATGGGGTCGGTGGTTGAGCGTAGGGATCATCCCGATATGGACCTTTATGTTTTTGGGCTTAGGACTTATTTGTATGCACATATTATATAAGTGCATTTAGTGGGCCTAGGACTTATTTGTATGCACATATTATATAAGTGCATTTAGTAGGTTATTTTTATTATTCAGAACATTCAGGCTTCTCCACATTGTACTCTCTCTCCATTATAGTGAAACCTCCTCTGCCTCAGCTCATGATTTTTTTTGCAAAGATTTTCACGTAAATCTGTGTGTTGTTCTTGTTTTCTTTTACTTGTGGTTTTCTTATTCTGTCCAAATCATAACAAACTGGTGTCAAAGCTTGGTTAATTATTTTCTCGGGGATGGCAACCATGAAGTATGATATTCCACTGTTGGATCGCAAAACCAGATTTTCATTATGGCAGGTTAAGATGTAGGTTGTGCTCACACAGATGGATTTGAATGATGCTCTATTAGAGTTTGATAAGATGCCCTTATCATGGACGGATAAGGACAAATGACATAAGGATCGAAAGGCTCTATGTCAGATCCAACTTTATTTATCCAATCAGATTCTACCGGATGTTTTGAAGGAGGCTACTATCGCTGTGTGGTGGTTGAAACTGGAAGTTTTATGCATGACAAAAAGCCTAATAAGTAAGTTGCATCTCAAACAACGACTTTATTCCTATCATATGTCTGAGGGTGCGTCTTTGGAAGATCACCTATCTGTCTTTAAAGAAATCGACTCTGATTTAGAGACTCTGGAGGTTAAGTACAATGAGGAAGATTTAGGGTTGATTTTGTTGTGTTCACTGCCTGTATCATACACGACCTTTAGGTATATGATTTTTTATAGTCTTGATACACTGAAGATTGATGAAGTCTATGATGCATTGTTCTCAAAAGAGAAGATGAAGCATCTTGTGAATAGGTCGAAGACTCGAGGAAATGGTCTCATTATTCGAAGAGGAAGGACTCGTGAGAGGAACTCTGGGGGTAATGGCAGAAATAGGTCAAAATCCAGAAATAGAAACAAAAGCTATAATTACTGCAAGAATAAGGGTCATATCAAATTTGAGTATTGGAAGTTATAGAATAGAGAGAAAAGAGAAGCCCCAAAACCAAAGGGAAACCAACTAGAGAAGTCTGGTGAAGCCAGTTTTGTGGAAGATGGCAGTAGTGATGGAGAACTCTTAGTAGTTTCTGATGGTAACTCTAAACCCTGTGAGAATTGGATTCTTGATTCAGCTTGCACATTTCATATGTGTCATAATCGAGATTGGTTTACAATATATGAAATAGTCTCTAAAGGTGTTGTCCTGATGGAAAATAACATACCTTGTAAGATAGCTAGTATTAGAACAATCATAATCAAGATGTTTGATGGGGTTGTGAGGACACTTAGTGAGGTGCGGTATGTTCCATACCTGAAGAGAAATCTTATTTCCTTGAGTACCGTTGATACGAATGGATATAGGTACACTGGTGAAGGTAGAGACCTAAAAGTTACTAAAGGTGCTTTTGTTGTGACGAAGGGACAGAGAAAGTCTGCAAATTTGTATATCCTGCAAGGCTCTACTGTTATAGGTAATGTACCTATTTCTACCTCATCTCTATCAGAAAGTAACATTGCTAAACTTTGGCATATGTTCCTGGGGCATATGAGTGAAAATAGGATGGATGAACTAAGCAGGAGAGGAATTCTTGATGGGCAGAGTATTACCAAATTAGAGTTCTGTGAGCACTGCATTTTCGGAAAGCATAAGAGAGTCCGATTTACTAAAGGCATCCACTCAACTAAGTTCATACTTGATTACATTCATTCTGATCTCTGGGGTCTTGCTAAAGTACCTTTTAGATGAGGCATTAATTATTTGTTGACTATTATTGATGACTATTCAAGAAAAGTTTAGGTATTCTTCCTGAAGTAAAAGAATGAGGTGTTGCCTACTTTCAAGGAGTGGAAGATTATGATTGAAAAGCAAACAGGGAAGCTGGTAAAATGCCTTCGGACTGATAATGGTTTAGAGTTCTATTCTAACGAATTTAATGTTCTGTGCAAGTCATAAGGAATTGTGAGGCACTTGACAATTAGTCATACTCCGCAGAAAAATGGCGTGGCTGAATGAATGAATAGGACTATAATGGAGAAAGTGTGTTGTATGCTCTCTAATGTTGTTTTACCCAAGTCTTTTTAGGCCAAAGCTACTTTAATAGATTGTCTTCTTATTAATATCTCTCCCTCATTCGTGATTGATAAAAATACTCCACAAGAGGTATGGTCTGGTACTCCTACTAGTTATTCTGATTTGAGGATATTTGTATGTCCTGCGTATGCTCATGTTGATAATGTAAAGTTAGAGCCTAGATCTGTTAAGTTCTTATTTATAGGTTATAAGCCTGGTGTTAAAGGTTATAAGCTTTAGTGTCCAAAAAGTAAAAAGGTTATAATTAGCAGGGATATTGTGTTTGATGAAACTACCATGCTTCGGGCTCCCTCCGAATATAGTGTTTTGCCTCCAGATGAGCTTAGTGACATGAATTAGCAAAAGTCAAGCACCCATGTTGAATTACAGATTGGAGCAGAGTCTACACCAGTGCCTACTTCTCAGTCTAGCTAGAGATACAAAATGATACTATTTCTTCTTCACCAAGAGTGGCGCCACAATATTCTATTACTAAAGACAGGCCTAGAAGAGATATTAGACCCCCTGAGAAGTATATTGAAGATGATTTGGTTGCTTATGTATTGAGTGTAGCAGAAGGTAATGAAAATCTTTATTTTTACTCAGAGGCAGTTAGTTGTGATGATTTCAACCGATGTATGATGCCTATGCAAGAGAAAATGAAATCACTGCATAAGAATGGCATATGGGAATTGGTGAGATTGCCTAATGATAATAAAGCTATCCGTTGCAAGTGGGTATTCAAAAATAAAGAAGGAACATTAGGAGTTGAAGATGCTAGGTACAAAGTAAGACTAGTTGCTAAAGGTTACAGTCAGGTTCCTAGTATTGACTTCATAGATGTGTTTTCTCCAGTTGTAAAGCATAGTTTAATTCAAGAATTGCTTGGTATTGTGGCCGTACATATTCTTGAGCTTGAGCATTTGGATGTCAAAACTGCATTCTTACACGGAGAACTTGAGGAGGACATCTATATGAAGAAACTAGAGGGTTTTGTAGTCTCAGGATAAGAGTATTATGTATGCTTGTTGAAAAAAGTCTCTTTATGGCTTAAAGCAGTCTCCTAGGTAGTCGTATAAGAGGTTTGACTCTTTTATGAACTTTCATATATTTCAGAGGAGCAACTATGATATTTGTGTCTACTTCAAAGAGGTAAGTGATGGTTCATTCGTGTATCTTCTCTTGTACATTGATGATATATTAATTGCAGTAAAGGATATCAGAGAGATAATAAAAGTCAAAACCCAGCTCAGTAAGGAGTTTGAGATGAAGGATCTAGGAGCAACAAATAAGATCCTTGGCATGGAAATTATGCAGGATAGAGAGAAGTGTACGTTATATTTGAGTCAGAAAAGGTATATTGAGAAAGTATTTCACAACTTCAATATGTAAAATGCCAAACCTGTAAGTACTCCATTGGTAGCTCACTTTAAACTCTCCATCACTTTATCTCCAAAAACAAATAATGAGCATGACTATATATCTCGAGTTCCATACTCTAGTGCCGTCAGGTCTCTTATGTATGCGATGGTATGTTCCTGACAAGATTTATCTTATGCCGTCAGTGCAGTTAGCAAATATATGGCAAATCCTGCAAAAGAACATTGGAAAGAAGTTCAGTGGATTTTTAGATACTTGCATGGATCTGCTGATGTTTGTTTGTAGTTTGGGCAAAATACAGATGAAGTAATCGGGTATATTGATTCTGATTTTGCAGGATATCATGATAAAAGGAGGTCCCTTACAGGCTATGTTTTCACCATTGGAGGTTATGCTATTAGTTGGAAAGCTACCTTACAGACTATGGTTGCTTTGTCAACTACTGAGACAGAGTACATGGCTATTATAGAGGCTTTCAAGGAAGCTATTTGGTTGAAGGGTCTATTTGGTGAACTTAGCAAAGACTTATAGATTACTACGGTCTTTTGCGACAGTTAGAGTGCTATCTTCCTTATGAAAGATCAAATGTTTCATAAGAGGAAAAAGCACATCGATGTTTGGTATTATTTTGTGCATGAAATTATTGCTCGAGGTGATATTGTGGTGAGCAAGATTAGTACTCATGATAATACTGCAGATATGATGACCAAGACACTACCAAGTGCCAAGTTTGAGTATTGCTTGGACTTGGTTAGTGTTAGCTGTTAAGATGTTCCCTCAAGGGCTTTTGTGGAAGAGGTGGGGAGTTTTTCTTGAAATGGATTTGAGTAGTGAATTAGAATTCATGTTAAGGTGGAGATTGTTAGAGTTGTGACCCAAATTTTGTGGATCCAGCCCAGTTTTGTGGTGCAACCCATGTTTGTGATTTTCAATGGGGTCTGTGGTAGAGCGCAGGGATTAGGATAACAGGCCCGATATGGACCTTTATGTTTTTGGTCCTAGGACTTATTTTTATGCACATATTATATAAGTTCATTTAGTGGTCCTAGGACTTATTTGTATGCACATATTATATAAGTGCATTTAGTTGGTTATTTTTATTATTCAAAAAATTCAGCCTTCTCCACATTGTACTCTCTCTCCATTATAGTGAAACCTACTTTGCCTCTGCCCATGGTTTTTTCTGCAAGGGTTTCCACGTAAATCTGTGTGTTGTTCTTATTTTTTTTTTACTTGTGGTTTGCTTATTCTATCTGAATCATAACAAAAATAACTGACCATTTACATCATATTCTCATCTGATCCTATTGAGATATTATGACAACAGTGTTTGTATCGCATTAAGGATTTCCTACAACAACCAGACAACTAAATTATAGATCTCTTGAAAATTCTATTAATATTTTGAACGACGGCATAACTGTAGGCAACCAGACTTATACTACTAGGAATTATGTGTATCATCGTTATGATAATATGTAAATGAATTTTCTGAAATCTGTATCAACTTGCCTACCTGGCGAGATCCCATCATTACCTGTGCTATGGCTCCTACTAGTGTTGGAGCTAGAGCAAGTAATTAGTAGTTTAATTGGTACATGACTTGAATTAGCAAGGGTTATGGCTATAAGATGGTAAACTATACATTAAGTTTTTAAAATTTGACAAGTATTGATGGACATTTATTTTTGTTAAACTGTACAAGTAAAGAAAAATGGAGGCAGTAGTACAGCTTCCACTTCTTTTTCAATTAGTACTGTAACGACTCGAGACTACCCCCTAGTCGTCACACGTTTCTTACGACCCCAAAGGACCATAAGCTAACCCATGAATGATATTTATTGTGAGCAAAGAATACTAATACTATAATTAATGCGGAAAATGGGATGAAATTCCATAAGATTCAAAACATCTGAAATACTGATAAATAACAATATCTGATAAAAAATAAACACTGTCTGAAAACTAGTCTGAAAAGCCTCTAACTAAATCTGTCTGAAAGTGGAGTTGATGGGACAAACACCAACTAACTCCATCTACTGAACTAACACATCTACTAAAAATATAAAATAGCATAATATCCTCGAATGATGAGGACTCACTGCTAAATCTACTGCTACTGGCTGAACCTAAATCTACTATGCGTGATTGGGGTCCTGAGTGTCTGAACCTATGATATGAAATATCACAGCGTAGAAAAGTATGCGTCAGTACGTGGGAATTTTCTAGTATTCTAAATGAGGTAAGGCTGAATGTAAGGGTTAATATACATGTTGATATAACTGACTAAGTGAGAATAAGTAAACATGAGAGTACGCGGAGAATCTGAGAATACTGTAAATACTGAGAATGCAATCTGTGCATATACATATATATATATAAACTGTAACTGAACTTTTCTTATGCTAGGTATTGAATTATGAAAACTGCTTAACTGAACTGATTGACTGTATCTGACAGTCCTAATTCTATAAAACTTAGCTGAGTTCTAAACTGAATACTGAAATTGCGACTGAAACTGTGGAAGGTAATCATCTAACCGTCATGCCCCTTTCTGAACTGATTGGCGTCTAACCTGTAACCCTAGCTGGAAGGGTTCTAATACCGTTCCATGGGTACTAACACTAGAAAACCAGGATGCCAAGCTTAACTGAAAGGTGACAC
The DNA here is from genome assembly GCA_030864215.1 of Capsicum pubescens. NCBI lineage: Eukaryota > Viridiplantae > Streptophyta > Magnoliopsida > Solanales > Solanaceae > Capsicum > Capsicum pubescens. Next base: position 79,237,563 of record CM061544.1, read on the forward strand.
CTGCGCAGAGCCAAGCCTAATCTAATGGGTGACCCATGAGAGGTAGTCAAGCCTAGTCTGGCAGGTGACTCTTAATCCTGCACTGTCTATGTAGTCCTGGAGTATAGGTATTTATACTAATGACTTTGCCTATCTGAAAGGGAATCCATTATCCTGCTCTCACTCGGTGTTGAATCCTACTCCCAATTGAAAGACACTGAACTGAGTATACTAGACTGGACCTGTAATACCCTGTATTTCCCTAGCCTAGATTAACCCTCAGTACATGGGTTATCCAAAATAATTTTTTTGAAATTCTTAGTAATTTTAAGATTTAAGACTGCCATTGGGTAGGAAATTCTATTAGGTTTCCAACAATATAAAATTTTCCTAAACCCGACAACCGGGTAAGAAGTTATGGTGATTTTAAGTTTCAGTAGTTAAATACATCATTCAAGCCAGTAGCATGTCGCGGAGTGTGTTAGAATTAGCAATTGTCAATTTCCAGTGTTGCTCTACAATATTTGCGCATCGCGCCATCGACCCAATTCACAATTGTCAATTTCCAGTGTACCAACGCGATTCTACCACGTCGCGGTGCGCTTCTAGTTTAAAAACAAAGTGGCACATGATACCACCGCATAGAGCTACCATGCAACTTCTAGTCATCATTTTCTAGTAGCCCAGAGCGATAGCGTCGCATCGCGCCAGGGGTCTAAATCGGGAATATGTCACTAAAACTTAAAGTTACGCCCAGTATGTTAGATGTTCATCGATGGATCCTTACCTTCCATGGAGCCCAAGAATCTTTTTTCAATATACAAGATTTTTGATTTATGATTTACATGTTTTAATTAGATAGAATTCATGTTCATGATGTTATTTGAGTTTTAATCCATAATTTAGATTACAAGTTCCTAGAATTAATTCTAGTATGTGTTGAATTATATGATATTCATGATAAATCCTTCAATTTCCAAGTTGATTGTTGAAACCATGTAAACCCTAAGTGTATATGATTTAATGAACAAAGTATGCTTCTTATGTGTTTGATAAATTATCTATGAGAATGAAATAATGCCATTATAGAATGTTAACATGTATTCCCCATTCATGTACATGTTAATGCATTACAAGTGTGTGATGAAATGTCTCTATGAATGATTTATGAACAAGTGATCATTGCTATGTTATTCAAGATTATGCTTTTATTTACTTCTCATGCTATCGAGTCCTGGGGGTATTTAGTACCCGACAAATTTAGTTTTTTACCTAGAGCCAGTGTAAGTTACAGAATAGTATCAGTCATGTCATGATCTGTAGTACCCTCAGTCCATTACAGAACTCTGTAGAATTCAGTCAGATACAGAACTTAGGAAAACTCAGTAATCTCAGTGAATTCAGTCCAGTTGAGTATAGTATAATAGTTCAGTGTCTTTAAGCTGGGAGTAGGATTCAGTACAGAGTGAACCCAAGGATGGGGTCTCACCTACCAGCCGAGGGTGTGATCCTTAGAAGCAATCCTTGCATTCCAGAACTACGTAGCCTGTGTAGGTGGAGACATTACTCCTTCCAGTTGAGGGTTGATGAGGTGCTCTACCTGCTAGTAAAGGGTACCACCATTCTTTTTTAGGGAACCTACCAATAGAGGGTTACTCTTCAGCTTGTGTTTACCCATGGCACGGTACTGAGACCCTTCCAATTGGAGTTACAAGTTGTACCCTAGCTCAGTTATCAGTTTAGCTTTGGGTCATGTTGGTTGGAAGATTACCTCTCACAGTTTCAGTTTCTGTCTCAATCTTTAGAATAGAACTTAGTTCAGTTCTACAGAATCAAGACAGTTATATACAGTCACTCAGTTATCAGTAACTAAGATTATGAGTATATTCAGTTATCATATATCAAATTAAGTTAAAGTATACTCAGTCACAGTATGCACAGTATGTTCATTCGTTATAGATCCTTTATGTATGCTAATCCATCTCTTGCATATCATTTAGTTAGTTATTTTTCATGTATATGAACCTACCTATTTAGCCTTACTTCATTTAGCATATCAGTACATTCCCACGTACTGACCGCATACCCGTTTCTTGCACTATGATATTTTATATCATAGTTTCGGACACTCAGGTTCCTGACCGCGCTTAGCCAGATTCAGCCTGCAGTAGTAGATTTTGCAGTGAATCCTCATCTATCGAGTATATACTTTTATTTTAGTACTTCAGCTTAGCAGTATTTTAGTAGATTCAGTTAGTTGGAGGATTGTCACATTAACTCCATTTTCCGATAGATTCAGTTAGAGGCTTTTTCAGACTAGATTTTTAGACAGTATTTCAGATTCAGATATTATATTTTTTATCAGTATTTTAGATGTTTTGAAATTTATGGCATTTCATCCTATTTTTAGTATTATTGTTCAGTGCTCATAGAAGATATCAGTCATGGGTTAGCTTGTAGTTCTTTGGGGTTGTAAGCACCGTGTAGCATCTAGGGTGCAGACTCGGTGTGTTACAAACTTGGTATCAGAGCCTAAGGTTTAATAGTGTCCTAAGGATTCTGTAAAACTGCATCGTGTAGAGTCTTGTGCATGGGTAAGTAGCGTGTCACACTTATGGACAAGAGGCTATGAGATGTTTTAGGAAAAGTTTCCCTTCTTTCAGTACTCATGTCGTGCGAGTGAGCATGAGCTCAATTTAAAATCTCAGTCTAATCTGCTTTTTCCTTTCATTTACAGAATATGCCTCCCAAAAAGGCTAACAAAAGAAGAACCGAAAACCAGTTAGCCCCTCAACCCATTCAGGCAGATCCCCTGGATGAACATGTCTCTCATGCAGAATTGAGAGCTGCATTCACTACTCTAGCCAATTCAGTAGTAGCTCAGAATGAATGGCGAACTGTTGTTCTGGCAAAACCAATGGCCAATACTGCTGCAACTAGAATTAGGGACTTCACACGAATGATTCCTCTTTCCCTTATGGGATCTAAGTCAGAAGAGGATCCACAGGAGTTCCACGATCAGGTTCAGAAAGTCACAAACATCATGGGAGTGACTTCCAGTGAGAGTGCCGAGTTAGCTTCCTATCAGCTACAAGATATAGCACATACGTGGTTTAAAAACTAGAAGGAAGATAGGGGTATAGATACAGAGCCTATAAGAGTTTGCTACTGCCTTCCTAGATAGATTCTTTCCCTTAGAGTTGAGAGAAGACAAAGTGTTAGAGTTCATCAATCTCAGACAAGGTAGTATGAGCGTAAAAGAGTATTCCATAAAGTTTACTCAGTTATCCAGGTATGCTCCCTATGTAGTGGCAGAAAATAGGCCTAGAATGAGCAAGTTCGTATATGGGGTGTCAAATAGTGTGGTTAAGGAGTGCAAAATTTTTTTTTTTATTAAAGAGATAGACATATCTATGATTATGGTCCATGCTCAACAGATTGAAGAGCAGTAGATTAAGAAGAAGGAGAGAGAGAATAAAAAGACTCGAATAGGTAGCTTTAATTTTAGTTAGCCTAAGTAAGATGGGGATAACTGTTCCCAATTTCATCTGAAGTCTTCAGTCCCAGCTCCGTCCTTAGCCAGTGTACCGATGAACCAAGATAGCGTAAGAAATGGTCGTACTAATCCATTTTACGTAGAGTATGGTAAGAATCATAAGGGTATGGGCAGAGCTAACAGTGATGTTTATTTCGGGTATGGAAAGCCAAGCCATAGAGTCAGAAATTGTCCTCAATCAAGTTCTCAGGGTCATTATAGTAATCCTTCAGCTCAGTCAGGTCGCCCGAATTAGCAAGGTGTCATTTCCAGTGCCACCAGTGTGCAATGCCTAAACAGGTTTTATGCACTTTAGTCTATACAAGATCAGGAGAGTTCTCCTGATGGGTCACTGGTATGTTACAGATTCTCCCATTTACATATTTATGCCTCAGTTTTAGATCCCTGATATTCAACCATGATTTAGTTTGTAGGTACCCCATGCATTGTCTCATACTTTTCCTTAGTATCCCAGTCATGTCAGCATTCTCGAGGGACATAGTGTCCCAGGGGGGAGATGCACTATAATCCTCGAGCTATCATGATCTAAACCTTCCATTTTCTCTTCACGTAGCAAATCTAGTCGACGTAATGGGTCCTCATAGTTGACCCTCAAGTCCCAAGTTTAGCTGTATGACCATTCCCCTGTCATGACACGTATCCAAGGAATCAATTCAGTTCATGTATCATGATTCAAACTTATTCATGTCCTCATGTTGCCATTCATGCATATTTAGTCACGTATTCATTAATCCGTTCAGACATGTACACATGCATAGACTCACATGTTCAATATGTAAACTCAACTTATCAGTATCCTCAGTCATGTATCTCGTACATCAGACATGTATGTACAAGATGTAAGTTTAGTCTATCAGACGAGTCACGTAATCATGCTTCATTTGTGCATGTCTAGTTCAATACGTAAACTCAGACTGTCCGTACTCTTTCATCTTAACTAGCCACATTCGAGGACAAATGTTCCCAAGGGTGAGATATTGTAATACCCCGTACTTCCCTAGCCCAGATTAACCCTCAGTACATGGGTTATCCTAAATAAATTTTTTGAAATTCTTAGTAATTTTTAGATTTGAGCCTGCCATTGCGTAGGGAATTCAATTATCTTTCTAATGATATAAAATTTGTCTAAATCCGACAACCGGGTAAGAAGTTATGGCAATTTTAAGTTTCAGTTGTTAGACATCGTCATTCAAGGAAGTAGAGCGTCGTGGAGTGTGTCAGAATAGTAATTGTCAATTTCCAATGTTGTTCCGCAATATTTGAGCGTCGCGTTATAGACCCAGTTCACAATTGTCAATTTTAAGTGTACCAACGCGATTCCACCCCGTCGCGGTGCGCTTCCAGTTCGCAAACAAAGTGGCAACGCAATACCACCACATCACTCCACCATGCAATTTCCCAGTCATTATTTTCCAGTGGCCCAGCGCGATAGCGGTGCGTCGCACCAGCGGTCCAAATTGGGAAAAATTTACGAAAAATTAAAGTTGCGCCCAGGGTTAAAACAATCTTTTCCCATCATTTTATTCCGCCCAGATGTGGTATTTAAGCCATAAAAATATGTAAAACCCTTCATTATTCACTTTTTCTCAAAATCAAAAGGTAATTTTCTCTCATGAAAACAAACCCTAGTCCAAGAATCAAGGTCTTTCTTCAAGAATCTCCCCAAGAACCTTCAAGAACTCTTCTTCTAAGGTATGTTAGATGTTCATCCATGGAACCTTACCTTACATGGAGCCCAAGAATCCTTTTCCAATATACAAGATTTATGATTTATGATTTCCATGTTTTAATTAGATAGAATTCATGTTCATGATGTTATTTGAGTTATTGTCCATGATTTAGATTACAAGTTCCAAGAATTGATTCTAGTATGTGTTGAATTACATGATTTTCATGATAAATCCTTCAATTTACAAGTTGATTATTGTAACCATGTTAACCCTAAGTGTATATGATTTAATGAACCAAGTATGCTTCTTATGTATTTAATAAATTGTCTATAAGAATGAATTAGTGCCATTCTAGCATGCTAACATGTATTACCCATTCATGTACAAGTTAATGCATTACAAGTGTTTGATGAAATGTCTCTATGATTGAATTATGACCAAGTGATCATTGTTATGTTATTCAAGAATATGCTTTTCTTTACTTTTCATGGTATCGAGTCCTGGGGGTATTTAATACCCGAAAAATTTAGTTGTTTAGCTAGAGACAGTGTCAGTTATAGAATAGTAATAGTCATGTCATGATCAGTTGTACTCTCAGTCTGTTACAAAACTCAGTAGAATTTAGTCTATTACTGAACTTAGGAAAACTCAGTAATCTTAGTGAATTTAGTCCAGTTTTGTCCAATATAATAGTTCAATGTCTTTCAGTTGGGAGTAGGATTCAGCATCGAGTGAATCCAAGGATGGGGGATCACCTACCAGCAGATAGTGTGATACTTAGAAGCAATCTTTGCATTCCATAACTATGTAGACAGTGTAGGTGGAGACATCACACCTGCCAGTTGATGGTTGATGAGGTTCTCTACCTGCCAGTAAAGGGTACCACCGTTCTCATTTAGGGAACCTACCAGTAGAGATTTACTCTTCAGCTAGTCTTTACCCATGGCACGGTACTAACACCCTTCCAATTGGGGTTACAGATTGGACCCCATCTCAGTTATCAGTTCAAATTTGAGGCATGTCGGTTAGATAATTACCTCATTCAGTTTTAGTTTCAGTCTCAGTCTTCAAAATAGAACTCAATTCAGTTCTACAGAATAAGGACTGTCAGATACAATCACTTAGTTATCAGTAACTCAGATTATCAGTATATTTAGTTATCAGATATCAGATTCAGTTGCAGTATACTCAGTTATATATGCACAGTATTTTCAGTAGTTATAGATCCTCCATGTATGCTAATCTAGCTCTTTCCTATTATTCAATTAGTTATTGTTCATGCATATAAACCCATGCATTCAACCTTACCATATTTAGCATACCAGTTCATTCCCACATACTAACCGCATACCCGTTTCTCGCACTATGATGTTTCATATCATAGGTTTGAATGCTCAGGTTCCTATCCGCGCTTAACCAGATTCATCCAGCAGTAGAAGATTTAGTAGTGAGTCCTCATCTATCGAGGATATGATTTTATTTCGGTACTTCAGCTTAGCATTATTTTAGTAGATGGAGTTAGTTGGGGAATTTTCCCATTAACTCCACTTTCCAACAGATTCAGTTAGAGGCTTTTTCAGACTAGATTTTCAGACAATATTTCATATTCATATATTATATTTTAATAGTATTTTAGATGTTTTGAACCTTATGGCATTTCATTCTATTTTTCTGCATTCATTTCAGTATTATTGTTCAGTACTCACAGCAGATATCAGTCATGGGTTAGCTTGTATTCCTTTGGGTTTGTAATCACCGTGTAGCATCAAGGGTGCAGACTCAGGGTGTTATAGGAATGGACTGAGTTTATTGAGTTTCACTAAGTTCTATAATTGAGTGAGTTCTACTGAGCTCTATAATGGACTGAGAGTAATGATCATGACATGACTAATACTATTTTATAACTGATACTGGATCTAGCTAAATAGTCGGGTATTAAATACCCCTGGACTCGATAGCATGAAAGGTAAAGCAAAGAATAATCTTGAATAATATAACAATGTTCACTTGGTCATAATTCATTCATAGAGACATTTCATCAAACACTTGTAATGCATTAACTTGTACATGAATGGAGTCACATAATAACATGTCATGCCTTCACTAGTCAATTCACATAAGCATTTTATCAAACACTATTAAGGCATAAGCTTGTACATCTCATAATAATATCTCATGATTCCTCTATCTACTTCACATAGACATTTTAGCAAATACTTGGGGAGCATGAGTATTTCACATGATAATGGTCATCACATAAACATCATGAATAATATACTTAATTGCAAATTCAAGGGTTTAGCATGTAAGTCATATAATTTCCCCTAAACACTATTTTATTTTTAATGAATCTTATCATAATCATGGATTGAAAACAAAATCAACATTATAGATGCATTAGTCACTTTATTAATTTAAGGTTCTATCAAGATAATCATATATTTGTTATACATGCTATTTAATTTCATGAAACTTGCATTTAAAGCATGGATTAGAACCCAACTAATATTATAAACATAAATTCAATCTAATTCAAACATGGAAATCATTAATACATCATCTTTGTACTTTGAAAAAGGATTCTTGGATTTCATGGGTGAAAGTGACCCATGAATCAACATCTAGCATACCATAATATGTGACATTCTTGAAGTTCTTAAAGAATTTCCTGATCTTGACCTTGATTTCTTGAACTAGGGTTTTGTCCTTTGAGAGAGAATGGCTTGCTTCTTGAGAAAATAGTGAATTAATGAGCAATTTGTTCTCTTTTAGGGTTTGATTGTGTGTTTCGTCTGACTAGGGGTGAGGGAAAAATACCTTAGTGCCCTCAAAATTAAAACTTTGAATTGACTGAAAATCTTGATTTTGTATGCTGGCGCGACGCGACTCTATCACGTCGTGTCACTGGAAACTGACTATTAGGAACTTGGCTAATAGCGCGACACGGCGCCATCGCGGTGCCACACTGGTTGTGAATTTTCCCTTTGGCTAGATGCGCCATAATCGCGGAGTCACACTAAAAAGTGATAATTGGAAAAAAGGCTAGTGGTGTGACACGGTGGTATCGCGTTGTCTCACTGGAAAAGACAAATTCCATATGAACTGCCTCCATGATGCGCTGGAGTATCAAGTGGTGCACTGTCTTACTAAAATGACTCTAATTCTTCTCCCGGGTGTCGGATTTGGGCGAATTTGGTATCAATAGAAAGCTTATTCAATTTTCCACTCAAGTATAAAAGTGTATTCATCTTTAAATCTAGTATTTAACATTTTAGGGATGAATTTTAAGCTAAAAAATCACGGGGTGTTACAAGTACTTACGTAAGCTTTATCTTCCTTTTCCTTCTTTTCTTTTCTTCTCTACATGCCAGTTTTCATTCATCAAAAGCAAATAAAATAAGGGTAATGATTGTTGATGAAGATAGAGGCAGAGTTACGATTTAAAGTTTTACGATAATGAATGTTTTAATATAAATGATGAATTGTTAAGTTTATACTATAGAGTGTGAATTAAAGCTATTGATGAATAATTTATATTAAAAAATTAAATTTATGAAATTTATAATTTATAATTATCCATTCATCATTTGTATTAAGAAATTCATTTTCTTAAAACTGTAGATTGTAACTCTATCTCTATCTTCATCAAGAATCATTACCCCTTTTTTTTCTTGCTTTTGATAAATGAAAACCGGCATGTAGAGAACAAAAACAAAGAAGGTAAAGGACAATGCGTATATCGATGACTCCCAAAATTTAGTAGTAAGTACTTAGAGACAAAAAGTGGAAGTTGTACTACTGTCTTCGTTCATCTTTACTTGTATAGTATATCTAAAATAAATGTCCTACAATATTTGTCCAATTTAAAAAAATATTAATGAATAATTTACCAACTTATATCTATTTTATCCTTGCTATTAAATATTAATCATAACTGAACAAAAATTTAAGTATAAAAAGTACTCCCTCCATCCCATTTTATGTGTCATCTTTTGACCGGATAGGGAGTTTTAATTCTCATGAAGAATATAAATGTAGTCATCTTAAAATGTTCATAACTTTTGGATTACTATGATTTTTTGCACTCAAAACCCAGCGTCAGATATATAATTGAATTAGCATTCTAACGCCACCAATTTTGCCTTAATCCAATATTGGAGTAAAAAGTTATTGTTAAATTATTGAAGCACTATCAAAGCTTCCAGTGACAATGACTCATTGTCAGACATAATGGGTCACCAGGACGGATTCATTGCCATGGAATTATGGGCCAAATTTGGGACTTTTGACCACGACTCAAGCAACGACTCCTGGATAGACCTAACGAGTCATTGCCTAAGTCGTCGGGACTGCTTCCAGGATGTTCTTGATGGTTATTGAGGGGTTTTTTGGTCTATTACTATTCTTTAACCAAAAAACTAGATCTTTTAAGGTATTATAAGGCTTAATATAAAGCCTAAAAACCTCAAAATCCCTCATTGGCAATACAACAAACAAATTACTCAAGAAACATGTCATTTTCTTCTCCCCCAAAGCAAGAAATTGGGGTTCTTCATCTCCAAGTTTAAATCCTCAAAAATTTAGTTCAAGAATCAAAAGTAATCAGGTATGTGGAAATTAAATGAGGATCTCCTTTCATTATCATGCCCGAATTATGATTTTTGTTCATGAATTTTACGATCTTCATCAACTATGATTTTACCCAATGGTTACTCTAAGCTTAAATTCAATTTTCCATGATATAATATTCACTCATAAGCATGTTTTAATGACTATTCATGATATCTTAGGTCCATACAATATCATTCAATCTATTCTTAAATCCATGCATAATTTACATGATTTTAGTTAACATTTCAAGCATATGATCAAGTTATATGAGATATATCAGTTTCCTAGTTATTAAGGATTATTATTATGATTTTGCATATTTTAATCCATATTAGTTGACATACCATGTTTTTCTATGAAATTTAGTATTTTCGCATACTTGGAATTCTGAACCCTTGGTATGTTGTTAAATTTATAATTTTAGACATGACATATGAATTTTCTTATTATAAACAAATCGTAGAATTTCAACTGTTTAGTCACATTTCTCAGAGTTGGTTGGTTATGAACATCCGATACCTAGGGATTCATGCATATAACACTTTATATGATATTAAGCACTTCATATTATCCGTTGATGATATTTCCAAATTTTAATCATAATGAATAGTACAGTTTTCAGTGTCATTCAATTGGGAGTAGTACTTTGCAACGTGTGAATGCAGGGATGAAGACTTACCCGTTAGTTAGGATTCAGACCGTCAGTAGCAGTCCCTAAGTTATAGAATTACGGCGCTACCGTAGGTTGTAGGGGTCACCCATCAGTTTAGGCATGACACCTTAGTCCTTCAGGACCTCAGCTCAGTAGATCCACGTCAGCCAGTGTTGGTACTCTTAGAAAGGTACTATCACCCTTCCAATTGGGGTTAAAAGATGGACCCTTATTTTTCCAGATTGGGATATGTCGATTATTGTTAGCTCCCACAATCCTAAATTCATGTTTTAATTTACGATTCAGTTTAGCTTATGCATAACTTTGTAATCATTTAATAAGTTATATTCAAAACATGTTTATACTTGGTTATTGCATCAGTTCATATCCACAGTTTCAGACCCAACATTCATATATGACCCTCATTTTAGTTTTACTTTATTTTATAATATTAATTTTTAGACTATCACAACTTTTACATAAACATTCATATATGACCCTCAGCTCAGTTTTAAAGATGTTTTGTGTGTTTTCATGACTAGTGCATATCTCACATACTCAGGACATTCCAAAGTATTTATCGAACCTCTTCTGCGTACATTTTTCATGTGATGTAGATTTAGGTGCTTACTATACGATTATAGCCAAGCAGATCATAGCATTTAGCTAGCAGGTGATGAGTATTCTTATATCGAGGACTCAAGTCAGTTACAATTCAAGTATTTTATTTTTTTATATGTATGTATTGATTAGGGATAGTTTGAGTCATGTCCCAGGTAACTATTGTCATATTAGTAGAGGCTTCATAGATAGTCAGTTTTAGTCATTGTATGTACATTTAGTTCTCTATTCTTTCAGATTACAGTGTTGTAAACATTAATCATTAATGTATTGAAACATATTATCTCATGATTATGCTTCCGCTCAGTCAATATAGATGTTATATATGTTTTTAATAAGTTGCTCAAGCATTATGCCTATACATGGTCTAGCTTGAGATAACTTGTGGTTCTAAGCACCGTTTTACGACTACAGGGTAGTCTCGAGTCATGACAAACTTGGTATCAAAGCACAAGGTTCAAGTTCCCTAGGGTGTATATTATGTCGTGTCTACTAGAGTCATACAGAATGATGCAGAGATGTCTGTACTTTTCTTCTACAGGGTTCAGGGCATTTAAGAAATGTTTACCATATTTCATATCTCAAATCGTTAAATGTTCTCTAAGAAACTTATATAGATTCCTACATTGCTCCATTTATGCCAATTGTGCCATATTTTTTAGGAAATAGAAATAGTCAAGCTTAAGTTTCTACTGAGAGAGTTTTCTCAAATAGTCCCTACAGATAGTTATGAAATTGTACGCGGGCTTAAAAGGATACTATCAGTGATTGTAAGTTCCAATCGTTGAAAAAGTTTATTCATGTTCAAGAAAATCATGCACTAAGCAAAGTCAGATGTGCCCACAGATCTATACTGAGAATCCTATGGCCACATGACCTAGAGTTAGAAGCATGAACATAGAAGTTTAGTAGTAGTAAAGTGGGGATAGTGTTTATTTGAATTTAGTAGATTATGTATCCATGGTGCCATAAAGGTGTTGTGTAAATTATTTAATAGCACGTTGAGAGAGATTTAAGGGGATTTACAAATTTTTGACCACCTTGAAGTCGAAAACAATGGACAATACCAATTTTGAATATCTCTGTCGACTTATTTCATGGACAATATCAAATTTAAAATAAAAAACAATGAACAATACCGAATTTGAAATTTCCAACGACCTTAAATTAGAAACAATAGACAAAACCAATTTTGAATATTTCCAACGACCTTGAAGTAAAAAACAATGGACAATACTGATTTTTAATTTTTTACCTACCTAGATGTCGGAAACAATGGTGCTCTGTATCTCTTCTAACGCAGAATTCAAAAGAAAGCTGAAATAACTTCTTTCTCAGTAATTTCTAAATTTCAATCTAACACCAAATAATGAATTTTTAAATTTTTTAAAAACTAACAGGTTAAGAAATCAATCATCAAAGCTACAATAGTAGAATCATAATATTCACTTCATATAAATTGCAACATATTTATTTTCCATAAATTTGGAGAGGATTGCCTTCGGAAGAGAAGGTTTAAGGTATTAGTGAAGTGAAGGGGCTATTGTTCTTGGAGAATAATTGAATTTTTCATAGAACAAAAATGAAAACAAAGGAAAAAAGGTATAATAAAGTATAAGTATTAATAAAATACTCAATTAAAATGACAGTTGTACGTATTAATTAGATTAACCTCTTTTTTAATTTTACATCACATGCTTCTACGAGAGTGAACCCACTCTTCTTGTGTAACATCCCACACTTTTTGGGCTAACGATGTACTTTCATTACTACTTTTATATACCTAAAACCAATGGTTTATACTTGAATAACATTTACTTAGCATAGGAACATCCTGGGACATGAATATACGTCGTAAAAATCTCTTAGCTCAAAAGTTAAGATGAGCACTTTCCTATCTATTGAGTTTTAGTTAACGATTTTGCATGGGTCAAATTCCAGTGAAAACTTTTCCTTGGATATAAAGATTTATGTGGCCTACTAAATATCAAATTAAATCCCTCCGGTTCTTCTTTCCAATGCCACAAACCATTCGTCAATCCGAGTCCGAAGTCAAAAGTTATGAGTGTTTGAATGAGGCATTGTCCATATACGATGGCTATGGGCCGCAAAGCAATCTCCTAAGCACACTGCCTCATCTCTGCAATCTCCATGCGATGCAAACCTTAGGGTTTTCTCTGGCCATGCAATGCATAGCCTATCTAGCGCATCAAAAAGTGTTTCGTTTGATTTATTTTAAGGGTATAAATGTCTTTTATCATCCCATAACCATTCCTAACCCTCTATGGATGAATATTAAATATTAAACATGATATTTTTCTCTTCTAAAATCCCCAAATCTTCTTTACTAAATCAAAAGGGGAGAAACTACCTAGGGTTAAGGAATTCAAGCTTCGGGGGTCCAATTTCTCTATGTTCTCTTCGATTTTTCTCCGTCAAAAGGTATATGGGACTATCCTAAAATGCATGGGCATAAATTTTACTATTTTAAACAAGCTTTAAAGGTATATAATTATGCATATGAAATGGGTTTCGAAAGTATTGAAGAACATACATTGAAAATCCAATTTTATGATAAAATCATGTTGAAATTGTTGTATTGTTCCCTAAATTTGAAATGATTTCATGTGTACATATGTTATTAGTTTGAAAAGTTAGATGAGAGCATGATTTATGGAATTCCCTCTCTTGTTATGAAATCCATTGTCTTAATCTGTTGTAGTTGTTTATACGCATGGTTAAAAGCTTGAGCTTAAATATTTCACTATCAATTAGGGATTTGCATCACTTTACAATCCAATGAGAGGGTGTTTTACTAATTTGTAAATGTTTTTGTATCATGATAAAGAATTGTATGAAATTAAGGAAAGAGATGACCACCGTATGTTATAGTATAGAAAAAAGACTATTTTTTGCACAAGTTTTCACGTGTTTTGAAATAAGAACTCTCTTGTAATGTTCAATCTTTTGTGTAGTCACTAACATTTTTTTAAATTAGAAGGGCAGTAGATATGATGTGGTATTAAATAAAGGACTGGAAAGTTTGGGTATGACGATACCCTGTAATGATGTGTCATATACTAATTTAGAAACAAATTGTTTATAAGAAGGAAGTATGATTTTAAGAGTATAAAATGGGTCTTAAAGAGAGTTAGGTGGTTTCTCAAAAAAGGCACGAGTTCAGATAACTCATTGCCAAAAACTGCATTTTGCCGACACGGGCCTGAAACAAAGGATGGTACGCTGGCGACAGCCTTATGGCATAGTAGATATTACAAACTCCAGCCCTTGCACCAAACTTGGGTTGGGGACTTGGTCCTGATATTAGAACAAAATCCATATAGCCCATAGATTAGTGTGATTATAGGGTAACCCATCTAGCTCGGAAGTAATCCAAAGAGTTGAGTCATTATTTTATTTCAAATAGTCGAACCTTTAATATTATGCCATGTGTTTGCATTTACCTTATGCTAAGTTGATTTATGAAATTATCTCACTTATTTTATACAAAATATATTTGTTTTTGGGTTATTCTACATACAAGCACTTTCGAGTATTGACCTCCCTATATTTCACGTTTTAGGGTTCAGTCCTGTGGTCTATCACATTAGTAGTTTGTATGAGATAAATACAGAGTTGGTAAGCCATCCATCTTCCATAAGGAATGTTATTCATATGTTTATCTTATTCAATTTATAGTCTAGTTGAAGGTTGTAAGACCCCGCAAAATCCTAAGTTTAATTCAGTCCTTTAAAGCTTGTTAAGGGATCCCAGACTTAGAAAATTTTAGCTAAGTATTCATACTTAGAGTTATTTTAACATTCATAGTTTTCAATCTTATTTCGCGACCCTTACGATCATTAAATGTTGATCTTTAAGTTTCTTCATGATCAGGAATGTCAGTAGGTATTCTCGGACGAGTTTATGATTTTTCGAACATTGTTTGAAGCAAGTTTGGGAGTTCAAACCAGTGTATCCACGTGATCTTGATGCGCCGCTTCATCTATCGCATTGATGAATATTTCCCCCATCTCCTAGTTCAATTTCCAGTGAACCAACGCAGACTCGATGCGGTGCGTCGACAATCGCATCAATCCCATCGACGCGGCGCGTCAGTCTGTGTGTCGCTAGGATGGTTTTTAGTCATTAAAAAGTTGCATCCTCAGTGGTATTTGGGTTATTTATCCACGTCTATAAGCCCCTAAAACACGAGATTTAGCCATTTTAGAGGTAAAATACATTCACTATTCTAAAAATTACTCAAGAACAAAACCCTAGGGCTTCTAATTCAAGGTTTAAGATTCAAGAACTCACCATCAACCATCATTAATTCAAGTACTCAGGTATGTGAAGTGTTCATCCAAGGGTTCCTTCAACCCTAGGAATCCATGAAACTCTTTTAAAATTTCAAGTAGATTGATTTCATGATTTCCATAATTGGATTTAAGCGTATCCATGATTTTAATGTTAATTGGGTTTCTAATCTATGGTCTATTACAAGTTTCATGTGGTATTGATTACCATGTGAGTAGTATCATGTGAATTCATGTTAAAGCAATTGGATTTGTGTATTTGGGAATAGAAGTTATGATGCCTACATGTTGTTTAGTATCATGTGAATATTGGTGCTCCCTAAGTGTTTGTTAAAATGTTCACATGAATTAAATGGGGAAAAATCATGACATGCTAGTATATGTGTAAACTTATGCCTTACAAGTGTTTGATAGAATGTCGCTATGGATGAGTTATGAATAAGTGCACAGTGTTATGCTTTTCAAGTTTACTCTATGCTTTACTTTTCATGCTATCGAGTCCTGGGGGTATTCAATACCCAAAAAAAAATTAGTTGTTTACCTAGAGCTACAATAGTTACAGAACAGTCTCAGGAGTGTTATGAACAGTAGTACTCAGTAATCAGTCTCAGTTCACTATTTAGTTCAGAACTCAATAAACTCACTCAGTTAACCAAATTCAGTAGTACTCTGTCAGTTAGCGGAACCTAGTGAACTCAATTGAGTTCAGTTAGACAGTACGATCAGTAGCAGTTCAGTCAATCCTAGTATGGACTAGAAATCAGTTCAGTGTCTATTAAGTTGGGAGTAGGATGCAGCACCAAGCAAACCTAGGGATGGGGGCATTTCTGCCAATAGAGGGTTTGACCTTTAATAGCAATCCCTGCATTACAGAACTACATAGTAGCGTAGGTTGAGATATATTCCTGTCAAACGAGGGTTTATATATCTCGTACAAGTTTTATGCTAGAGAGGGTTAACGAAAGAGCTTTCTATCAAAGAGGGTTAACTCACAACTTATCTTTACCCATGGCACAATACTGACACCCTTCCAACTAGGGTTATAGGTTGGAACCCAATCCATTCAGAAAGGGAAATGTCGGTTAGATGATTACCTCCCACAGTTTCAATTTTATTCCATGTATAGAACTCAGTTCAGTTCTACAGAATTAGGACTGTCAGATACAGTCACCCAACTTAGTATAGAACTCAGTTCAGTTCTACAGAATCAGGACTATCAAAAATAGTCACCCAATTATCAATCAGGACTGTAAGAAATAGTCACTCAGTTATCAATATTACAATATCAGTAAACTCAGATATCAGTTAATCAGTATTCATAACTCAGTATCTAATGTTAACATGATCTCAGTTACAATTTATGTATCGATGCATGTTCTCTCATTCTGTTATGTACATGTTACACAGTCAGTTATTGTTCATGCATAAGAACCCACGCATATCAGCCTACCTCACTTAGCGTACCAGTACATTCAAAGTACTGACTCATACCTTTATTTTTCACTATGATGTCTTATATCATAGGTTCTGATGCACGATCACCTGACCGTACTTAGCAGTCCAGCCTATCAGCAATAGACTTAGTAGTGAGTCCTCATAGTTTGAGGATAGATTATTATTTTAGTATAGTTTTACGTAGTCGGAGTTAGTTGGAGGCTTATCTCATCAACTCCATAGTTCAAATAGTTAGAGGCTTTCAGACTAAAGTATCTCAGATGGATGTTTCAATTTTTAGTATTCAGCTTTCAGTATTCAGTATTGGTCTTTTAGTTATGAACCTTATGACATTTTCAGCCTAACTTCCGCACTTATTTTAGTTATATTATTATTACAGTGTTATTATTATTCAGTTCTCACAATAGGTACTAGTCATGGCTTAGATAGTGGTCCTTCAGGGTTGCTAGCACGGTGTAGCATCCGGGGTACACACGGTCGCTAGCATTGTGTGGTCATGTGTATTGACCCTGATGTGCACCAACTTCAGGGTGCCAGTTACTCTTTTAAGATAGAACTCAGATCAGGCTATCATTAGCTTAGAGTCAGAGAATGCGACATTCTAAAAATAGCTTTCAGAACTCGGTATAGTCAATTCAAATTCCTAGTCATGTCATTTGGACTCACCAATGCCCCAGCATTTCTCATGGACTTGATGAACCATGTGTTCAAGAAGTACTTGGACATGTTCATCATAGTCTTCATTGATGACATTCTTGTCTACTCCCGTAGTGAACATAAACATGCAGACTATCTCAGAATATTGTTACAGACTCTTAGAAACCATCAGTTGTTTGCCAAATTTAGTAAGTGCGAATTTTGGCTAAGATCACTAGCTTTCCTTGGTCATATAGTTTCCAGTGATGGTATTAGAGTGGATCCTCAAAAGACCAAAGCAGTAAGAAACTAGCCCAGGCCTATTTTTCTGATAGATATCAGGAGTTTCTTAGTTTTAGCCGACCATTACCGATGGTTTGTTGAGGGATTTTCATCTATTGTATCCCCTATGTCCAGATTCACTCAGATGAAAGTAAAATTCCAGTCGTCAGATTCTTCTAAGAAGAGTTTTCAGGAGTTGAAGACTCGACTCACTATAGCTCTAGTTTTGACTCTACCAGATGGTTCAGACGGGTTTGTGGTATATTTTGATGCCTCCAGATTTGGTTTAGGGTGTGTTTTGATACAAAGTGGTAAGGTCATAGCCTATGCCTCTAGAAAGATTAAGACCCATGAGAAGAACTACCCCACTCATGATCTTGAGTTAGAAGTTATAATATTTTCCTTAAAGATTTAGAGGCACTATTTATATGAAGTACATGTTGATGTGTTCAAAGACCATAAGATCTTCCAGTATGTGTTCTCTCAGAAAGACCTAAACATTCGTCAGAGAAGGTGGATGGAGTTGTTGAAAGACTATGACATGAGTGTTCTCTATCATCCAGGCAAGACTAATGTAGTGGCTGATGCTCTCAGCAGGATGTCTATATGTAGCGTTGATCAAGTGGATGAGGATAAGAAGAATTTACCTTGGGAAGTTCATCATCTTTCCCAAGTAGGTATCCACTTAGTCTATTCAGTAGAAGGTAGTGTATGGGTGCAGAGTAGATCAGAATCATCTTTAGTTTCTAAGGTGAAGGTAAAGCAGGACAGAGATCCTAGTGTAGTTAAGTTAAAATAGTTAGTTAGAGATTAGAAAGTAGAGGTAAGTGGGAGATAGTGTATTATGTTGCCAGGGTCGCCTATGTGTGCCATGTGTAGATGACTTGAGGCAGCGAATTTTTGCAGAAGCACATGGTGCGCGCTAATCTATTCATACAGGGGCCACTCAGATGTACTGCGACTTGAGAGAAGTCTATTGGTGGAGTAGTATTAAGAGAGATATTGTAGAGTTTATAGGTAAATGTTCAATATGTTAGCAGGTTAAGATTGAATATCAGAAGCCTAGTGGGTCCATGCAAGATTTCAAAATTCCCACATGGAAATGGGAAGAAGTGAACATATACTTTGTTATGGGTTTGACTCATACTCATCGTCAGCATTATTTAGTTTGGGTCATTGTAGAAAGGATGACCAAATCATCTTATTTACTACCTGTCCATACCTCTTATTCATCCAAGGATTATGCCAAGCTCTATGTTAGAAAGTTGATCAGATTGAATGAAGTTCCATTATCCATCATCTCAGATAGAGGTACCGAGTTTACCTCTCATTTTTGGAAATCCTTCCAAAAGGTTCTTGGTACCCAAGTTCACCTTAGTACAACCTTCCACCCTCAGAAAGATGGTTAAGTAGAAAAGACTATTCATACTTTGGAAGATATAATATGAGTGTGTGCCATTGACTTTAAGGGTAGTTGGGATGACCACTTGCCCTTGACTGAGTTCGTATGTAACAACAGTTATTATTCCAGCATTCAGATGGCTCTATTTGAGGCGCTCTATCGGAGGAGATATAGATCTCCCATTAGTTGGTTTGAAGTGGGCGAGGTCGCAGTGGTATGGTCTGACTTGGTATTTGATACCTTAGAAAATGTTCAGTTGATATGGGAAAGACTTAAGACACCTCAAAGACAACATAAACCATATGCTGACGTGCGTAGAAAGGATCTCGAGTTTGAGATTGGTGACTATACGTATTTGAAAATCTCTCTAATGAAAGAAGGGAAGAGGTTTGGCAAGAAGGGGAAGCTCAGTCCCCTATATATCGGTCCTTACCAAATTCTCAGCCATTTAAAAAATGTAGCTAACGAGCTTGAGTTGACTTCAGACTTAGCTTCAATGCACCCAGTGTTTCATGTCTTCTTGATAAAGAAATGCATAGGTGACCCAGTAGTTGTAGTCCCTGTAGAGGGTATAGATGTTCAATACAGCCTCTCTTATGAAGAAATTCTATTCGAAATCCTCGATTATCAGATTCACTGACTGAGGAACAAATAAGTCCCTCTAGTTAAAGTTCTTTGGTGGAATCAGTCCATTGAGGAAACTATTTGGGAAGAAGAAGTAGATATGTAGACCAAGTATTCTCACCTCTTATCCATAAACTCAGACTCATCTCAAGGTAATATTTTTCCTTAAATTTACTCAGTTTCATGTTCAGATGTAGTTACCAACTTGGTATCAAGTTTGTACACTCAGTCATGCATTTATGAATCAGTTCAGTCATGTACTCATGCATCAGATATGCATGTTCAGTAGACAAACTCAGCTTATCAGTAATATTAGTTATGAAATCATGCATCAATTATACATGTTCAGTATGATAATTTAGTATATCAGCAGTCTAAGCCATGAAATCATGCTTCAGTTGTGCATGTCCAGTATGTACTTTTAGTCTATCAGTTTCCCCTCTTAGTCAGTCTCATTCGAGGATGAATGTTCCTAAGGGGGGGATATTTTAAGATCCCGCAAAATCCTAAGCATAATTGAGTCTTTTAAAGCTTGTTAAGGGGTCCCAGACTTAGAAAATATTAGATAAGTATTCATACTTAGAGTTATTTTAGCCTTCATATTTGGCGATCTTATTCCGTGACCCTTACAACCAATAAATGTCGATCTTTAAGTTGCTTCGTGATCAAGAATGTCAGTAGGTGTTCTCGGATGAGTTTTAGATTTTTCGAACATTGTTTAAAGAACGTTTGGGAGTCAAAACCAGTGTATCGATGCAATATCAATGCGCCGCATCGCCTATTGCGTTGATGAATATTTTCCCCAGTTCCCAATGTAATTTCTAGTGAACCGATGCAGACTCGATGCAGTGCATCGGCCAACGCGTTGATCCCTTTGATGCGGTGCATCGATCTTTCCATTGCTAGGCCAGTTTTCAGTCATTAAAGAGTTGTATCATTAGGGGTATTTAGATCATTTTTTCACGTTTATCAGCCCCCAAAACATGAGATTTAGCCATTTTACAGACAAAATCCATTCACTATTCTAAAAAATACTCAAGAACAAAGCCCTAAGGCTTTTAATTAAAGGATCAAGATTCAAGGACTCACCATCAACTTTCATTAATTTAAATACTCAGGAATGTGAAGTGTTCATCCAAGGTTTTCTTCCACCCTTGGAGTCCAAGAAACTCTTTTAAGACTTCAAGTAGATTGATTTCATGATTTCATGATTTCCATGATTGGATTTAAGTGTATGCATAATTTTAATATTAATTGGGTTTCTAATCCATGGTCTATTACAAGTTTCATGTGGAATTGATTGCCATGTGAGTAGTATCATGTGAATTCATGTCGAAGCAATTGAATTTGTGAATTTGGGAATTGATGTTATGATGCTTACATGTTGTTTAGTATCATGTGCATATTTGTGCTCCCCAAGTGTTTTTTAAAATGCTCATGTGAATTAAATGTGGAAAAATCATGACATGCTAGTATATGTGTAAACTTATGCATTATAAGTGTTTGATAGAATATCGCTATGGATGAGTTATGAACAAGTGCACAGTGGTATGCTTTTCAAGTTTACTCTATGCTTTACTTTTCATGCTATCGAGTCCTGAGTGTAATCAATAAACACAAAAATTTTAGCTATTTACCTAAAGCTACAATGGTTACAGAACAGTCTCAGTAGTGTTACGAACATTAGTACTCAGTAATCAGGCACAGTCTCAGTTCAACATTTAGTTCAGAACTCAGTAAACTCAGTAAGTTAACCAGATTCAGTAGTACTCCACCAGTTAGCAGAACCCAGTGAAATCAGTTCAGTTTAGTTAGACAGTACTATCAGTAATAGTTCAGTCAATCCTAGTATGGACTAGAAATCAGTTCAGGGTCAATTAAGTTGGGAGTAGGATTCAACAACGAGCGAACCCAGGGATGGGAGCATTTCTGCCAACAGAGGGATTGACCCTTAATAGCAACCCTTGCATTATAGAACTAATTAGCCAGTGTAGGTTGAGATATATTCCTGTCAAACGAGGGTTTATATATCTCGTACGAGTTTTCCTACCAGATAGGGTTAACGAAAGAGCTTCTTGTCAGAGAGGGTTAACTTACAACTTGTCTTTACCCATGGCACGGTACTGACACCCTTCTAACTAGGGTTAAAGGTTAGGCCCCAATCTATTTAGAGAGGGGAATGTTGGTTAGATGATTACCTCCAACAGTTTCAGTTTTAGTCCTAGTATAGAACTCAGTTCAGTTCTACAGAATCAGGACTGTCAGGTATAGTCACCCAACTTAGTATAGAACTCAATTCAGTTCTATAGAATTAGGACTATCAAAAATATTCACCCAATTATCAATCAGGACTGTAAGAAACAATCATTCAATTATCAGTAGTATAGTATCAGTAAACTCAGATATCAGTTAATCAGTTTTCAAAACTCAGTATCCAATGTTAACATGTTCTCAGTTACAATTTATGTATCTATGCATGTTCTCTCATTCTGTTATGTACATGTTACTCAGTCAGTTATTGTTCATGCATATGAACCCACACATATCATCCTACCTCACTTAGCATACCAGTACATTTAAAGTATTGAATCATTCCTTTCTTTTATGCTATGACGCCTTATATCATAGGCTCAGATACAAGGGCTCCTGACTATACTTAGCAGTCCATCCTATCAGTAACAGATTTTGTGTTGAGTCCTCATAGTTCGAGGACAGAGTAATATTTCAGTATTTTAGTATAGTTTTCAGCAGTCGAAGTTAGTTGGGGGCTTGTCCCATCAACTCTATAATTCAGACAGTTGGAGGATTTCAGACTAGAGTATTTTAGATGGATGTTTCAGTTTTCAGTATTCAGCTTTCAGTATTCAGTATTGTTCTTTCAGTTATGAACCTTATGGCATTTTCAGTGTAACTTCCGCATTTATTTTAGTTATATTATTATTATAGTGTTATTATTATTTAGTGCTTACAACAGGTACTAGTCATGGGTTAGCTGGTGGTCCTTCAGGGTTGCTAGCACTATGTAGCATTCTGGGTACAAACTCGGGACATTAAAAGGGCCTTGTCCCGGCCCAGAAAGTTAGTATTCAGTAGAGGCTTTATGGATGAGATTTGAAGTGTTGTATTGTCTTATCTTGTTGACACATTTTGGATTATATGTTTCCATTGAACACTGTTATATCTTCCTCATTTTGATTTATGTATGGATTATGCTTATGATTACATTCTAAGGTGTCTCTATGGACTTGATAGTTTGGGATGCCCTTTACGGCTAGAGCATCGGCTCGAGTCATAACAAGCTTGTTATTAGAGCACGGTTCATGATGCCAGGGTGTGTCTATGAAGCCATGTCTAGTAGAGTCTTTCTTATGGGTGTGTTATGCACCACATTTATAATCTGGAGGATACCGGGCATTTAGGGGATGTTTCTTATTTCTATATGAGAGTTATCCAATTTCCTTCCTTTCTTTAATTTTATGGGTCATGCCTTATTGTTGAGGTGATATAAGTCGAAGAGTTTAGATCCCCAATAATGTGGTCCTTTCTAATTGAGTTATCCATAAGCTTATGAGATAGCATGAGGACTTAAAAGGAGTCTGTTAGTTCTTCAAAGTGTATTGATTCGAGTGTATACCTCTATCCTGATGAAATCATGCTTTTTAGCCTGATGTATAAAGTGTATTCAATCCCTTTTAAATTCCTTATTGCAGATGTTGCACTTAAGGGTAGAGATATATAACAGAATGTTGGAATAGTATTTCAACCTAAGTAGTAGTTTGTATTAATGTGTCATGACCTATTTGTAGTAAGATGTTCTAGAAGATAGTGATATTGAGTCACAAATCTAGAAGTCGGAGTGAGGATTATTTTTGCATAAAGAAGGTAGTCTTATTTATATAACCTTTGATTGTGGGATGGATTGCAATTTTATAGTGATGGCTAATGTTGTGGCAGGATCTATAGATTGTTTGGTAGTCTCGAAGGAAGTGATTGGCTATAATTGTTATTTAGTTAAAATGGGGAAGGAGCCCAGAGTGGATAGCTATGGTGGTTGTAGAAATCATTTATAGTTGGTAAACGGAAAGGGTTTGGTTAGCCAATAAGTTATAAGTATAGACTAACTCGGGGAAAACTTAGTAATATTTAAGGAATTTTGAAAGTAGTCTAAATGTGTACATGGGTAAGTTGATTTAATATGAGAAAGTAGAATAGGTTGATAAGATTGTAATGGGTTATATTATAAGATTAAGCTCAACTACCCATATTATGTGACTTTATCCCCATTGATTGTCTTTTCTCTAGTAGTTGTAAACTAGAACTGCACGTGAGAAGGTATGTAGTAGATTTTGAGGTGTAGTAGTAATGTAATGGAGGGGATGTGATTATAGGTTATAGTTAAGTGAAATATGGTATTTGGGTTGCTTTCCCAATTTGATGGACTAGTACAGTATGTGGCATGCCTCATCGATGGTACATAATTGGTTATAGACAATAGGCTTGAACTCTAGATGTGGATTATGGTAGTAAGAATAGTAACTTAAGATTAATGATGCATGTTTTATGGGAGTAAGCAGTAGGATTGATTTTATGTGTATGATAGCCAAGGCTGGAAACTTTTAGGAAAAGGAGTGGATAATTGTGATATATATATACATGAGACTAGTGTTAAAATGATGAATTGTGGTTGAGTCATTAAGTAGGTAAGGGTGTAAGTATACAAGGATAAGTTGAAACCCCAGGTAGCATGTTGTTAGATAAGGTTTTATGTGTATAAGTGTCATGTGTACCTAGTTCACGTTCTTGAATTTTGTAGTATGGATAAATTTAGGGATTTATGGTATGGTATTTTTTAGAGTTGAATTGAGGAAATATAGGTAGGCAATGTGCACCTTTCGTATAATTTTAAAATTTTTGTTAAGTTGTAAGTTATGCGATTAGAGGTTTAATGAGAGTATGTTAAGTGATAGAGAATGAATTTTTATGTGATAAGGAGTATGGATGTGTATGCTCATGATATTGGGAGTTGTAAGATGATGACTATAGATTCTATCAATTGTGAGTAGCATTTTCGAAAAGCAAGACCTTCAGAGTATAGTTTATCAGGGAGAGTTTAGCGGTTATGTGTATGGTCATACCCCCATTGTGTTCAGTGTTGTGCTTGTAGATTTAATGATAGGATATTTCCTCAAGTCTAGGATTGTGACTTTGATCTAAGGGGATAATGATGAGTTAAGGTAGTTCTCAAATTTTCTCATAGTGGCAAATTTCTGGAAAGATTCATGATAAATCTATTCCTTTTCAAGAAAGACCCTCCTACTTCAATTTAATATGTCCTCTGCTAATATTATTCTTTGTTATTCTGCTAATGTCTTATTTATTCAAGTCATGCCTATGCCTATGATTTGTGTTCTTTGTGCACTTATGTCCAAGTTCTGACCTCCAAACTAGAAATAATAGTGTCTCTCAGTAATCCAATCTTTCTAATGTTCAAGCTCTATGTTGTAATGCTCATGAACCATAGATCCATGTCTCATATCATGTTTAGTTAAAAGGAACTATGCTTTCTATATATTACCGATTCATGTTATGTCGGGTATAGCCCAAAGTGGTTAAGTTTATGAAAACTCATGACTATCTCAGCTCTGAAAATGAGAAGCAATAGCTTCAAGTATCAAGACTTGTCTCAATCATTAACTTCATGAATTTTGGCATTATGTTATATAACTTATGATATATACACTCTTGTTTCTCACCATAAGCTCCATCCTACGAACTCATATTGTACTATGTTTATACTCGAACGACTCTCTATTTATGATCAAGACATCTAATGTATGAAGTACTTCGTGCCTATTGCATCACATCTGACATCTCATGTCCCACCTTGAGTAGTGAAATAAGTATGAGTTATAATTAAATAGTGTTACTCCTATTAATGATGTTTATACTCGGGTCCCTCAATAACCCTCCGTATGTTAGTATGATGGTGGTTGTGGAAGCATAGTAATGTCTTAGGTAGAGGAGTAGATTTTCTTGAATGCAAAAATTTTGATGTGATTCTCGAGCTAAGTTTCTAAGTGAAGGGTCAAAGAAAGAGATGAAATTTTGTTATGTGAAATAATTAGGAAGTGGATATATAAAGAAAATCCTTGTGACGGTAAGTAAAGTTACTAGTTGTTAGTGGGGAGATCCATAAAGTGGGTATACTAAAGATAGGCCTAAATATCATGGTTGATGAAAACTCAAATCAATGTTCTATATGGTTAGTAATCCTTGAATCAAGACCTTTATAGGATCATAGTGATAAGTTAAAGTGATATTCTTAAAGGGATGTAGAGTATGGGGTCCCAGAGCTTAAGCTAGCACCTTTTAACTTTGGGTTAGGATTCAACATGGAAGTACTATACAGTGGGACTGAAACTCTTGTGGCTAGATGTGTTATGGGAGAATTGTAAGTTGGAAATGATGAAGTATGTTATTTATTGTTTGGGTCATAGTTGAGTAGTGTCTCTAATTTTAGGTCTATTCGTTGTATTTTGAAAGGTAGAGAATGTTTCTATTTATTATCTCCCATGAAATCTTGTAAATCAGGCCTATGATCGCCAAATAAATTTATACCATATGTTGTGATGATCATGATCCATAGAACTCATGTGCAAGGTCATCTCTATGTCAATTCTTATTATCTCACGCTTCGTACATACACGATTCACTAGGGATTATCATGAAGTTCTTTTGATACCTTTTCGCATTTTGTTGTGGAAAAAAGTTTTCAATGCAAGGTTACATTCTTTATTCCATACTTTTAGAGCTTCAAAAAGTTCCTATCCATCATTTGGGGACAAATGATCTCAAGGGGGAGATAATGTAACACCCCGCACTTTCAGGCTAACGTTGAACCATCTTTCCTACATTTATAAACCCGAACCCAATGGTTTATATTTATGTATCAAAGTTAATGACATTCATTTAGTGTGGGAACATCCTCAGAGATGAATATTCATCGTCAAAATCTCCTAGCTCAAAAGTTAAGTTAAGCACTTTCCTATGATTGACTTTTAGTTTATGATTCTGCATGGGTCAACTTCCACTGACCGTTTTTCCTCTGATATAAAGAGTTATGTGGCCTACTAGATAATAAATTAAAGAACTTCGATTCTTCTTTCCAACGCCACCGACCGTTCGTCAATCCGAGTCTGAAGTCAAAACTTATGAGTGTTTGAATCAGGCACTATCCAGGGTGTGCGATGGCCATGTGCCGCAAAGCAATCACCTAAGCACACTGCCTCAGCTATGCAACGTCCATGCGACACAAACCTTAAGGTTTTCTTTGGTCATGCGATGCATTGCCTATCTGGGGCATCAAAAAGTATTCTATTTGATTTATTTAAAGAGCATAAAGGTCATTTATAATCCCATAACCATTCCTAACCCTCTTTGGATGAATATTAAATCTTAAACAGATTATTTTCCCTTATAAAATCCGCAAATCATCTTTCCTAAATAAAAGGGCATAAACTACCTAGGGTTAAGGAATTCAAGCTTCGAGGGTCCAATTTGTCTATGTTCTCTTCGATTTTTTTTCGTCAAAAGGTATGTGGGACTATCCTAAAACCTATGGGCATGATTTTTTATGTTTTAAACAATCTTTAAAGGTATATAATTATGCATACAAAATGGGTTTCGAAAGTATTGAAGAACATTCATTGAAATTCGGTTTTATGATGAAATCTTGTAGAATTGTGGTGTTGTTCCCTAAATTTGAAATGTTTACATGTGTACATGTGTTATTAGTTTAAGAAGTTATATGAGAGTATGATTTATGGAATTATCTCTTTTGTTATGAAATCCATTATCATAATGTTCTGCGGTTATTTATACAAATGGTTAAAATCTTGAGCTTAAATATTTCACAATTAATTATGGATTTGCATAACTTTGCAATCCAATGAGAGGGTGTTTTATTAATTTGTAAATGATTTTGTGTCATGACAAAAAATTGTATGCAATTAATGAAAGAGATGACCACCGTGTGTTAGAGTATTGAAAAGAGAGTGTTTTTGGCACAAGTTTTCATGTGTTTTGAAATAAGAAATCTCTTGTGATGTTAAATCTTCAGGGTGGTCATTAACATGCTTTGAAATAAGAAGGGCAGTAGATATGATGTTGTATGAAATAAAGGACTTGCAAGTTTGGGTATGGTGATACCCTGTAATGATGTGCCCTAAGCAAAATAAGAAAGAAACTGTTCATACGAAGGAAGTATGATTTTAAAAGTCTAAAATGAGGCTTAAAGAGAGTTAGATGTTTGCCCGAAGAAGGCACAAGTTCAAATAACGCATTGCCCAAAACTACATTTTGCCGACACTGGTTTTATTTTTTTCTGAAATAGGGGATGGTACGCTGGCGGCGGCCTTATGGTGTAGTAGATAATAGAAACTCCAGCCCTTGCAACAAATTTAGGATGGGGGATTGGCCGCCGAGTTAAAGACGGAATCCATATAGCCCGTGGATTAGTATGAATATAGGGTAACCCATCTGGCACAAAAGTAATCCAAACAGTTGAGTCAATGTTTTATTTCAAATGGTCGAAGATTTCATATTATGCCCATGTGTTTTCATTTACCTTATGCTAAGTTGTTTTATGAAATGCTCTTACTTATGTTATTCAAAATATATTTTGTTTTTGGGTTGTTCTACATACCAGTACTTTCGAGTATTGACCCCCTATATTTCAGGTTCTAGGGTTTAATCTCGTGGTCCATCACATCAGTTGGTTATACGGGAGAATGACAGAGTTGGTGAGCCATCCATCTTTGGGAAGGCATGTTATTCATACATTTATCTAATTTAGTTTATCGTCCAGCCAGGGGCCTTGTCCCGGCCTAGACAATTTGTATTTAGTAGAGGCTTCTAGATGGTATTTGAAGTGTTGTATTGTCTTATCTTGTTGACACATTTTGGATTATAAGTTTCCATTGAACATTGTTATATCTTCCACACTTTGATTTATGTATGGATTATGCTTATGATTACATACTAAGGGGTCTCTCGGGCCTTGATGGTTTGGGATGCCCGTCGCGGCTAGGGCCTCAGCTCGGGTCGTGACATCTTTCCACCTCAGCACTTATGGGAGTAATAATTTAACTTTAAAATAATTCAGGGGGGTAATATGAACCCCTTGAATTTGGAGTGTGTAGTTGAGAATTCGAATAGGTTGGAGGGGAATTTGTCCATTTTATCAGAGATAGTCAAGACTTATCCTATTGAGATATCGTGATAGTAATGTTTTCTTAGTGTCAGGGATCTGCTGCAACAGCCAGACTTTGACAAATTACAAATCTCAAGAAAATTCTATTAAGACGGCATTTTAAATGATAGCAGAACTGTGGGCATCCAGGCTTGTACCATTAAGAACTATAAGGATTATCTGTATGATACTATGTAAATAAACCATCTGCAATTTGTATCTACTTACGAGTTGAGTACATATAGATATCCCATCAGTGCCAGTGCTATGGATAGCAACTGAGGTACATAAAATGCAAAATGAATGAGTAACTGATGATTAAATAGTACAATTGAGTTAACTGAGCAGAAATGCAAAGATACAAAATATTGTTCAGCTAGAATATAGAGAAATGATGACGTGCATATCAAATTATTTAAAACGTAACATAAATTGGAATCATGATGCAAAATAGCCATAAATTTCATATTAATATGTTTGGATAATATTACTATAACAATACGAAATGAAATGCCTAGTCTGTTAATTCATTATTTTGGTAAGAAACAAGTTGGTTTATGAATTAAAAAATCCACAACAAGTCTCAAGAACGGTATATATTATTTAATTTCATACCATGCGTGTTCGTAAGATCAATGTTGTTTTTTTGTCTAATGTTTGCACTAGGTTGCTCATGTTGATATTAGGAAGGCATATTTTGGAAAAGCTCCAGGTCTTCAACAGAAAAACAATTTCTCGTTTGACAAAGAGATATAGCTGAATGTTGCCTCGGATGCAGCCCATCTAGATACAAATCTTACAGAATGCCGATCAGTCTATCTTGAACTGGTATCATTGTTTGACGAAGTTCAAGCAAATATCCGCCTACATATTCGAAAATCTTTTGGATTACCAGAATTATTCTGTTGTGCACATTAAGATGATCTACATTTAGATTTTGGCACAGATACCCTTCAAAGTCCTATTCCAACAGAATACACTTTCACAAGTCCTTTTTTAGGACATCTAGAAGGAAGCCAAAACTGACAAAGAACAGTAGAAGAGTATAAAGTGTACACTTCTTTTCGTTAATAATTGAAATCCCGTGCAACAAAAAACAATTGGTGTGCAAAGGCTCGCCACAGAATGCTAAGCACTAGTTGCAGGCAACCAATCTCCACTTCAATATTTAAAGAAAATGGAAAGGAGTTAATCAAAAAGATGTCTGGAGCTAGCACTTAGAGGAAAGAGAAGTGAAGTTTGTTTGATAAGAATATTCCTAGTGGATGACTGTAGTCTTGCTTATAGTTGAACTTGTGGACTTCCATGTGAAGAAGGGGATAGATAGAATGCAACTCCGTGTACCTCATTCATATTGTTTTCTGTTGCTATGAACTTACATATCCACATACCGCTAAAGTGATTGGAAAAGAACTGACCATACACATCATATTCTCATCTGATCCTATTGAGATATTGTGACAACAATGATTCTGTAGCATTAGGGATTTCCTACAACCACCAAACTTAACTAGATTGCAGATCTCAAGAAAATTTTATTAACAACTTGAACGACAGCATAACTGTAGGCATCCCGACATATAATACTAGGAATTATATGTATGATCGTTATGATAACGTTCTGAAATTTGCATCGACTTACCCGTTAAGTACCTGGCGAGATCCCATCAGTACCGGTACTTTGGCTCCCACTAGAGTTGGAGCTAGAGTAACTGCTAGTTCAATGGGTACATGATTTTAACTGGCAAGGGTTATGGATATAAGATGGTAAATTATCCATTAATTTTTTAAAATTTGACAAGTATTGATGGACAATTATTTTTGGTATACGGTACAAGTAAAGATGAATGGAGGCAATAGTATAGCTTCCACTTCTTGTCGATTAGTACTTACTACTAAATTTTGGTTTCATCCATATGTAAGAATTGCCATTCTTTTACTTCTTTATTTTTATTCTCTACATGCCAATTTTCATTCATCAAAAGCAAAGAAAATAAGGGTAATGATTGTTGATGAAGATAGAAGTAGAGTTACGATTTAAAGTTTTAGGATAATGAATGTTTTAATATAAATGATGTATGGATAAATATGTAATATAGAGTGGGAATTAAAGCTATTGATGAATAATTTATATCAAAACATTAAATTTATAAAATGTATAATTTATGATTAACCATTCATCGTTTTTATTAAAACATTCATTACCCTAAAACTTTAAATTGTAACTCTGCCTCTATCTTCATCAAGAATCATTACCCCCTTTATTTTTCTTGCTTTTGATGAATGAAAACCGGCATGTAGAGGAAAAAAAAGGAAAAGGACAATGCTTATATGGATGACTCCAAAAATTTAGTAGTAAGTACTAATAGACAAGAAGTGGAAGGCTACTGTCTCCGTTCATCTTTACTTGTATAGTATATCAAAAATAAATGTCAAACAATATTTGCCCAATTTAAAAAAATTAATGCATAATTTACCAACTTATATCTATTTTATCCTTGCTATTAAATATTAATCATAACTAAAAAATGTAAGGATAAAAAGTACTCCCTCCATCCCATTTTATGTGTCATCTTTTGACTGGACAGGGAGTTCAAATTTTTGTAAAAAATATAACTATATTCATATTAAAACGGCCATAACTTTTGGATTACTAAGAATATTTGCACTTAAAATCCAGCATCAGATAGATAACTGGATTAGCTTTTCAACGCCACCAATTTCTCCTTAATCTACTATCGGAGTAAAAAGTTATGGCCAAATTACTAAAGCACTACCAAAGCTGCTAGTGAAAATGACACTGACAATGATTTGTTGTAAGACATAACAGGTCATCAGGCGGGAGTCGTTTCATCCAAAACATACATATATATAACCATTACGGGAAAGGAAACCGGGTTTAGCATGCATTTAAAACCATTAAACTGGGTATGTGTTGCTTAACCATCCTAAAACCACCCACTGGCTATATGGGTCCAGTGTAACCTCCTAAATGGGCCCCGGTGCGCGTAGCTGCACGGACCGGAGATACCATAAGAGTAGGGGATTCCCAAATACCTTCACTCTCCATGATACATATGTATAGTATACTTAGAGGATTCCCATGCACCTCATAGTATCATATAAGGTCGCCATGACCATCCCCTCATGATACAAGTATGATCAAGATCATGACACTTTTTTTGTATTTTTGTAGACTAGTCACAAAAGGGCCCTTTTGTCATTTTGTCTATTATTGTATTGGAGTATAAATAAAATATTGTAGGGTATTTTCATTTAGTTTCTTAATTATATTGAGAGAACACTCCTCTTAGAGAGAGAGAGTCCTAAAACTGTAACTAGGGCCATATACAAGTATGGAATCACTTGTGTGTTGCATTGCTTGATACATTGGTTCTTGGGTGGTGGACGCCTCTCTTGTGTTAATTGTAAGATATAGGTGATTGTAGTGTGTAGTTTTAAGGGTCCAAGAATTTCATATGTTCTTGTATTCTTAAGATTACACCTCCATTTATCTATCTTTATATCTTTATTTTGTTGTAACCGTTGGTAGTGTTCTTGTTGTGTAACCTTGTAATCGTTCTATTGTTGAAATCTTATTGTGTTGTTCATCTTCTTCTTATTGTTACATTAGTTTGTGTAGGCTGTTTTGTATCAAATACACCGTTATATCTTGTATTCTTGTTGTTGGTAGTGAATCCGAGAGTGGTCACCAAAGGGTTCCTCGATTATTCAAACTTGTGGACTGTTTTGGTGTATGTTTTGTGCCTTTCCTTGACTTTTTTTGTATCATATCATGTCGTCAAACATGATTTACCAGTGCTCGTCCATTGGACTTGCACCTTCACGGTTAGCTATCACACCCTGCCATTATTGCCCAATTAAAACCATTTCCATCCAACCAAACGATTAGACCATAATTATTACCAAGGTTATAAGTAGGGGTATCATAATACTGACTATAACTTACAAGTAATATCCCTAGCCAACCTTTATAAGAAGAGGGATTCCCACGTACCCATAGTCCACATTGTCAAGTTAACTTGGGGGAATCCCGTGTATCACACAAGTGTTTCATTATTAAGTTTGCTTGGGAGAATCCCGTGTAACCCACAAGTTGTTCTTCACCAGGCTTACTTGGGAGATTCCTCTGTACCTCACAAGGAAGTTTAATTAACCATAACCATGACCACCAAAACTTACCAATTTAACAATTCCAAAACCTTTTAAATAATTTATACCATTTAGGATTTCATTACCAAACCATATCATGCAATAGTTCCATTAAAAGTCCAATATATTGTGAAAGCGTTCTCATAGGCATTTTATCAAACGTGTTGGGGGCATAGTATTTCCAAAACCAATTTCAATTATCAATTAACCATTCCCATGCAACCAATTGTTCAAACCACCATTAAAGCAGGTAAAAACATAATTAAAATATGGAAAACCCATAACCAAGCATTTAATACCAAAACCCCAACACATATTTGAAAACCCCCAAACCATACAATAATAATGCCATGAACACATTGTATACAACATGCCTTTAGTTAGAACTAACAATGAGGAAGGAGTATCTTTCCTTTTATTAGTAGATGAAGGAGAGAAATCACCAAAACAAGCCTTAAATTGCTACTCTAGATGAAACCCTAGCCTTCTATTACACAAAAGCCTTAGAGAGAATTATAGAGTGTTTTCTAGGTGTTTACTGATGGAATAATAGGGAAAATAACCTCTCAAGTAGGTCAGAAGTCATGGGGCCTTAATAGGTTAAGAAGGGAAATGTACAGATTAACCCCACTTAAACTAAATAAAAATCCCGTATATGGGTACAACTCACCATACCAGTCGTACCCTTCACTCGCACCCAGAGCCTTCTCCATGGACCCAACACTATTCAGTATACGACTTACCCAAACCAAGTCGTAACCAAGTATACGACCTGTACCCTTGAACCGTACCCCTAGAAGAATAAAATCAAAAGAGGTATTAACACTATTCACCATATGAGTCCATGGCATAACTTGTACCCTACCATACAACTCATACCACTCGTCGTACCCATTCCAAATACCAATCCATCCCACCAACCAAAATATGTCAGCAAATGACCAATGCATACCACTTGTACCCCAAGGTACGATTTGTACCCATAACTCATACGTGGTCCAAAAACCACAAATCCAGGAAATTTTCTAAGGGTCCCAAACCCAGGGTATTTCAATCTCCCCCACTAGGAACATTTGTCCCCGAATGACAGCAAAGGTTGGTCAACCACAAGCTCAATTCATTTACATTATCAAATACCAATCATCCTTTAACAAACTCAGAAAATAAGGATGCAAGGAAATCAACCTTTCCTTTAACAAACTCAAGAAATAAAGATGTGTTCAAGAACATATACCTTCCGCAAGAATATCCAAATCAGAAAATAAATATGGATACTTGGACTTAATTTCCTCTTCCTCTTCCTATATAGCCTCTTGCACCTTGTGGTTCTACCATAGAACCTTAACTAAGGCTACATCCTTGGTCTGTAACCTACAAACCTGCTTATACAATATCTCAACGGGACCTTTTCATAAGCTAGAGAATCCAATATACCCAAACCTTCCAAAGGAACAATCGAAGAAGGATCACCAAGATATTTCCTCAACATGGAGACATGAAATATCGGATGAATGGAGCTAAAACTAGAAGGCAACTCCAATTAATACGCCACACTACCAAACCTCCGTAAAACCACATGAGAATCAATATACCGAGGGTAGAGCTTCCCCTTTTTACCAAAATACATCACTCCCTTCATGGGAGATACCCTAAGGAACACCTTATCCCCAACCTTTAATTCCAAGTCTCTACGTCTTACATTCAAATAGCACTTTTGGTGACTATGGGAAGCTTTAGGCCTATCCCAAATCACCTTCACCTTTTTATAGCCTGATAAACCAAGTACGAACCAAACATATCCGCCTTACCAAGATCGAACCACCCAATAAGAGATCTACATATCCTACCATATAATGCCTCAAAAGGCGTCATTCCAAACTAGAATGATAGTTATTGTTGTAAGAAAACTCTACCAAAGGTAGAGGCTCAACCCAATTGCCATCATAATCAATCACACATGCCCGAAGCATATCCTCCAATGTCTAAATAGTCCTTTATGCTATCCTATCCATTTGCGGATGAAAAGCAGTACTTAAACTATCCTTAGTCCCCAATCCCTCCTGAAAAACACCATAAAAATGAGATGAAATCTGCGCACCACGATCGGAGATAATAGAAATAGGTACCCCATACAGATTTACATTTTCCTAAAGATACAACTGCATAAAATCCTCAGCAGAAAAGTTGGTCCTTACTAGCAAGAAATTAGACGACTTTGTCATCCTATCCATGATGACCCAAATTGAATCAAATTAATTCTGAGACCGAGTATGACCGGTAATGAAATCCATACTGATTACTTCCTATTTCAATTTCGGAAAATCAATTTCCTAATACAAACCACCAGGCCTCATGTTCTTAACTTTCACCTATTGGCACACCATACACTTGACCATAAAATCATCCACATCCCTCTTCATACCATTCCACCAATACATACCGCGATTCATGTGCCTCATACAAAATCCTTTGTTGCAAACCATCAACGTTAGGAACACATAACCTAGAGGCACCATCACCACTAATCTCAAATACCATTACTTTTTTCCCACCTATATCACCCTTAATCTTCATCAAAATAGTATCTACAATTTTTTCTTCTTGTTCTCTGTGCTAAGAAATAACAAAACCATTTTTCGTACCAACACACCACCATCCTCGGAGTCTAGAAGACGGACCCCAAGATTAGCCAAGCGGTGAATATCCTTCACCAATTCTCGTTTCTTCTTATCCACATTAACTAAAATCCCTATGAATAACCTACTAAGAGCATCAGCAACAACATTAGCCTTACCTATATGATAGTGAAGACTCATATCATAATTCTTAAGAAGCTCCAACCATCTCCTCTACATGAGATTTAGCTCGTTTTGAGTGAACGCATACTATCGACTTTTATGATCAGAAAATATCTCCATTTGCACTCCATATAAATAATTCTGCCAGATTTTCAAAGAAAAATCACAGGTAAAAGCTCCAAATCAAGAGTAGCATAATTTCTCTCATGCACCTTCAATTGCCTGGAAGCATAGGCAATCACCTTACCATGTTGTATCAAAATGAAACCAAGTCCCACCCGACATGCATCACAATTAACCACAAACCCTTTATTACCTTCAGGTAATGTCAGAACCGAAGCCAAAGTTGGCTTATCCTTAAGCTTCTCAAAACTCCCCTCACAAGCATCCAACAAATAAAAATTTACATTCTTTTGAGTTAACATAGTCAATGGGATAGCTATGACCGAGAAACTAACTTAGTCAATGGGGCAGCTATCATCGAGAAACCTTCCACGAACCGTCTATAATACCTAGCCAAACCCAAGAAGCTCTGAATATCGATTGGAGTCATGATTCTAGACCATCTCTTAACTACTGCAACCTTTTGTGGATCCACCACGATCCCCTCACTAGAAATTATATGACCCAAAAAAGTTATAGCATTCAATCAGAACTCACAGTTGGAGAATTTGGCATACAACTGCTGCTCCTTTAAGGTCTGCAACACAATCCGGAGGTGATTAGCATGATCCACTTTAAACTTAGAGTACACCAAAATGTCATTACTAAACATAATGACAAAGAGATCCAGAAACTAGCTGAAACCCCTGTTCATCAGATCTATAAATGTCAATGTGGCATTATTCAAATAGAATGACATAACCGAGAATTCAAAGTGCCAATATCAAGCACATAAAGTTGTCTTAGGGATATCTACCTCCCTAATCTTATGTTGATGATACCTAGACTGAAGATCTATTTTAGAAAAGAATTTGGCACCTTGGAGCTGATCAAACTAATCATCTATCCTTGTAAGAGGATATCTATTCTTAACCATTACCTTATTCAACTACCGATAGTCAATGCACATCTAAAGGAAACCATCCTTTTTGCACACAAATAAAACTAGTGCACCCCACGAAGACATACTAGGACGGATGAAACACTTATCCAGAAGATCTTTAAGTTGCTCCTTGACTTTCCTCAACTCAGCCGAAGCCATTCTATAAGGAGAAATCGATATTAGACGAGTGTCCACAACCAAATCAATACCAAACTCGATCTCCCTATATGGAGTAACGCCAGAAAGATCATTCGTGAAAACCTCAGGAAATTCATTCACCACCAGAACTGAATGGAAAGAAGGACCTTCAAAGTTAGAATCTTTAACTCGTACCAAATAGTAGAGACACCCTTTAGAGAATAAACTCCGAGCTCTAAGATAGGAAATAAACCTCCCCCTAGGATCTAGGGAACCACCCTTCAACTCTATAAACAGTTCACTAAGGAACCTAAAAACAACCCAACGAGTCCGACAATCCAAGGACACGTAAGAAGAGTGTGACCAATCCATCCCTAGAATAATATCAAAATCTACCATATATAATTCAAAAAGATCTTCCAAGGTATGCCTACTACCAACAGATACAACACACCCCTTATAGACCCCTTTAGCAACCATAGAGTCACCTACTGGGTAGAAACAGAAGAAGGATCTGAAATAACCTTGGGATAAAAAAAAAACACATAACCACATATGGGGTCACATAAGAAAGACTGAACCCCAGATCAAGTAAGCAATAAACATCATGATAAATGATTTGTAACGTACCAGTCATGACATTAGGTGATGCCTCAGAGTTTTGCTAAGTTGCAAAATCATATAACCTATTCCAACCTGCACCGTACTAGAAATAGAAACTAATGCAGAAGTAACACCCTTTGGTGAAGAAGAAAACATGAAGCAACTGGAACCTTACTCTCTCCCGAAACACCCTTACCAACTGGACAGATCCTCAGTATATGGTCTAGCTGACCACATTTGAAACATCTATCCCTTATTTCATTAAGCAAACTACCATAAAACTGACAAGAAGGGCATAATAAGGCCGACTGATTCCTACTTTCTTAAGATTGGGCACCCTGTGCCCGGATGTTATCACCACCGTGCTAATGCCTATCACCCGAGTGTTTTAGGTAAAGAGCACTAGCTGTAAAGAAGGAACTAAAACTCTCCCACTTTTTATTTGGCCACTTTGTTCTTGAGTACCTCCCTGTTCAGATGACCTAAACTTCTTACCCCACCTTTCCCCAAACTCAGCATGGTTCCTCTTTTCATCCTCCAGCTGTTGCATATGAATAACCAATCTAGATATATCCATATCCTTGATCAGGAATGAAATTTAGATTTCAAGGGTAAAATCTCGAGATAGTCCTGAAGCAAACTTTCTCATTTGAGTCCTCATATTAGAAACCAATTCTGGAGAATACCTAGACAATTAGTGAAACTTCAAGACATATTTCTTGGCAGACACCTTCCCCTGTTTAAGATTAATAATTCCTCAGCCTTATATATATATACAAGAATTTATATGCATCCAAACCATATATATATATATATATATACAAAACCAAACCAGAAAAGGGAATCGGTTTTAGCATGTATTTAAAACCATTAACCTGGGTATGTGTAGCATAACCGTCCTAAAGTACCCACGGTCTATATGGATCTAGTGTAACCTCCTAAACGGTCCCTGATATGTGCAGCCACACGAATTAGAGATACCATAAGAGTAAGGGGTTCCCAAGTACCCTTTGCTATCCATGATACAAATGTACAGTGTACTTAGAGGATTTCCATGTAACTCATAGTATCATATAAGGTCTCCATGACCATCCCCTCATGTCGGCAAACATGAGTTTCCAGTGCTCATCCATTGGACTTGAACCTTTACGGTAAGCTATCACACCCCGAACCATTTCCATCTAACCAAACCATTAGACTATTATTATTAACCAAGGCTATAAGTAGTGGTATCGTCATACCGACTATAATTTGCAAGTAATGTCCTTAGCCAACCTTTGTATGTAGAGGAATTCCTATGTACCCATATGTACATTATCAAGTTAACTTAGGGAAATACCATGTACCCCATAAGTGTTTCATTATTTAGTTTGCTTGGGGGAATCCTGTGTACCCCACAAGTTGTTCTTTACAATGTTTATTTGGGGAATTCCCTTGTACCCAACAAGGAAGTTCAATTAACCATAACCATGACCACCAAACATTACAAATTTAACCATTACAAAACTATTTAAACCATTTATACCATTTATGGTTCCATTACAGAACCATACCATGCAATAGTTCCATTAAAAGTCCAATAATATAGTGAAAGCATTCTCATAGGAATTTTATCAAATATATTGGGGACATATTATTTCCAAAACCAATTCCAATTACCAATTAACCATTCCCATGTGACTAATTGTCCCAAACACCATTACAACAGTAAAAGCATAATTAAAACATAGAAAAAATATAACCAAGCATTTAATACCAAACCCCCAACACATATTTGAAAACCCCTAAACCATATAATAATCATGCCATGAAAACATTCTATAAAACATGCCTTTAGTTAAAAATAATAATGAGGGAGGAGTATCTTGCCTTAGATTAGTAGTTGATGGGAAGAAATCACCCAAACAAGCCTCAAATTTCTCCTTTAGATAAAACCCTAGCATTCCTTTACCCAAAAGCCTTAGAGAGAATTATAAAGTGTTTAAGAGAGTTTTTTGGGTGTTTAATGATGGAATAATTGGGTAAATAACCTCCCAAGTTGGTCAAAAGTCATGGGTCCTTAAACTTTTAAGTAGGGAAATGTCCAAATTACCCCCACTTAAATTAGATTAAAATCCCACATATTGGTATGACTCACCATACCAGTCATACCCTTTTATACGAGTGGTACCCACCACTCATACCCTGAGCCTCCACCTTGGACCCAATATTATTCAATATATGACTTACCCAAACCAAGTCGTATCCAAGTATATGACCTGTACCCTTGACCTGTACCCCTGTAAGAATAAAATCAAAAGAGGTTTGAACACTTTTCATCATACGAGTCCAAGGCATGACTTGTACTTTGTCATACAACTCGTACCACCCAAGTTGTACCCATTCCAAAGATCAATCCATCCTACCAACACACACTAGTTAGCATACAACCAATGCATACCACTCATACCCTAGGGTACAATTGGTACCCACAAGTCTTACCTGGTCTAGAAAATAGAAATCCAGGAAATTTTCTAAGGGTCCCAAACCCAGGGTGTTTCACTCAGCCTTGTAGATCCACGCTAGTTGGTATTGGTACCCTTGCCAAGGTACTAGCACTCTTCTAATTAGGGTTACAGGTTGGACCCTATTTTGCTCAAATTATGGTATGTCAATTAAGTTTAGCTCCCACATTCCTCAATTCATGTTTCAGTTTATTATTCAGTTAATTTTATGCATGACCTTGTATTCAGTTTAGTTATATTTAAAACATGTTAATACTTGGCCATTGCATCAGTTTGCATCCCACAGTTTCAGACCCAGTATTCATACATGACCCTCAGTTTAGTTTTAATTTCTCTTATACTATTAATTTTTTGACTATCACAACTTTTACGTACAAAGATGTTTTAAATGCATATTTCAGTATATGG
Source organism: Capsicum pubescens (assembly GCA_030864215.1). Lineage (NCBI taxonomy): Eukaryota > Viridiplantae > Streptophyta > Magnoliopsida > Solanales > Solanaceae > Capsicum > Capsicum pubescens. The sequence goes on from CM061544.1 coordinate 79,278,283, forward strand.
CATATATCATCAATTTTAAATATATTTTAAGTGTTTTCATGACTGATGCATATCTCACATACTCAGGACATTCCAAAGTACTTATCACATATTTCTTCTACGTACATTGTTCATGTGATATAGATTAAGGTCCTTACTATAGGATCATAGCCAAGAAAATCATAACATTCAGCCAGCAGGTGAGTTCTCTTATTTTGAGAACTCAAGTTAGTTACAATTCTAGTATTTTATTTTCTTATTTGTATGTATTGATCAGGGATAGTTGTAGTCATGTCCCAGCTATCTATAGTCAGTATTAGTAGAGGCTTCAATGATTGTTAGTTTGAGTCATTATATGTACTTTTAGTTCCCTGTTCTTTCAAATTATAGTGTTGTAAACTTGAAACTTTAATATATTGTAAAATCTTATCTCATGATTATGCTTCCGCTTAGTCAATTTAGATTTTATATATGATTTTAATCAGTTGCTCAAGATTTATGCCATTACATGGGTTAGTTTGATATTACTTATGGTTTTAAGCACCATGTTACGACTAGGGGGTAGTATCAGGTCATGAAAAAGTTGGTATCAGAGCACAAGGTTCAAGTGTCCTAGGGCGTATATGAAGTCGTGTCTAGTATATTCTTGTGTAACGATAAAGAGATGTTTGTACTTTTCTTCGAGAGGATACTGGGCATCTAAGAAATATTTTTGTTCTTTTATATCTCAGATCGTGCAGTAGAGATGTTCTCTAAGAAACTTATACATTTTCTTACCTTGCACCATTTATGCCAACTGTGCCTTATTTTTTAGGTAATAGAAATAGCCAAGCTTAAATTCCTACTGATAGAATTTTCTCAAATAGTCCCTGGAAATAGTTTTAAGATTGCAAGCGGGCTTAAAAGGATCCCATCAGTTCTTATAAGATCCAATCATTGAAATAGTTTATTCATATTCATGAAAATCGTGCACTAAGCCAAAGTCAGATATTCCCTCAGATCTCTTCTCAAAATCCTATGGACGCATGACCTAGAGTTAGAAGCATGAACCTAGAAGTTTAGTAGCAGTAAAGTGGAGATAGTGGTTTATCTGAATTTAGTAGATTATGCATTCATTGAACTAGAAAGGTGTTTTGTAGATTTTTTAATAGCACGTTAAGAGAGATTTACAAATTAAGGGGACTTAGAGTGTGTTAATTGTTTAATCAAGATAGAGGTTAGGCAATGACCATGATGATAGAGAAGTTTGTTAAGGTTGAGTATGTTCATAAAATTTTTAGTGGGTTAGTGTTTCATGATTCTTACTATATTTCATTATTTTTATCCTGTAGTAGTAAGTTAGCATAGGTCATTAAAATTTTGAGGATATCCAAGTAAAGTATTAGAGTATAAGTTTGAATTGTGGATGATTAAGCTAATAAAAAGAAGAGTTTGAAGTTCTAGAAGGAAAAAGTGTGAACTCGAGGTATGGTGATACTCCTGAAGATTCTAAGTTATTAATTGTTTAAGTTATTTTGTGATGACGTTTTGGGCTATAGAAAGTTAAGAGTTGTATCTCAGAAGGAAGTACAAACAGTGGACTTTATATTTTCAAGTATAGTCTTTCAGGAGGAGTTTAGTATTTATTTGTACCATTATAGCTCGAACTCTAGAGTAGAGTGAATATAATTTAGTTCAGAGTTTATTGCAAAGGTCCATAAGGAGTTTAGTATTTATTTGTACCATTATAGCTCGAACTCTAGAGTAGATTGAATATAATTTAGTTCAGAGTTTATTGAAAAGGTCCATAGACTTAGAATTAAGGCTTAAATCTAAAGAGAGAATGATATAACAAGGAATCAAGTCAGGTTTTCAGATTCTAACAGTGATGCTAGTGAGTTCTAGAACAACAATACCAGAGGAAGATACCCGACCCATTCTTATCTCAGTACAAATTTTTATAGTTTAGTCATTACGACATCTACTCATGCCTTACAAGTCGTCTATATAATCATAGCTCATATTCATGCACTTAATAAAAAATCATAACCACTCCCAGGTTCTAGTATTAAGAGTGGCAGTTCACTCAGAAGTATGACTCATATTCCATTAATTAATGAATCTCAGTCTTATTCAAACAACTCATGACTCATGTACTCATGTTTTACAATATGTTCAATTTCATGTACTCATTATACATCCTTAGTGACTAGTGATATCTCACACTACGTCGTGTATGCTCTCAGATCATATCTCTTGAACAAGTTTATTCCAATTATATTTTAATCTCCAGGATCAGTTATATGCTTAATTCATTAAAATCCCTAAGTCAAGATTTCACAGTATGCCTCGTTTATCAAACCCTCATGATCTAGTTCTTTTGTGACCTTTCTTATGCTTTGATGGTGATGTTGTTGGCAGTTGAGTGATAGGCTTGAATGATTTTTTCATATACCTACAGATAATGTCTTATGGTGGTTAGTGAATCTTTGACTAGTACTTAATATTGATTGTTGAAGGTGGTAAGAAGAAGTGTGTCTTTGAGGGTGATAGCACCAAGGGACTATAGAACATTATATTTCTGTGGTTAAGACCAATGTAGTACTTTAAGTGGTAGAGCCTTGTATCTCCGAGTTAAGATTGAATAGAGTGAGAGCATACAAGTAGGCTACACATAAATTTTATCAGTCACATATAGTGTACCTATAAGAAAGTTAGAAGTTTCAGCTAGCTAAAAGTGGTATGTCCGTAAGAACGAAGCATGGTTGAGAAATATCGCTAAGTTAGAAGTTATTAGTCTTTTTTCTAAAATCATAATATTCCTATCCTTACTTTTGACCTAAGATACTCTTGTTTCATTGTAGGTAGCTTCAGACCAGAGATGTCTCATGTTCAACTCTAAGTCATTCCTATTCTATGATCTTAGACTAGAAAACTGGGATGCTCAAACCACGTTATAATCCTTATTCATATATCTTACTCAGATCATGTCCAAAATTCTTTTCTTCCTAATGCTATTAGAACTTCTGACTAGGAGTGTTGAAGATAACAAATATTCCTTTTGAGAGACTCTATGAAATTTAATGATATTATATATCACTTTACAGTTCTAAATCCGTTCATGCCAGGAATACTTCAGTTGAGTTATAAACTTTTAGTATGAGTCGGTCTGTATAGCCAACATTCAGTTTACCAATTAGACAGATAATAGTTTTCCATCTTTTCATCTAGTCTTACTGTCCAAAGTTTCATGAATATGTCTATTTCATGAGGTAATTTATTTACATTCATGCTAATTGAGAATTCAGTTGAGACCTTACTCCTAGTGTAAATCACTCCCAACCATAAAAGATATCTAGATTCAGAAATCAGTACCATATTTGTTATCCAACTTTAGAATTCTGTCAGACAATACTAGTAAGTTCCCAAATTTTCAAACTAGTCAAAGTTTTATTTGGAAATTTAGTCAAAATATCCATATTAAGATCTTAGAATTCAGTGTTAGGGATTACAGTTCTTTTCCTATCCTTTCAGCCAATTTAGTCTTCATTGGAGGACGAATGATCCCAAGGGGGAATATTGTAACACCCAAAAATCCAAAATAATATTATAACCATGCTTTAAGTTCATGCAAAATAAACAATCTTGTTTTGGTAGTTTTATAAGTGTTTTATATATAGATTAAGGCCTCAAATAACTCCTAGATTATAGACAAGTCAAAACATCCCTTGGCAATTAATTTCTTATGAAGAATATAACTATAGTCAGCTTCAAATAAGCATAACTTTTGAATTACTAAGAATTTTTTCACCTCAAAACAATCCATCAGATAATTTAATTATCTTCCCAACTCCTCCAGTTTTTCCTTAATCCAATATTGGAGTAAAATGTTACAGCCAAATTACTGAAGCACTGTTAAAGCTACCAGTGACAACAACTCTGACAACAACTCATTGTCAGAAATAATGGGTTGTTAGGAGTGAGTGACCGGACGAGCATTGACCGAACCCATACAGCCAGTGGTGTTTAATGAAAGTTGGTGATGCCATCTAGTTCAAAAATAATACACAGAATTGTTGGTTTTCCATCAACTGGAATCAAAAACTGAAGTTTTACACAATGCCTTGTGTTTTACTTATTCTATTATATTTACGTATTTAAAAGCTTTACTTCCTACCTTTTTTTTTGGTTCTATATGACGATAAATTCCATGTATTGGTTACATTCAGGTGGCTGCATTGTCTCATGATGTAGGTTCATAGAAACATTTTCGCAGTTCTTTGCAGCAATAGATCTTTGTCGGTCAGAACGCAGAAAGGGGTGAGCCCTCTATCATCCAGAAGGTCTATGTTCTTTTTTACTAGTACTTAGATGATGTTTTTATGGTATTGTCAGACCCATGTTCCGGTATAGAACCTTTCTTTAAATTTGTTAGAAGCTACACAGATTATTAGAGACAGAAGTTACATCGCAAGAATTGCTTAAGTTTTATTTCATTTAGTTTTTTTTTTCTTTTTCTCTTTTTCATTTAGTTGAACTCCTCTACAAGGGTCTATTTCTGCATTTTAGTTATGACTGCTTATTTTGTAATGCTAAGGGGTCTTGTCGCGCCTTTATTGGTTTGAGATGCCCGTCATGGATAGGGCCTCGGCTCGGGTCATGACATGCCTCTGGCTTCTCTATCTTCTTTTAGCCTATAGATAAATATACATCTCTATTCTGAATTTTTCTAACATTTATCCAATGTTTGGTTGTAATAAAATTATCAGATAACTTATTCTGGGATCAGTTATTGCGGGATTGTAGTGTTATTTTTATCACACAATGAGGGTGGAACAACATTCCCAGGATAGCATTTTCCCCAACCAGTCGAGCCATGATATCTTACTTACTATACAAGATAACTGTTCGTTTTAGCATTACAAATCCCCACATCTACATTCCCCTCAGAATGTTGATAATCTGAGTGTAAAAAATATTTTCATTGATAAAGTATATAACTTAAATGCATGTGTATATGGTCTAGGAGTTTGGCGGCATATACAACTTAAACTAAAGTGCATATGTATATGGTCATTGGTCAGGTAGTTTAGCAGTTGCAATTGGTCAAGTGGACAGTAAACTACAGTCTGGACTTAAATTCAATGTCCACGGAGGTAGGAAAATGATCCCGGTTAAACTTTGCATCCAAACCAAATTTCAACAAAAACAACAGAAATCAAAGAGGAAAATCATTTCCCTTGCATAAACACCGGGCATTGTTAGCACAAATATATCTATCCCCAGGACTTTATAAAAGGATAATGAACTAGCTGTAAAGATCCAAAGTTTCTGACCATCCATAAGCAACTAATTACTAGACTACACCTGACTCCTGAGTACCAGCTAAAAAAGATTCTAAATAGTTCAGTCAATAAATAGCAAAGATAATCTAATTTACGCCCCCAAAACCCTCCAATATAACGCTAAGACAAAGATCCTCTGGTCTGATGCAGCGTAGTATCGATGTCATCCGCATCATCCATCTCCAGCTGACACAAACAATATGTAAAAAAAAAGTAATGAGACAACACATTACAGATTATATGTAGGAAATATGGGCATATATGCTCAGTACGAGAAGCGGAAAAAGGAGCATTGGCTGGTGAAGAAAAAAGGAGAGACCAAAACCTCATCAGGGGTTTGGACAGGCCTGAGGCGACGACCACCAAACAGGACTGCAATAGCATTGAAATCAACAGATTGCTTATCACAGTAAGCATTCATGAGCTCCTTCAGCTGTGTACTTCTCTTGATCCTAAAAAACCTCATAGATCGCTTTCTTGGTTTGGCCAATTCGTATAGCCTAAAATTTCTGAATGACAATATTCCATATTCCAGTATACAAGATCTATGAAGTTGACCAATTTTTATAGGACGGAAATGAGGTGTTTTTCAGGATCAAGAGAAGCACACAGCAGAAGAAGCTGATGAATGCTTACTATGATAGGCAATTTGTTGAATTCAATGCTATCATATTCCTGTTTGATGGTTGTCGCCTCAGGCCTGACCAGACCCCTGATGAGGTTTTTGTCTCTCCCTTTTTCTTCACCAGCCAATGCTCCTTTTCCCTCTTCTCGTACCGAGCATATATGTCCATATTTTCCTACACTACATATAATCTGTAATGTGTAGACTCTTTAATTTTTTTTACTTATTGTTTTTGACAGCTTGAGATGGATGATGGGGGATGAAATCGATGCTATGTTGCATTTGACCGGTGGAAATTTGGCTTAGTGTTATATTGGAGGGTTTTGGGGCATTGTAAATTAGATTCTCTTTGTTATATATTGGCCAAACTATTTAGAATCTATTTTTAGCGGGTACTCAGGTGGTGTCTTGTAATGAGTTGCTTATGGATGGTCAAACTTTGGATCTTTACTGCTAGTTGATTATCCTTTCATTAAGTCCTGGTGTTAGATATATTCGTGCTAATGATGGTCACAAACAGATGCATTTTATTTACTAACTGGACTTTCAAAACTAACACCTTCCCTTAAACTGAAAGCTTTCAAGCTTTAGTTTTACTTCAGCTTCTTGAACTCTTCCTTAGTGTCGATACCCATCAACCTCCTCAGGTTTTGGAAAGGGGGAAACTTGAGAGGTTTAGCAAAAATATCTGCCAGATGGTCTTCACTTCGGCAATATTTCAACTCTATCGTTCCATCATCATTGAGATCTCGCAGAAAATTCTACTTTACATCAATGTGCTTCCTTCTTCCATGTAACACTGGATTTTTTTAAAGCTTGATAGCAGAGTTTCTATCATAGAAAATTGTAGTTTCTCTTTCTTGTTTGAACTGTAGTTCTTCAAGAATTCTTCTCAACCAAGCAGCTTGACAAGCACAAGCTGTAGCAGCAACAAATTCCGCCTCAGCAGAACAAACTTTTGCTTCCTGGAAGACCGTGTAACAGCCCTTGTGCCTAGGATAAAAACATATCCTGAAGTGCACTTTTTGTCATCCAGATCTCCAGCATAATCACTGTCAGAAAAACCAAGCAAACCTGATTCTCACCCTGCTTGTAGAACAAACCTAAATCCTTAGTTCCTTGTAAATAGCAAAGGATTTTCTTGGCAGCTAGCAGGTGAACTTCGGCGGGCCTCTCCATATATCTGCTTATAAGACTTACAGTATACAAGATGTCGGGCCTTGTGGCATTAAGAAACGTTAATCTACCTACAATTTTCCTTTAGAGTGTGTTGTCTACATGTCTCCTCTTCCCTCTTTGTTTAGTTTCAGGCCAAACTCAACTGGAGTATCGACGGGACTGCAATTCTTCATCTTAAATCGGTCTAAAATTTCATCCACATATTTCTTCTGTGAAACAAATATACCATCATCAATTGCACTACTTCAAACCAAGAAAATAATTTATCTTACCAAGATTAGATATCTCGAATTCATCCATCATAGACCTTTTAAAATCAGAAAACATGGCAATGTCATTCCAGTAAATATAAGATCATCAACATTTAAACACACAATGAGCATTTAACACTCTGATGGTGTCATGCCTTTCAACTTGAGCAAAAACTTCAGTGTAGTCCTCACCATGCTCTTGTTGATATCCCTTAGCCACCGATCGCGCCTTATAATTGTCAATATCATCATTTTCTTTATTTTCGTCTTATAGACCCACTTGAAACAAATGGTGTTGTGCCCATTCGGAAGATCTGATAACTCCCAAGTGTCATTTCTTTCAATAGCATCGATATCATCATCCATAGCTTTCCTCCATTTCTCCTCTTTGGCAGCATTCTCACAAGTTGTAGGATCGCAATCTGCAAACAATGCAAAGTTGGAAACATCTTCATTAACATTAATTCCTCTTACCTCATAATAGATCATCCACGCGGGCCTTCTGCGAACATGACGAAGAGACTGATCCATCGCACCATTTTCTTCCAAAACTAATGGTAAAATTTCAGCAGCCGCTGGAGTAGAATTTTCAGCAATTTTTTGTATTTCAACTGCTTCTTCGACTTCAGTGTCAATTAATATTGGAGTAGGCTGCTGCATATTCCAATCCCAAGTGTTCTCTTCATCAAACATAGCATCTCTGCTGGTCATCACTTTCTTAATCAAAGGATTGAACATCTTGTACACCTTGGATGTTATAAACCAAATGGGAGAACCCAACCCAAAAGACTAGCCTGATAGGTGGGAGAACCCATTTGGCCTATAAACCCCTTAGCATTTCTCTCTTCATCAAACATACCATCTCTGCTGGTCACCACTTTATTAATCAAAGGATTGAACAACTTGTACACCTTGGATGTTATAAACCAAACGGCTGGTCACCACTTTCTTAATCAAAGGATTGAACAACTTGTACACCTTGGATGTTATAAACCAAACGGCTGGTCACCACGTTCTTAATCAAAGTATTGAACAGCTTGTACACCTTGGATGTCATAAACCAAATGGGAGAGCCCAACCCAAAAGACTAGCTTGACAGGTGGAAGAACCCATTTGGCCTATAAACCCCTTAGCATTTCTCTATTTTTTTAATGTGGGACAATTGGTTCATAACAATCGCCTCCTCTTGAGAACCAACGACTTCATTGGTCACGGATGAGCCTAGTTGGTCACGACTGGCAACCCTCTTAGGTCCAGGCCACCACTCCGAGTCGCCGCTCCATGCGTGGATCGATCCTCGTTGGTCACGGCTGGCACCCCTCTTGGGTCCAGGCTACGCCCTGTAGGTCATGGATGGCACCCCTCTTGGGTACAGGCCACCACTCTTGGCACGCAAGCCACCACTCCGAGTCACGGCCCAACGCATGGGACTCTCAATGAAAGCACCAATGTTATAAACCAAACGGGAGAGCCCAACCCAAAAGGCTAGTCTGATAGGTGGGAGAACCCATTTAGCCTATAAACCCCTTAGAATTTCTCTATTTTTCCAATGTAGGACAATTGGTTCATAACATTGGATTCCTCACTCACACAAAGAAAAACACATCTATAACCTCTATCATCAAGCTTATTTCCTTTTTGCTTCTGGGACATGTGTATAAGAAATGGTGCATAAGAAATGTGCATAAGAAATGGTGTTGATTTTAGAAATGTGCATAAGAAATGTGCATAAGAAATGGTGTTGATTTTTAGCTTTGAAATTAGAAAAATAACAGAGAAAGAGTTGGAGAAAAATAAAATACGGCAATAGTATTGTCAAAGGGAATTTTTTTATTAATAACTCAAAATATGTATTTATAGCTAAAATTCTAACTACACTTCAATTTAAGTTGGGATAACTAATTCCTAGTCAAATAATAAAGGGATAACTAATTCCTAAGTCACATAGTACTCTAATAATTAAAAACTACTAAAAATATCTATTCCTGCTTTATTTCTGAGGCATATTTTCAACAAATAGACCCAATAATTTTAAAGTGGTCTACTGCCGGTTTCCTTCCGCTCCAAGCTTCCTCAAGTGTCACATATCGAAGTGCAAAAGTGGGACTTCTATTCAAGATGTGAATGCTCCAATTAGCCAAAATTGCTTTGGAACTCTTCCTTGAGCCAACAAGCTACGCAACATGTTGAGAATGGTTCTATTCTTCCTCTCCGCCACGCCGTTTTGTTGCGTGTATATGCTGATGTGAGCTCTTTCTGAATGCCACGAGTCTCACAGGAAATAATCAAACACCTTTGAGCTATATTATCCTCCGCGATCTATACGAAGGTTCTTATTAGTCCATCCAGTCTCATTCTACACACAAGATTTGAAGCTTTTAAATAAAATAAAAACCTCTGATTTTTCCTGCAAAATATACACCCGTCTTCCTGGAATAATCGTTAATTAAGGTGAGAAATTTTTTTTTTCCTCCATTAGAAATTGGATTTATTGGCCCACAAATATCCAAGTGTACCAACCCCAATACCTCCTCGGCTCTCCATGACTTACTTTTAGGAAACTGAGAACGATGTTGTTTGCCAACAACAAATTCTTCACCAACGTGGGAGGGAACAATAATTTCAGGAAGCCCCGTCACCATACTCTTCCTTTGAAGGATCTTCAAGACGACAAAGTTAAAGAGACCATATCGAAAATGCCAAAACCACGAAGGATTTTTCACTTCCGTCATGGAGAAAAATTGAGCATTTCCAATCTTCAAAGGGAACAACCTGTTTCGACTCATTTTTACAATAGCAATAACTCCTCCTGAAGGATCGAAAATCTCATGTGTCATTCCTTAAGGTGATGACATACCTTTTTTCTAACAGTTGACCCACATTAAATAAATTGCATTTCAAGGAAGGAACAAAGAGCACATTAGATATGATTTCCACACACCCATTCTTAGTTCTAAAATTTATATTACCCTTTTCCCATCACATTCCTAGTTGAAAGATCACAAAAATTAACTGTCGATCAAAAGTTTTGATTTATATCAGTAAAAAGAAGACTTACTTCCAGTCATGTGATTACTGCAGCCGGTATCCACATACCAAATAACATGCTCCTCGGGCTCATTTTCGGCATGAACCACCATTAACAAGGTTTCTCATTAGGTAGCCTAGTACTGTATTCAGAATGATAATGACCATATTTATGGAAAATATAACATACTTCCTTGGATTTGTCAAAATCTCTCCCTCTGCCTTTGTCGTAGTCATCATTGTCTCTAAAATTCCTGTTGCCATCTTTACTGCATCCTGCTCTATTTCCTCGATCTCCTCTGCTGCTTCCCCTTCCTTAGAATTGGAAGAAATAAAAGTAGAAGCCTTCAAGGCCTGCTCATAAGAAGTTGAATTGCGGTTCATCTTCTATTCATGCACCAATAAGGAGCTTAGCAATAGTCAAGCGATAAATCACTGATATCTTTTGACTCCTCAATTGAGCAAATAATATAATAGTACTTAGGTATCAAAGAGTAATATTTTCTCAAGAATTGTGAAATTGTTCATCTTCTCGCCATGAAATCGCATTTTGTTGCTGATCTCCATTGTTCTAGCGCAGTAACTCATTACAGACTCTACTGCCTTCATCTGCTAAGTTTCAAAATCCCTTCTCAAGGCTTAAAGTTGTGTGTGCTTCACACTAGAAGGGCCTTGATATTTCTTTTTCATGGAGTCCCATATATCTTTCAAAGTTTCATTGCAAAGAATAGATTCTAAGATGGGACGCTCAATAGCCTGAAAAAGATAATTTTTTGCCTTCAAATCTTTCAGGTTTCTTGCGTTGAACTCTAACATTTGAGCATTCGTCAAGGTTTCACCTTCCGCCGGAGCTCCATACCATCCTCGACAATTGGCCAATACTTCTTTGACCTTAAAAAGTTTTCCATCACATGCTCCAATGGTCATATTGACCATCAAAATACGGAATAGTTGCTTGTACGTAATTGCTCTTTGAAGCCATAATCTCACTGTATCTCTCTCTATTTTTCTTTTTCTTCTTTTTTTTTGTATCTAGATGGATCTAATACCAGTGACAGAAAAAAATAGAATCGAGATGTATATATAGCCATAGGCTGAAAGGCGATAGAGAAAAGAGAAGCAATATAAGCAAAGGAATTCTTTTATTGACTGAATAAAATGATGCTGCCACTGCAGTCCTTTTATTACAAAAATACATAGCAAAAATTAAGCTAAATCTTAAGAAATACCCATAATATTTTCCCCTAAAAACTAGATAACAGCCCACGTCTAAACTACTTCCTAAAGACTAGGACAAACAAAGCAGACGTATTTTATGTACTAAGTGGACTTTTAAAACAACCAATAAACTCGTCAGAAAATTAATACCACCTTTAGTTATTCCTTATTCCTTATATCAAACGAGCCTTAAGGATATTACTCAAGCTGGTCCAAACACTCAAAATAGAAGTTGATCTCACTGGATGACACAGAGTAGTTTACTTGAAGTCAGGAACGGATAAGCCTTCTCAATGAAATCATAATCACGTAGTAAAGAAGAAGTGGTGATTGAGTAAAACACTTTATTGATAAGCTGGAGAGAAAGAGTTTCACTCTAACAAGGATATCAAGTTGAAGAAGGAATTTTATCAATGTAAAGAGTTGTACTCGAAGAAGGACTTTTAGTTGACATCAAACTCTGTTGAGTTAAAGAGTTTGAAGCAAAATAGAAGACCAAGGATGTTGAAGGACTCTTTGAAGAGTTTTTATATGTCGAGGGGGTAACTCATTTCATCACTTATGCACTTACAAAGATATCAACACATCAATGAATTATCAGTGAAGTTTCAAAGATTGAAGTATCGAAGTTGAATCTGTTCCTAGAACTTAGAGTTAAGGAGTCTTAGACTTTATGTATTAGGTTGGTTCTTGAGTTGTATTGTTTTCTAGTCTCAGAGAAGTATAAACTGAGTTAGAAGCACAATCTTCAAGTTTGGGAACTCGAAGACTTGGGAATACTCACCTTGGGAAGGCTTGTGTTTTTTGTAGAAATAGGAGTTAGAGTTTAATTACTAGACTACAAAAGTCTTATAATTTGTTGATTGTTGAGGCTCAATTTCTTTAGTGGAGTTGGAGTTAAATCCTGTATATAGGTCGTGGTTTTCACACCTCTTTGAGTCGGGTATTTTCCACGTAAACATCATTGTGCAAAGTTACTTACTGCTTTAGCTAGATAGGAACACGTTAGTCAACCTATTCCATTGATAGGCAACTGCTAGGGTAAAATAAGTAATAAGTAGGGCAAATACTCCAACATTAACAACTCATGACTTATAATACTAGTTCTTGGGGGATTATAGTAGTGATTTCGTCATTAGATCAGATCGGCTAAGTGAATACATCTAACACTTATTGAGGGGCTATGCATGTATTAACAATCTTTATTGGGCATAAAAGAAATGTCCTAACGAGTCAATATCAGGTACTATAATGCCCAAAATTATGTCGATACAAGCCAAGACTTACATAGCCTCATACACTATCTTTGTTTATCAAGAAGCTAAAAGACGAGGTTGGAAGAATAATAAGATGAATGGGAACAAACATATTATACTGTAGCTTTCTTTACTAATCAATCAAGCGGGGAATCATTCTACTGAAGAATCAACAGGAATACATATAGCAATTATAGTAAATGATTTTCTGCAAGAAATAATAGGTAATATAAACCCCTCTGCTGAAATATATGGTGAGGCTAATATGTAGGCAAAAATATAGGGAGATTGTCAATTCTTGAGAACATTAAACAAGTACGTGACTGTAGAAATTAACTAATCCCACCACATGTATTAGGAACTTGGTCTCTGAAGTTGTAGTAAACAGCAAACTGTAAAATAAAGTGCAACACAAATTTACTGTGGAAAAATCCTTGCTTAATGGAGTAAAAAACCACTACCTACACTGTGTAGGATTTCACCACCAATCTCCACTAGTTTCAAAGAGCTTTATTCAAGATTACAACCCTACAATGATAGAACCTAACTCTTTACTCACAACTCAACAAGTTACTACAACTGTTCAACCCACTATATGAGCACTCCAAAAAGTCAAACTCGCTTCTTGTTACAACACCTCACAAACAAGAAGTCAAATCCACTCTTGCTACAACACCCCCTGAATAAGAAGTAAACCCACTTCTTATTACTCACACTTATAACGTTCAATAATAAAAGAGATTACAACTCAGAATCTATCCTATTACAGACTCAAAACTCATCAATTTACTCCAACTGATGAACTCAAAAAATACTACTAACTCTAGCCTTAAACTTCTAAAACTTCAGTATTCAGTAATAGAAACTCGAACAGAAATTGTGAACCAGGTTTCTGTTTTACTGTAATGAAGTCCTACAGTTTTTTCTTCGATGATTATTTCTCTCAAGATGATATATTTTGTGGATATGAAATAGGTTCGGTTCTCAATGATCTTTATACAATATATATGCTAGAGATTTTTCATACCCTATAATATCATGAACTAGGATTCCTTGTACAAATGGAACTTTATTTTTTATAAGGAATTATGTGATTCCTTTCCTTATAAAGAGAATGTATCATATAAGGAAACTTTGACTCCTCTTTTGACTCTAATTCTTCTTTTTATTTCTTTATTTCTTTTCTCTTTAGCTCTTTCCTTCTTTTCTCCTTTGTGTATTTTTTTCTTTATTTTGTGGCTCTAATATTGCTTATTTGTATTTAATTTCCTTGTGTATTCACATCACCTATTTTGGGACCTGGTTTACACCTATTCTGGGACTTGGTTCACATGATACAACATACAAAAGACAACAAGTAGTAATCCAATTTCTAATTTGTCAATCATCAAAACTACAAATATGTTCTTCTACTTTCCAACAATTTCTCCCTTTTTGATGATGACAAACACTACATCATATATTCCTTGTCCACGCCATATAACCTTCCTCATTTGGAATCATTGAAAATCAACAACCAAAGAACTCAATAAACATACAATGAGTGCAATATAATTTTAACTCATGGCCACTTGAGCAACACTATTCAACACACACTTGTTGACAATAAGGTAAGTCAATCTGAGGATATTAAACATCTTACATACACAATCAAGACATGCAGAGAAGAAACACAGTGAAGTAGACATGTACTAATTTAAGCCCTTAGGACCCTAATCAAAAGTATATCATATCATGAGTATGAGACAAAACATAAGCACCATATGAAAAACTGGAGGCAAAGGAACTAGAGGACATACACTCGTAAGATAAGTACTAAGGTTGAGAAAGAAGAGGTTGAATGATTTTCCATACCATTGTGAACTTTTTTTTTTCCACAATACTTCATGCTAAGGATTCATGATGTCCACTTTTAGCTGAGTATTTTTATCTTCAAGTAAATTGTGTATTTGCAAGATGTAGGTGGAACAACAATTGAGTGATGAGATCGGCCTCCCCCCCTTATGGAACCTAGTTCAAATGCAGAGAGATCTTACTCCTTATAGGTACTTTTATCAAATAACTTATTCTTGATGAATTTCAGACACCGATTGTGGAAGAATATATATGGTTAAAAAACTCATCAGAATTAGTGTAACAATGATGGATTTAGCAACAATAAGGGAACTAATCGTAGTTTTTTTCTAAGAAGGTTGTTCCCCCAAGAAATAGTTAGTTACACCTAAAAGGTGAGGCCATGATTTGGGATTTTTGAACCTGGTTCAAATGAGTGAGATGGTTAAGACAATGAAGACACTGAAGGAAAGGGACTAGGTTCCCCCTAATTAGAGCTAGGGTAATTTTAAGACTGAGATTCTCTTTATCAAAGTGGTTTAGGATTGAAGGATGCTAAATATAAGAAAGAAAAAGTGGATTATTGGTGTTTTTCTTGAAAGAATTTTCTTTTTAAGGAAGGATCAGGTTCACCAATGTTTAAGTTCTGCACATACTCAAAGAATTAGATGCCTGATGTAAAAAAGGAATTAAGATCCCTTTTTTATGAGTTCCACCTCAATTTATTGATGCAATTATTAAGAAAACAGGGGTAATATCCATAGACCTTTTAGTCACTATCAAAGATGTGTCTGAGGTGTGTACCTCTAATAGTACGAGACTGAGTAATTAAATATACATTATATGTCCAATCAAGCATAAAATTGTTTATTTACTAGCCAATTATTAAGAAATACATGATGATGTGTCAATGCTTCTTTATAATTCCAAACTCCAGGAAAACAGAAACCATGTTCACATTGTGTTGAACCCTTTAATCATCCAACGGTTCCCGTAATTTTTTTCACTATACATAGTCTCAACACTGGTTCCCTCTGTCTCATATACCTCCTCACTAATATAAGGATTACCACTGAGCTATGAATTCTATCATTTCAGGAACTTCTTGGGAACCATGTTCTGCCAGTATTGACCATTCATATCCTCATAATCATCTCCAGCAATACCAAATTTGTCATTGTCAACCTACTCTTCAAGATCACGATCATCAAGATTTCCATTCACAAGACTAATTTTTTCATCATCTTTCTTCAAAATTAAACAAACCAGGTTTTTGTTGCATAATTTTCCCAATTATTGTGAGCGAACCTTCAATATTGAAGTTAAAACATTCTTCTTGATTTTTTATCACATTCAACATTTCTTCACTGAATTTAATGTTGGGCAACTTATGAAACAGGACTTTCATGACTTCTTCATTTAGAACCAGGTTTCAGAATTTGAGATTTTCTTTTGTCATGCATCTAAGACATTCAACAGATTATGTTTCAATCTTTTTCCCTTTCCAAAGTCTACCTTGTAACCTTGGAAACACATGAGTGAGAGAAACTTTCTTGCATTTTGATCATGTGTCCAGAGCATGTATTATTCATATACCATGGTTTTTCTTTTCCTCTCATGTTCACCTGAAATACTAGTTAAAGATTAGTCTTAGGTAACCAGATTAACTTGGGCCCCTTCTTGTAAGTTAAAGGATGAATGAGATCTCATCTAGCCGAAAAAGGCAAATAAGAGAATAGTTTCCTTTGAAAATCTGCATCGTAAGGACCTAATTTCTTTTTAACAAAATTAGAACGATCCATCTAACAAGAGCCAGGTCCCTTTTAGAAAAAATTAATATTTTTATGATTACCCCAAATTTAACCTTGATATTGATTTCTATGATGGCCTTCCTTTCCACAGTGAGCCCAGAATTTTAATCCATCAGGGTAACTTTGTGAGGACTTGTGTTCTTCAGGTTTAAAACCAATCTCATGTCTAGTGGTGGTTTGACTATCCTGAATTTGAGTTAATAGAGTTGAGGACCTGGTCCACTTTTTATTGTGTTCTAACTCATCTTTAGTCCTTGTAAGATTTTCCTGAAGCAACCTTTTCCTTTCAGTAATCTCTTGAAGATTTACAGTCAATTTCTTAATGTCATCTTCCAAAGATTTTTGAAAAATGGTTGCTTGGATTTTTCCTTTAAAGAGTTTTTCAAGGAATAATTTTCTTCATCAATACTTTGATAGTCCATTCATAAAGATGCATAATCACTCATAAGTTGATTCTTGTTAGAGCAAGCAGAATAATAGGGATCAATAAGAACATAAGCCAAATTTTCAAGTTTTCTCTGAGAAATTTTTTTTGTTCAGGTTTAAGATCAAGAAAATATACCTCAGATTCTCCTTGTTCAATATCACTATCTGAACTTGCCATGTGTGAAAGTACGGCCTCCTTGGAATTTTCTTCCTATTGCTCCCCATCCAAATCAGCAATTGCAACAAGTGCTAGAGTGTCCTCATCATCATATTCCACCATAGCCAGTAATCACCAATTTTGTGGTTCTTCATCTTCAAATTCATCAGAAGAGCTTCCCGTTTTAGCAAGAACCCTTTTAACAGCAATATCAGATTCACATTTTGTCATCATTTCATGTGATGGAATAACCAGGTCCTTATTTTGTTTCGTAGATTTTTCTTTTTTTATTTTTCTTGTGATCTACTATCCATAAAGGACAAATTTTGATGAAGTGTTTAGGACTGCCACACTTGTGACACACTTGATCATGATTTTCCTTTTCATAATTTCTCGGAACCTGGTTCCAATTTTGTGAATTCAGGCTCTTCCTCAACATCTTTTGAATTCTCCTAGTTATGAGTGCAAAATTCTTGGATTCAAAATCTACCTTTTCAATAGCTTTTAGAACCAAATTATTTTCCTTTGTGAGCCCAATAATTTCACATCCTTGATTTTTCTTAAGCTCATACGTTTATAAGTTTCCGATGAGCTCATCCATGGTTAATGTGTCGAAGTTATGAGCCTCAAAGATATCTTCAACCTTACATTCCCATGACTCCTACAACACACTAAGCCGTTTTAGGACATCCTTACCATTGGTAACAACTTCACCTAGAGAGAAGATCTCATTAATGATTGATGTGGACCTGGTATGTATCTCCTGAATAGTCTATTCTTCCTTCATCCTAAATAATTCTTATTTTTTGATTAGTTCATAAATATTAGACTTCTTCACTTGACTGGTACCTCCATGAGTAGCTTGCAAAGATTCTCAAATTTCCTTTGCAGTTGAATAGGAGAATATCCTATTGTACTCATCGGCGCCAATGCCACAGATTAGGATTTTTGGCCTTTTCATTATTTTGAATATTTATCTGTCATTATCATCAAATTCCAGTATCCCTTTAGGAACCCGAGTATTTCTATCTTCACTAATCTTCATTAACGTTGTCGTTCCATCCAATACAATATTCCAGAGATCATGATCTTCTCCAATAATGAAGTCCAACATCCTATTCATCCACCACCCATAATATTATCTGTTAAAGATGGGTAGTTGAATTTGCAAAGCACCTTCTTGAGATATTGGTGGGGCATCAATCTGATCCTTTTCAAGGTGTTTGCATTTAATAGAAAATACCTTCTCTAACTGTAGAAATTAACTAATCCCACCATACTTATTGGGAACCTAGTTTCAGATATTGCAGTAAACCGCAAACAGTAAAATAAAGTGCAACACAAATTTATCGTGGAAAACTCCTTGCTCAAGGGAGTAAAAAACCATAACCTACACTGTGTAGGATTTCACCACCAATCTCCACTAATTTCAAAGATCTTTGTTCAAGACTACAACCCCACAATCCTAGAACCCAACTCTTAACTCGCAACTCAACAGTTTACTACAACTGTTCAACCTACTATATGAGCACTCCAAGAAGTCGAACCCGCTTCTTGTTATAACGGCTCACAAATAAGAAGTCAGACTAGCTTTTTGTTACAACACACCCATGAATAAGAAGTCAAACCCACTTCTTATACTCAACCTCATAACATTCAATAATAGAAGAGATTACAACTCAGAATCTATCCTACTACAGACTCAAAACTCTTCAATTTACTCCGACTGATGAACTCAACAAAGACTACTAACTCTATCCTTAAACCTATCAAACTTGAGCATTCAGTAATGCAAGCTCAAACACAAACTGTGAACTAGGTTTCATTTTTGATGTGATGAATTCCTACAGTTTTTTCTTTGATGGCTATTGCTCTCAAGATGATATATATTGTGGATATGCAATAAGTTACACTCTCAATGATCTTTAACCCATATATATGCTGGAGATTTTTCATACCCTAGAATATCATGAACTAGGATTCCTTCTCCAAATGGAACTTTATTTTCTATAAGGAATTATGTGATTCCTTTCCTTAAAAGGAGATGGTATCATATAAGGAAACTTTGACTCCTCTTTAGACTCTACTTCTTTTTATTTCATTCTTTCTTTGCTCTTTAGATCTTTCCTTCTTTGCTCCTTTGTGTGTTTTCTTCTTTATTTCATGGCTACAATATTGCTTATTTGTGCTTTATTTCTTTATGTATTCATGTCACCTATTTTGGGACCTGGTTCACATGATACAACACATAAAGGACAACAAGTAGTAAACCAAGTTCTTATTTGTCAATCATCAAAACTACAAAAATGTTCTCCTACTTTCCAACAGTGACAACATTGTTGAATACATTTCAGGACCGAAAATTGGAGAGAACTAGATGAACTTAATTTGAATAGTAGGTTCTTACATGATTCTCAAAAGGAATTGTTAGAATCATACATAAGCAAATATATTAAATGTATACTTCGGAAGAAATCAAACTCTTTGATAAACAATTGTTCGACGAGCTTCAGGCAAATAATTAGATACTCCTCTTTTGGATGTCCAATATAGAAAAGTATTAGAAGATAAATGTTTGAAGCATAGTAGCACCTCATCATCCGCAAACATACATAGCGGTGTGACTGAAATTAGACCATTTGGTATCTCTTATTTCATACAATTGAATCCAAGATTCTTTGATACCATAGTCTCTTACTACCCATAAGTTAGAAGTGTATGAGATCCCAAACATATGAGGCATCCTAAAATAGCAAAGCATTCCTGTCAACACTGAAAGACCATGGTCGAGCCTACATACTAGCATATCATACATCTGCTCTAGCAACGGTATTTCTCTGTACACCTCAATTGAAATATTAAATGAAATGATAGTATAGCATGTTGAGTTACCAAGACAATGAAATGATCTGAGTAAAAATACCAAACAAGGCATGCCACAATTATCATAGCCTGCCACATGGAGCATGCCATAGGATAGTTACAAACTTTTCTCCTGGAACCACTTCTTAGAGAAAGAATTTCAATGGATACTGAAGAATGACACGATGTGCCCACCAACTTTGGGACCAGGTCCTAAACTAATGTAGGTAGTAATGAAAACCAATAAATATACAGATAAAGTAACGGCACAATGCACAAACAACATTTTACGTGGAAATCTCCATGCTCAAGTGTGTAAAACCATGACCTAACACATATGGTTTCCAACCACTTTACTATATTCAATCAACCTAGAATACAGACTCTATGGTTCAAGGATTAACCTCTTAACCCTTCTTCAACTTTACTATATTAAAGCAACCTCGAATACAGACTCCATGGTTCAAGGATTAACCATTAAGAACGTCAATACTTGGAATATTGGATTATTGAGGGACATTATTGCTTCGAGTTAGGATGTTGGAACATGGACATCAGTGCATAGAGAACTCGAACCATAGCCATAGGCATGATTTGAATACATAAGACATTGGTAGAATATCCTTATAAATTGAAGTAGGAGGAGTTTACTAGAATATGAAGAGATTTATGATGATTTTTCCCTGAAACTTGCCACCATGAGAAAATTCGGGAACTACCTTAATTCATCACATCCCCCTAAGATTAAAGTCACAATCCTAGACTTGAGGACATATCTTCTTATTAAATCTATAGCCACAACTCTCAACAAAAAAGGGGTATCACCATACATATAAATTCTAAACTCCCTCCGATAAACTATCCTCTGAAGTCATTGCTTTTCGGGAATGGTACTCTTAACTTTTTCTAGCCTCTATCACCCTACAAGTCACACTCTTATGAGAAAACACATCCATAGTGCTTATCACATAACAATCCATTCTCCACTACTTAAAATACTCACATTAAACCTCTAATCGCATACCCTTACAACTTAACAAAGTTTTTAAAACTAGACCAAGGGCTAACATCATCTATCTATACTTTCCCCTAATTCAGCTTGAAAGAATACCATATAGTAGCTCTCTAGGCCTCGCCATACTTAAAAAAAATTAAGAACATGAACTACGTAAACATGGAACTTATCCACATAAAATCTTATCTAACCATATGCTACTGGAGGTTCGACTTATTCTTATATGCCTAACACTCTTATCCACTTATTGACTCAGCCACAATTAATCATTTTAACACTAGTCCTCATGTATATATATACCACGATTATCGATTCCTTTTTCCACGAGTTGCCCTAAGCTATTTTACATATCACATCAAGCCTACTAATTCATTCCCACAAAACATACATCATTAGTCTTAATCTACTATTCTAACCACCACAATCCACATCTAAAGTTCAAACCTATTGTCTAACACTAATCGGGTATCACCGATGTAGCATGCAATATATTATACTAGTCCATCAAATAGGGAAATCAACCCAAATTCCTTATTTCACCTAACTACAACCCTCAAGTTCATTCTCTCCACATTATTACTACCACACCTTAAAATCTACCGCACACCTTCTCACAAGAAGTACTAGTTTACAACTATAGGAGAAAAGAAAATCAAGGGGATAAAGTCACATAATGAGGGTAGTCGATCTTAATCTTATAATATAACCCATAATGATCTTATCAATATATTCTACTTTCTCACATTAAATCTACTTACCCATGAATACATTCCCACTATCTTCAAATTTCTGATACACCAATGAGTCTCTACCCATAACATATTGACTAATCTACCTCTTTCCATTTATAGCTTATAAATGATTTCTACAACCACTATAACTATCCATTCTGAGCTCCTTACCTATTTATATAAAAAATAATCATAGATAATCACTCCCTCCACAGTCTACCACACATTCTGCAAACCTTGCTACAATATTAGTGTCACGTCCCTAGACTACCCCCTAGTCGTAACACGGTGCTTGGAACCACAAGTGATCCCAAGCTAACCCATGAACTGGCATACTGTTAAGTAAGTGATATATAACATATTAAATCACATATTTTGATGTGCAGAAATATAATAATGATAAAATCTGGGAAGAAGTATAACACTAATACAATTTACATTCTGATAAAACTGAAGAGAGAACTGAAATTACATGACTAACTTTGACGAGCATCTATGAATCCTCTACTATATTGACTATAGATAGCTGGGACATGATCCCAACTACCACTAATCAATACATATGGGTAATAAAGTAAAGTACATTAACAACATCTGACTGAAGTACCTAAAATGGGAGAACCCATCACCTGCTGGCTAGAACTGTAACTGTCTGATCATGATATGTGGACAATAACTGGTACCTACATTATGAAACAATGTAGCGACACAGACGTATATGTCGATCAGTACTTCTGAAATGTACTGATTAAGCGGGGGTGAATGCAATAAGTAAAACTGATTTCATACTTAACCTTAAAACATGCATGCTAAGTGTAAGTAGACTCACCAAGAGACTAAAATAAACTGAAATCTGAAGTAGCTTAAATCATGAGTAACAAACATAATCTGATAAGTTGGTGAATCACTACACTTAGTTTCTTACAACTTTACTTGTTGTAGTATAAGTAGAGATGAAATTGGGATACTATAAAACATGAATACATGAACATAAGAAACCAAACATACATGTACTAAACTGATCTGATTAGCTAAATAATTAATGCCTGGGTGACGGAATGATTGAAATCTAAGAAAAAAGATAATTGGTGCCTGTACACCGAGTAGCTAACATATGTATACAGACTACTGATATCTGAACACTAAATAACTTAAGGCTGAATACTGATCATGTAATACTAAACTATACTTAATCTGAATAATTGGACTGAAACTTTGGGGTACTGTTCATATGAGATAAGGACTAACTGAACAACATGGGATAGCTGAGAATGAATATATGAAAACTGCAATATTGCATATAGACTGTGGGAGCTATAATCTAACCTACATAAACCCTATGAGCTATCATGGAGTCCAACGTCTAGCTCACATTGAGTAGGGTTGTTCTTTAGAATATGGGCCAAGTTCTATAGCTATGAGCGATTAAACCTCTTAAACTTGAGCATTCAGTAATGCAAAATCCTACTGTTAAGTTAGGTATGAGACATTAGTAGCAGTCCCTAAGTTCTAGACCTAACTGACGGTGGAGACGTCATCCCTACATTCACTCGATGCTAAATACTACTCCTAACTAAAAGACATTAAAAGACTGACTGGTGCATGCGCTGATAACTGATGAGCTCAGGTCATGGTATTCAAAAAAAAACTGTGATAACTAAGTCCCTAATAGTTAGTGAAAATTTCAAGCCTTAAGCCCCATAAGCATGCAACTAAGAGTTGAATCGAGCTAGGATTATTATTGGGTATTACAATATCTCCCTCTTGGGAATATTCATCCTCGAATGAGACTAGTTTGACTGAGATAACTGTATTAAGGTAACTGAGATCATATACTGGACATGCATGACTTGGAACATGATTGCATAACTTATTCTGAAACATGATACATGAACTGAATAGATTTCTTGAATACATTTAAAGACATGAGAACGGCTAGAAGACTGAGATAGAAATAAGAGAGTCAACTTATGAGTAACCATTACCTCCAGATAGATCTGGTTTCATGAAGAAAAGATGGGAGGTTTAGGATGTGAAAACTCGAGATATCACCACATCTCCCCCTTGGGAGACTTCATCCCCCGAATGATGCTGACTTGGCTGAAATAACAAGAAAAGACTTAGATGATGCACGGGACACTTAAGAGCTGAATCATGAGCAAATATTTGAATCTGAAACATGATGCATGAACTGAACTGGATTCACAATTTACATGGATGCGAACAAACTATCTCTTGGAATGTCCATATTCATGAAACTTCAGATAGTAAGACAAGATCAAAAGTTGGAAAACCATAGGAACTTGTCTATCTGACTACTAAACTAAACTATTGGCTGAACAGACTGAATTATACAGAAAGCTTATACTTAACTATACATTTCCCTTCAAAACTGCACTTCACTTGAGGCTACTTAAAATATTCACATGGGCACTTATAAATCTATCTACTGAAGTCTGAGGTGAACTGAATTCTCTCACTATGTTCAATCCTACTTGAATCTACAAAGTACTCCATATCACACCATAACACTATTCAGAATCATGAATTCACTACACCCTGCGCTTTCACAACTTCTCATCTTATGAATAATTCTTGTTACCACTTCAACACCTATATTCAACCTCTTACTAGATAACCACTAACACACAATGCATTCATACACATATATACAAACACTACATTTAATCCTATCTTCATAACCACATATGCACCTCTAAACAAACATCCATAAAAGCATCTCTCTCATATCCTCCAAATCTCAATCACTAATTACTTCCATGTACTACCCCATGAAAACACATACAAAATTTAAAATAACTATGACATATATAAAAAACTTGGCCCAAATATTACTTCACACTTACAACCTTAGCTAAAGGAAGCATACAACAATCTTTCATCAATAAGAAATTTTTTGTCTCCCCCGTCTAAATAATTTTTTCATCATCACTATCTTGACCTAAGGAGAGATCACTGAATGGTTAGAACTTGAAGACCTAAAACATAAAATAATACTATGCATAACTGGGACACTTAACTGATGCCTGAGGAATAGAGTATCCACGACATGGATTTATTACAGAGATCAAAACTGAGGATATACATGACAAAATCTGAATTTTGCTGATAATTTAGAGTGTAGCATGAGTACATGGAACTGAACATATTGTAAAGCATGAGTAGATGAGTCATAAGCTGCATGACCTGAGTTTGGAGTTCATAAATTCATGGAACGTGATTTGCACTGATGAGTGAACTGGAAATCCTCATACTAGGAACTAGAAATATACATGATTCTATAAAAAGAGCATGAATATGAGCTATGATCATAGAGCTGACATGTAAGGCATAAGTAGATATCATGATGACTGAAGTACAAAACTTTGCGCTGAGATAAGAATAGGTTGGGCATCTTCCTCCCATCCTTATGTTCTACAGTACACGGGCATCACTACAAGAATTTGAGAGCCTAACTTAGTTGTTTGTTCTAACATCTCCCCCTTAGATTTAAGACATCACTCTAAATCTGTAGACCCCTTTTCTAAACTCTAATCTGAACTGCAACAATTTTTACTCTAGAGTCCGAGATATAACAATACTCATAAATAATAAATCAACCTGAAAGACTACACCTAAAAGTGTAAAACCCACTACTAACACTTTCTTCTGAGATACAACTCTTAGCTTTATATAGCCCCAACAATCATCATATAACAACTTAAACACTTACTAACTTAGAATCTTCATGAGTATCACCATACCATGAGTTCACACCATCTAGATCCTTAACTCTTCTAACTATTAGCTTAATCATTCAAGATTCAAACATATGTTCTAACACGGAACAACTCAAGGGTACTATCTAAGCACACACGCTATTAAAACTTAGAAATAATACAACCCATATCACCTTGGGTACACCTCTAGATCATACACACATCATCATACTTAATTTTGAATCAACAAACTTAAATTCTTGCATACACTGATTCAAGGCTATTGATTCACCTTTCATACAACTAGCCCCATGGATACATAATCTACTAAATCCAGATAAACACTTTCCCCACTTCACTGCTACTAAACTTTTGGGTTCATGCTTCTAATAGAGATCATATGCAGTCATAGAATTCTAAGAAGGGATCTAAAAGCACATAAACTTTGGATTAGTGCATGATTTTCATGAACATGAATGAAATATTTTAGACATTAGAACATAAAGGCATTGATGGGATCCTTTTAATCCTGCATGCAATCCTATAACTATTTGTGGGGACTGTCTGTGAAAGCTCTATTTGTAGGGATTTAAGCTTGACTATTTCTATTTCCTCAATAATAAAACAGGGTTGGCATGAATGAATTAATGTGAAAATCTTCATAAGTTCCTTAGAGAACACATCTACTACAAGATCTAAGACATGAAAGAAGGGAAACATTTCTTAAATGCCCTACAACCTCTCAAAGAAAAGTACAAACTTCTATATACCATTATGCAAGACTCTACAAAACATGGCTACATAGACACCCTAGGACACTTGATCTCTGTACTTTCATACCAAATTTATCACGACCCGAGACTACACCCTAGTCGTAACACGGTGCTTGGAACCACAAGTGATCCTAAGATAACCCATAAACTGGCATACTACTAAGAAACTAATTTATAACATATTAAATCGCATGTTCTAATATGCGTAAATATAATGATGATAAAATATGGAAAGAAGTATAACACTAATACAATTTACATTCTGATAAAATTAAAGAGAGAACTGAAATTACATGACTGACTCTGACTGACATCTACGAAGCCTCTACTATACTGACTATAGATAACTATGACATGACCCCAACTACCACTAATCAATACATATTAGTAATATGGTAAATTACATGAGCAACATCTGACTGAAATCACTAAAATAGGAGAACTCATCACCTGCTGGCTAGAACTGAAACTATCTGATCATGATATGTGGACTACAACTGGTACCTACATTATGAAAAAATGTAGCCACACAGACATATATATATGGATCAGTACTTCTGGAATGTACTGAGTAAGCGGGGGTAAATGCAATAAGTAAAACTGATTTCATACTTAATCTTAAAACATGCATGCTAAGTGTAAGTAGACCCACCAAGAGACTGAAATAAACTAAAATCTAAAGTAGCTTAAATCATGAGTCACAAGAACAATCTAATAAGCTGGTGAATCAGGACACTTAGTTTCTTAAAACTTTACTTGTTATAGCATAAGTAGAGTTGAAGCTTGGATATGGTAAAACATGAATACATGAACATATGAAACCAAACATACATGTACTAAACTAATTTGATTAACTGAATAACTGATGCGTGGGCGAAGAAATAATTGAAATCTAAGAAAATAGATAACTAACGCCTATACACCGAGTAGATGATATATGAATATGGACTACTAATATCTGAACACTTAATAGCTGATGTCTGAATACTGATCATGTAATATTGAACTGTATTTAGTCTGAATAACTAGACTAAAACTGTGGGGTACTGTACATATGAGATAAGGACTAACTGAACAACATGAGATAGCTGAGCATGAATGCATGAAAACTATAATATCTGAGAATGCAAGACCAAGCATAAGCATATTTCTTAAATAATCTGTAAACTAAAATATAGAAATCTAATAACTGAATCACTGAGGGTTTGTATACTTTTGTCAAGCATACCTAAACTGAGAATATATTGAATAATGTACTGAGACTGTGGGAGTTATCATCTAACCGATATAAACCATGTGAGCTATCATGGATTCCAATATCTGACCCACATTAAGGAAGGTTGGTCTATCCTTGCCATCGGAATAGAACCTGAATTGTAGTGATCATTAAACTGATGTCCTGAAGGATGAGGGTATCATGCCTAACTAATGAGGGACCCTTCAAAATATACGATGGCACCGTAGGTCTAGAACTTAAGGACTGCTACTAACGTCTCATGCCTTACTAACGAGGAAATGTTGTCCCTACGTTCACTCGGTGCTAAATCCTACTCCCAACTGAAAGACACTAAAAGACTAACTGGTGCATGCACTAATAACTGATAACTGATAAGCTCAGGTCATGGTATTCTGAAAATATCAGAGCATACAGATTCTAAGGTAATTATTAATATATAAACTGATAATGTTTAACATGATTAAGAATATCTGAGTATACTGATAAGATTCATGAATTAACTGTCTGAACACTTAAAAAACTGAATTTATGTAAAATACATAGGTATTGAGCGTTCATAACCCACCAGCGCGGAATGAGTACAATACGATATCAATCTTGAAACACTGTAATAAGTGATTATGGTTCAAAGACCCTAACATGGGCATTTCATCAAACATACAAAGATCGTGAACTTGAAATTCTTTAAACAAGAGGAAGTAGCATGATTACATGACTAAAATCCTAAATTGGGGATTTACATGAAATTCACTTGAAATAGGACACGGAAAATTCAAATTCATAGCACGAGGAAATCAAATCTTGCATTGAATCATACGTGGGCTGAATTGCATTTAAATTACCTTAAAAAATGAAATTCAATCTTTCTTGAACATACAAAATACCATAATCATAGAAAATTCATTCTTTAATTGAAAGAAAAGAATTTATGGGATCCATGGGTAAAAGGGGACCCATGGATGAACTCCCATATACCTTAAGCTTTTAACTTTAAAGAAAAATACCAATCTTGATGCTTTCTTGAAGGTTCTTGATTTTGAGAACTTGAATTCTTAGTTTCCTTGGAGAGAAATTAATTGAATTGATGATCTTGAGGGATGAGTAGGGTTTTCTTGAGATGAAAGTTGGAGAAGATGGGTAAATAATGCCCTAACTGGTGCCCAAATCATGTTATGAACTATTAGGTTGTGGGAAAAGACCCAATTGCCCCTCAATCATTTAAACCAAAAATTTCATAACTGGAATGTAGATTAAAGGCTCATCGCGATGCGGTCTTATCGCAATGGCTTACTGGTTCTGAGAAAAATGATTATAACTTTTTGTTAGGGTATCGAATTAAGGTGAAATTGGTATTTTTGGAAAGGTAATTCAATTATATACAATTTGGTAGGTCTTGATCTGAAATATTCCACGTATATCAAAAGTTATACACATTCAAGTTGACTCTTATAGAATCGAATACTAAACTTTAGATGAATCAAAGGCTCTTAGCTCAACTTTGTTCTAAGTGATTCCTATGAACATTCTTCACTTCATAAGCACTTTACACACTAGAATAAAGATTATGACATATGCATTCAAATTATAAATCAAGAAATAGATGAAACACCTTCACTGCGATGCAATGTATGTGCCAAAGGGAATGTCACCACAACGTGACCTTATCGTAGTGACTTTCTGGATTCGTGATCCAAACGTGACCCAAACCTTGTCTAAAAAATCCTAAACTCCCTTGAGACATACTTCTTACATCCTTGAACATGAATTAACTCAAAAACTAACATCTCGGGGTCTAGAAGACAATAATGAAAATCCTCAATGTTTAGGGGTCTTGAAAATGACTAAATCCCCAACACTTAGTGAAAATTTCAAGCCTTAATCCCCTTAAGCATGAAACTAAGAGAAGAATCTAGGTAGAATTAGTATGGGGTATGACAGTTAGCCAATCCCCATGAAAGGGCATACCACCCTCTACTTAAAGGTCACACAACTATATCTACTTTCTTCACTCAAGAGTTACCCTTACTTTTAACTTCAATACTTATGGCTTCATAGCACTAACTTTGGAACCATCTTATTGCTCATAGGTTATGTCACCTTATCACGTACTACTACTCGAGTGGAAATACTATTCTAACATTCTAACACATATCATAACCATTAACCATGACATCTGTAACAAGGATTTTGAAAGGGACTGAATATACTTCATACCTCAAGCTTAAATGCATGATTGATATAGGTAGGGGTATAATCTTAAATCAACACACTTTGAATCACTAATGGACTCCTCTCAAGTCCATGTGCAATTTCATAACCTTTTATGACTCAATTAAAAAGGACCAAATTATTTGGACTCTAAGATTTTGTACTTGAATTGCCTTGACAATAAGACATAGCTAATAAAATCAGAGTAAAGAAGAAATTTGGATAACGTCCATATGGACAACACAATGGCATGATCTAGAGTATAAAAGAATGGGAAACATCTCCTAAATGTCTCATAGCATTCTCCTTATAAGTATGGCACGTTGCACACTCATAAAAAGGACTCCAATAGATATGGATTAATAGATACCCTGGAACCATGAACCATGCTCTGATACAAAGCTTGTCATGAATCGAGATGAGACCCTGGTCGTGACAGGTATCCTGAACCACAAAGGCTCGAGAGACCCCTTAGCATACTATCATAAGCATAAACTATACATTAATTAAAATGATGAATGTACAATAAAATTCAATGGAAACTTATAATCCAAAATATGTCAAAGAAATTATGACAATACAGTACTCAAATTCTATCTACGGAACCTCTAATGAAAACTAACTATCTTGGCCGGGACAAAGCCCCCAGCTGGGCCATATACTGAAAGACTCGACATATGAGTAAATGCCTTCCAAAAGATGGATGGCTCACTAATTCCTTCATATCCCAAGTTTTCTACTGATGTGATGGACCAAAAGACCGTGCCTCAACACCTTCACTATGGGGGGTCAATACTTGGAGAGTATTGGTATGTATAACTAGCCCAACAATAAAATATACTTTGTATAACATAATTGAGAGCATTTTGGAAAAAAATTGTCATAATATATATAAGAACACATAGGCATAATGTGAAAATCTTTCACTCATTCTTTTAAAACATTTACTCAACTCTTTCCTTTAGTTCTAAGCTAGATGGTACACCCTATATTTTTAAAATTCTATGGGCTATATGGAATCTACCCTTGAGTCGGCAGCCAAGCCCCCAACCTAAGTTTTCTGCAAGAGCTGGAGTTCTGATCTTTACTATGACAAAAGGTTGTCTCCAACGTACAATCCCCTATTTCAGGGAAAAATAAAACACGTGTTGGTAAAATACGGTTTCTGGAAATGAGTTATCTGAACTAGTGCCTTCTTCGGGTAACCATGTAACTCTCTTTAAGCCCAATTTTAGCCTCTTAAAATCATGCTTCATACTTATAAAGAATTCTTATCTTATTCAGTTAAGGGCATAACACAATAGGGTATCGTCATACCCAGACTTGCAAGCCATATCATATCATATCAAATTCACATCCCTTCTTATTCAAAAACATATAAATGACCAACAAAAGATTTAAACCTGATATGAGAGTTCTTTTTCAATTAGCATATGAAAAAATATGCAGAACACTCTCTTTTCAATACTGTAACATATGGTGGTCAATTCTTACATAAACCACATGCAATTCTTTATTTAGAAATAATAGCATTTTGAATTATAATCACCTCTTTGAAAAACACGTGAAGCAACCATACAAAATAAGTAAAGAGGCATTTAAACCCAAGAATCTTCCTTATTCGTAAAACAATCCCAACATAAGTTATACATAAATCCCATGATAAAAAAAAGGCTTATAATTCATGCTCCAAACCCAATTCACAATTCATAACATGCTAAGACCATAGATTTCATCATAGGGAATGGAATTTCACAAGTCATGCTCATAAATCACTTTTCAAACTCAAATCATGTATTCACAATATTATAAATCAAGATTATGGAAAAAAACCCTTATAATTACATACTTTCATCAAAACGGGTTTATGATGCATGCTCTTTAAATGATTTCCAAAACCCTTTACATATACATACACATATATCTTTAAAACATGTTAAAAATGTAAAATTTATGGCCATCATATTTAGGATAGTCCTACATACCTTTTTACGGAGAAAAATCAAAGAGAATGTAGAGAGAATTGCCCTTGGAGATCAAAATCCTAACCCTAGGTATTTTCTCCTCTCTTGCTTATCGAAATATGATTTGGGGATTTTGAGAAGTGAAATAACGTGTGTTACAACCTAAATTTTGTCCATAGATGATTAAGAATGGTTATAGAATGATAAAAGACCTTATTACCCTAAAAATAACTCAAAATAGAACACTTTTTGACATTCAAGAAAGGTTTGGCAGCGCCAAGCCAAAGCAAACCTAAAGGTTTATAGCGCATGTCCAAAGAAAACCAGAGGTAGTGTTCTTTGGCGATTTCTCCGCAATGAAGGGCTAACGCAGACCCTGGACAGGGTCCCACTCAAACACTAAAAACATTTGACTCCAAACTTGAATTGACAAATAACTGGTGGCATTGGAAAAAAGACTCAAAGGAATTTAATTTGATATATTATAGGGCACATAAATTCTCATATTCTAGGAGTAATGGTCGCTGGAAGTTGAACCAAGAAAAATCATCTACTAAAACTCAACCGGTATGAAAGTGCTCAACTTAACTTTGAGCTTAGAGACTTTTATGATGCATACTTATCTAGAACGATGTTATCACACTAGAGAATTGTTATTCACACTTATTTCAAACTAGAAACCATTGTATTTGGGTCTATATACATCAAAAAGATAATTCAATTTTAGCCCAAAAAAAGTGGGGTGTTACGTCTCTTTCCTTTTTCTACCCCTGGTGGATCCTGGTTTCTTTCCCATCACTCCCTTGGTCCTTTCCTTCTTTAGTGGAACAACAGTATCATCTTTTAGCTTTGTCCCTCTGAGTGGCTACACTCCTTGAAACATCCTCATCACTCTCATCTTCAAACTCACTATCACTCTCAGTCTTCTTAGACTCCTCCACAAACTCAACATTTGTTGTGGATAAATCAAACTCAACTACAACTTTCTTTTTCAAGTTTTTCTTCTTATGGGTTCTAAACTTACTTTCATCTAGGGAAACCTCCATCATATTATGGGAACTCGACCTGGTTTGATGGATTTCTCTAGATTTTAATGGAAGCCTAGCAGTGAAAAACACACTTTGTTTGGTGACTTTCCATGACAATGGTTTGTCATCATCACTGTTAGTGCTTGTTTTTTCTTGATCAGACTTGTCAGTCACTTCAATATATGGGGGAAAATCTCACTTTCTTTCTCAATAGCCTCAAGAGGATCAATTTGTCATCTAGTTGACAGGGATCCAGGAGTGTTATCCTACTTTGGAGGAATAAGAGAACCAGTATCTTGAGAAGGCTTCTCGCTTAGAGTAGTTAATTATTGAACAACCATTTCCTTACTCATGGAAAAAATGTTTGACGGGTTCCCTCTTTTTAGTAGGAGGATCTTCATCAAATATGTGCTCATCGATGGAATAACTATCAGGAGTGCTTCAAGGGACAGGGTTCTCCAATATGGAATTTTGAGATAGTGATGCAGATGGGAGAGCCTGAGGACCAGGTTAGGCTGAAGATTCATCAAGAGACTCTAACCCCTTTTTGATGAGTGTAGAGATAATCAGAGGAGTAGATGGAGTGTCCTAATTGACTGTCATTTGAGGGGAGGATAATGATGCATTTTTTACTTCAGCAGGTGCAGAGCGATTGGCATCATTTGGAAATGAGGGTGGAGTAAATTGAAGTATAGCAAAGGGATTGTGCAAATCAATATCAGTAAGGGAAGATGGAGGAGAATCATCTTGAATTAGTTTGGCCCATTCGGCCAACTTATTTACTAAATATGGTTGTTCCGCTTTTGTTATTGCACCAGAGGTGCACATGAGCTGCTCCTCTCATGTTGAGTTAGAAATCAAAGAGTTGCTTCTCTAAATATCATCCACTTGGCTAAATACATTTTTTTCTAACACTCAATTTGATAAAGACAAGTGCTAATGTTTATGTTAATTCTTTTTCTCTTAGTTTATAATCTATTTATATAGGAATCAATAATAGTACATGGAAAAATTAAGTACACATAGGGGCGGACCCACATGAAACCTAGGGGTAACATATTCTGGTACATGTAACAAGTGAGATTTGGAGGCCAAAAATACATTTGAGTTGCAGGAGATTGGCGCAAAAATTGCAAAATAACTGAAGAATTATATTTTGCTCTTATATTTCTTTCTTGGCCCCTTTTTTTCTTTATGGAACAGGCAGTTCCATGACTTCCATCCTACGAGTTCTATGAATGAAATTGGCCTCATAAATCAAACTTGGATAAGATGAGTTTGCATAAGGTTTTTATGTATAATTTAGCATCTTATGATGCTCCGTTTTGATGATATTATCTATCATATCCTGCAGATTCTCAAAAGATATCATGACTAACAGCGGATTGTTGACCATTTAAACTAATGAAACTCTAAATTTCTTGCTGATCAACTACAGAAAGAAGGGGGCAAAAGTTTAACAATGTGTTTTGTACTGCTTCAATCAAGTTTGTTCCATATTTTCTGGTGATTAATTTTCTTTTAATATGTATACATCCTAATGTGTCAGCCATTTTTTCAGGTGATTACTCGACACTAGTGCTATGACATTGATGAAGAACAGTCACCAAGCCTTGCAGATCGTTTCAGACTGTTCAGCAAAATTTGATACGATTTTTTATTTCGTTAAATCTTGTACTAATATTTACTATGTGTCTGAAGTGTTTGAGATGATGTATTGTCAAATTTTATTTCTTTACCTTAGTAATTTAAACAAACTACATTTAAAACGCTCAACTTTATACGACCTTCTCTGTGTAGTTCAAATAGGTACATAGAATAGGGATATCATTGCCTCATCAGTTATCATTTAGTTAGAGAAAAGTATGATTCATTGCAGAATAACTACAAAGAGCCAAATCATGTTTAGACACCATAAAACAATTAACGTGCGGAATATATATTCTTTATTTATAGTGTTTTATGTATGTTTGGATGCCTGATAAGGAGAGCATCAAAAATTAGATTCGAAAACCACACTCTGCCTCAGCTTTTTGTTAAGGTTTATATAATTGTTAAATCAAAATTCATCTTCAAATTCCACCGCTGCTTTCTGACATCAATGCTGCCTATAGGGCGCGGCGGCTTGATCAGGCACTCATAATTTTCAGTTCAATATCGCTAGATACGTTTTTGAATGCTTCAATAGTGGAGCGATAATTTGAAATGTGATTTTAAGGCTTTTATAGTTGTTGTATACAGGAAGACGGGACAAGGGTTCCGGTGCAGTACTACAATATGAGGTCGGTGGCAGATTCACATATAGAACCCTCACTGACTCATGGTTTCAATGCAGAGAATATTGATGGCAAGTGGTGGTGATGTTGTTGATCATGGAGGATATTACGTTACCAAGTTGATGCTACATATGTTTTGCCCTTGATGTACGTGCATAGCATGTATGAAACACTGGTTGGTGATCTGAATGTAAAACTGTTTTCTTTGAATGGAATGCATGAAAACACCATGGGTGTGGACCTTGAAGTAGCTACTGGTTTATACAGAAAGCTTGCAAGAAAATTTTCTTTGAAAGGACTTTATATATATAAAAGGCGCGGGAGTCGGCGACATCTTTTGAAACAAGGGCAAGGTTTCCTAAATTAATTATACAACAGGAGAAGCGTGTCCAATTTTTCGTGGTTAATGGTTTAGCTAACAACCTCATATATAGATGATGGTGTAAACAACTGTAGACATGAATCAAACTCAATTTCCACTGTCACTGGTTTGTGACCATTCACTTCCATACGATATTTGAAGACCATAGCTTTGACAGGCTTTCACTGTAATTTGTTATTTACTTCATTTTAAATATAATTTATTTGTTGTATCTTTATCTTCAGTGATAAATGGAATATCATTTCTATGGTATAGGTTTATTGATTGTGATCATATAATGAATATTGTGCCTTGCATGTATGTTGTGATTAGGATCAAGAATGTCATATTAGTTATTCCTTTTAAACAAATTAGATTGGTTTGTTGCTAGGTGAACTTTTTTTTTGGGGTCCAGGCCTATTATTTGTTAAGCTTTGTTGTTAGCTGACAAATATTGACTCACGTTCTTTCTCATTTTTTCCTTTTTTTTAAAACTAAATAATTACTCTCTTTGTCAATTTTTCGCTTATGGGTTTCCTTAAAATACTAAATTAATATATAGTAATAATTTAGTCAATACATTGATTTCAAAGTAAATTTTATTTTATATTATATATAAATTTTTAATAAAATATTTAATTGAGGAAAAAACTATTGAATTTAAGCTCGCTCATATATGGTATGACCTGTTCATATTTAATTTAGTCTGCTAAGTTGCTTACTTTTTTTTCGAAACTCCTAAATGAAAATTCTGGGTCCGCCACTGGGTACACATTCATGATATTGATATATTTATATATATATATATATATATATATATATATATATATATATATATAACAAACCAATACAATTTAATAAAATAACATTTACTTGCGGTAAATCTATTTTTGGTATAAGTTTATTTTATGAAGAAAGATTTGGTGAAGATAAAAGCAAATATGGAAAAGACCAACGAAAGGACTCACAGCAAAATGGGAGGGTCACTTGGTCAGATTGAAGTTGGTGAACCTGGAAGATAAGTTACTATCTGGATACTTGTGGTTTCGAACATCTCAGTATCTTCATACCAGCCATATATGCAGATATAAAAGATTAGTAAGGGCCATAAACTGCTAAGACAAGGAGGAAAGGTGTCCCATCTTACTCGAAAAAAGTAAGATCTTTCACTTGATGGGATCCCTCAGCATAGCACACCAAGATAACAGTAGCCCCATCCATCGAAGAATATAGATACACCAAATAACAACAAATGAAGATCAATTTAATAAGTAAAAGATAAGGAAAAGGAGAAAAAGAACAGGTTACTCACTTTTGTGCTGAAATCTCAATACAAGAGGATCATATCATGCATGGAATTGATTAGCCAAAGCAAGAGGCAGATGAAGTGGCGATTGAAATGAGGCGGCATGGTTCAGGTGTTTTAGGGTTGAAGATGAGGAGTGAAGTGGAGTATCCTTTAGGAAACCCTACAAAGGAAGGTTTATGTAATAGTGTAGTCGGGTGGACTGGGTTAGGTGGATTGGGCTGGGTGGGAGTATTAGAGTAGATTTTATTTTGAGTTTTTTTTTTTGGAAATGGGTTGGCCCATTTTGTGTCAAGGCTATGTTTTATGATTTCTAATTAATTAAAATCCAGAAAATCTCAACCATATATATATATATATATATATATATATATATATATATATATATATATATATATAAGATATTATGAGAGAATATATGAAAGAAAAAAACTTATTCCCGATCAAGGATTATTTTATTAAGAACAATTTGGGGAAGATCTCAGCAACTATGGAAAAAAAAGATATTGATAAGAAGATATGGAAAGAAATAACTTTGTCAAGTCATGATACAAGAATCATGAAAAGAATATTTACTACTATCCCGCGGAAGGAAGTATTCTACATAAGAAAAAAATCAAGATCAATTTGTTATTTATAATCAAGTTCGCAACAGAGTCAACATTCGAAGTCATCTATACCGATCCAAAATTAAGAAGATGGATGTGTTTACATTCAAATCAAGATGCAAGGTGAAATGAAGAGAATCTTACAATTCTCATGGGTTACAAAATAAGAGCTCATATGTGTACTAAAAAAAAAAAGTGTATTGATAAATTATTGGGAAGAATATTTATTTATTTCAAAAGAAAATATTTTATAGAGATATTTAAATTTGAGATCTATACCTATGAAAGAAAGCTATCGGATTTGCAGTATAAAGTAATGAAACTAAAATGCTGAAAGATATGTTATTGGTGCACAAATAAAATTAAAATATTCAAAAATATTATTAAATACTTATTGGAAGGAGATAGCATGAATTATTTTGAGAAACAAATCTACTATGTTGATCATGGAAATCTACATCATCAGTCCAAGGATGAAAATATTTTTTATGTGATATCAGAGATCTCACATACATTGGCTAAAATTATTTAGACAATAAAATGATTGTTTGAGATTATTTGCTGAAATATTTCGTAGAATTTATAATGAGGGGCTATATATAGAAGAATAATCTTATGGGTCTTCTACAAGGGAAGATCATGCTTGAAGTTGTTCAAAGTACCAAGAGATCCTTTATTCGAATAACTACAAGGAAACTAATTAAACCTGTACAAGATCGTGAAGTGAAGAAAATCAAGCACAAGAGGTACAGCTATCATAACTTATCTGTAAAGAGGAGAAAAAGAAACAACAACAATCGCAATTTATTGAGAAGAAAAATCTTTTTGACTACAGAAGATCAAGAAGAAAATCTGCATGTTTGAAGATTCAAGAAAGCATTACAAGTACTATAAATATAAGAATTCATTAGTGAGGATATACTTAGCCACACTTACTTTCGTCTCAACCACTCTCAAGTTTCTTTGTTCTACGCTTTATAAGAATTGTAATTCATTATGGATTTACTGTGTGGTCTGATGCTCCATAGTTTCATGGAACTTTCAGTGCTAAAATAAGGAAATTATGCACGTACTTAGGTATTTTTATTAGACGTGACGTGTTTTTATTTTGCTTTTATAGGAAAATAGGGTTTAGAGTAGAGAAGGAGCAAAAAGAGATGAACGGAAGCAAGAAGGCTACCTATAGGCCATAGGTAGTACCTGCGAGCCCGTAGGATGGGTCTATAGGTTGCAATCCCAAAGTTCTAAAAGTTAATTTCTCTGTCTGATTCCTACAAAGACTAACTATGAGGCGTAGGCAGTACCTGCATCCCCATTGGTACTCCTCGTAGGTAGAGTTCTGAAGATCTGGAAATTACTCTAATTCCTACAAACCCATACCTAACTACGACCCATAAGTAAGGTCGTAGGTTGGTGTCGACCCTATTTTTCTACTTTGTTTTGAATAGGTTTTTGGGTTTCTAGTGTATCCATAAACACCCATGGGATGTTTGATTATTAGATTACTCACTTTACATACTAAATACAATGTTTTGAGTTCTAAGATACACTTTTGATTTTATAATCCTTGTTCTTGGTTTTTAGGGTTTGTTATAAAGCAGAGATTTTGATTTTTATCCTTATTATTTGTGAGATCATTCGTATTCTTTTAATTATAAATTCTATATATTTTCTTGTAATTATGAGTAGCTAAACCCCATAACTAAGGTTATGGGAACCAGATGGATTAGCCAAACAGAGGAAGTGCAAAGTCATTCTAAATTAGTGATCGTGCATGTATATCAGTTTTTTTTCTTTGATTGATTTCTTATTGCAGACGTTAGGAACCACTCGTATTTTAAAATAACTCGAGAGAGAGCTATAGATTAGGAAAAGAAGATCACAATAATAATTGAAGCTACCAATCTTCATCTAATTAAATTAAGACCGAGAGAACATAGTTAATCTGTATCTAAAATAAGGGTTAGTAATATAACACTCTAAGACCGAGAGGATATGAATGAAATTCACCCAAACCAATGTCAAGAGACAGTTAGGTGATACATAACTTGTTAGATTCTTCATGTAAAACACCAAGATAGTTTAACGAGCATGATGATTATGTGAAGTTAAGAAGTTGCGGAGAACACAATCCTAGTGATTGACTCATACTGATTACAACCCTACTTGTAGAATTGTTAGCATTACTACTATTCTTACCTAACCCCCATTTAATCTCTACACTTTTCAGCTACATCAGGAAGATCGTGATAGATTTTTGTCCTATTTCATATGGGATCGACCCCAACCATGTTAGATTTTATATTTGGCAAATAATCATGTTATACTTTTTAGGAGGTGTAATTTGGGAAGTATTAAAATTTCGTACCGTTGCCAAAGACTATAATTTTGAATTGTCATAGTGAGTTTGTTGAGATTACTGGTTTTATTTTTCTACTGTTCTAGGTATATGCTGATGTATGCCCAGTTTTCGACATCAAGAAAATACCCTGATTCCATTGGATTCCAAGCTTGAATGGACCTTATGATAGAATTATAAGATGGAAGAACATAAGCACATAGCTTGGCACGATGAGATTCAAGATGAACCAAATGCCTTGAATCTGCCATCTTTGTAGGGTGTTCTAGAAACTATCGTGCAAACCACTTCTCGATTAATATCTAAAGAGAATGTGAGGTTGGAAGCTACCCATCGTGCAACTCGAGAGAAGGAAAGATCTAGACTAGAAGATAAGCTACGAGCAGAACTCGATAGAGATAGATATAGAAGGGATTGAATTCAACCACACGCTTATCATTACTTACCAGCTTATGATGATTCAGAAGAATATATGTGTAATACCCCGGGAAATTTTTCGTTGAAATTTTGTGCGTAAACGTGTTGGGTTCTATCTTCTAGAATGAATTATAAATTTTCCGTGAGGAATATCTTATATTATGACCCACCATTACGTAGAGTATCGAATAAGATTTCCAACTATATGTGGATCATCCAAAACGGACACCCGAGCGACGAGTTATGAACATTCTGATCGAACTGTGAATAGTAGTGAACAGTAAAACGTGCAGGGAAAAAAAAGTACTGAGGCCTGGCATATTTTTCCCCAACTTTGAACGATCATAACTCCTTGTACATAATGATTTGGGTGATCTACTATATATCAACGAAAATATCTGCGAGTTCTGTTTCTGATGAAATTGGTTTCATCCAATTTGTCTATCCGTACAAAAAGTTATGGTCGATCTACTTCAGCCTATCAAAAGAGAATTTTTGGGTCAACTTCAAACAATCATAACTCCTCGTACAAAATGATCTGGGTGAGATACTATATATCAACGAAAAGATATGAGAGTCCTATTTATAATGAAATTGGTTTCATCCAATTTGGATATCAGAGTAAAACGTTATGGTTGATCTACTTCAGACTATCAAAACAGTCCACCAAAGGACAGATTCGAGAATTATTTAATTTTTTAAGGACGTTTTGGTCATTCCCCCTCACCCACAATCCGTCCAAACCCTATATTAAAGCCTATTAGAAGCATTATATGTTATATTTCATCAAATTCCCTCAAAAAGAAACCCTAAGCTCCTACATCCAACTTCAAGAACCTCCAAAGTTCACCATTAATTCTGCAAATTTATTCAAGATTCCAAGTTCCTAGTTCAAGAACTCCAAGAACCATCATTCAAAGGCACGATTAACATCACAAAAATGAGTATCGATCTAAAGTTCATCATTCAAGGTATGTGGGATTTTTCAACAAGAACTCTCTTTCGTTGTTGTTCCCAAAAGTAATTTTCCTTACCAAGGCATGATTTTTATTTGATTTTTTTTATGAATTTGAAGCATGAACCTATATCTTATGATGATTATTATGAAATCTTGATGTTTATGATTTTGAAAGATGAATTTACATGTGTGGTGATATAAATCATGAATCTTGAACGATATTTATCATGATTTTGATATTTGGGTCGCGAACCCCATTTGAAATTGTGTTTTTGAGAAAATGTGTGTTATAAGCACGTTGATGTTGAATATTTGAGATGTTTTGAATGATTTGACATTTTGGTCGTGAATGAGTTATTTTGAACTCGACTGTGAAAGAAATCCACGTTTTTATTGATTATGATAAAGGGGTAGCAAATTGGCTCCTGATGAAAATTGTTGAAGTGTTTATTGTGGATTTTCTTTAATGTGAGCCTGAGGCTGATTTAAATTTATGAGCTAAGTCCGGGAGTAATCTTTAGCACCGAGTGGGAGGTATAAAGCAACCTTACTTCCCTAGAACTACGTGCCCCCATAGGAGTGAGCCTGAGGCTGATTTATATAGTGATCACTAGTTTGTGTGTGTTTGATATCGATATTCCTACTCCGAT
Organism: Capsicum pubescens; assembly: GCA_030864215.1. Taxonomy (NCBI): domain Eukaryota; kingdom Viridiplantae; phylum Streptophyta; class Magnoliopsida; order Solanales; family Solanaceae; genus Capsicum; species Capsicum pubescens. The sequence continues at coordinate 79,319,841 of CM061544.1, forward strand.
GGCAAGGATAGGACGGCTCTCCCTAACATGGGTTGTACGTTGGACTCCATGTAGCTCACATGGTTTATGTCGGTTATAGGATCTCCCAATGTGTGTTTGTGTACTCTTCTATCTGAGATGAAAACATATTTTCTTAAAAGGCAGAGTTCGAGAAAGTCATTATTCTTAAAAGATTTAAGGAATATATTCTAATGAGAATTGACATGAGATTTGATTGTTTTGATGATTTGAAATTGAGATGAAAGTGAATTGAGAACATATTGTAATGACTCACTTGTTTTACTTTACATGTATTATTCATCCATGATTTTGATGATTTAATTCGAGCTAAGTGAGTCATCTATATCAGCATGCATAATTTTATAATCTGTGATGATATTAAGATATTATTTTATATATGCATTGCACCCCCATATGCTCGGTATATTTCCATGGTACTGACCCATATATTCGTATGTAGGCTACATTTTCTCGGAATGTAGGTACGGTATAGTTTCACCTTCGGATCCAGTCAGTTCGTGGTATCCTGTCAGCAGGTGATGAGTCCTTTTGATTCTAGGGCTTTGGTTAGTTATGCAGAGTTTATAGTGTTGTATTTTCTTTATTCAGTCGTATTGAGTTTGGGTAGTCGGGAGTCATGGATCGGCTACCTACAGTCAGTACTAGTAGAGGCTTCATAGATAGTCAGTAGAAGTTGATGTATTTTTTTACAATTTTTGTTGTAAAGGCAGATTTGTAATCCTGTAAAATTCTATTTTTGTATCGATCAGATTCAGAAAATAGTTAATTTCTGCTGATTTGTATGGATTTGTATTTTTATTCAGTTGCTTATGAGTTATGCTAGTAGAAGGGTTAGCTTGGGGTCACTTGTGACCCTAAGCACCGTAAGACGTCTCGGGACCCGATTTTGGGGTGTTACAAACTTGGTATCAAAGCACAGTGTTCAAGTGTCCTAGGGTGTCTATGAAATCGTGTCTAGTAGATTCCTGCGGAACGGTACGGAGACGTCTGTACTTTTCTTTGAGAGGCTACAGGGCATTTAGGAAATGTTTCCCTTTTTTCAAGTCTAAGATCGTGCTATAAAAAGGTTCTCCAAGAATCCTATATAGATTCTCATCTTACTCTATTCTGGCTAACTCTGCCTCATTATCAAGGTATCAGAAACTATTAAGCTTAATTCTTCGTAGACAGTTATGGGATTGTAAGAGAGCTAGAAAGTATCCTGTCAGTGCTTTTGAGTTCCAAAGATTGAAGTACTTTATTTATGTTCATAAAAGTCGTGAACTAAGCCTAGGTTAGGTGTGCTTTCAGATTCTTCCTCAGAATCTACAATGTTAAACTATACTTCTCCCTCTATGTATTATTTTTGAGATAACATGATTCACAAGCTCCAGTTCTTCCCCAGGTAATGCTTCTATATTTTCTAGAAGAAATTTCAAAAGTTACACAAAGGGCTTGAGAGGAGCTCTCTAGTGTGTTAAGTTCCTTAAGTTGAAAGTTATGCCCTCATTCTTATGAGTAATTTAATTAAGACAGAGTAAGGTGTATTCTTAGATCGTTGAATGTTGTGTGTCAAGTTTCTATCTCTTGTATTATATAATCTTGTTATCATTATGTTTGTGAAAAATCAAAGTCTAGTGAAGCCGTGTGGGGATCTTTCGATTCACTAGCATAGCTTCTTTGTTATTCATCTCATTTTCTTGTTCAAAATACAAACCAAAGTCTAGTGAAGCCGTGTGGGGACTATTTCGATTCACTAGCATAGTTACTTTGTTATTCATATAACTTTCTTGATCAAAACACAAAATCAAAGTCTAGTGAAGCCGTGTGAGGCCTATTTCGATCCACTAGCAACTTGTAGTTCATCTTGTTCCTTGTGCTAGCTGAAAATGTGGGATGTGGAGGTGTAGTAGTAAGAAGGATGGTAAATGTGATTTGTTGAGCATAAGTATAGAGAAATCTCTTTTTCCATGCAATTGGGTTAATAGGAAATGATATAGTTTGTTCGAGGTATGAAACGGGTGTTGACGGTATTTGTATGACAGAGAGTATAGGTTAATGATGGAAGTACTCGGTGGGTAAGTGTTGTTAATCTAGGCGCTCTCCATATTGCAAGAGAAAGTTAAGTTAAGATGTAGAGAGCTATGAACTATGTTAAGTTGTGTATGAAGGATAGATAGTAGTGACGGGTGAAAGAAGGATGTGTTAATGGATTGTGAATAAGATAGGCTATATGATTAGGACCAATTATTATTGTTATGAAGTTTAAGTGGGCTAGTGTTCATGGATGTGTTGTTTTATAATCTTCACGTGGGAGTTATGCGTGAGATGGAGTTGTCAGTTATGTGAAGTGTGAGACCTTAAGTTTTAACGATTGGTGATCATGAAGCCGAATGTGACGGTTTCCGGATTAATGGTATTAGTTACCGGAAGTGACCTAATAGGCTTGAACAGTGTACACAAGAGTTTAAGTGTAGTTGACTTGTAATTAAGTTTAATATTATATTATGATGAGAAAGTTCACCCAAGATATTATGGGACTGCTTTAATTTCGAGGATTAGTGTATGTGGTGTAGTGAGTCGTGCCATGGGATTGTTAGATGGATAAATACTAGTTAGACGATGGATGATGTTTTGATGGCTAAGTTAAGGCGAGGTGTATGATTGGAAATGTTGAGCCTCTTAAGTGTGATTTTGATTCTTATGGGTTAGAAACATAAGTTCATAGGCATGGTATTAGAGAGAGAAGACAGAAGTAGCATGGTCTATCAAAAGGTTAGAAAGTATTCAAGTTGAGCTAATAGAAATAAGAGTTGAAGCACTAGATGGTGTACATTCCGGCGATAGAGATGTTCGTGGAGATTCGAAATTAGTAAGCATTTGAGAATTTGAGTGGTGGCTTAAAGATAAGGGGGATATGATAGAACAAGTAGTCAAGTCAAGCTTTTACATTTTGTAGAAGTACCAGTAAGTTGTAAATTTGCTGTGAGAAAGATCGGTGCTTGACCCAATGTTATTTCAGTATTTTCAGTTGTCCCAAAACCTACTCATGCTTTACATTTCAGTTCCATGATCTTAATTCATGTTCATACACGTGATGGAAAATTACATACTCTTCTAGTTTCCAAAAATGAGAAATTCCAGTTCTTCTAGCAGTTGGAATCACATTCCATAAGTTATGAACTCTAAATTCAGGGCATGCCGCCCATGACTCATATACTCAAGTTTTACAGTATGTTCAGTTCCAGTACTCAGGTAATACTCTTATTGATTAGTCAGATTCAGTTTCCGTTATGGGTGTCTTCAATTTTGATACTTTAATGAACCCATGGTATTTGATATTTTATTCCTAAGGCCTCAATAGAGAGAGTCAAGTTATTTATATTATCCCTTCATGTTTCAGGTCTTCATTTTTTAAAATTTTGTGACCTTTTCATTAAGTCAAGCTAATGGTGTTGAGCTGTTGTCTAGAAGGGAGAGAAGATACTTTCTTATCTATGATAGAAGGTGGTGTGCTCACAGCGGTGAAGTGAAGTTAGATTGAGGTTAAGTCCTTGATACATACCGTGGTTAGTTGAAGTTTTAAATGTTTATTTGGAAAGATTGTTGTGCGTTGGTTTTATGCACTTCTATGAGGTTGTAGGAATAGTAATACAGAGTTTTTGTGTATAGTTCAATTGGTTGAGAAAATGTTATGTGTGCCGTTTAAAGAATTGACCAGTATGTGTGAACGATGTAGTTGATGGAATCTTAGAGAAAGCGAGGAAGATGATTTATGAGTGTTCGTTTAGAGGTGCATGTGCGAAGTGCATATGTGGTTATGAGTATAGGCTTGAATGTTATGGATGTATATCTAAAAGAGTGCACCGCAAGTTAGCGGATCCCTAGTATAAGATTGTATGTGTTTGTTGGAGTAGCAATAAGAGTTATGTTTGAAGTGAGGATTTGTGAGGCTCAGTGTGTATTGAGGTTCATGATATAGATTAATATTATAGTGTTATGTGGCATATCTCATGAGTACTTGGAGTTAGGCTTGAACATAGTCGAGGGAGTAGTTGGGAAGTGTTGCTAAGTTTTAAAGCAAGGAGGTATGTTTCCCAAGACCTAGAAATTCCTATCTTAATTTATGTCATATGGGTCCTTGTTCCCATACGATAGGATTGTATCAAATTATGGTTCATTTTCTCCCCGAACAATGTCATTTGAATCTTTTGGAGGGAGTGTTGAGGGACGTTTCATTTGGGCGCAAATGGTCCTTCTTTTGATGAGATCCCCTTCGAGACCTTTGATTCTCATTCTCTGAATAAACGAAAGATATCGATGCCTTAAAATCAGTCTCCTTTGTTTAAGATCTAACTATGTGACCATTCTCATTAGGAATCGCATGTTCTATGAATTATTCGAAAGTGTGGAGTGAAGTAAGTGGATTGACTTCGTTATCCAAGCATTTTGTCCTCATTTCCATGGCATTCTTTACTTATTCATCGACATTCTAGGACAAATGTTTCCAAGGGGGAGATGATGTAATACCCCGGGAAATTTTTCGTTGAAATTTTGTGCGTAAACGTGTTGGGTTCTATCTTCTAGAATGAATTATAAATTTTCCGTGCGGAATGTCTTAGATTATGACCCACCATTGCGTAGAGTATCGAATAATATTTCCAACGATATGTGGATCATCCAAAACGGACACCCGAGCGACGAGTTATGAACATTCCGATCGAACCGTGAATAGTAGTGAACAGTAAAACGTGCAGGAAAAAGTAAGTACTGAGGCCTGGCGTATTTTTGCTCCAACTTTAAATGATCATAACTCCTTGTACATAACGATCTGGGTGATCTACTATATATCAACGGAAATCTCTGCGAGTCCTCTTTCCGATGAAATTGGTTTAATCCAATTTGTCTATCCGAGCAAAAAGTTATGGTCGATCTACTTCAGCCTATCAAAAGTGATTTTTTGGGTCAACTTCAAATAATCATAACTCCTCGTACACAATGATCTGGGTGATATACTATATATCAACGGAAATATATGAGTGTCCTCTTTCTAATGAAATTGGTTTCATCCAATTTGGATATCGGAGTACAACGTTATGGTTGATCAACTTCAGACTATCAAAACAGTCCACCAAAGGACAGATTCGAGAATTATTTGTTTTTTTAGGGACGTTTTGGTCATTTTCCCTCACCCAAAATCCGTCCAAACCCTATATTAAAGCCTATTAGAAGCATTATATATTATATTTCATCAAATTCCCTCAAAAAGAAAACTCTAAGCTCCTACATCCAACTTCAAGAACCTCCAAAGTTCACCATTAATTCTGTAAATTTATTTAAGATTCCAAGTTCCTAGTTCAAGAACTCCAAGAACCATCATTCAAAGGCACGATTAACATCTCAAAAATGAGTATCGAACTAAAGTTCATCATTCAAGGTATGTGGGGTTTTTCAACAAGAACTCTCTTTCATTCTTGTGCCCAAATGTAATTTTCCTTACAAAGGCATGATTTTTATTTGATTTTTTTATGAATTTGAAGCATGAACCCATATCTTATGATGATTATTATGAAATATTGATGTTTATGATTTTGAAAGATGAATTTACATGTGTGGTGATATAAAGCATGAATCTTGAACGATATTTATCATGATTTTGATATTTGGGTCGCGAACCCCATTTGAAATTGTGTTTTTGAGAAAATGTGTGTTATTAGCACGTTGATGTTGAATATTTGAGATGTTTTGAATGATTTGACCTTTTGGTCATGAATGAGTTATTTTGAACTCGACTGTGAAAGAAATCCTCATTTTTATTGATTATGATAAAGGGGTAGCAAATTGGCTCCCAATGAAAATTGTTGAAGTGTTTATTGTGGATTTTCTTTAATGTGAGCCTGAGGCTGATTTAAATTTCTGAGCTAAGTCCGGGAGTAATCTTTAGCACCGAGTGGGAGGTACAAAGCGACCTTACTTCCCTAGAACTACGTGCCCCCGTTGGAGTGAGCCTGAGCCAGATTTATATAGTGATCACTAGTTTGTGTGGGTTTGATATCGATAGTCCTACTCCGATGGCAAGGATAGGACGACTCTCCCCAACGTGGGTTGTACGTTGGACTCCATATAGCTCACATGGTTTATGTCGGTTATAGGATCCCCCAATGTGTGTGTGTGTACTCTTCTATATGAGATGCAAACATATTTGCTTAAAAGGCTGAGTTCGAGAAAGTCATTATTCTTAAAAGATTTAAGGAATATATTCTAATGAGAATTGACATGAGATTTGATTGTTTTGATGATTTGAAATTGAGATGAAAGTGAATTGAGAACGTATTTTAATGACTCACTTGTTTGACTTTACATGTATTATTCATCCATGATTTTGATGATTTAATTCGAGCTAAGTGAGTCATCTATATCAGCATGCATAATTTTATAATCTGTGATGATATGAAGATATTATTTTATATATGCATTGCACCCCCATATGCTCGGTATATTTCCATGGTATTGACCCACATATTCGTATGTAGGCTACATTTTCTCAGAATGTAGGTACAAGGTATAGTTTCACCTTCGGATCCAGTCAGTTCGTGGTATCCTGTCAGCAGGTGATGAGTCCTTTTGATTCAAGGGCTTTGGTTAGTTATGCAGAGTTTATAGTGTTGTATTTTCTTTATTCAGTCGTATTGAGTTGGGGTAGTCAGGAGTCATGACCCGGCTACCTACAGTCAGTACTAGTAGAGGCTTCATAGACAGACAGTAGAAGTTGATGTATTTTCTTTCAATTTTGGTTGTAAAGGCAGAATTGTAATCCTGTAAAATTCAATTTTTGTATCGATTAGATTCAGAAAAGAGTTAATTTCTGCTAATTTGTATGGATTTGTATTTTTATTCAGTTGCTTATGAGTTATGCCAGTAAAAGGGTTAGCTTGGGGTCACTTGTGACCCTAAGCACCGTGTGACGTTTCGGGACCCGATTTTGGGGCGTTACAATATGGGGTATGTTTAACTAGATAAAATAGAAGTATTATTCCTCTAGAGTTGTCCCAAGGAACATAGTTTGAAATTATGAGTGAAATAATTCAATATCTTAATCTGAAGAGTGTGTTTACTGGTTTGCTAACCGATGATGCAAACATGAACATTATGAATTTTGTGAGGATTTGAACTTCGTATAATCTATCGGGGGTGAGTTAGGAATCCTTAAAACTTAGGTTATTTCTATTGTCTCTTATAGGTGAAGCGTCATTATGGTTAGAAGAGTTCCCTCATAGATCTATTACCATTTGGAATGAATTGAGGGCACAATTAGACTAATTTTTCCAGCCTTTAAGAATGAGGCAGTTAAAGAATGAGATTTATAATTTCAAGAAGTTATTTTTAGATGCATTATACGAGACATGGTTAAGGTTCGAGAAAAAGTTGATAAATATTCCCAATCATAGATTTTAAGGAACCTACTGGATATATTATATAGAGCCTTGAATGCAAATCCGAAGGTTGTGGATGATACTATTACTGGTAGGGATTTCATGAGTCTTCACTGGGAGCTAGATGTTGAAATCATAGATCGGGTTTCTTGAATCAAACAAGGGTGGTATACTCGTGAAGAAGAAAGTAGAATTGATACTTATGGTATTGGAGCCTCCAGTACGAAGCGAGCCCTAGATAAGACAGTGGCTCAAGAGGTAGCACAATTGAGGACTCAAATTGGAGTGCTTATTATGAAATTTATAGCTTTTGGAGAAGAAAAGGTGAATGTTGATGGTGCACAAGGTAAATCTTCTAAGCATTAAAAATCGAACACTAAGGAGGAAGTGAAGTACTTTGATAAAAAGTTAGCATGTTTTTTAGCCAAGGGTTAAGGGTCTGATCAAAACACTTGGAACTCGAGGCAAGGGAATCAAGGTCGAAATTATTGTAGATATAGGTATAGGTACAAGAGTTTGATGGTGATTGGGGGAGAAAGGATGATTATTAAGATAAGAGAGATGTTTATGTTCCACTAAGGAACCATGATGTTGACTCAAGAATAGAAGTATTGTTAGATAATATTGTGAAGGGTTGAATGAACCAAGATAGTTGGCTTAAGGAGATTAAGGTAGACATAACGGGATTGAGACAAAAAGTAGAATAGCATTATACCGTAATTAAGTAGCTTGAGCAGCAGTTTGGGCAGATATCAGTGATATTAAATCAGCATCAATCGAGAACTTTTTCGAGAAACACTATACAAAATAAAAAGAATGGCAGTCACTGCCTAGATATCACTACTTTAAGTTGTAAGACTACTATTGATCCACCTATACCTGTGGTTGATAAGGTAAGGAATGATGTTGAGGATGTTGATGATGCACCCAATATGGAAACTAAAATGTTGGTGACTAATGGGGAGACGTCACAAGAATCGATGGATGTGGAGAAAAGAGTTGAGAATGATAAAAGGAAGGGTAGAAGGTTGAGCAATACTGAAATCCCTTCCAAAACCTCCCTACTTTTTCCCCAAAGGTTGAAGAAGAAAGCAAATGAAGGTAAATATCAAAAATTCACGTCATTGTAGAAGGAATTGTCTATGAATATCCCTCTTGTGGAAGCTTTGAAGAAGATGTCTAGATATGAAAATTTCATGAAGGATTTTGTTAGTAAGAAATGAATTGTGTGTTTTGAGCTCACTGATAATATGCACCATTGCAGTGTTATTGCTTTTCGATCATTGGATGTGAAAAAGAAGGACACTGGACCTTTAAAAATTCTTTGTAGTATAAGGCCATTCAACATTGCACGAGCATAATGTGATCTCAGAGCTAGCCCTAATTTGATGCCTCTAGTAGTGTATAAGAAGTTGGGTTTAGGAGCATCAAAGTCAACATCTATGAGATTATTGATGGCCGATCGCACTGTGAAGAAGTCGGGTGGTATATTATGTGATGTGTTGGTGAAGGTGGCTTCTACTATAGTCCCCGCTGATTTTGTGGTTCTTGATTGTAAGTTTGATCTTGACATCCCTTTCATATTGGGAAGGCCCTTCCTTACCATGAGAAGGGAATTAGTAGACATGGAGATGGGATAAATAAAATTCTGACTCTATGATAAATAGGTTACTTACAATGTATGTCAATTGATGCAGCATCCAAGGATATAAGAGTAGTTTCTGTGATAAACATTATAGATAAAGATACATTGTCTGTACCTATTTAGGAGAGACTTATGGTCAAGGCATTAGTGATAAAAGATCATGAATTTTTATAATGATGGTATTGAGGAGTATAATGAGATGGTGAGCACATTTGTGGACAAAGGATCTTATTCTTATGCGCGAAAGAAGTTGGATCTTAACTTGAAGAAAAGAATAACCCAGCTAGCTCGACTATTTATTGAGGAGCCATCTGTTTTGGAATTGGAGGCCCTCCCCTCTCATTTGTGCTATGCATTCTTGGGTGCCAACAATACATTTTTGGTTATCATTATTGTAGATTTGTTGGGTAAGTAGGTTCAGGCCTTGATTTTAGTAATGTAGAGTGTAAATGGTCCTGTGGTTTGACTAATGCAGATGTTTTGGGTATTCTACCCAAAATTTATACCTAGAAGATTCAGCTTAAACCAGAGTGCGTTTCTAGTATTGAGCACCAATATCATTTGAATCCACATATACAAGAGGTGGTGAAGAAAGACATTATTAAGTATTTAGGTGTAGGTGTGGTTTACTTTATTACCTATAGTAAGTGGGAAAGACCGATTACTTGTGTGCCAAAAAAGGGTGGGATCATTGTGGTCCCTAATGAGAAGAACTATCTAGTACCCATGAGACCAGTCATGGGATAAAGAGTTTGCATATATTATCGCAAGCTAAATACTTCAATGCAAAATGATCACTTTCCTATGCCATTCACTGACTTTATGTTAGATCGTCTTGTAGGTAGAGTATGGTATTATTATCCTAATGGTTATTCGGGGTCTAATCAGATTTTGATTGCCTCTCAAGGACCAAAAAAAGACCACTCTGACATGTCCATATGGTACGTTCATATTCAAGAGGATGTTTTTTGGTCTTTGTAATTCTCCCACCACCTTTCAGCATTACATGATGTCTATCTTTTTTGATATGGTAGAGGATACTATCGAGGTCTTCATGGTTTTTTTCCTAATTGTGAGTGACTCATTTGATGACTATTTGGCTCACTTAGTAATGCATTTTAGAGATATGAGGAGTGCAACCTGGTTTTGAATTGGGAGAAGTGTCACTTCATGGCAAAAGAGGGCATCTTTCTGGGACACAAAATTTTTAAAAATGGGATAGATATTAATAAGGAGAAAATAAAGGTGATTAAAACATATCCTCTACTAATTTCTGTGAAAGGTATTTGGAGTTTCTTGGGTCATGTATGTTGTCATACGCGGTTCATCAAGGACTTCCCTATGATTTCAAATCCATTGTGCAATCTTTTACAGAAAGAGGTGAAGTTTATTTTTGTTGATGCTTGTCTTAAGGCTTTTAAGTTCCTTAAGGTGCAGTTGATTTTGTCTCCTATTATTGTGTCTCCATGTTTGACCCATCCATTTAAGGTGATGCATGATGCTAGTGGTGTGACCCTAGGAGCTGTCCTAGGCCAATGGTGTGGGAAGATTCTTTATCATATTTATTATGTCAACAAAGCACTCAACATCACATAGAAAAACTACACGGTAATTGAACAAGAGTTACTTGTGGTGGTGTTTGCTTTCGAGAATTTTTGGTCATATTTGGTTGGTACCAAAGTCATTGTGCAAAATGATCATTCAACTCTTAGGTACGTTATGGTGAAGAAGGATCCTAAGACTAGATTGATTCCACGGGTACTATTGCTGCAAGAGTTTATCTTTAAGGTTAAGGACTGAAGGGCACATAAAATCATGTTGCAAACCATCTATCCCGACTAGAAGAGGAGGTGATTCTTAGATTAGGGAAAGAGATTAAGATTGATGATGTTTTTCTAGATAAGCGTGTCTTGGCAGCATCACAAGACTTAATCCCTTGGTTTTCTAACTTTGCCAATTACTTGGTAAGTGGCCTTATACCAAAACACTTATCTTTTCAGCAGTAAAAATGATTTAAACATGAGGTATGATTGTTTTTTTAGATGAGCCTTACTTATTTTGGGTGTGTGAGGATAGTGTGATTCATAGAAGTATTCCCGAACTTGAGATGATGAGTATTCTGGAGGCCTGAAATTTATCTCCAATTGGGGGTTACCTTGGTGGTACTTGCACTGACCATAATATTTTGTAATGTGGTTATTTGTAGCCGAAGATTTACAGAGATACACATGACTATGATCGGGCCTGCGACCAATGCCAGAGGCACGGCAATATCTCACGGAAGAATGAGCTCTCCATGACACCTATTTTAGAGATAGAATTTTTTTGATGCGTGGGGTATTGACTTCATGGGTCCATTTTTGAGTTCCCATGGAATGAAGTACATATAGGTGGCACTTGACTATATGTCTATGTGGGTGGAAGTGGTTGCACTCTCGAATAATGAAGGTCGAAGTGTCACTGCATTTCTGATGAGGAATATCTTCTCTTTATTTGGTACTCCAAAAGCTATCATTAGTGATGGTGGGTCTCATTTCTGCAATCATCTATTCAAGGCCCTACTTGGAAATATGGTGTGAAACATAAGGTAGCAACACCTTACCATCCATAGACAAGTGGGTAGGTTGAGGTCTTCAATTGTGAGATCAAGTCCATATTGGCAAAGACTGTGAATTCCAATTCAATTGAATAATCGAGAAAGTTAGATGATGTACTCTGGTTCTACCATACAACATCCATAACTCCTATAAGTACCTCACCTTATCAGTTTGTGTACGACAAGGAATGTCACTTGGTGGTTGAAATTGAGAATATGCAATTATGGGTATTGAAAAAACTGAATTTTGAGTGGTGTGATGTTGCGCACTTGAGGTTGGATAAGATGAATAAGTTATATGAATTCTGCCCCTGTGTGTATGGGGGTTCATCCATGTATAAGAAGAAGATTAAGTTGTACCATGATAAGAAAATTTGAGAAAAAAGTATTCAAACTAGGTTATGTGGTCTTGTTATATAATTCGAGACTTCACTTGTTTCCTAGAAAGTTGGATCTATATGGTTTGGACCATTCACCATAGTTAGAGTATTTCCATATGGTGTAATTGATCTAAAGAGATATATATTCCCATTCAAGGTGAACGATCATCATGATACGCATTATATGGTAAGCATGGAGGAGTTGAAAGTATATGAGTATGTTAGCCTTGGCAAAGTATAAGTATCCAAGGCAACCGAGTCGTGCCGCGATGTTAAATCAAGCATTTCATGGGAGACAACCCATTGGCTTATTGGTGAAGTTTGATTACCTAACATAGCATTGTCGTGCCACAACGTTAAATTAAGTGTTGCTTGGAAGGCAACACAAGGTTTTAGTATTTACTTTGTTTCTGTTTTGTAGGTTAAAAGCATGGAGAAACACCTAGAGAATGGTAAGAATTGCAAAATTTCAGATAAGTCCAGGTAAAGGGACATGCTAAACTACTTACGGGGTCATAAGTCCAACCCACGACATTTAAGTTCAGTCGTGGGAATCAAAAGAAAATTTAGGTCTCTAAAGTTCAACCTACGGACCCTACCTAGGGCCCCATAGGTACAACCTCAGCCCCATAGATACAACCTACGGCCAAAGGTTAGGTTCGTAGGAATCATAGGAAATAGGGGTACCGAACCAATCTATGACCCCTACTTATGGGTGGCATAGGTACTGCCTATGGCCCATAAGTAGAATCGTAGGTAGGGTCATATAGTGGGCCATTTTTTTCAAATTTATGGGTTAGGACCTATAGACTCAACTAGATCTGGCCTACACATATAATTTAAACCCAAAAAGTGCCCTTTAAACACCCCAAACTCTTAAAATTCAAAACTCCCACTTCAAGTCAAAATCTCTAACTTCTATTTCTCAGTATAAAAGGAAAACCCCACTCTTCCTCACCTCATTTTCATGTAATATGCAGAAGAGTTAGGGTCAAAGCACTTGTTCATATTCTACTTCTACATTATTCATTCAACGTAACATTTTCTTGGCTCCAATTAATGTGAAAAAATATTGAACTTTAAAATTGAGATTTCCCTGAATTAAACTTGAACATATACAAGTCTCATAATTCTTACACTAGTTGGAGCCTAAAACTTATGAAAACTCAGTGTACGCATGATTTTTGACTAAGGAAGCCTGTGATCACATTAAAGGTAGAAGTTTAATAATGTGAATATTGTGCGAAATACCTGTGGAAGATAAAGTAACTCATATTGTAGTGCTTGAATATTATATGAAATTTGGAAATTTATCTATGTTGGATGGAAATTTCGGGAAAATTTTGACATACCCTAAGCCTGAACCCATGAATCCTACTTATGATCATGTAGGTTGTACCTAAAATCCTATAGTTAGCCACGTAGGTGTCAAACTTGAAGCCTTAAAGTTTTAGGGATTTGTATGGTACTCACAAAGGCTACCTAAGGCCCCATAACTACCACCGACGTCCAATATATAGGGGTCATAGGTTGCCTGAAGGTCAAAATGATAAGTTTTCTTTCTTTCCTAGCTAATTCTTGTGTTTCAACCACTTAAAACTCTTAATATAAGTACAATGGAACCCAAGGCTACTCAGAAAAAAGGGAGTACTATCCCAGTTAAGAGATAAGTCTCCCAAATGGATTAGTTCCATGGAGGAGTATTTGGTGAGTGATGACAGGGAACCTTTGGCTCTACGCCAGGCCCAAAGGTAGGGTATAGCCATAGAAGCTATTCTATCGGGCTCCCATCCTACACTAGTTACTATTTAGTTGGGCACACAGCCTGAAACAACACTTGTAGCTTAGGTTGTCCCTATTATTCTTCATATAATGTGATTCGTACTAGTCATCGGATAAAGTCAAACCGAACATTAACACCACACTCTCCCAAGTCTGATGAGGGAGAGGATGATTCAAGTACTGGTTTTGATAAGGAGGAGGAGGAAGCAGATAGATCTTAGTCTGAGGAGGGATCAGAGTCTGCATTCGATTTAGGTGATAATAAGTTTGTTACACCCCAGTCTGAAGAGGGTGATTATGCAGCTCAAAGTACTTAAGACATTTTTTCTTCATCTCAGGTACTCATGTTGTTGTCGCTTCATCCTTTGCTTCACAGGAGTCAGATTCCACACACGTCTTCATAGTCCTGGTTCCTCAGGTTTATCCGAGATGGTATGTGGAGGGAATGTAGATCCTTTATGATAGAGACAACACTATTACAAATTAGGGTAGACCATAATGCGGTATCATGGAGGATATCCAAATAGATATATCCACTTTGGCAGGTATGCTAGGCCTTTGCGGTGCATTTGCGAGATATCGACTTGGGTGGATGGCACAACCTTCATATTCTTAATTCCTAGAGATTGTAAGGGAGTTCTATGCTTCACATATGGTGCTAATTTATTTGATTACCCCAGATAAGAATAAAGGAGTGGACCAACCCCTACTAACTCACAAACTAGCCAGAGGAGTTAGGGTTAATATGTCAGGGGACTATTAGGCGCTTCTTATTCGAGTTGAATTTTGTGAGGTCTACCAATTTAATTATCGATTGAGACTTTTTTTTAGTAGGAGCATGATGAGGTATGTTGATAAAAGGGAACATAGAGTAGACTTGGCTAGATGGGTAGCCGAGGAGATTGTAGAATTGGGTACTAATGCCCCTTGGGTTGAGGTGAAGGGAGAGATTAAGAAAGCATCACTGTACATAGAAGCAATAAAGTTTTGGTGGATGATAGTGAGGGACCATTTGAGTCTAATATCTGCAAACAGCGTGCTAACTTAGGATAGAGTATTTCTGATAGTCAGCTTGATAGTTGGCTTTGATATCAATTTCGCTAGGTGGATCCGACTTAGATCTATGAGAGAGTATTCAAAGATTTCACCATCCTTCTCTTCCTATGTTTAGATATAAGGTTACGTGATGTATCCGGAGTGTCTCTTATTCTAGAGGTTAATCATGGGTCAAAGTGACCAACATGGCCGATATTGTCATTATTAAGGATGCGCCCAACTCGATTGTGCTACATCGAACACTACCACCTACTTTTTCAAGTAAGGCCCATTTTAGAGGCCTTTTTATTTTGGTTGAGCATATTAAGAGGCTAAGTGTGGGAGGTTATATTGATATGGGCAGTCAAAGAGTAGAGCCCATGACTACTACAAGTGGTGAGGGGGATACGGGCACTTCAGCTCCATCTCCTACTTCTATATTGCCCCTCGCCTTCTATTTGCTGGATTTGTTGGTGTACCTTAGGAGTTCTTACAGAAGATAGTTGAATGGTAGTAGGATTTGGCTATCGCCAGACATATATGGAGGCCCATTTCGCCTTACTATTTGGACAGATTCGGTCATGTGTTTAGACTACTTTGGAGGATTTCATGGCCAAAGATTAGATCAAAATGATGACAGCCATAAAGTAGTTCATGAGAGAGATGAATGGGAACATAGGAAGTTTTTAGGCCCGAATGGAGGCGCGAATTTTCGAGGCTCAAGCACCTGGCTTGTCGGTCCTTCACGAGAAGGAGAAACATTTAGATTAAAGGTCCGCTCGTTAGTTAAGATCCATATTCCAGTCATCCTACCGATGATTCATTCTTTTATAAAGTTACTACCCTGACTAGCACTATTTATTTTTTATTGTTTGTTGAAGATGATAAGGCCACGTCTATTGGGATAAGAGAGGATGTGAGGAGAAGGAGTTATGTGACCCTGATACGGAGTTTAGAAAAGCCTTGAAGAAGGAAACTATTGAGTCTAGGGAATAGTGTATTATTGATGTTCAAAGGTGTGTAGATATTGCATTGGGAGCCTCCGATAGCCACACGTGACCTCCTTCCCGTGATGATGCCTCAACTTGGGGCAAGCCCACTTCTGACACCTAGAGCGTCCAAGGTATGCCCTACACCCTTTTGATTGTTATGTTCTAGTATGCACTGGGATGGTGCATCAGCTTTCAGTTAGGGGTGGGGGTGTAGCAGAATCGAGGGTTCTTATTAGTAGAACTGGCATGTTTAGGTATCGTGTTATGTTTTTATATGTTATTTTTTGTTTTTATTTAATTAGAATACAAATAAGGAACCTAAGTGCACTTTACATGTTTTATTTTATTTTTTAAAATGTTTGAAAAATAATACCCCTCCTAAATTTTGACGAACTGTGTGATGTAGATATAGCAGTGACATTGTTTGAATATCTTTATGGCACTAGTATTAGGGATAATATTATCAAAGCTTAGCATTGCATGAATCGGATAGATAGTAGTTGGTGATATAACCATGTACCATGTGTGTGTGCGGAAATTACCTAGTTCACTTTATGCATTTATTCTAGAACATTCTTGTTTAATCTTTCCTAGTACATAGGATAGTTTATCACTATTGGGACATGATCATTGGCCGTTTTTTAATTAGTCCACTCTTAGACTAAAAGACTGTCCAAATAAGAAAGTATCCCTTGATCCCTGATTTGAGACAAAATTGACCTTTTTCGTTTTAACCCTCTCACCTTCCCATTTAATTATAATGAACCTGTTTTGACCTTGGTCCCTTCTTGGACACTATGCACCTCAACTCAGATAAATTGCCTAAGTTGAGGGTGGCAATCATAGGGGTGGATAGTTGAAATTTGGTATAAAGAAGGGTGTTGAATAATAGAAAAGTAGGGTTGGGTATGGTGGAAAAATGTGAAAAGAATAGTAAAAGAGAAAAAAAAAAAGAATAACAGAAGTGAATAAAGGAAGAGAGTGAAGAAATCATACCCAACCTGAATAAGCAATAAAGGAGAATAAGGGAGAAATAAAATAAAAGTGCTTAGGTATTGGAGCCAAGGATGTAAGTGTAGTGTCAAGAAAAATGAGTCACTACATCCTATATGTACCACACCTACCCCAAGTTTACATTACAAGCTAAGAAAAGTCCTATAGTGATCCTAGTCCAACTATTCAAAAAACTAACCGACATAAACCATGTGAGCTATCATGGATTCCAATGTCTGACCCATATTATGGAAGGTTGGTCTATCCTTGCCATCGGAATAGAACCTGAACTGTAGTGATCATTAAACTGATGTCCTGAAGGATGAGGGTGTCATTCCTAACTAATGAGGGACCCTTCAAAATATACGATGGCACCGTAGGTCTAAAACGTAAGGACTGCTACTAACGTCTCATGCCTTACTGACGAGGAAGATGTTGTCCCTACGTTCACTCGGTGTAAATCCTACTCCCAACTGAAAGACACTGAAAGACTAACTGGTGCATGCACTAATAACTGATAACTGATAAGCTCAGGTCATGGTATTCTGAAAATATCAGAGCATACAAATTATAAGGTAATTATTAATATATAAACTGATAATGCTTAACATGATTATGAATATCTGAGTATACTGATAAGATTCATGAATTAATTGTCTGAACACTTAAAAAGCTGAATTTAAGTAAAATACATAGGTATTGAGCGTTCATAACCCACCAGCACGGAATGAGTACAATACGATATCAATCTTGAAACACTGTAATAAGTGATTATGGTTCAAAGACCCTAACATGGGCATTTTATCAAACATACAAAGATCGTGAACTTGAAATGCTTTAAACATGAGGAAGTAACATGATTACATGACTAAAATCCTAAATTGGGGATTTACATGAAATTCACTTGAAATAGGACATGGGAAATTCAAATTCATAGCACGAGGAAATCAAATCTTGCATTGAATCATACGTGGGTTGAATTGCATTTAAATTGCCTTAAAACATGAAATTCAATCTTTCTTGAACATACAAAATACCATAATCATAGAAAATTCATTCTTTAATTGAAAGAAAAGAATTTATGGGATCCATGGGTGAAAGGGGACCCATGGATGAACTCCCATATACCTTAAGCTTTTAACTTTAAAGAAAAATACCAATCTTGATGCTTTCTTGAAGGTTCTTGAACTTGAGAACTTTAATTCTTAGTTTCCTTGGAGAGAAATTAATTGAATTGATGATCTTGGGGGATGAGTAGGGTTTTCTTGAGATGAAAGTTGGAGAAGATGGGTAAATAATGCCCTAACTGGTGCCCAAATCGTGTTATGAACTATTGGGTTGTGGGAAAAGACCCAATTTCCCCTCAATCATTTAAACCAAAAATTTCATAACTGGAATGTAGATTAAAGGCTCATTGTGATGCGGTCTTATCGCAGTGGATTACTAGTTCTGACAAAATTGATTATAACTTTTCGCTAGGGTATCGAATTAAGGTGAAATTGGTATTTTTGGAAAGGTAATTCAATTATATACAATTTGGTAGGTCTTGATCTAAAATATTCCACGTATATCAAAAGTTAGACACATTCAAGTTGACCCTTATAGAATCGAATACTAAACTTTAGATGAATCAAAGGCTCTTAGCTCAACTTTGTTCTAAGTGATTCCTATGAACATTCTTCACCTCATAAGCACTTTACACACTAGAATAAAGATTATCACATATGCATTCAAATTATAAATCAAGAAATAGATAAAACACCTTCACCGCGATGCAATGTATGTGCCAAAGGGAATGTCACCACAACGCGGCCCTATCGTAGTGACTTTCTGGATTCGTGATCCAAACGTGACCCAAACCTTTTCTAAAAAATCCTAAACTCCCTTGAGACATACTTCTTACATCCTTGAACATGAATTAACTCAAAAACTAACATCTCGGGATTGAGAAGACGAAAATGAAAATCCTCAATGTTTAGGGGTCTTGAAAATGACTAAATCCCCAACACTTAGTGAAAATTTCAAGCCTTAAGCCCCTTAAGCATGAAACTAAGAGAAGAATCTAGGTAGAATTAGTATGGGGTATGACAGTTAGCCAATCACTATGAAAGGGCATACCACCCTCTACTTAAAGGTCACACAACTATATCTACCTTCTTCACTCAAGAGTTACCCTTACTTTTAACTTCAATACTTATGGCTTCATAGCACTAACTTTGGAACCATCTTATTGCTCATAGGTTATGTCACCTTATCACATACTACTACTCGAGTGGAAATACTGTTCTAACATTCTAACACATATCATAACCATTAAGCATGACTTCTGTAACAAGGATTTTGAAAGGGACTGAATATACTTCATACCTCAAGCTTAAATGCATGATTGATATAGGTAGGGGTATAAGCTTAAATCAACACACTTTGAATCACTAATGGACTCCTCTCAAGTCCATGTGCAATTTCATAACCTTTTATGACTCAATTAAAAAGGACAAAATTATTTGGACGATAAGATTTTGTACTTGAATTGCCTTGACAATAAGACATAGCTAATAAAATCAGAGTAAAGAAGAAATTTGGATAACGTCCATATGGACAACAAAATGGCATGATTTAGAGTATAAAAGAATAGGAAACATCTCCTAAATGTATCATAGCATTCTCCTTATAAGTATGGCACGCTGCACACTCATAAAAAGGACTCTAATAGATATCGATTAATAGATACCCTGGAACCATGAACCGTGCTCTGATACAAAGCTTGTCATGACTCGAGATGAGACCCTGGCCGTGACAGGTATCCTGAACCACAAAGGCTCGAGAGACCCCTTAGCATACTATCATAAACATAATCTATACATTAATTAAAATGCTGAATATATAATAAAATTCAATGGAAACTTATAATCCAAAATATGTCAATGAAATTATGACAATATAGTACTCAAATTCTATCTACGGAACCTCTAATGAAAACTAACTATTTTGGTCGGGACAAAGCCCTCAGTTGAGCCATATACTGAAAGACTCGACATATGAGTAAATGCCTTCCAAAAGATGGATGGCTCACTAATTCCTTCATATCCCAAGTTTTCTACTGATGTGATGGACCAAAAGACTGTGCCTCAACACCTTCACTATGGGGGGTCAATACTTGGAGAGTATTGGTATGTATAACTAGCCCAACAATAAAATATACTTTGTATAACATAATTGAGAGCATTTTGGAAAAAATTTGTCATAATATATATAAGAACACACGGGCATAATGTGAAAATCTTTCACTCATGCTTGTAAAAAATTTACTCAACTCTTTCCTTTAGTTCTAAGCTAGATGGTACACCCTATATTTTTAAAATTCTATGGGCTATATGAAATCTGCCCTTGAGTCGGTAACCAAGCCCCAACCTAAGTTTTTTGCAAGAGCTGGATTTCTGATCTTTACTATGACAAAAGGTTGTCTCCAACGTACAATCCCCTATTTCAGGGAAAAATAAAACACGTGTTGGTAAAATACGGTTTCTGGAAATGAGTTATCTGAACTAGTGCCTTCTTCGGGTAACCATGTAACTCTCTTTAAGCCCAATTTTAGCCTCTTAAAAACATGCTTCATACTTATAAACAATTCTTATCTTATTCAGTTAAGAGCATATCACAATAGGGTATCGTCATACCCAGACTTGCAAGCCATATCATATCATATCAAAATCACATTCCTTCTTATTCAAAAACATATAAATGACCAACAAAAGTTTAAAACCTAATATGAGAGTTCTTTTTCAAATAGCATATAAAAAAATATGCAGAACACTCTCTTTTCAATACTGTAACATGTGGTGGTCAATTCTTACATAAATCACATGCAATTCTTTATTTAGAAATAATAGCATTTTGAATTATAATCACCTCTTTGAAAAACACGTGAAGCAACCATACAAAATAAGTAAAGAGGCATTTAAACTCAAGAATCTTCCTTATTCGTAAAACAACCCCAACATTAGTTATACATAAATCTCATGATCAAAAAGAGGCTTATAATTTATGCTCCAAACCCAATTCACAATTCATAACATGCTAAGACCATAGATTTCATCATAGGGAATGGAATTTCACAAGTCATGCTCATAAATCACTTTTCAAACTCAAATCATGTATTCACAATATTATAAATCAAGATTATGGGAAAAAACCCTTATAATTACATACTTTCATCAAAACGGGTTTATGATGCATGCACTTTAAATGATTTCCAAAACCCTTTACATATACATACATATATATCTTTAAAACATGTTTAAAATGTAAAATTTATGCCCATCAGATTTAGGATAGTCCTACATACCTTTTTACGGAGAAAAATCAAAGAGAACGTAGAGAGAATTACCCTTGGAGATCAAAATCCTCTAACCCTAGGTATTTTCTCCTCTCTTGATTATTGAAATATGATTTGGGGATTTTGAGAAGTGAAATAACGTGTGTTACAACCTAAATTTTGTCCATAGATGATTAAGAATGGTTATAGAATGATAAAAGACCTTATTACCCTAAAAATAACTCAAAATAGAACACTTTTTGACACTCAAGAAAGGTTTGGCAGCGCCAAGCCAAAGAAAACCTAAAGGTTTATAGCGCGTGTCCAAAGAAAACCAGAGGTAGTGTGCTTTTGCGATTGCTCCGCAATGCAGGGCTAACGGAGACCCTGGACAGGGTCCCACTCAAACACTAAAAACATTTGACTCCAAACTTGAATTGACAAATAACTGGTGACATTGGAAAAAAGACTCAAAGGTATTTAATTTGATATATTATAGGGAACATAAATTCTCATATTCTAGGAGTAATGGTCGCTGGAAGTTGATCCAAGAAAAATCATCAACTAAAACTCAACCGGTATGAACCGGTATGAAAGTGCTAAACTTAAGTTTGAGCGTAGAGACTTTTATGATGTATACTTATCTAGAACGATGTTATCACACTAGAGAATTGTTATTCACACTTATTTCAAACTAGAAACCATTGTATTTGGTTCTATATACATCAAAAAGATAGTTCAATTTTAGCCCAAAAAAAAGTGGGGTGTTATGTCTCTTTCCTTTTTCTACCCCTGGTGGATCCTGGTTTCTTTCCCATCACTCCCTTGGTCCTTTCCTTCTTTAGTGGAACAATAGTATCATCTTTTAGCTTTGTCCCTCTGAGTGGCTACACTCCTTGCAATATCCTCATCACTCTCATCTTCAAACTCACTATCACTCTCAGTCATCTTAGACTCCTCCACAAACTCAACATTTGTTGTGGATAAATCAAACTCAACTACAACTTTCTTTTTCAAATTTTTCTTCTTATGGGTTCTATACTTACTTTCATCTAAGGAAACCTCCATCATATTCTGGGAACTCGACCTGGTTTGATGGATTTCTCTAACTTTTAATGGAAGCCTAGCAGTGAAAAACACACTTTGTTTGGTGACTTTCCATGACAATGGTTTGTCATCATCACTGTTAGTGCTTGTTTTTTCTTCATCAGACTTGTCAGTCACTTCAATATATGGGGGAAAATCTCACTTTCTTTCTCAATAGCCTCAAGAGGATCATTTTGTCATCTAGTTGACAGGGATCCGAGAGTGTTATCTTACTTTGGAGGAATAAGAGAACCAGTTTCTTGAGAAGGCTTCTCGCTTAGAGTAGTTAATTATTGAACAACCATTTCCTTACTCATGGAAAAAATATTTGACGGTTTCCCTTTTTTTAGTAGGAGGATCTTCATCAAATATGTGCTCATCGATGGAATAACTATCAGGAGTGCTTGAAGGGACAGGGTTCTCCAATATGGAATTTTGAGATAGTGATGCAGATGGGAGAGCCTAAGGACCAGGTTAGGCTGAAGATTCATGAAGAGACTCTAACCCCTTTTTGATGAGTGTAGAGATAATCAGAGGAGTAGATGGAGTGTCCTAATTGACTGTCATTTAAGGGGAGGATAATGATGCATTTTTTACTTCAGCAGGTGCAGAGCGATTGACATCATTTGTAAATGAGGGTGGAGTAAATTGAATTATAGCAAAGGGATTGTGCAAATCAATATCAGTAAGGGAAGATGGAGGAGAATCATCTTGAATTAGTTTAGCCCATTCGGCCAACTTATTTGCTAAATATGGTTGTTCCGCTTTTGTTATTGCACCAGAGGTGCATATGAGCTGCTCCTCTCATGTTGAGTTAGAAATCAAAGAGTTGCTTCTCTAAATATCATCCACTTGGCTAAATACATTTTTTTCTAATACTCAATTTGATAAAGACAAGTGCTAATGTTTATGTTAATTCTTTTTCTCTTAGTTTATAATCTATTTATATAGGAATCAATAATAGTACATGGAAAAATTAAGTACACATAGGGGCGAACCCACATGAAACCTAGGGGTTCATCCAAACCCTATGACTTAGGAAAATTACACTCT
This sequence comes from Capsicum pubescens, assembly GCA_030864215.1. NCBI lineage: Eukaryota > Viridiplantae > Streptophyta > Magnoliopsida > Solanales > Solanaceae > Capsicum > Capsicum pubescens. Next base: position 79,343,151 of record CM061544.1, read on the forward strand.
ACATATCTATACTACTTTAAAAACATCAACTCCAAAAATTTAAAGTGAAATTACGTAAATGCCCCTAACTTAAAATCCACTAAATTTTTATTTAATTTAAAAAAAAAAAAAAAAAAAAAAAAGAAGACAAACCCTGCAAGGACCTAATTACCGGATAAAAAAAAAGACCAACCGACTACCGCTTAGCACCCGCCCCCTATCAAAAAGCACATGTTTACCAACAAGCATGCTTCCATATGAAGAGATGTACTACGTACTCTGACTATTTAGTGGTAATATTTTCGTCAATTTACAGTGAAAGATTCAATACAATGATGTTGTCTGCTTTGGGGATTTTCTCGATTCTCTTCCAATTTTACTGATCATATTTTACATTAGTAGCTTTACAAGGTATAGAGTTCGCAGATTGCTATTACTTGTTTCTTCTGTTTTTAATTGAGTCCACTCATGTTGCCAAATATCTTGGTTTCATCCAGATATTTTTTGAGAGCTTTTACAGATCCGATAAGCTTGCGATGGGCATTATTCTAGGGGTTTTCCACTCTTCCCATTCGTCCTCCATCACTGCTGTTCTTTGGCTCCTTTTTTTTTAATGTACTCATTAACTATTTTGTGTCACTTGCATAGTCATTTTAGGTATGCAGAAGAATTGGGATATGCTCTATGAATAAAAATAGTAACGGATTCATATTGTTTCAATTATTTTAATTACCTTGCAAGTTACTTATGTTCGATATTGGATTTGACTAACTGAGTCTTACCCTTCTTGACAAGCCAATTTGTTACTTATGTTCGATATTTTTGACTGCCTTTCAAGTTACTTATGCTCGATATTTTTAAAGATTTTACTTGTCCATAAAAAAATTACTATTGGGCTCGTAGTAGGGGTAACAAGGCTGATGAACCTCGAGGTGAGCAAGATGAGAAGGACTGACACTCGACTCCATCGGTAAGTTCATGAAATTCTATGTTTGCTTGGGAGAGAAGATGTAATAGGTTTTTATCAAAATTAGCTTCTTTTTGTCTAATTTTTTAGTGTATTTCTGTAATGAGCGTGTCTGTATGCTGCTGGGATTATAGCTGACTCCTGGAAGACATGTGATAACTTCCAATTGGTTGTTTTAAGCTAATTTTAATTCAAAAAAATTATAAAGTAGATTTTCTTGAACTTGAATGAAATTCCACTTCAGAGGAAAAGGTAGCAACCAGTGGTCTCAACATTAAAAAACTTTTGGAGGAAATCATTTTGGTAAGTCCTGATGAAATTTTGGTACTCAAGTCAAACTAGATGACTACATGATCATGTTAAGAACTAAGCTAATGTAAGAAATATTTTAGTACCATTCTTTTCTGAAAACAATCTGAGAATGCTTTGGACCTATTTTTGCTTTGCCGAAGGGATCATAAAATTAATTTATCTCTTTAACTATTTAAAGTTTGTGAATTGTAAAATGAACAGAGTATTGCTAGCAGTGCTCTTGTTGAAGTTGTCAGTTCTCAGTTGCAGCCAAGAAGCTATGATTGTACCATCACAACTTGCGCTTTCTATATGTCTAATGCCTCGTGTGTGGGAGTATCTGCCACAGAATATTAAGACAAAAAAAGTGACTGAATTGAGTATTGTTGAGACCTTTAATTGAAAGAGAACCTTATCGATGAAAGTTAATTTGGTTATTCTACGATTTTACAAAATATGAAGTTGAGAAGTCTTAACATATTCTGGTACATGTAACAAGTGAGATTTGGAGGCCAAAAATACATTTGAGTTGCAGGAGATTGGCGCAAAAATTGCAAAATAACTGAAGAATTATATTTTGCTCTTATATTTCTTTCTTGGCCCCTTTTTTTCTTTATGGAATAGGCAGTTCCATGACTTCCATCCAAATTGGCCTCATAAATCAAACTTGGCTAAGATGAGTTTGCATAAGGTTTTTATGTATAATTTAGCATCTTATGATGCTCCGTTTTGATGATATTATCTATCATATCCTGCAGATTCTCAAAAGATATCATGACCAACAGCGGATTGTTGACCATTTAAACTAATGAAACTCTAAATTTCTTGCTGATCAACTACAGAAAGAAGGGGGAAAAAGTTTAACAATGTGTTTTGTACTGCTTCAATCAAGTTTGTTCCATATTTTCTGGTGATTAATTTTCTTTTAATATGTATACATCCTAATGTGTCAGCCATTTTTTCCGGTGATTACTCGACACTACTGCTATGACATTGATGAAGAACAGTCACCAAGCCTTGCAGATCGTTTCAGACTGTTCAGCAAAATTTGATACGATTTTTTATTTCGTTAAATCTTGTACTAATATTTACTATGTGTCTGAAGTGTTTGAGATGATGTATTGTCAAATTTTATTTCTTTACCTTAGTAATTTAAACAAACTACATTTAAAACGCTCAACTTTATACGACCTTCTCTGTGTAGTTCAAATAGGTACATAGAATAGGGATATCATTGCCTCATCAGTTATCATTTAGTTAGAGAAAAGTATGATTCATTGCAGAATAACTACAAAGAGCCAAATCATGTTTAGACACCATAAAACAATTAACGTGCGGAATATATATTCTTTATTTATAGTGTTTTATGTATGTTTGGGGAACTATTGACTCTGGTTTGGATGCCTGATAAGGAGAGCATCAAAAATTAGATTCGAAAATCACACTCTGCCTCAGCCTTTTGTTAAGGTTTATATAATTGTTAAATCAAAATTCCTCTTCAAATTCCACCGCTGCTTTCTGACATCAATGCTGCCTATAGGGCGCGGCGGCTTGATCAGTCACTCATAATTTTCAGTTCAATATCGCTAGATACGTTTTTGAATGCTTCAGTAGTGGAGTGATAATTTGAAGTGTGATTTTAAGGCTTTTATAGTTGTTGTATACAGGAAGACGGGACAAGGGTTCCGGTGCAGTACTACAATATGAGGTCGGTGGCAGATTCACATATAGAACCCTCACTGACTCATGGATTCAATGCAGAGAATATTGATGGCGAGTGGTGGTGATGTTGTTGATCATGGAGGATATTACGTTACCAAGTTGATGCTACATATGTTTTGCCCTTGATGTACGTGCATAGCATGTATGAAACACTGGTTGGTGATCTGAATGTAAGACTGTTTTCTTTGAATGGAATGCATGAAAACACCATGGGTGTCTACTGGTTTATACAGAAAGCTTGCAAGAAAATTTTCTTTGAAAGGACCTTTGTACATATAAAAGGCGCGGGAGTCGGCGACATCTTTTGAAACAAGGGCAAGGTTTCCTAAATTAATTATACAACAGGAGAAGCGTGTCCAATTTTTCGTGGTTAATGGTTTAGCTAACAACCTCATATATAGATGATGATGTAAACAACTGTAGACATGAATCAAACTCAATTTCCACTGTCACTGGTTTGTGACCATTCACTTCCATTCGATATTTGAAGACCATAGCTTTGACAGGCTTTCACTGTAATTTGTTATTATTTCATTTTAAATATAATTTATTTGTTGTATCTTTATCTTCAGTGATAAATGGAATATCATTTCTATGGTATAGGTTTATTGATTGTGATCATATAATGAATATTGTGCCTTGCATGTATGTTATGATTAGGATCAAGAATGTCATATTAGTTATTCCTTTTAAACAAATTAGATTGGTTTGTTGTTTAAAACAAATATCCAAGAAATTAAAAATTATGTGTTTTAGAAATGATAGTTTTTGTGCCCCTTCATTATTTACAAAAATCAAAATCAAAAGGGTCTTGATCGCCTTTTAATCAATACTCGAACACTTGAATAATTATATTTTAAGTCAAATAAACAAAATTTCTGAGAAATAAAAATTATTATGTCCGTTGGGTGTGCGAACAAAAGACTCATATTTGTAGTTGAAAGTATTGGTAAATTACATGAAAGATATAGAATTTCTTAATGATGTGAGGTTTTATGTGTCAAACTGTGCTGGCTTATTGCAAAACAGACAATATCGCACCATATTAGAGTACATTTGGGCCGACTAAGACCAACAATTGACATCAGTCTAGGTCCATTCCCGTCTGATTCCCGGCTCACGCTCCAGTTGGACCTAAACGTGAAAAGGGTCTTAGAGTGGATTAAAGTCCCACAATAATTGGCGAATAAATTGATGTTCTGCTTATATGTATTTGGATAATCCTCTCCTCATTAACTAGCTTTTAAGATTGAGTATGACCCAAGTACGATGCACTAAGCTTTTGTTTTTACCATGGAATCCCTTTATTGATGCGGACCTGACTGAAAGATATATATAAGCGATACAATAATTTTATTTTTTTATTGGCAAAATCTCAGCATAACTATATAATTAAGATTTTAGGGTACATTTTTATAGGTGCCTTTGATATCAAAACATTTAACCTCAACAATTACACTCTTTTCTTCCATATATAATTATTTATCTAAAGCTTTTTTTTATTAATTTTGGTATTACTTTATAAAATCTTATGATACATGACTTGATATACACGTGCAACGCACGTATCGAGAAACTAGTGAGATTAAATTTATGGGTTAGGTACATAAATTATATATTTAACCATCTCAACACAGTCGTAGCGTGCAATGCAGTGACTTAACAAGTTTAGTTTTTGCCCAAATATCCAGGTTTGAATCTTGCTAGGTGAACTTTTTTTTTGTGGTCCAGGCCTATTATTTGTAAAGCTTTGCTGTTAGCTGACAAATATTGACTCACGTTCTTTATCATTTTTCCTTTTTTTAAAAACTAAATAATTACTCTCTTTGTCAATTTTTTTGCTTATGGGTTTCCTTAAAATACTAAATTAATATATAGTAATAACTTAGTCAATACATTGATTTCAAAGTAAATTTTATTTATATTATATATAAAATATTTAATTGAGGAAAAAATTATTGAATTTAAGCTCGCTGATATATGGTATGACCTGTCATATTTAATTTAGTCTGCTAATTAGACAGTACAACTAGTCTGCTTACTTTTTTTTTGAAAACCCTAAACGAAAATTTTGGGTCCGCCACTGGGTACACATTCATGATATTGATATATATATATATATATATAACAAACCAATACAATTTAATAAAATAACATTTACTTGGGGTAAATCTATTTTTGGTATAAGTTTATTTTATGAAGAAAGATTTGGTGAAGATAAAAGCAAATATGGAAAAGACCAACGAAAGGACTCGCAGCAAAATGGGAGGGTCACTTGGTCAGATTGAAGTTGGTGAACCTGGAAGATAAGTTACTATCTGAATACTTGTGGTTTCGAGCATCTCAGTATCTTCATACCAGCCATATATGCAGATATAAAAGATTAGTAAGGGCCATAAACTGCTAAGACAAGGAGGAAAGGTGTCCCAGCTTACTCGAAAAAAGTAAGATCTTTCACTTGATGGGATCCCTCAGCATAGCACAACAAGATAACAGTAGCCCCATCAACCGAAGAATATAGATACACCAAATAACAACAAATGAAGAGCAATTTAACAAGTAAAAGATAAGGAAAAGGAGAAAAAGAACAGGTTACTCACTTTTGTGCTGAAATCTCAATACAAGAGGATCATACCATGCATGGAATTGATTAGCCAAAGCAAGAGGCAGATGAAGTGGCGATTGAAATGAGGCGGCATGGTTCAGGTGTTTTAGGGTTGAAGATGAAGAGTGAAGTGGAGTATCCTTTAGGAAACCCTACAAAGGAAGGTTTATGTAATAGTGTAGTCGGGTGGACTGGGTTAGGTGGATTGGGCCGGGTGGGAGTATTAGAGTAGATTTTATTTTGAGTTTTTTTTTTGGAAATGGGTTGGCCCATTTTGTGTCAAGGCTATGTTTTATGATTTCTAATTAATTAAAATCCAGAAAATATCAACCATATATATAAGATATTATGAGAGAATATATGAAAGAAAAAAAACATATTCCCGATCAAGGATTATTTTATTAAGAACAATTTGGGGAAGATCTCAGCAACTATGGAAAAAAAAAGATATTGATAAGAAGATATGGAAAGAAATAACTTTGTCAAGTCAAGATACAAGAATCATGAAAAGAATATTTACTACTATCCCACGGAAGGAAGTATTCTACATAAGAAAAAAATTAAGATCAATTTGTTATTTATAATCAAGTTCGCAAAAGAGTCAACATTCAAAGTCATCTATACCTATCCAAAATTAAGAAGATGGATGTGTTTACATTCAAATCAAGATGCAAGGTGAAATGAAGAGAATCTTACAATTCTCATGGGTTACAAAATAAGAGCTCATATGTGTACTAACCAAAAAAAAGTGTATTGATAAATTATTGGGAAGAATATTTATTTATTTCAAAAGAAAATATTTTATAGAGATATTTAAATTTGAGATCTATACCTATGAAAGAAAGCTATCGGATTTGCAGTATAAAGTAATGAAAATTAAAATGCTGAAAGATATGTTATTGGTGCACAAATAGAATTAAAATATTCAAAAATATTATTAAATACTTATTGGAAGGAGATAGCATGAATTATTTTGAGAAATAAATCTACTATGTTGATCATGGAATACTACATCATCAGTCCAAGGATGAAATATTTTTTATGTGATATCAGAGATCTCACATACAATGGTTGAAATTATTTAGACAGTAAAATGATTGTTTGAGATTATTTACTGAAATATTTCATAGAGTTTATAACGAGGGGCTATATATAGAAGAATAATCTTATGGGTCTTCTACAAGGGAAGATCATGCTTGAAGTTGTTCAAAGTACCAAGAGATCCTTTATTCGAATATCTACAAGGAAACTAATTAAACCTGTACAAGATCGTGAAGTGAAGAAATCAAGCATAAGATATGCATCTATCATAACTTGTCTTGTAAAGAGGAGAAAAAGAAACAACAACAATCGCAATTTATTGTGAAGAAAAATCTTTTTAACTACAGAAGATCACGAAGAAAATCTGCACAGATTGTTTGAAGACTCAAGAAAGCATTACAAGTACTATAAATATAAGAATTCATTAGTGAGGATATACATAGCCACACTTACTTTCATCTCAACCACTCTCAAGTTTCTTTGTTCTACACTTTATAAGAATTGTAATTCATTAAGGATTTACTGTGTGGTCTGATGCTCTATAGTTTCATGGAACTTTCAGTGCTAAAATAAGAAAATTATGCACGTACTTAGGTATTTTTATTAGACGTGACGTGTTTTTATTTTTCTTTTATAGAAAAATAGGGTTTGGAGTAGAGAAGGAGAAAAAAGAGATGAACGGAAGCAAGAAGGCTACCTATAGGCCATAGGTAGTACGTGCGAGCCCGTAGGATGGGTCTATAGGTTGCAATCCCAAAGTTCTAAAAGTTTATTTCTCTGTCTGATTCCTACAAAAAACTACCTATGAGGCGTAGGTAGTACCTGCATCCCCATAGGTACCCCTCGTAGGTAGAGTTCTGAAGATCTGGAGATTACTCTAATTCCTACAAACCCATACCTACCTACGGCCCGTAAGTAAGGTCGTAGGTTGGTGTCGGCCCTATTTTTATACTTTGTTTTGAATAGGTTTTTGGGTTTCTAGTGTATCCATAAGCACCCATGGGATGTTTGATTATTAGATTACTCACTTTAGATACTAAATACAATATTTTGAATTTTAAGATACACTTTTGATTTTATAATCCTTGTTCTTGGTTTTTAGGGTTTGTTATAAAGCAGAGATTTTGATTTTTATCCTTATTATTCGTGAGATCATTCGTATGCTTTTAATTATAAATTTTATATATTTTCTTGCAATCATGAGTAGCTAAACCCCATAACTAAATTTATGGGAACCAGATGGATTAGCCAAACAGAGGAAGTGCAAAATCATTCTAAATTAGTGATCGTGCATGTATTGCAGTTTTTTTTCCTTTGATTGATTTCTTATTGCAGATGTTAGGAACCCACTCGTATTTAAAAATAACTCGAGAGAGAGCTATAAATTAGGAAAAGAAGATCACAATAATAATTGAAGCTACCAACCTTCATCTAATTAAATTAAGATCGAGAGAACATAGTTAATATAGATCCAAAATAAGGGTTAGTAATATGACACTCTAAGACCGAGAGGAGATGAATGAAATTCACCCAAACCAATGTCAAGAGACAGTTAGGTGATACATAACTTGTTAGATTCTTCATGTAAGACACCAAGATAGTTTAACGAGCATGATAAGTCTGTGAAGTTAAGAAGTTGCGGAGAACACAATCCTAGTGATTGACTCATACTGATTACAACCCTACTTGTAGAATTGTTAGCATTACTACTATTCTTACCTAACCCCCCATTTAATATCTATACTTTTCAACTACATCAGGAAGATTGTGATAGATTTTTGTCCTATTTCATATGGGATCGACCCCAATTGTGTTAGGTTTTATATTTAGCAAGTAGTTATGTTATACTTTTTAGGAGGTGTAATTTGGGCAATATTAAACTTTCGTACCGTTGCCAAAGACTATAATTTTGAATTGACATAGTGAGTTTGTTGAGATTACTAGTTTTATTTTTCTACTGTTCTAGGTATATGCTGATGTATGCCCAGTTTTCGACATCAAGAAAATACCCTGATTCCATTGGATTCCAAGCTTGAATGGACCTTAAGATAGAATTATAAGATGGAAGAACATAAGCACGTAGCTTGGCATGATAAGATTCAAGATGAACCAAATGCCTTGAATTTTCCATCTTTGTAGGGTGTTCTAGAAACTATCGTGCAAACCACTGCTTGATTAATATCTAAAGAGAATGTGAGGTTGGAAGCTGCCCATCATGCAACTCGAGAGAAGGAAAGATCTAGACTAGAAGATAAGCTATGAGCAGAACTCAATAGAGATAGATCTAGAAGGGATTGAATTCAACCACCCACTTATCAGTACTTACCAGCTTATGATGATTCAGAAGAATGTATGGAGTATGTTTAACTAGCTAAAATAGAAGTATTATTCCTCTAGAGTTTTCCCAAGGAACATAGTTTGAAATTATGAGTGAAATAATTCAATATCTTAAACTGAAGAGTGTGTTTACTGGTTTGCTAACTGATGATGCAAACATGCACATTATGAATTTTGTGAGGATTTGAACTTCGTATAATCTATCGGGGGTGAGTTAGGAATCCTTAAAACTCAGGTTATTTCTATTGTCTCTTATAGGTGAAGTGACATTATGGTTAGAAGAGTTCCCTCATAGATATATTACCACTTGGAATAAATTGAGGGCACAATTAGACTAATTTTTCCCGCCTTTAAGAATGATGCAGTTAAAGGATGAGATTTATAATTTCAAGCAGTTATTTTTAGAGGCATTATACGAGACATGGTTGAGGTTTGAGAAAAATTTGATAAATATTCCCAATCATAGATTTTAAGGAAGGAACCTACTGGATATATTCTATAGAGCCTTGAATGCAAATACGAAGGTTGTGGCTGATACTATTACTGGTAGGGCTATCATGAGTCTTCACTGGGATCTAGCTGTGGAAATCATAGATCGAGTTTCTTGAACCAAACAAGGGTGGCATAATCGTGAAGCAGAAAGTGGAATTGATACTTATGGTATTGGAGCCTCCAGTGAGAAGAGAGTCCAAGATAAGACAGTGGCTCAAGAGGTAGCACAATTTAGGACTCAAATTGGAGTCCTTATTATGCAATTTATAGCTTTTGGAGAAGAAAAAGGTGAATCTTGAGGGTGCACAAGGTAAAGCTTCTAAGAATTAAAAATCGAACACTAAGGAGGAAGTGAAGTACTTTGATAAAAAGTTGGAATGTTTTTTAGCCAAGGGTTAAGGGTCTGATCAAAACACTTGGAACTCGAGGCAAGGGAATCAAGGTTGAAATTACTGTAGATATAGGTATAGGTACAAGAGTTTGATGGTGATTGGGGGGAGAAAGAATGATTATTAAGCTAAGAGAGGTGTTTATGTTCCACTAAGGAACCATGATGTTGACTCAAGAATAGAAGTATTGTTGGCTAATATTGTGAAGGGTTCAAAGACCCAAGAGAGTTGTCTTAAGGAGATTAAGGTAGACATATCGGTATTGAGACAAAAAGTAGAATAGCATGATACCGCAATTAAGTAGCTTGAGAAGCAGTTTGGGCAGATATCAGCAATATTGAATCAGCGTCAATTGAGCACCTTTTTGAGAAACACTATACAAAATAAAAAGAATGACAGTCACTGCCTAGATATCACTACTTTAAGTTGTAAGACTACTATTGATACACCTATATCTGTGGTTGATAAGGTAAGGAATGATGTTGAGTATGTTGATGATGCACCCAAAGTGGAAACTAAAATGTTGGTGACTAATGGAGAGACGTCACAAGAATCGATGGATGTGGGGAAAAGAGCTGAGAATGATAAAAGGAAGGGCAGAAGGTCGAGTAATATTGAAATCCCTTCCACAACCTCCCTACTTTTTCCATAAAGGTTGAAGAAGAAAGCAAATGAAGGTAAATATCAAAAATTCATGTCGATGTTGAAGGAATTATCTGTGAATATCCTTCTTGTGGACGCTTTGAAGAAGACGTCTAGATATGAAAATTTCATGAAGGATTTTTTTAGTAATAAATGAATTGTGTGTTTTGAGCTCACTGATAATATGCACCACTTTAGTGTTATTGCTTTTCGATCATTGTATGAGAAGAACAAGGACACTGGGGCTTTCACAATTCTGTGTACTATAAGGCCATTCAACATTGCACGAGCATAATGTGATCTCAGAGCTAGCCCTAATTTGATGCCTTTAGTAGTGTATAAGCAGTTGGGGTTGGGAGCATCAAAGTCAACATCTATGAGATTATTGATGGCCGATCGCACTGTGAAGAAGTCGGGTGGTATATTATGTGATGTGTTGGTGAAGGTGGCTTTTTCCATAGTCCCCGCTGATTTTGTGGTTCTTGATTGTAAGTTTGATCATGACATCCCTATCATCTTGGGAAGGCCCTTCCTTACCATGAGAAGGGCATTAGTAGACATGAAGATGGGATAAATAAAATTCTGACTCTATGATAAATAGGTTACTTACAATGTATGTCAATCGATACAGCATCCAAGGATATACGAGTAGTTTCTGTGATAAACATTGTAGATAAAGAGACATTGATTGTACCTATTTAGGAGAGACTTATGGTCAAGGCATTAGTGATAAAAAATTATGAATTTTTATAATGAAGGTATTGAGGAGTATAATGAGATGGTGATCACATTTGTGGACAAAGGTTCTTATTCTTATGCGCGAAAGAAGTTGGATCTTAACTTGAAGAATAGAATAACCCAGCAAACTCGGCCATTTATTGAGGAGCCATCAGTTTTGGAATTGGAGTCCCTCCCCTCTCATTTGTGTTATGCATTCTTGGGTGCCAACAATACATTATTGGTTATCATTATTGCAGATTTGTTGGGTAAGTAGGTTCAGGCCTTGATTTTAGTAATGCAGAGTGTAAATGGGCATTTGGTTTGATTAATGCAGATGTTTTGGGTATTCTACCCGAAATTTATACCCAGAAGATTCAGCTTAAACAAGAGTGTGTTCCTAGCATTGAGCATCAATATTATTTGAATCCACATATACAAGAGGTGGTGAAGAAAGACATTATTAAGTAGTTAGGTGTAAGTTTGGTTTACTTTATTACCGATAGTAAGTGGGTAAGCCCGATTACTTATGTGTCGAAGAAGGGTCGGATCATTGTGGTCCCTAATGAGAAGAACTATCTAGTACCCATGAGACCAGTCATGGGATAAAGAGTTTGCAGATATTATCGGAAGCTAAATACTTCAATGCAAAATGATCACTTTCCTATGCCATTCACTAACTTTATGTTAGATCGTCTTGTAGGTAGAGTATGGTATTATTCTCCTAACGGTTATTCGGGGTCTAATAAGATTTTGATTGCCTCTCGAGGACCAAAAAAAGACCACTCTGACATGTCCATATGGTACGTTCATATTCAAGAGGATGTTTTTTGGTCTTTGTAATGCTACCACTACCTTTAAGCATTACATGATGTCTATCTTTTCTGATATGGTAGAGGATACTATCGAGGTCTTCAGGGTTTTTTTCCTGATTGTGGGTGACTGATTTGATGACTATTTGGCTCACTTAGTAATGCATATCAGAGATATGAGGAGTGCAACCTGGTTTTGAATCGGGAGAAGTGTCACTTCATGGGAAAAAAGGGCATCTTTCTTGGACACAAAATTTTTAAAAATGGGATAGATATTGATAAGGAGAAAATAAAGGTGATTAAAATATCTCCTCTACCAATTTCTGTGAAAGGTATTTGGAGTTTCTTGGGTCATGCATGTTGTCATACGCGGTTCATTAAGGACTTCCCTATGATTTCAAATCCATTGTGCAATCTTTTACAAAAAGAGGTGAAGTTTATTTTTGTTGATGCTTGTCTTAAGGCTTTTAAGTGTTTTAAGGTGCAGTTGATTTCGTCTCCTATTATTGTGTATCTATGTTTGACCCATACATTTAAGGTGATGCATGATGCTAGTGGTGTGACCCTAGGAGATGTCCTAGGCCAATGATGTGGGAAGATTCTTTATCATATTTATTATGTCAACAAAGCACTCAACCCCACATAGAAAAACTACATGGTAATTGAACAAGAGTTACTTGTGGTGGTGTTTTCTTTCGAGAATTTTTTATCATATTTGGTTGGTACCAAAGTTATTGTGCAAAATTATCATTCAACTCTTAGGTACATTATGGTGAAGAAAGATCCTAAGACTAGACTGATTTCACGGGTACTATTGCTGCAAGAGTTTATCTTTAAGGTTAAGGACTGAAGGGCACATAAAATCATGTTGCAAACCATCTATCCCAACTATAATAGGAGGTGATTCTTAGATTAGGGAAAGAGATTAAAATTGATGATGTTTTTCTAGATAAGCGTGTCTTGGCAGCATTACAAGACTTAATCCCTTGGTTTTCTAACTTTGCCAATTACTTGGTAAGTGGACTTATACCAAAAGACTTATCTTTTCAGTAGCAAAAGTGATTTAAACATGAGGTATGATAGTTTTTTTAGATGAGCGTTACTTATTTTGGGTGTGTGAGGATAGTGTGATTAAGAGGAGTACTCCGGAACTTGAGATAATGAGTATTCTGGAGGCCTGCCATTTATCTCCAGTTGGGGGTTACCTTGGTGGTACTTGCACTGACCATAATATTCTGTAATGTGGTTATTTATAGCCGAGGATTTATAGAGATACACATGATTATGATCGGTCCTGCGACCAACGCCAGAGGCACGACAATATCTCACGGAAGAATGAGCTCCCCATTACACCTATTCTTGAGATAGAATTTTTTTTATGCGTGGGGTATTGACTTTATGGGTCCATTTTTGAGTTCCCATGGAATGAAGTACATATAGGTTTCAGTTGACTATATGTATAAGTGGGTGGAAGTGGTTACACTCTAGAATAATGAAGGTCGAAGTGTCACTGCATTTCTGAAGAGGAATATCTTCTCTTTATTTGGTACTCCAAAAGCTATCATTAGTGATGGTGGGTCTCATTTCTGCAATAATCTATTCAAGGACCTACTTGGAAATATGGTGTGAAACATAAGGTAGAAACACCTTACCATCCGTAGACAAGTGGGTAGGTTGAGGTCTTCAATTGTGAGATCAAGTCCATATTGGCGAAGACTGTGAATGCCAATTCAATTGAATGATCGAGAAAGTTAGATGATGTACTTTGGTCCTACCATACAGCATCCATAACTCCTATAAGTACCTCACCTTATCAGCTTATGTAGGCAAGGAATGTCACTTGGTGGTTGAAATTGAGAATATGCAATTATGGGTATTGAAAAAGCTGAATTTTGAGTGGTGTGATGTTGCGCACTTGAGGTTGGATAAGATGAATAAGTTATATGAATTCTACCCCTGTGTGTATGGGGGTTCATCCATGTATAAGAAGAAGATTAAGTTGTACCATGATAAGAAGATTGAGAAAAAAGTATTCCAACTAGGTGATGTGGTCTTGTTATATTATTCGAGACTTCACTTGTTTCCTGGCAAGTTGGATCTATGTGGTTTGGACCATTCACCATAGTTAGAGTATTTCCATATGGTGTAATTTATCTAAAGAGATATATATTCCCATTCAAGGTGAACGATCATCATGTTACGCATTATATGGTAAGCATGGAGGAGTTGAAAGTATATGAGTATGTTAGCCTTGGCAAAGTATAAGTATCCAAGGCAATCGTGTCGTGCCTCGATGTTAAATCAAGCATTTTATGGGAGACAACCCATTGGCTTATTGTTGAAGTTTGAGTACCTAACATAGCATTATCGTGCCACAACGTTAAATTAAATGTTGCTTGGAAGGCAACACAAGGTTTTAGTATTTACTTTGTTTCTATTTTGTAGGTTAAAAGCATGGAGAAACACCTAGAGAATGGTAAGAATTTCAAAATTTCAGATAAGTCCAGGTAAAGGGACATGCGAAACTACTTACGGGGTCATAAATCCAACCCACGACATTTAAGTTCAGTCGCGGGAATCAAAAGAAAATTTGGGTCTCTAAAGTTCAACCTACGGACCCTACCTAGGGCCCCATACGTACAACCTCATCCCCATAGATACAACCTACGACCAAAGGTTGGGGTCGTAGAATCATAGGAAATAGGGGTGCAAAACCAATCTATGACCCCTACTTATTGGTGGCATAGGTACTGCCTATGGCCCATAAGTAGAATCATAGGTAGGGTCATATAGTGGGCTATTTTTTTCAAATTTATGGGTTAGGACCTATAAACTCAACTCGATCCGGCCTACCTATATAATTTAAACCCAAAAAGTGGCCTTTAAACACCCCAAACTCTTCAAATTCAAAACTCCCACTTCAAGTCAAACTCTCTAACTTTCGTTTCTCAGTATAAAAGGAAAACCCCACTCTTCCTCACCCTATTTTCATGTAATATGCAGAAGAGTTAGGGTCAAAGCACCTGTTCATCTTCTACTTATACATTATTCATTCAACGTAACGTTTTCTTGGCTCCAATTAATGTGAAAAAATATTGAACTTTAAACTTGACATTTCCCTGAATTAAACTTGAACATATACAATTCTCATAATTCTTACACTAGTTGGAGCCTAAAACTTATGAAAACTCAGTGTATGCATGATTTTTGACTAAGGAAGCCTGTGATCACATTAAAGGTAGAAGTTTAATAATGTGAATATTGTCTGAAATACCTGTGGAAGATAAAGTAACTCATATTGTAGTTCTTGAATGTTATATGAATTTTGGAAATTTATCTATGTTGGATGGAAATTTCGGGAAAATTTTGACATACCCTAAGCCTAAACTCATGAATCCTACTTATGATCATGTAGGTTGTACCTACAAGCCTGTAGTTAGACACGTAGGTGTCAAACTTGAAGCCTTAAAGTTTTAGGGCTTTGTATGGTACTTACAAAGGCTACTTACGGCCCCATACGTACCACCGATGTCCAATATATTGGAGTCATAGGTTGACTGGAGGTCAAAATGATAAGTTTTCTGTCTTTCCTAGCTAATTCTTGTGTTTCAACCACTTAAAACTCTTATTATAAGTACAATGGAACCCAAGGCTACTTAGAAAAAGGGAGTACTATCCTAGTTGAGAGATAAGTCTCCCGAATGGATTAGTTCCATGGAGGAGTATTTGGTGAGTAATGACAGGGTACCTTTGGATCTACGCCTGGCACAAAGGTAGGGTATAGCCAGAGAAGCTATTTTGTCGAGATCCCATCCTACACTAGTTACTATTCAGTTGGGCACACAGCCTGAAACAACAATTGTAGCTTAGGTTATCCCTATTATTCTTCATATAATATGATTCATACTGGTCATCGGATGAATTAAAACCAAAAATTTATTCCACACTCTCCCAAGTGTGATGAGGGAGAGGATGAGTCAAGTACTGGTTTTGATAAGGATGGGGAGAAAGCATATAGATCTTAGTATGAGGAGGGGTCAGAGTATGCATTCGATTTAGGTGATAATAAGTTTGTTACACCCTAGTATGAAGAGGGTGCTTATGCAGATCAAAGTACTCAAGACATTTTTTCTTCAGCTCAGGTACTCAAGTTGTTGTCGCTTCATCCTTTGCTTCACAGGAGTCAGATTCTACACACGTCTCCATAGTCCTGGTTCCTCAGGTTTATCCGAGATTGTGTATGGAGGGCATGTAGATCCTTTATGATAGAGAAAACACTATTACAAAGTAGGGTAGACCATAATGCGGTATCATGGAGGAGATCCAAATAGAGATATCCACTTTGGCAGGAATGCTAGGCCTTTGGGGTGCATTTGCGAGATATCGACTTGGGTGGATGGCACAACCTTCATATTCTTACTTCCCAGAGATTGTACGGGAGTTCTATGCTTCATATATGGTGATAATTTATTTGATTACCCCATTAAGCGTAGAGGAGTGGACTAACCCCCACTAACTCACAAACTAGCCAGAGGAGTTAGGGTTGATAAGTCAGGGGACTATTAGGCGATTCTTATTCGGGTTGAATTTTGTGAGGTCTACCAATTTAATTATCGATTGAGACTTTTTTGGAGTAGGAGAATGTTGAGGGATGTTGATAAAAGGGCACATAGAGTAGACTTGGCTAGATGGGTAGCCGATGAGATTGTAGAGTTGGGTACTAATGCCCGTTAGGTTGAGGAGAAGGGATAGATTAAGAAAGCATCACTGCACATAGAAGCAGTAAAGTTTTGGTGGATGATAGTGAGGGACCATTTGAGTGTAATATCTGCAAACAACCTGCTAACTTAGGATAGAGTATTACTGATAGTCAGCTTGATAGTTGGCTTTGATATCAATTTTGCTAGGTGGATTCGGCTAAGATCTATGAGAGAGCATTCAAAGAGTTCACCATCCTTCTCTTCCCATGTTTAGATCAAAGGTTACGTGATGCATACAGAGTGTCGCTTATTCTAGAGGTTAATCATAGGGTCAAAGTGACCCACATGGCTGATATTGGCATTATTAAGGATGCGCCCAACTCGATTATGCTACATCGAGCACTACCACCTACTTCTTCAAGTAAGGCCCATTTTAGAGGCCTTTTTATTTTGGTTGAGCTTATTAAGAGGCTAAGTATGGGTGGTTATATTGAAATAGGCAGTCAAAGAGTAGAGCCCACGACTACTGCAAGTGGTGAGGGGGATACGGGCACTTCAGCTCCAGCTCCTACTTCTATATTGCCCCTCGCCTTTTATTTGCTGGATTTGTTGGTGTACCTTGGGAGTTCTTACAGAAGATGGTTGAATAGTAGCAGGATTTGGCTATCGCCAGACATATATGAAGGCCCATTTCGCCTCACTATTTGGACAAATTCGGTCATGTGTTTAGACTACTTTAGAGGCTTTCATGGACAAAGATTAGAGAAAAATGATGGCATCCATAAAGTAGTTCATGAGAGAGATGAATGGGAACATAGGAAGTTTTTAGGACCAAATGGAGGCGCGACTTTGCGAGGCTCAAGAACCTGTCTTGTCGGGCCTGCACGAGAAGGACAAATATTTAGATTAAAGGTCCGCTCGTTAGTTAAGATCCATATTCTAGTCATCCTACCGATGATTCCTTCTTTTATAAAGTAACTACACTGGCTAGCACTATTTTTTTTTATTTTTTGTTGAAGAAGATAAGGCCACGCCTATTGGGATAAGAGAGGATGTGAGGAGAAGGAGTTATGTGACCCTGATACAGAGTTTAGAAAAGCCTTGAAGAAGGAAACTATTAAGTCTAGGGAATAGTATATTATTGATGTTCAAAGGTGTGTCGAGATGGCATTGGTATCCTCCTATAGCCACGCATCACCTCCTTCCAGTAATGATGCCTCAACTAAGGGCAAGCCCACTTCTGACACCTAGAGCGTCCAAGGTATGCCCTACACCCTTTTTCTTGTTATGTTCTAGTATGCACTGGGATGGTGCATCAGCTTTCAGTTGGGGGTAGGGGTGTAGAAGAATCGAGGGCTCTTATTAGTAGAACTGTCATGTTTAGGTATCGTATTATGTTTTTATATGTTATTTGTTGTTTTTATTTAATTAGAATAAAAATAAGGAACCTAAGTGCAGTTGACATATTTTATTTTATTTTTTAAAATGTTTGAAAAATAATACCCCTCCTAAATTTTGATGAACTGTGTGATGTAGATATAGCAGTTACATTGTTTGAATATTTTTATGGCACTAGTATTAGGGATAATATTATCAAAGCTTAGCATTGCATGAATCAGATAAATAGTAGTTGGTGATATAACCATGTACCATGTGTATGTGTGGAATTTACCTAGTTCACTTTGTGCATTTATTCTAGAACATTCTTGGTTAATCTTTCCTAGTACACAGGATAGTTTATCACTATTGGGACATGATCATTGGCCATGTTTGAATTAGTCCACTCTTAGACTAAAAGACTGTCCAAATAAGAAAGTATCCCTTGATCCCTGATTTGAGACAAAATTGACCTTTTTCGTTTTAACCCTCTCACCTTCCCATTTAATTAAAATGAACCTGTTTTGACCTTGGTCCCTTCATGGACACTATGCACCTCAACTCAAATAAATTGCCTAAGTTGAGGGTGGCAATCATAGGGGTGGATAGTTAAAATTTGGTATAAAGAAGGGTGTTGAATAATAGAAAAGTAGGGTTGGGTATGGTGGAAAAATGTGAAAAGAATAGTAAAAGAGAAAAAAAAGAATAAGAGAAGTGAATAAAGGAAGAGAGCGAAGAAACCATACCCAACCTGAATAAGCAATAAAGGAGAATAAGGGAGAAATAAAATAAAAGTGCTTAGGTATTGGAGCCAAGGATGTAAGTGTAGTGTCAAGAAAAATGAGTCACTACATCCTATATGTACCACACCTACCCCAAGTGTACATTACAAGCTAAGAAAAGTCCTATAGTGATCCCAGTCCAACTATTCGAAAAACTAAGGTATTGAAAATAACGGCAATCCTATGGTATTTTATGCACATTGTTGAAACTTTTTTGTGATCATGAGTGTCTTTTTATAGTCCCTTGCATTAACATTCATGGTAATAGTATGATAGTTGGGACTTTCTTGGTGTGAGAGTACATGGGTTGTGTTGTTAACTACTTATCTGTTCGGAGAGTGTCAATTGCATATATGTGTGGTTGTTTGTGGATAAGGTAATGCCATCACTTGATTCCTTTGTGTCATATTTCTATTCTACATAGATCCACAGAGTGGTTTTGAAAGATGTAAATTGAAGGGGGTAATGGAGCTAAATTGAGTTGACTACCATAGATGCCTTAGGTTTCTTTTAGTTAAGCATCATGTTTTTGTCATTATGTGTTAGTTTCTTGAGGACATGCAAACATTATAAGTAGACGGTATTGATTTGCCATGGTATCATAGAACTTTAGATGCTTAAAATAAGGAGATTATGTAAGTACGCAGGTATTTTTGTTAGATGTGATATATTTTTATGTTGGTTTGGTAGGAAAAAAGGGTTTGGAGCAGAAAAGGAGCAAAACGAGAAGAAAGAAAGCAAGAAGGATAACTATGAGTACTACCTATGATCCATAGGTTGCAGTCCTAAAGTTTGGAAAGTATATTTATGAGTCGTATTCCTATGAAGACTACTTACGAGACGTATTATGTGCCCCTCATAGGTAGGGGTTTGAAGACCTAGAGATTACTCTAATTCCTACAAACCCACTTACGATTAGTAGGTACTACCTATGGCTTGTAAGTGGGGTTATTTATTGGTTCCAACACTCTTTTCCTACTTTTTTTGGATAGGCTTTTTGGGTTTTTGATGTATCTACAAATACCCGTTGGATGTTCATTTTTAGTTTATGCACTTTACATACTTATTACATGGTTTTGAGTTCTACGGTACACTTTTGATCTTGGAATTCTTGTTCTTGGTTTTTAGGATTTGTTATAAAGTTGAGATTTTGGTTTTTATTCTTATTATTCGTGAGATCACTTATATGCTTTCAATTATGAATTCTATATGCATTATTGCAATCATGAGAAGCTAAACCTCATAATAAGGGTTGTGGGAACCCTGATGGATTAATAATGTAGAGGAAGTGTAAAGTCATTCTATATTAGTGTTCGTTCATATATTGTGATTTTCTTTGCTTTAATTGATTTCTCAATGAATGCAATGTTAGGAACACCCTTTATTCGATACTAACTTGAGAGAGAGGTAGAGATTAATAAAAGAAGATAACAACAGTAATTTGAAGCTACCAACCTTCATCTAATTAACTTGAGACCCAAGGGAGATAGTTAATTTTGGATCAAGAATAAGGGTTAGTAATACGATACTCTGAGACCAAGAGGAGATGAGTGAAATTAACTCAAACCAATGTCGAGAGATGGTTAGGTGATATATAACTTTTTAGATTCTAAATGCAAGACACCAAGATGAGCATGATAAGTCTGTGTAGTTAATGAGTCAAGGGGAACACGGTCCTAGTGGTCGTCTCACACTAATTCTAACCCTACTTTCCAAGAATTATTACTAATACTACTATTCTTACAAAACCCCTCATTTACTTTCTGCACTTTCAAACTACATCATCAAGCTCATAATAGATTTTTGTCCTATTCCTTGTGGGATCGACCCTAATCATGTTGGGTTCTATATTTGACAAGCGATCACATTATATTTTTTTAGGAGGTGTAATTTGGACAATATTATATTCAAAATAGATAAGGGAGAAAAATATTGTTTGGTGGGGCATTATATTGAGAGGTTATGTCAATATCATTTTTTTGGTAAGAAAGTGAAAATGAAAGAGTCGTTATTAGTGAGTGAGAGAAAATCAAACCTTGTTCTTTGTTGCTGAGCGAGTGAAAAAAATCTTGTAAACATTTGAACACAGAAAATCACCAAGGATTTACTCAAATGAAGTTACAAAGAGCTTAAATAGAGAACCTCCTTGCAACCTAAGGAAACTGATGTAGGATATGACCTTAGTTCTGAACCAGTATAAAAATTCTGGTGTCATTTATTTTATTCTCTCATGTTATATTCTACATATTGAATGTTTATTCGAAGGACTAATAATTTTTTTCAGGTTGTCTCATCATCAGCTGACTGGTCCAGACAGTAATCGACTAGCTAATTCTTAATAGGCTTACAATTCAGCCCCCCTTGTACATTTAATTGGTATCACAGCCTAGTCTAACATTTTTTATTTTGTTTAAGAGTAAGTATAGATTCATGGCATAACATCAAATTACAAAAACCATATTTCAATAGGGACTCTTAATAAGTCGACAGTCCTAGTCCAACGGTCTATATATAGTTAGTTGTAATACCGTGTACTTTTCTTAACTTAGTTCAGCTCCTAGTTGCATGAGTAAGAGACTTAAAGCCTAAAAAATTCACTAAGTGTTGGGGACTTAGTCTTATTTTTTGTCTCTTAACTTCGAGGATTTTTAAATTTGTCTTCCCGACCCTGAGACGTTGGTTATTGAGTAAATTCATGTTCACAGGTGTAAGGAGCATGTCTTAGGGATGTTTTGGATTTTTTTGGACAAGGATTAGGACGTGTTTGGATTTCAATTCCAGAACTTTACCGTGATAGTGGCGCGTCGCAGTGGGTGTAGCGATGAGACATTCATCTCATCACGGTACTTCTCTAAAGTGCGTTCAGTTACAAATTTAATCTCCTGAGAGGCATTTATGTCTTTTCCCCTCAATCCAATTTGTAAAAACATGAATCAAAGCTTTAAGTAGGGTATTATTTTCCCATATTATCCAAATTTCCTCTCAAGAACAAACACTAATCTCCCCCTAAGTTCATCAAAATTCACTTACCTCCTCTCCAAGAAAACCAACAATTTAAGTTTTCCAATCCAAGAACTTTCAAGAAAAGTATCAAGATTGTGTTTCTCTTTCAAGATTTAAGGTTTATGATATGTGTGATCTTCATCCCTTGGCCCTTTTCACCTATGGTGTCCAAGAATCCCCTTTTGAGTCCAAGTTATGAGTTTTTCTATGTTTATGATGAATTGTCTTCATGAAATTGTTATTGATTTTGAATACAAGTTATGTTACAAGTGATTTTCAATGGAATGAGCCCTTATATGATTTAATTATTGAAATCCTCATGTAAAATCCCTAATTCATGATTTTAGTGTTGTAACTATGGTTTCAATCACATGCTTTACCTATTCTCATGCTTAAGTTCATGCTTTCTATGTGTTTGATGAAATGTTTAGATATTGAGTTTTGAGCAATGATCCTTTAGTATGGTTTTTAAAGCTTCATATGTCCTTATTGTTATTTTCATTCAGTGTTGGAGGGTTATGAACACCCGATACTTAGCTATTTACATAATTTTAGTACCTTCAGAACATTTTCAGATAAACCATGAGCATTGTCATTCAGTTAGCTTTCATGATAAGTTGTTTGCTTAGTTAAACTTAGTTCATTCCAATAAGCAGTGCCGTCTCAATTGGGAGTAGGATTTAGCACCAAGCGAATACATGGATGGCAGCTTCCCCGTTAGTCAGGCAGGGTCGTTAGTAACGGTCCCTGTATTTCAGAAGTACGTAGCTAGTGTAGGATATGAGGATTCACCCATCAGTTTAGGCTTGACTTCCTCTGGGGGGTCACTCATCATCTTAGGCTTGACTTCCTCTTAAGGGTCACCCATGAGTTTAGGCTTGACACCCTAGTCCTTTGGGACACTAGTTTAGTGGATCCACTCAGCCAGTATTAGTACCCATGGCATGGTACTGACACCCTTCCAACTAGGATCAGACGTTAGACCCTGATTAGCTCAGATTGGGGCATGTCGGTTAGATGATACCTTCCACGGTCTCAGTTCATTATTCAGTTCAGGTTTGCTTAACCATAGCATACAGTTTATCAGTTATTTAGTTACTAGATTTCAGTATTTTATTTTACAGACTATTTCAGTATCATGTTATATGCTACCCTGATTAGCTCAGATCGGGGCATGTCGGTTAGATGATACCTTCCACGGTCTCAGTTCATTATTTAATACAGAATTCAGTTCAGGTTTGCTTAACCATAGCATACAGTTTATCAGTTATTTAGTTACTAGATTTCAGTATTTTATTTAACAGACTATTTCAGTATCTTGTTATATACTTAGTCATGCATTCCCAGCTTTTATTGCTTTCATGCATTTATGCATCAGTTATCTCATACTATTCAGCCAATTAGTATTTCATGCACAGTTAACCCTTGTATTATAGCCTAACCTTATTTCATATACCAGTATATTCAAAGTACTAACCACATACTTTATTCACGATATGATGTATTATATGAATAGGTTCGGATGCTCAGTTTCCTGGCTGCGCTTAGACAGTTCATCTTATCAGCAACAATATTTGTGGTGAGTCATATGTCGAGGACGTGTTATGTTATTTCAGTATTTCCATATTTCAGTTCAATTAGTTTAATTTGGAATTAGTTGGGGCTTTTTCTATCAAATCTTTAGTCAGTTTAGAGGCTTTCAGATGTTTTCAGTCATTCAGACAGTTAGTCAGTTTATCAGTTCAGTTGGTTGATCATTTTTTCAGTATGTCTTCAGACGTTTAGACTTATGATTTAAATCATATTTTCAGTATTTGAACCTTATGGCTTTATTCAGTTATTTCCGAGCATCTTCATTATCAATATATTATTCAATGCTCACAACAGGTACCAGCTCATGGGTTAGCTTGTGGTCACTTGTGACTGTAAGCACTATTTTACGACTAAGGGGTAGCCTTGGGTCGTGACATTAGTAGAAGGAAAGAATGAAGCTATATGTTCAATCGACAGATTATAAATCCTAGCTAGTTATTCAAAATGGTTCAAGGCCTATTCCAAAAAATAACAACGGAAAGAAGTTTGGAAAAGAGACTTCCATATTTGCCTACACAAAAGAGCATTTGGATATTGTGCAAACAAATGCTGGATCAATCAATTTGCTTCATTGTACTCTTAGTAAAGAAGAATATGAAAAATATCCATCTATAAAACTGCTAAAGAAATATGTAATATATTAAAAGTTATCCATGAGGAAAACATAAAAAATAAAGGAGGTCAAGAAAACTTTAATAAGATATCAAGAAATGTTAAAAGGAAAAGAACAAAGAAGCAGAAAAAAACTAAATTCATCTAGGAAATTCAAAAGGACCAAAGTGAGGTCTAACAAATGAAAATATACACTTTTATGAATAGGGTGAGTTTGGTCATATAACTTAGAGTGTCCTAATATCAAGAAGAAAAGTAAGAATCAAAGAACATCAACTTAGGGCGATGCCTGATAAAGAGAATGATAATAAGCAAATGTCCAATGTATAATTGATAGCACTAGAATAAACCAATGAGGTAAGATCTCAAACTTGCAATAATTGTAATGATCTTCAAGCATTTTTAGACCGTTCCATAAATACTTTAGATTACACTTTTGATGAACTTATAAAAGTTCAAAGAGAGAATAGAGACTAGAAATAAAATTAGAAGCACACAAAATAGAAAAGGATTTTCTTCAAAAATAGTGTAGGAATTGCAATTGGAAATTGATGGCATGTGCAAATTATCCAGTCACAACTCAATAGGTCAAATCAGTCGACTCAACATTTTGAGTCTACTGGTAAGAAACCTAGCAATTACAAGCTTTCCTTTAGTAGGTTGACATATAAGTCAGTCAAAAATGAAAAAAACGATCAAAAGATTTCTCCTATCAAATAAACTGAAAGCAAACCTGAAAGTAAAAAACTTAATTTTGGAAAGCTGACTCATTAGTCATTCAGTCATTAAAGAGCCCTTTTTTAAAAAATTTATTGTTGTGATAAAAGTGGTCATAAGATTTCGCTATGCAAATATATATGGTTGATTATATATACTTACATATAATACTAATAATATTGAGGCTTGAGTCCCAAAAGTAAACTAATTTATTTTGCAGGAACTCCTTGAATCTAGCCATAAACAGAAGTATTGAATTTGTAAATTCAGCTGATCAAGGAACACAAGAACAATGATGCTTGAATGTTCATATGTATTAAAAAAAAAAAAGAAGCTACAAGATGTGATGATAAAGCTGATATGATTGGTGTCACCAAAGCTTATTCAAGTTCTCTGTAACACCATGCACTTTGGCCTAACGTTGAACCATCTTTCCTACGTTTATAAACTTGAAACCAATGGTTTCTATTAATATATAATAGTGAATAACACTTAATTAGTGTGGTAACACTCTTGGAGATGAATATACATCATAAAAATCTCCTATCTCAAAAGTTAAGATGAGCACTTTCCTATCGATTGACTTTTAGTTGACGATTTTGCATGGGTCAACTTCCAGTGACCATTTATCCTTAAATATAAAGAGTTATATGGCCTAATATATATCAAATTAAATCCCTTCGAGTCTTATTTCCAACGCCACCTACCGTTCATCAATTCGTGTCCAGAGTCAAAAGTTATGAGTGTTTGAAAGAGGAACTGTCTAGGGTGTGCGATGGATATACGCCACAAATATATCTCCTAAGCACACTGCCTCATCTATACAATGGAAATGAGACACAAACCTTAAGGTTTGCTTTGTCCATGGGATGCATAGCCTATCTGGGGCGTCAAAAAGTGTTCCATTTGATTTATTTTAAGGGCATAAAGGTCTTTTATCATCCCATAACCATTAATAACCCTATTTGGATGAATATTTAACCTTAAACACGTTATTTTCTCTTCAAAAATACCTAAATCATCTTCCCTAAATCAAAAGGGGATAAACTACCTAGGGTTAAGGAATTCAAGCTTTGGGGGTCCAATTTCTCTACGTTCTCTTCGATTTTTCTTCGTCAAAAGGTATGCGGGACAATCCTAAACCTCATGGTCATAGTTTATAATTTTTGACAAGTTTTAAAATATGAAATTATGTATATAAGAAGGGTTTTGAAAACACTTTGAAGAACATTCTTCATGAACCCATTTTGATGAGATTATAATAAAGTTTTCCATAGATTACAATTATATTTATGTTTTTAAATGTTATATGATTTAAAGAATTAATTTGAGATCAAGCTTCATGAAATTCCCTTCTCAATGTGGAATTTGATTGATTTAATATGTATGGATTGTCCAATTGCATGCCCTAAGAATGAGTCAAATATTTTTACTGTCATTTGTGGACTTGATGTTGGTTATTATTTGATGAGAGGGTGTTTTATTAATTTATAAATTCTCTGCTTTCCTAAAAGTTAAATTTCATATGATTGATGAAAGACATGACCACACTTTGTCAAAGTATTGAAAAAAAAGTATTTTATATGAGTTTTATATATTTTCAAATAAGAACTCTTTTGAAGTTTTTAAATGTTTTGGTGGTCAAATAACATGTTTTGAATGAAAGAACTAAGACACGATATGATATGGCTTATATGACTTGAAAGTCTTGGTATGACGATACCAAATCAGACAAATGACATAATAGACTCAGACGGGAATAGTACACAGACTTTTCAGACTAAAGATCATGTTGTTAGTAAGATGCATATTTTAAAAGTCTAATAAATGGGCTCTAAGAGTGTTAGTTATTTACCCGAAGAAGGCACGAGTTTAGATAACTCATTGCCCAAAATCATGTTTTAATGATACAGGTTTTATTATGTCCCATGATAGGGATTATACGTTGGACTTGTGCCTTTTTGGCATATCAAAATCAGAAACTCCAGCCTTTGCGGCAATCTTGGGTTAGGGGCTTGGCTGTTGAGTCAAGGACGGATCCCATATAGCCCATGGGATACTTTTCAGAAATGTAGGGTGTACCAACTAGCTCAGAAGTAAGACAAAGAGTTGAGTCATGATTTTACAGAAGTGTTTTGAAGCTCATTGATTATGCCCATGTATTTCTATATATATTATGATAAATTATTTTCATAATGCTCTCACTTATTTTACATAAAGTATGTGTTATTTTTGGATTGCTCTCCATACCAGAACTTTTGAGTATTGACCCTTCTATATTTAAGGTTCTAGGGCTCTGTCCTATGGTCCATCACATCAGTACTTCATATGGTATAGTGACTTAGTTGGTGATCCATCCCTCTGCTGGAAAGCGTGTTATTCATATGTTTATCTAATTCAATTTATAGTCCAGCCGGGGGCCTATCTCGGGCTAGAAAGTTAGTATTCAGTAGAGGCTTCGTGGATGGTATTTGAGTAATGTGTTGTCATATTTTTTTGATACAATTTGTATTATAAGCATCTATGAATTTCAGTATATCTTATTCTCTTTTAATTATGTATGGATTATGCTTATGATAGTATGTTAAGGGGTTTCTCAGACCTTCATGGTTCAGGATTCCCTTCGTGGCTAAGCCCTCAGCTTTGGTCATGAAAATCTTTGTATCAGAGCACGATTCATGGTCCCAAGGTGTCCACGAAGCCATGTCTAGAAGAGTCTTGCTTATGGGTGTGTTATGCACCACACTTATAATCAGGAGGCTACTGGGCATTTAGGAGTTATTTCTCATTCTTTCATACTCTAGATCATGCTATAATTTCTTCAATATTGAAGTTATCAAAACTCCTTCCTTGCTCAAATTTTATGGGCCATGCCTCATTGTCTAGGCAATACAAGTCTAAGAGTTTAGATTCCCAATGATGTAGTCCTTTCTTATTGAGTTATCCATGAAGATATGATATAACACAAGGACTTGAGAGGATTTCATTAGTGCTTCAAAGTGTATTGATTCAAGTGTATACCTCTGTCTTAATACAATCATGTTTTTCAGCCTAAGGTACGAAGTGTATTCAATCCTTTTTAGAAGCCTTGTTACAGATGTCATGCTTAAGGGTAGAGATATGTAGCATACTGTTGAAATAGTATTTCCACCCGAGTAGTAGTATATGTTACTGTGCCATGACCTATTAGTATCAAGATGGTCTAGAAGTCAGTGATATAAAGTCACAAGTCTAAAAGTTAGATTGAGGGTGACTTTTGCATAAAGAAGCTAGTTTTAGTTGTATAACCTTTGATTGAGGGATGGGTTGCCATTTACAGTGACAGACTAATGTTGTAGCAAGATTTTTAGAGCGTATGGTAGTCTGTGGAGTAAGTGTTTGGCTATGATTATTATTTATTCAAAATAGGGAAGTATCCCAGAGTGGACAGTTATGGTGGTTATAGAAATCATTTGTAGGCTGTGAATGGAAACAGGTAGATTAGTCAATAAGTTATGGGTAGATACTCATTGATTTTTATGGGATTTTTAAAAGTAATCTAAATGTATGCATGGGTAAGTAAATTTAATGTGAGAAAGTAGAATATGTTGATAAGATCGTAATGGGTTATGTTATCAGACTAAGATAGACTACCCTCATTATGTGACTTTATCCCCTTGACTTTTTTTTCTTTAGGAGTTGTAAACTAGTATTGCACTTGAGAAGGTGTGCGGTATATTCTATGGTATGGAGGTAATGTTGTGGAGAGAATGAACTTGTGGGCGGTAGTTAAGTAAAATGACGTACGAGTTGTAGGGTGATAACTGTAGAGGCTAGCGAAAGTTAAGGGTAGAATTTTAGAAAAGAAAGGCCTTTAGAGTATAGTTTATCAAGGAGAGTTTAGCGTTTATATGTATAGTGATACCCCTTTTTGTGTTGAGTGTTGTGCCTATAGATTTTATGTGAGGTTATGTATGTAAGTCTAGAATTGTGACTTTGATCTAAGGAAGAGATGATGGACTAAGGTAGTTCTTGAATTTTCTCATGGTGGCAAGTTTCAAGGAAGAGTCATGATAAATATATTCTTATTCAAGCAAACTCCTCCTACTTCAATTTAAGAGGTCATTCTACCAATGTCTCATGTATTCAAGTCCTGCCTATGTCTAAGGTCTGAGTTCTCTATGTAAGTCATGTCATGTTCTAACCTCCAAAATAGAAGCAATAATGTCTTAGTAAATCCAGTCTTTCGTGTATTCAAGATCTATGTTATGATGCACATAATCCATAAAAATCCATGTCTTATATCATGGTTGGTTCTAAGAAACTATACTTTCTATATGTTAGCGATTCATTTTACGTCATGATTAGCCAAAGTGATAAGGTTTACGCAAACACATGACTATTTTAGCTATGAAAATGAGAAGCAATAGCTTCAAGTATGAATCTTTGTCTCAATCGTTGACTTTATGAATTTTGACCTTATGTTATACAACTCATGATGTAAGCGTTCATGTTTCTCACTGTGTTCTATCTTAAGAACTCATGTTGTGTTGTGTTTTTTCCAAACGACTCTCTACTTATGACCCAGACACTTGATATATGAAGCACTTCGTGTCTACTATATTGTATCTTCACCTCATGTCCCACCGTGAGTAATGCAATAAGTATAAGTTATTGTCGAATGGTGTTACTCCCATTCATGATGCTTATGCTCGGGTCCCTCAATGACCCTCCGAATGATAGTAGTTATGGAAGAGTAGTAGTGACTTAGGTAGAGGGAGTAGATGTTCTTGAACGTGAAAATTTTGATGTGATTTCTTTAGCTAAGGTTATACATGAAGGAGGAAAGTAGGAGATGAACTTTCTTTATGTGAACTAATTAGGAAGGAGCTATGTGGCGAAAATCTTTGTGAGAGTGATTGAATTTTTTGGTCATAGTGGGGAAATCCATGAAGTGGGTGTAGTAATGATAGGCTTGAATGTTGTGATTGATGAAAACACAAAACCATGTACTATGTGGTTAGTACTCCCTGCATTAAAACCTGGGGGTGTTTTATGATAGTGATAAGGTGAAGTAATATTCTTAAAGGGATGTAGAGTATGGGGTCCAATAGTTTAAGATAGCACCTCTTTTCTCCGAGTTTGGCTTCAACGTAGAAGTACTATGCAGTGGGACTTAAACTTTTGTCGTTAGATGTGTCATGGGAGAATTGTTAGTTAGAAATGATAAAGTATGCTATTTATTGTTTGGGGCATAAGCGAGTAGTTTCTCTGAGTTTAAGTCTATTCATTGTATCTTGTAAGGTGGAGAATGCTTCTATTCCTATCTCCCACAAAATTTAATTTCATGATTGTACCAATGTAAATCAGGCCTATTATCACCAAATAAACTCATGCCTTATGTTGTGATGATTATGATCCCTAAAACTCATGTGGAAGGTCATCTCTATGTCAATTCTTATTATCTCACGCTTCGCGCTTACACGATTCACTAGGGGTTATCACGAAGCTCTTTTGATATCTTTGCATATTTTGTTGTAAAAATAAATATTTAATGCAAGGTTACGTTCTTTATTCCATACTTTTGTATCTTCAACAAGTTCCTATCACTCATTTGGGGACGAATGATCCCAACGGGGAGATAATGTAACACCCCGCACTTTCGGGCTAACGTTGAACCATCTTTCCTATGTTTATACACCCGAACCAAATGGTTTCTATTTAGATACAAGAGTGAATAACATTTACTTATTGTGGGAACATCTTGGAGATGAATAGACGTCGTAAAAATCTCCTAGCTCAAAATTTAAGTTGAGCACTTTCCTATCGATTGACTTTTAGTTAACAATTTTGGATGGGTCAACTTTCAGCGACCATTTCTCCTTTGATATAAATATTTAAATGGCCTACTATATATCAAATTTAATCCCTTCGAGTCTTCCTTCCAACTCCACCGACCGTTCGTCAATCTGAGTCCGGAGTTAAAAGTTATGAGTGTTTGAATGAGGCACTTTCCATCATGTACGATGTCCATGCGCCGCAAAGCTATCTCCTAAGCACACTGCCTCAACTATGCAATGGTCATGTGACACAAACCTTAAGGGTTTCTTTGTCCATGCAACACATAGCCTATCTGGGGCGTCAAAAAGTGTTCCATTTGATTTTTTTTAAGGGCATAAAGATCTTTTATCATCCCATAACCATTCGTAACCCTCTTTGGATGAATATTAAACCTTAAACACGTTATTTTCTCTTAAAAATTCCCCAAATCATCTTCCCTAAATAAAAGGGGGAGAAACTACCTAGGGTTATGGAATTCAAGCTTCGGGGGTCCAAATTCTCTACATTCTCTTTGATTTTACTCTGTCAAAAGGTATATGGGACAATCCTAAACCTCATGGGCATAGTTTATATTTTTTTACAAGATTTAAAATTACGAAATTATATATATAAGAACGGTTTTGAAAACACTAAGAAGAACATTCTTCATTAACCCATTTTGATTAAATTATCAGAAATTTTTCCTTAGATTACAATTATATTCATGTGTTTAAACGTTACATGATTTCAAGAATTAATATGAGAGCAAGATTCATGAAATTCCCCTCTCAATGTGGAATTTTTTTTATTTAATATGTATGGGTTGTCTAGTTGCATGCTCTATGAATGAGTCAAATATTTTTACTGTCATTTGTGGACTTGATATTGGTTATGATTTGGTGAGAGGTTTTTTCATTAATTTATTAATTCTATTGTATCCTAAAAGTTAAATTGAATATGATTTATGAAAGAGATGACCACACGTTGTCAAAGTATTAAAAAGAGAGTATTTTGCATGAGTTTTATATATTTTGAAATAAGAGCTCTCTCGAAGTGTTTAAATATTTTGGTGGTAAAATAACATGTTTTGAATGAAAGGACTAAGACATGATATGATATGGCTTATATGACTTGCAAGTCTTGATATAACAATACCAAATCAGACAAATTCCATGACAGACTTAGACAAGAATAGTTCACAGACTTTTTAGACTTCAGATCATGTTGTTAGTAAGATGAATATTTTAAAAGGCTAAGAAATGGGCTCTAAGAGAGTTAGTTGGCTACCCAAATAAGGAACGAGTTCAGATAACTCATTTTTCTAAACCATGTTTTGTCGATATGGATTTTATTATGTCTTGATATAGGGATTATATGTCTGCTTTGTGCCTTTTGGCGTATCAAAATCAGAAACACCAGCTCTTGCCACAAACTTGGGTTGGTGGCTCGATCGCTGAGTCAAGGGTGGATCCCATATATGTTGTGGGATACTTTTCAGAAATGTAGGGTGTACCAACTAGTTCAGAAGTAAGACAAAGAGTTGAGTCATGATTTTATAGAAGTGTTTCGAAGCTCATTGATTATGCCCATGTATTTCTATATATATATATATATTATGATAAATTATTTTCATAATGTTGTCACTTATTTTACATGAAGTATGTGTTATTTTTGGATTGTTCTACATACCAGTACTTTCGAGTATTGACCCACCTATATTTCAGATTTTGGGGCTCAGTTTCTTAGTCCATCACAATAGTAGTTCATATGGTATAGTGACAGAGTTGGTGAGCCATCCCTCTTTAGGAAGGCATGTTATTCATATTTTTATCTAATTCAATTGATAGTCCAGTTGGGGGCCTTGTCCTGGCCCAGAAAGTTAGAATTCAGAGGCTTTGTAGACGGTATTTGAGTGATGTTGATACAGTTTGTATTATAAGTATCCGTGAATTTCAGTATATCTTTCGCTCTTTGATTTATATATAGATTATACTTATGATAGTATTCTAAGGGATTTCTCGGACCTTTGTGGTTCAGGATGCCTGTCGTGGCCAGGGCCTCGGCTCGGGTCGTGATATTCTCATTACTATTGGTGATGTATATCAAACCGTTGTGGTAATCTTAATTAGCCTGCTAAGCTTATTCTGGTAGTAGTCAACTGTATATAGTTTTATGTCGACTAATGTGTCATGTTTCTATGTTGTTGACACTAATTAAGCAACTTTGAATAACTTGAATATGTATCTTCACTTCTTAATTTATATCTTGTCATAATAATGGAAAGTACAATCTAGGAAAATTTGATGCGAGAAATGATGAAGAAATTTTTCTGGGATAGTCTTTGCGTAGTAAAGCATACATGGTGCATAACAAGGGAACAAATTGTGTTGAATAAAGTGTTCATGAAGTATTTGATGAACTGAACACTATGCTAAGGTCGACTTATCAGGATGACGATAAAATAGGAGACAATACACAAAAATAGGTTAGTATACCAGGCCCATAAAACGAGTAGATAATAGGAACATTGATAGGGAAATAATTAAACACGAAAGTGAAATAACTGAGAATCCAGCTCCATCTTCTTAAGAAAATGTACAAAATTTACAAAAACTAGTAGACAAGAATTACAAATATAGGAGTTCTCATCCTATTGACAATGTTCTCACTAATATTACCTCTGGTATCACTACAAAATTAGATTTCAAAAACCTATGGGTACTCAGTTTCTTTTTTTTGATTGATTGAACCCAAAAAGGTGAAGGCAGATCTCCTACATGGAGATTGGACACTTGCTATGCAGGAAGGTCTAAATAATTTTAAAAGAAACAAGGTGTGGAACCTGGTTCCTACTTCAAAAGATAGAACTATCATTAGAACAAGGTAGGTGTACATGAATAAACTAGATGAAGATGGTATATTGACAAGGAACAAGACAAGGTTGGTGATTCAAGAGTACAATCAAAAAGAAGAATTGACTATGATGAAACTTTTACTTCTATGGAAAGGATGGAAGAAGTTAGATGACTCATAGAATTTGCCTTATTTATGAAATTCACTTTGTATTAGATCGATATGAAGAGTGCATTCTTTAATGGGTATTTGAAAGAAGAAGTCTATGTGAAACAAACTCCTAGATTTTAGAGCATTGAATTGCTAGATCATATCTAGAAGTTAGACTATCAAAGTTGCTCCTGTGTCATCCCTGTCAATGTGGGTCAGAAATCAAACTAATTATAGGCAAATCCCGGTAAGGCGGGGCAAAATTCAGTCTTGAGTGTAGGCAAATTCGGCAATACATAGGAGGGATGCTGGGTATATAAGTAAGAAAGTATTACTCCCTAGTGACATATTTTAAAGTTGTACGGTCCTGGGCCCAAAGCGAACAATATCACTAATGGGTTGCGGAGATAGAGGGGTCTCTCGGGCCTTGATGGTTTGGGATGTCCGTCGCTGCCAGGGCCCTGGCTTGGGTCGTGATAGAATGGTATCAGAGCTTAGGTCTTACTGGGATCTTTAGTACTGGAGTTGATGTTTAGTAATGTCCCACGGATCGGTACAAAAACGTTTGTATCCTATCCTTGGGAGGCTATAGAGCATTTTTAGGGAAAAATCTCATTTTTTATCCATTCTATGCGTTAGGTCTAGGTTGGTTGTAAATTTTTCTTATTAGTTCACTCTTTACATAAATGTCTAGGATGCGAGGTTCGAGAGCAGGGGTTTGGGGACCCGATTCCATTTCTAGAGTTCTATCTTGGGGTCGAGGTCGACCCAGATATCAGGGACAGGGTAGAGTAGTAGCCCCCGTTCGAGATCAGACTAGGGATCCATCACCTGATCCTATTATAGCTATGAGGATTGAGAGAACTCCAGGTATTCCGCTACATCAGCAAGTGGGCCAGGGGGCATCCCAGTCTCCACCCAGTTTTATATCTTTGTTGATTCTTCGGGATACGTTAGTACAGTTATTGGGATTAGTTGGCGGTCCACCATCCATAGGAGCTCAACCAGCAGTACAGGGTGGTGTTGATTTAGGGGCACAACCTGTGGTAGTGGTGCCTAGGGTAGAGATTTTGCCAGCACTAGTAGTCCCACAGCCGGCAGTAGCCCAGCCTGTTATGTCTGCAAAGGAGCAGAAGATGTTAGATTGATTTTTAAGACTGACTCTACCCAGGTTTGTTAGGACCCCGGAAGAGGATGCTCATGAGTTCCTATCTAGTTGCGAGGAGTGATTGTAAAATTTAGGGTTGGTTGAGGCGCGAGGAGTAGACTTTATTTCTTATCTTTTCGATACAGTAGTGAGGAGGTGGTGGAGAGGTTATCTTGATTCCAGGCTAGATGGATCTCCACCAGTGACTTGGACTCAGTTCTCTGAGGTTTTCTTAGGGAAGTATATGCCTCGTAGCATACGTGAGCATCTTCGTGATGAGTTTACCGTATTGAGTCAAGATTCTTTGACTGTGTCTGAGTGTGAGGCGAGGTTTCATGAGTTATCCTGATATGCCACTATGATTCTGGATACGGAGTATGAGCGGATTTGATGCTTTGTCAGGGGATTGATATTATCGCTTCATAGGGCTACACAGTGTTTGGCAACTACAGGGAAGTTTGTTTTTGGAGATAGATAACCATATTTATTCCATAGAGGAGATGGATCGTGAGGCCCATGGGGGGCAGCGATAAGAGACCATGCTACTAGGGCAGTTACAACGGTTCATAGTTCTTAAGCTGAGGATTTCATGGTAGTTACCCTCATCAGTAGCCTTCTCAATAGCAGGGTTAGCCTAGTCAGACAGTTCAGGCATCGCTTCAGATATTCGACAGGGGTCAGCCCGTCTATAGTAGTTGTGGGGCAGAGTTCTCTTAGTCGTGCGCCGACAGGAATTATTTCGTATATCCCACCTAGGAGACTAATATCGAGGGGTTGTGAGTTATTTCTTGCATATGTTTGGGAAGTTAGTACTGAGAGTCCCTCGCTTGACTCCGTCCCTGTTGTTCGTGAGTTTTCTGATGTATTTTTTACCGACCTACCAAGCCTTCCTCCTGAGCATGATATAGAGATTATTATTGACCTTGAGCTAGACACCTGACCTATTTTTATGGCTTCACATCGTATGGTTCCTACTGAGTTAAAGGAGCTAAATAGTCAGCTTCAAGATCTTTTGGGTAAGGGTTTTATCAGACCAAGTGTATCTCCTTGGGGTGCTCCAGTTCTATTTGTAAAGAAGAAAGATGGCCCCATGCGTATGTGTATCGACTACAGGCAGTTGAATAAGGTGAGTGTGAAGAATAAGTATCCTATGCCTCGTATCGATGATTTGTTTGATCAGCTTCAGGGTGCGACGGTGTTTTCTAAGATAGATTTGAGGTTCGGTTTCCATCAATTGAGGGTTGGGGATGTGTACAACCCTAAGAAAGCCTTTAGGACTCGTTATGGTCATTATGAGTTCCTAGTGATGTCTTTTAGGTTGACCAATGCTCCAGCAGCTTTTATGGATCTGAAGAATCACGTGTTCAGGCCATATTTTGACTCCTTCGTGATAGTATTTATTGATGACATTCTCATAAATTCAAGGACCCAGGAGGAGCACGAGCAACATTTGAGTCAGAAGTTAGTGAGTATGGGTAGCTTAGCTTTTATTTCAGCTTCTCAGTGGCCTTTGGCTTTGGACATTCAGTCCTTAGCTAACATGATGGTTCGTTTGGATATTTTTGACCCTCGAAGAATCATTTCTAGTGTTGAGGCCAGATTTACCTTGTTGGAGCAGATTCAGAGTCATCAGTTCGAGTATAGCAGATTTCGTAGCATTCGAGAGCAGGTGTTGAAGGGTGAGTCTCAGCGGGCTACCCTAGATTCTGAGGGTGTCTTGAGGTTTGATGGTTGTATTTGTGTTTTAAGGGTTGGAGATTTGATCCAGTTGATTCTTCGTGTGGCTCATAGCTCCAGATACTCTATTCACCCCAGGATAGCTAAGATGTATAGGGATTTGAGGCAGCATTACTGGTGGAGTGGTATAGGGAGATATATAGCAGGGTTTGTGGCACGATGTCTTTGTTGTCAGCAGGTAAAGGCCGAGCATCCGAGACCTAGTGGATTGCTTCAGCTGCTACCCATTCCCAAGTGGAAATGGGAACGAGTTACTATGGATTTTGTTGGTGGATTACCTCGCACTTAGTATGGTTTTGATAGAATTTGGGTCATTGTGGATCGATTGACCAAGTCTGCACATTTTATCCACTTTCGAGTTTCCTACAGTGCTGAGAGGTTATTCCGTGTTTACATCCAAGAGGTGGTTCGCCTACATGGAGTCCCTATGTACATTATTTCCGACCGAGGCTCCCAGTTCACTTCTAGCTTTTGGAGGACATTTCAGGAGGAGTTGGGGACCCAGGTTGACCTTAGCACAGCCTTTCATCCTCAAACGGATGGGAAGTCAGAGCAGACTATCCAGGTCTTAGAGGATATGCTACGCGTTTGTGTGTTGGATTTTAGAGGTCAGTGGGACCAGTTTCTACATTTTACAGAGTTTGCATATAATAATAGCTTTCACGCGAGTATTCAGATGGCCCTATTTGAGGCATTGTATGGTAGGCAATGTCGATCTCCTATTGGTTGGTTTTAGATTTCAGAGACTAGGCCTCATGGCACAAATTCTCTTTGTGATTCATTGGACTGGGTTTGAGTGATTCAGGACAGGCTACGAGCAACTCAAAGCAGACAGAGGAGTTATGCTGATCACAGACATCATCTATTGAGTTTCTGAGTTAGTGATAGGGTCTTTCTACAAGTATCGCCTATGAAGGGCGTGATAAGGTTCGGGAGGAGGGGCAAGCTTAGCCCTAGATATATTAGACCTTTTGAGATCCTACAGAGAGTTGGGGAGGTAACTTATGTATTGGCATTGCCACCTACCTTCTCAACCCATTCACCCGGTGTTTCATGTATCTATGTTGCGGCAGTATATTCCAGATGAGTCGCACGTACTTCAGTGGGACTCGGTTCAGTTGGATGAGAGGTTGTCATTAGTAGAGGAGCCATCGTCTATTTCTGCGAGCGATGTTAGGAGGTTACGCTCCAGGGACATTCTGGTAGTTAAGGTTCAGTGGCGTCACCGTCCAGTTAAGGAGGCTACCTGGGAGATCGAGCGTGTTATACGTGCCCAGTATCCCTACCATTTTGAGCCTTCAGGTATGGCTTTATCTTTTACTTTCGCGGACAAAAATCCTTTTAGTAGTGGATGTTGTAATGACCCTTACGGTCATTTTCCTGTATTTTAATATAATTTTAGTACTATCTAAATGTATCGTGGATTATTTAATTTAGTTTGGAATTTGGTAGAAATATAATTTAGTACCCTTCTAGAATATTTTCGATATAGGTAAAATTCTTTAAGTAATGATATATTTGTATTATTTTATAATAGATTTCTATGATTTATTAATATTTTAAGCAGAGATAGTAAATTTCGAAATGTTAAAAATATTACTATTATATAATAGAGGTTTTGTTAGAAATAATTTTCTATTAATTATGGTATATTCAAAATATTTAAATTATTTTACCACGAATTTATACAATACCCGAATATGTACGCAGTGTAAAAAAATTATTAAGTGTGGCCACCATCACCAGACACGAGGAAATGGAAAGGGTGAACCACTTGGTTGCTGCCATTTTTGTAACTTTAGGCCTAATTTTTGTAGCATTTGACTTTTAAAGTGGAAAAAAAAAATAAACTTTCATCCACTTTTAAGTACTTGTTTAATCGCACGTGTCTCGCATGTGTAATGTTTCATTATTTAAAATTAAATGATTTTGTCTATCACGAAATTTTTTAATGAAGCATAAAAAGTTCAAATCACTTTTCAAAGGTTTTTCACACTTTAACATGAAAAGGTAAATATACTTATATATATTTTACAACAGAAGTTTCAAGTGATTGATGAATCATCACTTTTATGATAAGGTAAACATACTTATATATATTTTACAATAGAAGTTTCAAGTGATTGATGGATCATCACTTTTTTACCTTGCAATAATTGGCTAAAAGAGACACATCAATTTGAACCATATTTGTGGTACGATTGTTTTTTTTTTCTTTTTCTTTTTTCCTATATTTAAAATATTTTCATATTTTTAAAGTCAAATCTTTTCAAAATCATTGATTACGTACTTATTACTTACTTAAAACTTTAAAAAAATTTGATACTTCTTAATTTTTTCTTATACTAACACTTTTATATTTAATTCTAGATTTTTCAAATCTTTTTAAAATCAAATTCAGTTGATTTAATATTTTTCATATTTCTAAGCTAAGATTAAACAAAAGGATTTGCAAATAAAAGTGCTAGTGCTACAACCAGTCCATAAATTATTAAATCTTCCATAAAAGCTAGACTAAGTTGGTTTGCGGAGAAATTTTGACTTGTTTAGAAGAGTCGCCACTTAATTTATTTGAAAAGGAATTAAGAAACCTTTATAAGATACTATAAACGGTCCAAAACAGAAAAATTGTTTAAATTTAAATATTTTGAGTAAGTGATTCTTATTAACGTTTAGAAAGGTTTTAGGCACCTAAAACGTCCGCTAACTTGCGATTATCATAACTGTTTGAAAACATCTTTTGATTAACTTCAAAAAGATTGATTTGTTGAAAAGTGATCGATGTTTTTTTTAGAAAAGACTTGTGTAAAATAGATTTAGGCGATTTAGTAGGGATTTTAACTAAGTCTAAACAAAACTAATAAGCAAATGAACACATAAAAGGGGAAAGGGAGGAGAAAGTAAAAGACTTTGGCCATTGGGCCCAAATCTAATTGGGCTTTTAGCCAATTTGCACCTATCCTAATCTAATGTCAGGCCTTGGCCCATAACCTATCCTAAAATATTTTTTTAGGCCCGTTGGCCCAAAATCTACTCCACCTGTATTAAATTTACAACTTTGGCTTCGAGACCCAAATGAATGAATAAACAAATGACTAAATAAACAAATAAAAAGAAGATAATAATAAAAATCGAGACTTTTCAAGTCTCTTAGTGACCTCATCAACGGGTTTTGACCCATTTTCCTTCATCTATCTTCTAGCACCCGCACGCCATGTAGTCGACCTTGGGTTTAAACTCCGAACTTGACTCGAAGAGGGTGGCCTCATTGGCCTATTACGAAATACAAGAGGAGAGAAGTCCATTTGGACTCGAGACATTTTTTGCATGCAAAGAATAGATAAAGAAATTAATATACGTTCAAAGCATAAAAGTGACATATTTCAAAGCAAAAGAAACTATCAAAAATTAATTTTTGAATGACAATGATAAACACACTTGCACAAGAATGACAATGAGAGTCAATAGACAAAATGCAAAGCAAGGACATCCACTTGCATGCCTCATGATTTATGTTCATATAAGAATGAATAAAGGTAAAAGGAAGAAGGTCATATTCAACGAATTAATGCGAGAAACAAATAACGTAAGCTTGCGAAAGTAAAGGGATGAGGCAACAAGAAAAATACTCATGACTTCTAAAATTGAACAAACATAGACACCAATCCATTTAATAAAAGAAAATAAAGGTTACCTTTTCAAGAAAGAGAATCCTTAAATTTCAATTAAGACGACATTAACGAAAATTCATACATATAAATTACAACCACCATTTTATTGAAAAAATGTGTAACAACCTATGGTTTTTATTTCTAAGACATCATTGATTCTCTTTTGATATTATGAATAAAAGAGATACATGACACTCACAAAGAGCACATATAAAAATCCAAAGGGAGTAAGAAAATTAGAATAAAAGTTTAGCATTTCCAAAAGTGAAATATCATTTCACAATCATACTATACATGACTCGAAGATATCTAAATAATTATATTTAGCCAAAAAAATTTGAACTTTCTCATCATTTTGACAAATTTAAAAACATGCAAAAAAAAAAAAAAGAATAAACATCATGGATGGAAAATAAAGCTAGCACTTCATCTCTTATATCAAGATTTTGGAGATCCTTTAAAATAATTAACAAGCAAATGACAAATTCTTGATTTAATCAATTACTATTTTTATTAAGGCAAAACAAACAATAGTAACTATTTTTCGAACATAAAAGAA
Source organism: Capsicum pubescens (assembly GCA_030864215.1). NCBI lineage: Eukaryota > Viridiplantae > Streptophyta > Magnoliopsida > Solanales > Solanaceae > Capsicum > Capsicum pubescens. The sequence continues at coordinate 79,383,845 of CM061544.1, forward strand.
ACAACTTTACATGTTAAAACAAACATATCAGCCAACAATAAATTTAAACAAGACATGAGTTCTTCTTTTGAGCAAAGATCAAAACTTTATACACGACAATCAAAGAATAAAGTCAAAAGGCAAAATAATCAATATTATTCATTCTTTTCAACATAAAGAAAATAACTTTACAAGCTAAAAACAAACATATCTACCAACAATGAGTTTAAACAAGACATGAGTATGTTTTTCAAGTAAAGATCTAAACTTTATTCAAAATATTTAAAGAATAAGGTCAAAAGCCAAAACAATCAATATTAACTATTCTTTTCAACATAAAGAAAGTAACTTTACATGTTAAAAACAAACATATTCACCAACAATGAGTTTAAACAAGACATGAGTATATTTTTCAAGCAAAGATCTGAACTTTGTCCAAAATAATCAAAGAATAAGGTGAAAAGGGAGAAACAATCAATATTAACTATTATTTTCAACATAAAGAAAATAACTTTACATGCTAAAACCAAACATATCCAACAACAATGAGTTTAAACAATGCATAAATACATCTCTTAAGCAAAGATTGAAACTTTATCCAAAATAATCAAAGAATAAAGTCAAAAAAGGCACATACAACTATTGCTAGCTCATTTTTATATCATGTCTATGAAAATAATTAGAATATCGATACCACAACGTCCTAGGGACTTTAAGTCCATCTACATCAAACAATCCCAGCAAACAAAATTATATCTACGAACTACGAAGAAGACTAAAAAAAAAAGGCGTGTTTACCTTTTTGGGGGAAGCAAAACGAGACTACGAGCTTCGTCAGAATCAAGCACCACTGAAAAACGTCGGCGGCAACTCAAAAAATTTGATTAGCCGACCAACTCTATGAAAACAATAATTTTTACTAAATAAAAATAACTATTTTGCTCAAAAAGATTTTTTTCACCTTTCTAGCCTTTTTTTTTAAAAAACTTTTTTCCCTTTTTCTACCAAAGTAGTGATAGTATTTATAGGAGAGAATGAGTTTTTTTTCTCTTTTTCTCCACCAATGTGGGAGAAAAAGCAATTAAGGGTGTTTTTGAAATTTTAAAATTGAAGATAAGGTGAGGTAGAAGATAATGTGAGGAGAAATTGTACAATGTAGTACAACTTTTGAATTTCAAAATTGGGAAAGGACAAAGTTGGGGGGAAATAGTACAATGTAGTACAATTTAAAATTATTTTTTTGTGGGAATTAGGTAGAAGTTATAAGAGTTTTTGGGAATTTTGGGGTTATTTAAAATATAACCCCAATTGAGATTTAAAATTTAGCCATATTTATTTAATCTTGATCAAATTAAAAATCAATTGACGGATTGCATTGCAATTATGGACAATTTGATTTCAATTATGGCCAAATCTAATAGATTGGCTAAATTAAATTGAAATTCGATACGAATTAATACTTCTTTTAGTTTCGAGCTTCTTGATTTAATAAAATCAAATGTATATTTATCCAAATAAATTATTTTGATAATAAATTATATTAAAATCAAGATTTTAATCATTATATTTATTTTCAAAAATAATCCTTAATTAAAATCCAATATTCCATAGAATAAATATTTAAATAATCAAATTATATAATTTTGTATAATTGAATACGATAATATATAATCGCTACTTAAAATGAAAAAATTACGTACAAAAATATTTTGAACAGTTTTTATTTGGATGAAATAAATATTATAATTTTATTAAAAACTGAAGAAACTTAGGATTAAATTTAGTCGAGGAGGGCAAAAATTAGGTGTCAACATAAGTAATAGAATACCTCGTATTTTTCCCTCTGCCTCAGGCTGTCTCGCGATACCCTCTACAACTTGACCCGCGGCAGTCCCTTGACCAACTCCAGGTCCAATAGAAGCAAGCCCTACGTCCAATCCAACAGCAATAATGGAAGCGACCGAAATCAGTGGATTCATGATAAGTTCCTCGTACCAAAAAAAGAAATGGTTAATGATACAATCAACAAATGAATTATGAGTTAATTATTCCCTCGCTAGGACTCATCCAGTCGAAGTAACTAAGAACCTCGAATTGAAAGATTTTACCATAAATATATTTAATTCTGATGACTTCTAATAAGGAAATATTTTACCATAAATATGTTTGATTGATTTTCAACTCTTAAATATTAATAAAAAATAGTGAAAAGATGATTTTGTCTAAAGCAAAGGCTTTTAATGAAGGATTTTGTTATTCTAATACTTTTATATTTATTTCTAGATTTTTTAAATCTTTCTAAAATCAAATTTAGCTGATTTAAAGATTTTAAACTAATGAAAAAAGTATTAGTTGTCATTAATTCTGGTGACTTCTAATAAGGAAATGTTTTACTATAAATATATTTAATTTTGATGATTTGTAATAAGGAAATGTTTTACCATAAATATATTTAATTAATTTTTAAATCTTAGATATTAGGAAAAAATAGTAAAAAGATCATTTTGTCAAAAACAAAGACTTCTAATAAAGGATAAAAAAGCAAAGACTTCTAATGAGGGATAAAAAGTTCAAACAACATTTCTAAGATCCTTCACACTTTTAATATATGATAGATTATAGATTATAGATTATATATTACAGATTATAGATATAGATTATAGATTGTAGATACAAATAAAGATTATAGATTATAGATAATAAAAAAAAACAAATTTGAAACCTAGAAATCACAAAGTTATGTTGGAAATTCAATAATGAAATTAACTCATCAACATAAAGAGATACCTAGCACAAAGCTATGTTGGAGATTCAATTACGAAAAATACTTACTAACATTAAAAAGAATATTGTTATTCTTGATCAATAAAACCAATTTAATAAAAAAGAAAAATTTAGAACTTGAAAATTAAACCAAAATTATGTTAGAGACTCAATAACATAAGGCACGAATAACTATAAAAGGACTATTTGTTATTTATGATCAACAAAACTAATGTCATAGAAAAAGAAATTTGAAATCTAGAAATCACAAAAGTTATTTAAAAATATAAAAAGATACGTAATAGAAAAGAAAATCCGAAACCTGAAAATTTAACCAAAATTTCCATCAGAGCTTCAATCACATAAGTAACTTTTAAATATAAAAAAAATATATTATTTATGATCAATAAAACAAACATAATAGAGAAAGAAATTTAAAACCTAAAAACCAAGCTGAGCTCACAAAGTTCCATTACAAAAAACCAAGCTAAAAATAAAAGCACATATAGCTGAAAACCAGTGGCGGACCCAGAATTTAAGGATAGTGGGTGCTTAAAAAATTTAAAAACTGAAAACAAAAAAAAATCACTTCAATGAGGTTCGAACCCAAGCATCCCTTTCAATGGAGAAGCTTAAGTTCAACCTGAATGCCAATGCACCCAACCAACTTTCGTTTTAGTGGATGCTTTTATATATTATATACCTATTTTCACATATTTTTTATGTAATTTTACCTATTCCGCGTCGAGTTTACTGGGTACCGAAGCACCCCAAAACTGAATGTAGGTCTGCCCATGCTGAAAACAACCTAAATATGATTTCTTTTATTTAAGTCATCTTAGACAAAACCTTATGTAGCCGAAATTAAAAACAAATACGTAGCCTAAAACAAACACAACACCTTTTCTTTTGAAAAGAGTCAACCGAACTTTTATTTTTGGGAAAAAAGTCATGCTAATAATAAAAGACCTAATAAAATATTACCATAAATTTAGGAATTCACTTATGTGTAGGAAACCTTTTGTATTTATTTTTTAGAAAAGAAATTCTTTCCCCTCTGAACTTTTCCTCCCAACTCACTTTAATACTTAAACTTAACTTTCGTTTATTTACCCCCCTTAACATCTTTAAAGTGTATTTGTTTCACCCCTCAAAACTGAATACCACTCTCACAACGGAGAGTGGGTTACACACGCGTCATGTCAGTGTCAAATCAGTGCCACATCAGTGTCAGGTCATTGCCACGTAAGAAATTAGATTTTAAAAAAAATAAATAATCCCACACGCATACTATTTTTATGTATTTTTTGTTTCAAAAAGCAAAAAATATATATTTACTATTTATATATAATATATATATATATATATATTAAATAATATATATTTTATATATACTAGTTTAGTGTATGCGCTTTGCGCGGTACATATATGTTTAACATTAACGAAGTAAGTGACCATTAAAATAATTTAGTTTTAATATGTAGCTATTTTAGTCTCTCATTTTTTTTATTATTATATGTTCGTTTGTGATGAATTAACGGAAAATGATTCACAATGAGCTAATCACATGCGTCTTATCATTATTATGTTTTTTTGTCAAGTTAAATTTCTTTTCCAACTTCAAGTTATGTTTCTTAGATAAATCCTTCGTCAATTCTGCTTAATAATCTATATTATTATCATGTATGACCAAATGCAAATATTTCTAACGTTTTTTTTTTCTTTTTGAAGGGTTAAAAAATTGGTTAAAAGAAATAGCATTAGAGATTATTAAGGGCTCTCAATTTACAACTATGTCTACTATACTATTCCCTCCTTCAATTCAATTAAAATTTCCATCTAATTTTTCTCTCTCTCCAATTTATCATTTAGCTTCTTCTTTCCCACCTCTACTTTCTTTTCCTCTCCCTATATCAACTTCACCCCAACTATATTAATTATAGGAAGCTTTAGTGCAACATTGTAACCCCATTGATCTTTCC